>JAWHQI010000441.1:0-1200000 GCA_033032865.1 Dactylorhiza incarnata | reverse complement strand
TGATAACACAATCTGACTCGGTTTGACTCTTCTTTAGTTTATGGGTTTCATTCTAAACTTGATGATATCTCCACTTAACTTTAGAAGAACAGTAACCCTGACATTCCATATTGGAACAAAGATATAGCTGTGGTGTCCAGAAGTTCATAAATCATTTCGTTGGAAACCGATATTGGACTCTGAGGTTGAACCTATAATTCTCTAATCCTTCTAGCTGATTGTTAAGTACTACGTTCATTTTTGTAGAACTAGATACATGTACATTTTCGAAGGATGAATTCATTTCTAATGAAATTCTCTGTTGGAAAATACAGGAGTTGTAATTGATGGAGGAGCACTGACAGGATGAGATCCTGAGCATGATGATTTGCTGGACGTCTGAGGTTGATGATAGCTAGAGTATTATTTATTTCCTTTATTTTATCTATGCTTAAAACATTGTTTAGCTCATTCTTTGATATGCCTGTTTATTTGGACTTTTATGCACTTTTGTTGATTCTAGCCACTATGTATGTTGGACTTGTGCAATGATCGTACTTTAGACTATTCTGTGGTGCAACTGAGATTTATTGATTATCCTTATGCGTGCATATAATTTTCTTTGAGTCTAATCGATTTTTTTGCAGGTGTTGGACACGGTTGTGTACTTTTCACGATTGTTTGAATTTACACAAACCACTATATCCATCGTCGGGTTTACCGCGGACATAAGAGGAGATTGTTAAGTATTTTAATTAAATATGTCCGCGTGTCTGAACCAACACGGTAGGCTTAACGGGTTTCGTGTTGACTTAAGGCTTGGTCTCTACGTTGGAGATACTATATAACTTCATTCCAAACTAGATGGGTACTATGGACTATCTTGAGCAACCCTAATTCTAACATATAATATATAATATAAATTATGTAACACACACACACGCACACGAGTGATAGAGCACGCCAGCACGGGCCCTAATGCAATTGCGATAATATCCTTCTCGATCATATTCCCTATAGGTTATGTGAGTGATGGTACTACTGTCTGTTAATGTAAGTAATGGTATCCTTCTCGATCATATTCCCTATAGGTTATGTGAGTGATGGTACCACCGCCTGGGATGCTTCGAGCAACCTAACAGTACTGCCAACACTATCCAATTAGTATTTTCTTCGCCTCATATTCCTTAAGGGCAAGGGCGAAACAATTCACGGGCACACCTGGGCACTTGCCCAGGTCCAATTTTTGGGGAAAGAAATATAGGTTGTTTGGCCTATACAAACTTAGGCTGCGTTTGACAACCCTGTTTTGCTCCTTTCCGGTCAAACCGGAACGAACTTCTGCTATTTGTCGATAATAGTTTTGAACCGATCGGTTTGAACTCGTCGTTTTGCCCCTTTTTGGACTGGACCCCGATACCTCCAGCGGCCTTCCCAAAACGATCGGCAAAGGGCCTCCGGTTTTCTCCTTCCCACACTTGGCGTACTCCTTCCCGCCATCACGCATCACAGCAGCATCGCTTCCGCTTCCAGTGAGGCTTCCGCTTCCGGCGAGGCTTCCGCTTCCGGCGAGGCTTCCAGCTAGAGGTTATTCCTCTTGTCTCGCGTCCTCTCGGGCTGTCCCCATAAGAAAAATTCATCGTTCTTCCCGGTGATCCATATTCTTGCAAAACCAGGAAGAAATCACAGGTTTTATATTTATTTTGGTTCCTTCGCTGGCTAAAGGATCGGAACCATAGGCGAAATCTTTTTCCTCATTTACGCTTTACTGTTGCTTCTCTGAAATCGATCTTCTGCTCTGAAACGGCGATCATCTGCTCTCCCTCTTTTATTTTTCTCAATTGCTAATCTTTACAATCCACAGGAATAGAGCAAATCAAGTAACTATAATTTTATTTTTCTCCATCAAGCAACTACAATCCACGGGAATAGAGCAAATCAAGCAACTACAATCCACGGGAATAGAGCAAATCAAGCAACTACAATCCACGGGAATAGGACAAACTTTATTAGAATTTTATTTTTCTCTATTGCTCTCCCTCTTTAGTTTTCTTCCAGTTCACGTTTGTTTGCCATTCCTGAAGGGCTGCAAACTTTATTAGAACAAATAAAGAATTCATTGTTGAGTATGACTGACATTACTCTAGACCAAAGAATGATGCCCGTTTTATTTTCCACATGTTATCTAGGTCAAAATCAAGTATGATTTGTTGGTTTAACTGTGCATACACCAAAGTTTATTGCAAGCCAGCTATAATTACCTACCAATGAGAAATTAATTTCAATTATCTTGAGCTTGTGTTAAAGAAATGAAAATGTGAACCTGCTCATTAATTTCAATTATCTTGAGCTTGGTTTAACTGTGCATTCTCATGACGGTAAAGTAAGCTATATGCATGTGTTGACATCATCTAACACCAATTAGAATGACCATTTCATTATCATTCTCTTGCTTAAGTTATTAAACTATTATCATTTCTAGTATATTATTTTTTAATTGTGCTTCTTATGTTTCTAGTGCACCATGGTTAAAACTAAAGAGGGAGTAATTGCAGCGACTTGGGAGTCAAATGAAGTATTATTTTTCTGTGACTTATGTATAGCAGAGATAGAACTTAGAAATAGACTAACGACGCATTTGTCTAAAGAGGGTTGGAATAATGTGACTCTTAATTTTCAGGAACGTACATGAAAAATGTATGTGTGCGCACAATTAAAAAATAAATGAGATCAATTGAAAAAAGATTGGAAGCTATGGAAAGAACTCAAGCACGGGGAGACAGGTTTAGGTTGGAATTCAACACGAAGAACAATTGATGTGTCGGACGATTGGTGGAAGGAGAGACTCGAGGTGAATGTCCTATCATTAGTTCATTTTTTAATTATAAATTAATGCTAATATACTATCATTTATTTTAGGTTGTTCCCGCCGCGAAAAAGTTTTGCTATGGAGGAATTTCCCGGAGTTGGAAGAGAAAATGTATGTTATGTTTAGTGAGGTTGTTGCATCTGGTGATCATGCATGGGCTCCCAACTCAAGGACAGACCCATCTAGTCCTGATAATTTAATGCCTGAGGATGACGATGAAATGGTGGAGAATCTGAGTACGCCGATTTGCATGAGTGAAGACCCAAGGGATAATGTGAGGAGCTATGAAAGCGGGGGGGGGGGGGGGGGGGGGGGGGGGGTGCTCACAAGGAACAAAGAGGAGAAGATTTGAAAAGGGCAAACAAAGTGGAAATAAAAAAAATCGATATCGGGGGAGATATAACATTGATCAGCTGGTTGAATCGACCATCAGAGTTGGAGAGAGTATATCGCAACCCCCTAAAATGCCTGTCCCTACTTATACTGTACATGAAGCAATGGAGGAGTTGGAGAAACATCGGGACATTTGTTCTGATCCAGTGCTCTACGACTTTGCCACCATTTTATTACTAGACAACAAGAATAGAGAGTTATTTCTGAGCTTACCAAGCTCTAAAAGGGTTTGGTGGCTCAAAAATCGCCAGTACACATGCATGCAATCGGGGGGGTCTTTAAAGTCCTATCATTAGTTATGTGAGGTTTTGTGCGGTTGTGGTTATGTGATATTTTGTACGGTGTTTTGTTAGAGACGATATTTAGTATGCGCTTCTATGTGTGTACATATGCGTCGTATTATATGGTATATGGTTTTGCAATGTAAGATATTCTGATATTACATGGTTTATGGTTTTGTTATGAAAGATATTCAGATATTATATGGTACATGTATGGATGAGGATGTTCCAATTAATCTGTTTGATTTGATTAGATAGAAATTTTAACTTTAACTGAATCTGTTTGATTTTGTAGTGTATGGATGAAGACATCATAATTAATCTGTTTGATTTTGTTGTTCAGTTTTTCTACAAATCTGATTTATATTATTATTGACAAATTGAGATATATATTAGCATGTTATCTAGTATGTGTTTGTTTGCCGTCTTCTGTCTTCAAATAATTGGAACTTGCAATTGTTCACATTTATGGCAGGTTTGGGAAGTATTATAAAGCTGCATTATTATTATGATGTCTTCAGAAAATGATGTTGAGCTCAATGAAAGACGTCAGAAAGCTATGTATTATCTTATGATGGTTAACACAAGTGTTTGTATGATGCTTGATTACAACTCTCATTATGAAAACAGGACACCTTGCACAACGTCTTTTAACACAAGAGATAAGTGGGTTAGAGAACTATTGGATGGGCATCCGACCTGATTTCATTATAACTTTCGTATGTCGAAGCAAATTTTCTTAGATTTGCTGGAAACATTAGTTTCTAATTACAGGCTAGAAGGATCTAGGAAAACTACTGCAAAAGAGGTACTTGCGATTACAGTCTATATTATGGCACACAACCAAACAATGAGGGAATGTTTGGAGCGTTTCCAACATTCGACAGAGACAATAAGTCGATATTTTTCACGAGGACTGGATGCTTTAATAAGGCTTTCGCAGGACGTTATTGCACCTGTTGACGATCGATTAACGCATATCCCCACAAAGATTCTAAATGACGATCGATATATGCCCTACTTTAAGGACTGCATTGGAGCAATCGACGGTACACATGTTGATGCTCGCATCCCAGTGGATAAGCAGATTCCATACATTGGACGTCATGGCTTTCCAACTCAGAATGTTATGGCTGTGTGTGACTTTGATATGACCTTCACTTTTGTCATGGCTGGTTGGGAGGGTTCAGCACATGATAGCCGTATTTTTCAGAGTGCAATTACGAATCAACGATGGAACTTCCCTCATCCACCGCCAGGTAACTTGTAAAAATACATTATCTACTACAAAAATAACAATTTATATGTTACTAAAATTATTTTCAACCTGCAGGAAAATACTACTTGGTTGATGCTGGATACCCCTTGCAAGAAGGGTATATTAAGCCTTATGCAGAAACAAGGTATCACTTGCCAGACTTTGCACGTGGTCAGCGTTCTATTGAAGGACGAAAGGAAATGTTCAATCAGGCACACTCATCATTGCGTAGTGTTATAGAACGTACGTTTGGCGTGTGGAAGAAGAAATGGCGAATCATTCGCGATATGCCATCATATAGCTTTAAAAACAACGAAATATTGTGATCTCTATGATGACACTGCATAATTTTATACGAAGACATCATTCACGTGTAGATAGGGATTTCTACCGATGTGATCATGATGAGACTTTTGTCTACCCTCAGGCAAATATGATTAGACAATGAGTACGAATGACAAACAACACAAGGAGGGAGGACAATGAGATTATTAGGGGTGCAAGGAGCCAATTGAGTCAAATGGCTGCACTGCGTGACTCCATTGCCGAACAACTATATGAGGCTGTCGGACATTAACGTTGAATATGTTGTTTTTTATGTTGCAAATTAGTTTGAATATTTTGGAATGAAACACAAGACTCAATATTAAATGTTCTATTACATCCAATGAATATTTTTAAATGTTTCATTTTAAACCGCCACCGGAACGGTAGTTTCCCAAACAGATAAATTGTTTTACAGTTTTGAAACTGACTGCAAACGGAGGTTATCCAAACAATTCTCATTTTTGAAAATACAGTTTTAAAAATACAGTTTTAAACTCTCAGTTTTACAAACTTTACTAACTTTAATAACTGCTCCTTTTAACCGGCACCGGTTTCCCAAACATAGCCTTACAAACTTTAATAACTGAATTCTCCTCAACTGCTAAACGAAATTCACATCCGAAAGCGGCATTGGACTCATTTCGAAAAATTACAAGATAGACTCTTCGATCAAATGTTTTCATGTAGATTTGGCAAGACTACAAATTTTACAAAATTGAAATTCTATAGCTAATTGCCAAAAATCAATTAATTAAATCGAATATCATAATCATCACCATACTCAAGAAAAATCAGTCAAACGTTTTCAAAATTTTTTGCCCCAGTGTCAACAATAGATAAACGTGACATTTTCAAAAACTTTGATCATTTTTATAAGGATTTTTCGCATTTTTTTACATATAAGTTGGCTTAGAGAGCGATGCAATGAAACTTATTTCTCGCATTGAAAGTTACGATATTTACTATATATATGTATATATACACATACACAATATTTTTCAGTAATGGGTATGACTATTGTTTTTTTTTAATTTCTAAATTTCTCACATTAAAAATATTGTTGGCATCTTTTTTAAATGAGTGTACATTTAATTCTTTTGAGATGATGACTCTCTCTACTTACTTGTAGAGGTGGGCATTAGGACCGGGCCCATCAGGCCGGCCTGAGCCCGACACGGTAAAAGCCCGAAAGGCCCGGGCCTGAAAAAGCCCGATCCAGGCCCGGGCCGGGCTTTGGGGGCCTAATAATGCCCCCATTCTAGTTAGTTGCCCGGCCTGGTGCCCAGCCCGGCCAAAGCCCGGGCCCTAGGCCCGGCCTGAGACCAGGCCGGGCAAAGTCCGGGCCAGGCCTGGAAAAGCCTGGCACGACATTATTCCGTTGATCAACGGCTCTCAAAAGAGTCGTTGATCAACACAACGACTCTCTTTTGAGAGCCAACGGGTCTCTTTTGAGAGCCGTTGTCAAGATTCCTGGCATCTGCCAGGAATTAATGCCAGGAATTGGCAGCCTACGCCTAGGCTATTTTATTTATTTATTTTAAATAAAAAAAATTTGTTATAAAACCCCCCTCCCCTTTCCCTTAGCCAACCCCTTCCCTCTCTCTCTCATACTCTCTCTCCTCTTTATCTCTCACTCTCTCTCATACTCTCTCTCCTCTTTATCTCTCACTCTCTCTCATTCTCTCTCTAAATTATTGAGAAGATGACGTCTTCCTCCTCTATGCCTTCGTCCTCTGCATCGACTGCGCAGGAAATTGTGGAGCATAAGCACACAGCTCCAGTCTGGGAGCACTTTGAAAAAGTGCGGATCGGCACTGAATTTAAGGCGAAGTGCAAACATTGTTCGAAGCTGCTAACCGTTAGCGGAAATTCAACGCTCACCCGACATATCAAATCATGTCTGGCTAAGCAAGCCCTGGAGGCCACTCAAGCGCAAATTTCTGCAGGCGGGCAAATCTGGACGTATATATGATCAGATGCGTCAATGAGAGCTTCAAATGAGGAACGACATTAGACGTGGATTGCCGCTCGGGCACTACGCCAACGAGGAGGAAACTGAATACATACACGAAGGGCTTCAGCCAAAATATCAACAGGTAAGTAGATCAACACTTAAGCGTGATGCATTTAAATCTTATATGCAATCGAAACAGGACTTAATAAATTATTTAGAAACTTACGACGGTAGAGTTAGTCTGACGAGTGACGTTTGGAGTAGCAATATAAAAGCAGGAGTATCGTATATATGTATTACTTGTCATTGGATCGATTCCGATTCATGGAAGTTAAATAAACGTATTATATGTTTTGAGTTTTTCGAATATCCACATACTGGTCAAGCTATTTATCGCGTAATTACAAAATGTATTCGTGAATTTAAAATTAAAGATAAAATATTAACTATTTCTTTCGATAACGCTAGCAATAATACGGTCACATTCGATTATTTAAAACGTGATTTGAGACCAATATTAAGTGGGATATTTTTTCATACACGGTGTGTATGCCACGTTTTAAATTTAATTGTGCAGGATAATTTATCGTATATGGAACCCTATATTAATAAAATTCGTATTTTGTTAAAATATATTTATACTTCTAAAAAATGTAAACAAGATTTTAAAAAATTTGTAAATGCACAAGAGCTTAAATTTTTAAAACCTGAATTTGATATGCCTATAAGATGGAATTCAACATATAAAATGATAAAATGAGCAGTGCGACAAAAAACACAACTAATGGAATTTTATAGTATGTTCGAAGTTCATGATTTTCATGATTCTGATTGGGATCTAATTGAAAATTATATGAAATTATTATAAGTTTTTTATAGATCGACAACTATTTTATCTGGCGTTTATTATCCTACTATTTCACTTGTTATCGAAAATTTTGTATTAATTACAGAAAAATTTAAAGTTTAAAAAAATATGAAGGTTGACGTCCGTTAATTCAAATAATGGAAGAATTTTTTTAAAAATATTATAAAGAAATGTCAGCTATGTTTTCATGCGCCACAACTTTAAATCCTTTAATTGCCATAGATGACGTAGAAAATCTTATAAAAGAAATAAACAATAATTTAAACTTATCTGCAACCTATCAATTTTTTGATAATATAAGTATTTCAAAATTTAATACTGATTTTACAGAATTTTATAATTATTACGATCAGTTATATGGATCGCGGCCTAGAGAAGAAAGCACCCAATAAAAAACCAAAGATATTCTAAAAAACAAGATTTTAGAGTTAGCCGCCCGGAAAAAACAACGAACTTCTAGTACTTTAAATGAATTAGGATTATATACGAAAACACAATTTCAAGATTTTATGAGTTCAAATAAGATAGAAAATTTTGATATTTTACAATGGTGGGAAAATAAAATTAATATATATCCTGTTGATGGCGGCGACCCGGTTCCATTCGACGGCGCACCGCGCGGCTACAACCTTCGCCCCAACACGCGGAAATCTTACCGCGACATGCTCCGTAACTCTTGACTAATTAGTTATGTTATTATCAAAAGACAATTTCAGCATTCCGTCCGGCGCGACCGAATTGTTAGGTGGTCTCGCGCTGGCTTTGTTTTAATTTTCCTGTATTTTATTTTATGTCAAACACTTTAGATGGCTAGGATTTGGTCTAGTTGATGTGTGGCTAGGAGTGCTCCACTTGAGGAGTTTAAATACTCCTATTTTTTGGCAAAAAGCCCTAATGAAAAATAGAAGCTTATTTTGAGATCTCCCTGTGCGTCGGCTAGGGTGCGAGCCCCCCCCCCCCCGATCCCAGTGATTCTCCTGCTCGGTGCGACGCCGGCAGCCCTCCCTCCGCCCGGTGCGACGACGGCAGCCCTCCCTCCGCCTGGTGCGACGCCGGCGACCTCCCTCCCGTTCGGTGTGACGCCGACCTCTGCTCCCGCCTCCTCCCTCTTCCGTTCGACGCTGCTCCAGTCCGCCCCCTCCCGTGCGACGCTGCTCCAGTCCGCCCCCTCCCGTTCGACGTTGTTTCCGTTCGACGTGGTCGTCGGCGAGCTCGCAGCCACTCCAGTCGGCGGGATCCCATATCCAGTGACGGATCTCCCCCTCCCAGCGTGTTCTGAGCGGTGAAGTCGGCCCGGTGGTGCCTTCCCGCTACTGCCGGCGTGCCTCTTAGTTCCGGTGCGGATCGTGAGCGGATTAACCGGATCTACCTCCGGTTGGGTAACGCTTTCTCACCAAATCTCTCGTGCGATTCGTCTATTTTATTGTTCTTGCGGTGGTGGATGGTTTGGTGTGTGATCGGATAGCTTGAAAACAAATCGGAGCGAGTTCCGCCCGGCGCCGCGTCCCCGATCAATTGATCGGAAAGGAAACGCGCGCGGTTGTTTAATTTTGTTGGGATTTTCCTAACCCGGAAGAATCTCGCCGCTCAAACATTGCGCCCGCGAGTTCACCGCTAAGCGCTGGTAGTTGCTTGTGATAGTGAAATTGTTGCTGATATTTTCTCCCGCATGCATGCTAGGTGAAAGAGTAGATTACATATTTTATATCATCGTTTTATTTCCGGTAAAATGGAGGGCTTGGCGAGCCCCGACTTTTGTTGGGAGAGACTTACCCCTTTCCGAATCGTATTTTCGGTGGGTCTCTTTTGGTACAACGCATAGCTCGTTCGGACCGGGTGGGTCCCTTTGCTTGATCGAACATTGGCTTTGTAGCCCTTGAGAGATCTCAAGAGGTCTGGCAACTTTCGTGTGGCAAGTGTTTCTCTTTGCCTAGTCCGGTGCGCTTGCACTGTGCGGCTTGCATTTGCATCATTCTTCTTTATTCTCGCGCGTTGTGAACGTAGTATCACTACACCAATTTGGTATCAGACTTCGGTGCAAAAGTTTCTTAAATTTTGCCGGTCCTCTCGTGTCCACATTAAATTGCATGCACACACGGTCGGGGAACGACTATTCCCGGTCCTCATCCGCGCCTGACACGATGGATGACAACCCCGATATTCGGGAAGTCACACAAGCACAATTGGCGGCGGTCCAACTGGATTTGACCGACCAAATCGCTCACCTCACCGCCGCGTTTACCACCTTCACACAAACATTTCAACCTGGTTTTCAAAATCCGCCTCCCCAAAATAATCCCCCTCATCGCAACCCACCAAACAACCCTCCACGCCCACATGCGAATGCGGCCAACCGAGCACCGCAGGGTGAATGGAATGATGACCTCACCCGAACCATTAAATTTGATGCCCCCACTTATGATGGAATGGGTGACCCGACCAAATTTAAGGATTGGCTTATTAAGATAGAACGCTATTTTGATTGGCACAGCTTGGAGGATAACCAAAAGGTTATCGTCGCTCGTATGAAATTAGAGGGACGCGCTCAAGTATTTTGGCTCAATGAAGAGCGTCGTGTCGGTGGGATCCCACATACATGGCCACAAATGCGTAACATCCTCATTAATCACTTCGTCCCCACCTACCACCGAACAAATATGTTCGACGACTTCACCTCTTTACGCCAAGGCACTAAATCGGTGAGTGAGTATATGGGCGAGTTGAATGAATTAATGATCCGATGTGATATTAATGAGATGCCCGAGCTTACCGTCTCCCGCTTCCGAAAGGTCCTTCGTTCGGAAATTCAAAATCAAATCCGGCGATATGAGCACCATGACCTAGACTCGGTAATGAATGCCGCCCTTGACGTTGAAAGACAGCTTTCAATGACCGCCACTTCGCGAGCATCTTCCTCCAAGGGATTTTTCCACTCCAAATCCACATCCACGTACCATACTACTTCTAAGGGCAAACATGCCTCGCCCGATAATTCTAAATCCGTTATCATCACCGCAAGAAAAGCCAATGATAAAACGGGTGAGCGTCTCCCCATCGGCAAAACTAGCAAAGCACATGTTACTTGTTACGCTTGTGAACAACCCGGGCACTACGCGGTTGAATGTCCCACCCGCAAGAAATTGGTCACTTTGATCGAACCCACGGCCGACGTCGACGATCTTATCTATGAGGAGGTTAGTGATGTTGAGGAATCTGATATTCCTAGCGGCATGGAAGAGGATTACACCTCCAGCAATCTTGCGGTTATGCGTTGCATATTGACTACCCCACATAGTAGTCATGATTGGAAGCGCTATAGCATCTTCTCCTTATATTTTAAGAGCGGTGAGAAGTCTTGCAAGCTCATTATTGATAGTGGGAGTTGCATGAACATGGTTTCCGAAGCCGCGCTTCTCCGAATGAAATTGACTCCCGAGCCACACCCCACTCCTTACCAAGTCGCTTGGGTCAATAAGACCTCCATTCCGGTTACCAAGCGTTGTTTAGTACCTCTTGTCCTCAAAGATTATGTCGACCAAGTTTGGTGTGACGTTCTTTCTATGGATGCATGTCATGTCCTTCTAGGCCGTCCTTGACTTTACGATTACAATGTCACTCACTACGGACGCGCGAACACATATGAATTTAAATTTAAAGACCAACGCATCACGTTACGTCCCGCCGCACCTAAGGACCTTAAAACCAAGGACACGACCGTTCCCGCCGTCAAGCAACCACTCACTCTCATTCATCCTAAGGAATTCGAAAAGACTAGTTTTTCCGGTGGTATGCTCTATGCGTTAGTCTTACTTCAAGCTAACGGCATTCCACTCCCCACTTCCTCTTTGCCCGCCGATATCATCACGTTACTTGACGAGTTTAAGGATGTCCACCCCGAGGAACTCCCTTCCGAATTACCGCCTCTTAGGAGTATCCAACACGCCATTGATCTTATCCCGGGCTCCTCTCTCCCCAATTTACCCCATTATCGTCTTAATCCTAGCGCTCACGCCGAGCTTCAAGCCCAAATCTCCGATTTGCTCTCCAAAGGCCTTATCCATCATAGTTTGAGTCCTTGTGCGGTGCCGGCACTTCTTGCCCCAAAAAAAGATGGCTCTTGGAGGATGTGTGTCGATAGCCGGGCAATAAATAAAATCACAATTAAATACCGGTTTCCTATCCCACGATTGGACGATTTACTAGACATACTTAGTGGAGCCACACTCTTTTCCAAAATTGATCTTAGAAGTGGCTACCACCAAATTAGAATTAGAGAAGGGGACGAATGGAAAACCGCATTTAAATCTAAGGAAGGCTTGTATGAATGGTTGGTCATGCCGTTTGGGCTCTCCAATGCCCCAAGCACCTTCTCCCGCTTGATGACTCAACTCTTCAATAATTTTATGGGTAAATTTTTAGTGGTCTATTTTGATGATTTACTAATCTATAGTGTGACCACCAATGATCATCTTGACCATTTAAGACAAATCTTTGAAGTTCTCCGGAAGGAAAAACTTTTTATCAATCTAAAGAAATGTCACTTCATGGATTCTTCCGTCTCATTCTTAGGTTATATTGTTAGTGCGGAAGGTATTAAGGTTGATCCCGCAAAAATTAAAGCGATTGTAGATTGGCCGAAACCTAAATCTATCCGTGACGTTCGTAGCTTCCATGGCTTAGCCACCTTTTATCGTCGTTTTATTCGTAACTTTAGCGTCATTATGGCCCCGATTACCGAATGTATGAAACTTGGTGATTTTACTTGGCCCAATTCCGCTTCATTTGCCTTCACTAAGATTAAAACCTTGATGACCGAGGCACCGGTTCTCTGGTTACCCGATTTTAATAAAAATTTTGTGGTCTCTTGTGACGCCTCGGGTGCAGGTATAGGTGGCGTGTTAAGTCAAGAAGGTCACCCGGTTGGATTCTTTAGTGAGAAATTAAGTGGGCCCAAGCTCAATTATTCAAACTACGAACGTGAGTTTTATGCACTTGTCCAAAGTCTACGCCATTGGCGTCATTATCTTTTGCCCAAAGAATTTATCCTACTTTCGGATCATGACGCGCTACGTTATATTAACTCTCAACATAAGCTTAGCCCGCGGCAAGCCAAATGGGTCTCTTTCCTACAAGAGTGCACGTTTGTGATCAAACATTGCAAGGGCAAGCATAATCGTGTTGCCGACGCGCTTAGCCGTGTTAGTTTACTTTTGACTACCCTTGATGTGAAAGTCTTAGGCTTTGAACGTATCCGTCGCGAGTATGCCGAGTGTAAGGACTTTAAGGACATCTTTCACTCTCTCCAAACCCCCACCCCTCACATTATTTCCGAATATGTCCTTCGTGATGGATATTTGTTTAAGGGTTCACGGTTGTGCATCCTGGATTCTTCCCTCCGTCTCTTTATCATTTGGGAGATGCACGGCGGCGGTTTAGGTGGTCACTTTGGCCGCGACAAAACCATCACTTTGGTTGAAGAAAATTTTTTTTGGCCTGGCTTGAAACGTATGGTTAATCGAGTCGTTAGTAGTTGCAACACATGCCAACTTGCAAAAGGCACCAAGCAAAACACGGGTTTATACACACCGCTCCCCATACCTTCCGTCCCATGGGATGACGTTAGCATGGATTTCATTTTGGGTCTTCCCCTAACACAACGCAAACACGATTCTATTTTGGTCGTTGTAGATCGCTTTTCCAAAATGGCGTATTTTATTTCATGCAACCGCACCAATGACGCGTCTCACATTGCAAAAATTTATTTTAAATAAGTTGTTAGTCATCGCGGACTCCCGAAGACTATTGTCTCCGATAGGGATGTCAAGTTTACGTCTTATTTTTGGAAAACACTATGGATCTTGGTGGGCACCAAACTCCTATTTTCCGCGGCTTACCACCCCCAAACGGATGGTCAAACCGAAGTGGTAAATCGGAGTTTAGGTAATTTACTTCGATGCCTCGTGGGCGACCATAAGGGGACTTGGGATCTCATCCTTCCCCATGCACAACTTGCGTATAATAATTCCAAAAATCGCTCCACGGGCCTCTCGCCGAATGAAATTGTGCATGGTTACAACGCACGTGTGCCGCTTGACTTGGTTCTGTTACCTCCCACATATAAAACAAGTCAATTTGCACATGATTTTGCTCATCACCTTCATGCTTTGCACAAAGAGATCCATCAACGACTAGTCACTACTTATAAGGTCTATCAATCGGACGCGAACGTACACAAACGGGCACAACTATTTGACGTCGGAGATTTAGTCTTGGTCAAGTTAATTCCCGAGCGGCTTCCCACCGGTGCCGTAAAAAAATTGGCCAACCGGCGTGCTGGACCTTTTAAGATTTTAAAGAAGTTGGATGATAACGCGTACGTGCTTGACTTGCCTCACGATTGGGGAATACACCCTGTGTTTAATGTTTCCGATCTTACACTTTTTCATGAAGCACCGCAAGAACTATTTTTCCCTTCTTCTTCTTCATCTCCTTCCGGCTATTCTCATGGGATAGTGAGTGACCCCCCACCCTATAATGTTGCCACATCGGACGTACCCACCACACAATCACATGGGGGTACGGTCGATCATATTTTTGCTTCTAATGCTTTTCCCAGGTTCCCGACGACTATCTCCGTCCCGGAGTGCATATTGGACGACGACGTCTTGGCTTCTTCACATGGCGGTGTGCACCGTTACTTGGTTCGTTGGAAAGACCGCCCCGCTTGCGACGCCACTTGGGTGACCGCTGAGGAGATGGAGCGCCCTCGACGATGATATGCTGCGTCGCTACCGCTTGGACCACTCACCGGTGATGAGTGATTTCGAGCGGGGGAAGATTGATGGCGGCGACCCGGTTCCATTCGACGGCGCACCGCGCGGCTACAACCTTCGCCCCAACACGCGGAAATCTTACCGCGACATGCTCCGTAACTCTTGACTAATTAGTTATGATATTATCAAAGTACAATTTCAGCATTCCGTCCGGCGCGACCGAATTGTTAGGTGGTCTCGCGCTGGCTTTGTTTTAATTTTCCTGTATTTTATTTTATGTCAAACACTTTAGATGGCTAGGATTTGGTCTAGTTGATGTGTGGCTAGGAGTGCTCCACTTGAGGAGTTTAAATACTCCTATTTTTTGGCAAAAAGCCCTAATGAAAAATAGAAGCTTATTTTGAGATCTCCCTGTGCGTCGGCTAGGGTGCGAGCCCCCCCCCCCCCCCCCCCCCCCCCCCCCCGATCCGAGCGATTCTCCTGCTTGGTGCGACGCCGACAGCCCTCCCTCCGCCCGGTGCGACGCCGGCAGCTCTCCCTCCGCCTGGTGCGACGCCGACGACCTCCCTCCCGTTCGGTGTGACGCCGACCTCTGCTCCCGCCTCCTCCCTCTTCCGTTCGACGCTGCTCCAGTCCGCCCCCCTCCCGTGCGACGCTGCTCCAGTCCGCCCCCCTCCCGTTCGACGTTGTTTCCGTTCGACGTGGTCGTCGGCGAGCTCGCAGCCGCTCCAGTCGGCGGGATCCCATATCCAGTGACGGATCTCCCCTCCCGGCGTGTTCTGAGCGGTGAAGTCGGCCCGGTGGTGCCTTCCCGCTACTGTCGGCGTGCCTCTTAGTTCCGGTGTGGATCGTGAGCGGAATAACCGGATCTACCTCCGGTTGGGTAACGCTTTCTCACCAAATCTCTCGTGCGATTCGTCTACTTTATTGTTCTTGCGGTGGTGGATGGTTTGGTGTGTGATCGGATAGCTTGAAAACAAATCGGAGCGAGTTCCGCCCGGCGCCGCATCCCCGATCAATTGATCGGAAAGGAAACGCGCGCGGTTGTTTAATTTTGTTGGGATTTTCCTAACTCGGAAGAATCTCGCCGCTCAAACATTGCGCCCGCGAGTTCACCGCTAAGCGCTGGTAGTTGCTTGTGATAGTGAAATTGTTGCTGAGATTTTCTCCCGCATGCATGCTAGGTGAAAAAGTAGATTACATATTTTATATCATCGTTTTATTTCCGGTAAAAAGGAGGGCTTGGCGAGCCCCGATTTTTGTTGGGAGAGACTTACCCCTTTCCGAATCGTATTTTCGGTGGGTCTCTTTTGGTACAACGCATAGCTCGTTCGGACCGGGTGGGTCCCTTTGCTTGATCGAACATTGACTTTGTAGCCCTTGGGAGATCTCAAGAGGTCTGGCAACCTTCGTGTGGCAAGTGTTTCTCTTTGCCTAGTCCGGTGCGCTTGCACTGTGCGGCTTGCATTTGCATCATTCTTCTTTAATCTCGCGCGTTGTGAACGTAGTATCACTACACCACCTGTTATGGCCTTTATGGCCAGAGAATTACTAACAATCCAAGCTAGTACTGTAGCTTCTCGGAGTCTGCATTTTCTTTGAGTGGCAGGATTCTGAATGACCGAAGGAGCCGCCTGAGCGACGAGACTTTGGAAATGTGCATATGCTACAAAGACCACTTGGATGCTATGAAGAGGAGACAGCATGACGCATCGATCGAAGATAGCTCATCCGAAGTTGAAGAGGAGCTAGGCGGCCTAAATTTGGGCACAGAAGATCAAACATGAACGTCATTTCCGAGGGCTCAACTCTGAAGTGCTAAGACTAATATTGTATTATTGTAGATTTTTTAAAAATCAAATATTTGTATTCGACTATTCGTATATTTTGTATTTTCATAATCATAAAAATATCTGGACGTATTTAATTTTTATTGTCGCATATTTTTGTAGTTAATAATTTTATCAATAATAAATTTTTTTTCATTATCATTTTGTGTGTACATGTCTTCGGTTTGAACAAAAGAACCGGCAGTCCGGTCCGGGACCGGTCTTTTTATTTAAAAATAAATAAATTTTAAAAATATAATTAGAATTATATAAATTAAATTAAAATTTTTAGTGATTTAAAACTAATGAGTATTATAAAATATAGATAATAATAATATTATTATTATATTAATATATTTAAATATATTTTAATTTTTTTTAATTTTTTTTAAATTTAGGATTTTGCTCGCCGAGCTCGTCGAGCTCAAGCGAGCTCAGCCGAGCTCGTTGATCTAAATATGCCGGGCCAGACCCAGGCCCGTCCTGGGCCTGGCCCGGCCTGCAAGGCCTTGGTAGGCCTCCTCCTCAAGAGGAGGCATGGGCCCGGCCTGGGCCTGGCAAAAACCAGGCCCAAGCCCGGGCTTTTTCCAAAAGGCCTGGGCCCGGCATGCCCGGGCCCAGCCTGGCCTGGCGGTCTTTTTGCCCAGGTTTACTTACTTGTGTGAATGTTATAATCATACATCAAAAAATTAATTTTCTTACTTGGTTCCCTGGCGAAGTCTGAATCCTAGTTATGCCACTGCTTAAGGGCGTTTATATAAGTATCCCATGAATGGCTATTCGCAACCCATAGAAAATAGCATCCCAACAAAATGATATTGGCAGCCCAAATTTTTTTTTTTAAAACATGCTAATTTTACATGCATAATTATCACATCATACTAATTTCAAAATGCACAATTAATAAATGTGACATATATCTCTGCATGACCAAATTAACTCTTAATTTCACGTAGAGTTAAATGTAAGAATAGCCAAACAATAAAAAAGGAACTTGAATAGATATACCAAGAGCAATGTTAATAGCACCCCGCATATTGCTATTAGCCGCCATATTATAGTAAAATGCCGCTAAAAATACCTAATAACATTTTCGCCAGAGAAGATCGTTGGGAGGATGATGTCGGCTCATCATTTACGGCTTCCTCATCCCTGTCTCCACCATGAAGCTGTTGTAATTTTCTTTTAGTTTTCACTGCAACGATCAACTCTGAAGAAGAGGGGCCTTGTCAAGCTCACCATCTACAAAACTCACATATCATTCTAAATGCCCATGTGGATGAGGAAGTCGACGCTCGCCTAATCTTCCTAAATCGCAGATCTTCCTAAATGCACCTGCAACGCCCGACTCCCAAGTCGATGGGCATTGTCAACCTCATCATCGTCAGGCAAGCAAGGCATCCATCACTTCTTCTCACCCTATGCAGAAATCACATATCTTCTAACCCAAAACCCTAAGTAATGATAATATCTCAAGAGTATTATTATTGTAGCATTGCGAGTTTGAAATTATGTTATTTTCTACTATTTTTTAATTATAAACTAAGCTAATGTTATGAGTTAAAATGTGACAATTTTCTATTATAATTATTTAGAAAGCACGTATTCATATAACTGCTAGATTGAGAGGTCATCTTCTTAAGAATAAAGCCTCAGGTTTTAATAGAATTTTTCGTAATAAAAAATAAGTATTTAGAAAGACATGGAATAAAATACTACAAAAAATAAAGTAAGAAATCGAGTTTGGGTAAGGCGTGTGATCACTGTCATAAAGAAGTTACATCACCCTCTGATAGGGCTTTCAACCGATGCTCACTTCTCCAAGATACAACAGCCGGCTAGATCCCGAAACTTAAATGTGCACGGACACCGAAGAAGCACAGAGCATCCGAACTTCCACTGGATGAATCAAACGTAGTATCCCAAGAAAATAGTAACGAAAATATGAGAGTTTAAGAAAGAAGATGAGAGAAATAAGAAAAACATCATTTAGCAACGAATATCAGGAAGGCTAAAAAAAATTGTTGTTAATTACCATCGAAATTAGCTAGGTATATGAGATTTGCTTTTACCTACAAAAATAGCAACGAAAATTTTTGTTGCAAAAATAGCAACGAATTATTTTGTTGCTAAATACTTGTTGCTAAATAGAAACGAAATAATTCCTTTCAAAATTTCCATTCTAATTATTTTAGATTATAATGTTTATGGAGGGAAAATTTCATTTCCCTCCAAATATTTTTATTTCATTTTTAATATATATATATAAATATATATATATATTCTTATTAGGGCTTATACCATTCCCAGCCCGATTTTCTCCCAGCCAACGCTTCACTCTCCCGCAAGATCATCCCGCCGACGTCGAGCTCGTCACACTTCCGCGATCTCCCCGCCCTGCTCCAGCGTGACCATGTCTACTATTCGGATTCCTTCCTCCCAGTCCCAGTGAATCGGCGTCCCACACTTTTCAATCGAAGATCGATCTCACCGAGCCTCCGCGTGACCCCGCCAAGCTCCGCGTCTCCGTCTTCCTCATTAAACGATTTCCGAACTCGTCGGGGTTCGTCATTTCCATTCCGAGCAGCTAGGTATCGTCCTTGCCATCCCGAGCAACAGAGAGCGGCAAGGTAATATTCCTCTCCTCCATTTTAATTGAGTCGGATCTTCACACCTATTGCTCATCCACACATGCACAAGGAACTGATTTTTCCCCTTCCAACTAGTTCCTCTACTTCCAATGTGGTTTATGCATATGATATATTCGATGAAATGCTCAAATGAAATTTTTTGCCTCTTAATTAGGTACTCAGATGACATTTTAGCCTCTTATAACTTTGATGAAGAATGTGACTTAGATGACATTTTAGCCTCTTAATTTTTGCCTTTTAATTCTAAAATGCTTGATGGAGAATGAGACGAGAAATTTTGATGAAAAGGCCGTGTGACGAGCTGAACAAGACGCTTGATTTTGCCGGTGTTTATGATTTCATACCCTTTTGGTAATTTATCATTCAATAGTCTAGTAGCATTTTGGTTATATTGAAACTTTCGTATTTATTTGTGGTTTAAATGTTTCTTTATGTACTTTTAGCATAAGGATCTTCATATTCCTGCTTCATTAAACTTAGATCAATGTTAAGGGCAAATCATTTTTAGCTAATGGTAAATTATCCAACTAAAATCTTACAAACATTTTTTATTAACCAAGACCGCTGCTGATTGATGCAGCTTGAGCATAAAACACATTTTTATTCAACTAAAATCTTACAAACATTTTTAGCCAACCAAGACTAACTTGAGCATAAAACACATTAAAAACATTTTATAACCTAAAATACCAATCAAATGACTAACCTTCTTCCTACTAAAATTTTACAGTGATTCATTTATCTTTTTCCAAAAATTTCAAAACTATGTCTGTGCAATAAAAACATGAACTCAAAAAAAATCACTGTAGAAACAAATCAGGAAATTTGCTGAAGTCATTTGTATGCTTATCGCGGCAATGTTTTTTAGTGTTATGTTTATGGCATGTCCCTTTGATGGCGGCGACCCGGTTCCACCCGACGACGCACCGCGCGGCTACAACCTCGCCCCAACACGCGGAAATTTTATCGCGCCATGCTCCGCAATCTCTAAAGTTGTCTATTATTTTTTTATGTTAATTAGATATTGCTTTTCCCGTTTCGTCCGGCTCGACCAAAGTGTTAGGTGGTCAAGAGCCCGCTTTAGTTATTTTTATTTCCTGCATTTATTTTAAGCCAAAACATTTGAGTGGCTAGGATGAGATCTAGGAAATGTGTGGAGTAGGAGTGCTCTATGTTGGGAGTAGAAATACTCCTCTATTTGTGGTTTTAACCTAATGAAAATATTCTGATTTTGAGATCCTCCTGTGCGTCGGCTAGGGCGTGAAGCTCCCGATTTCAGCGACTCCTCCCGCTCGGTGCGACGCCGGCAGCCTCTCCTCCGCCTAGTGCGACGCCGGCAGCCCCTCCTCCGCCTGGTGCGACGCCGACGACCTCTCCACCACTCGGTGTGACGCCGGCCCTCTATCTCCGCCTCCGCCCGGTGCTATTTCCTCGATCTCTCCGCTCCCCGTCCGAGACCGGCTAGAGGAAAGGCTCTCCCTGTTCGTGTTGCTTCCCGCTGCCGTCAGCGTGCCTCCACCGCTCTCGGCGCCCTCGCTCATCTCGCGAAATCTCTCGCGTGGGTAACGATTCCTCTACTCCCTTCTTGTGCGATTCGTCTACTTCATTGTTCCGTTCGTCGCCGCGTCCCCGATCAATTGATCTGAAAGGAAACGCGCACGGTTGTTTAATTTTGTTGGGATTTTCCTAACCCGGAAGAATCTCGCCGCTCCAACATTGCGCCCGCGAGTTCACTGCTAACGTTGGTAGTTGCTTGTGATAGAGATTTTGTTGTTGAGATTTTCTTCTGCATGCATGCTAGGTGCGAAGTAATTTACATATTTTATTTCACCGCTTTATCTCCGAAAAGGGGCTTGGCAAGCCCCGACTTTTGTTGGGAGAGACTTACCCCTTTCCGAATCGTATTTTCGGTGGGTCTCTTTTGGTACAACGCATAGCTCGTTCGGACCGGGTGGGTCCCTTTGCTTGATCGAACATTGGCTTTGTAGCCCTTGGGAGATCTCAAGAGGTTTGGCAACCTTCGTGTGGCAAGTGTTTCTCTTTTCCTAGTCCGGTGCGCTTGCACTATGCGGCTTGCATTTGCATCATTCTTCTTTAGTCTTGCGCGTTGTGAACGTAGTAGTGCTACATCACCCTTTAATCCGTGTAAGACCCCTTTTTTTGCGAACAAACACCGAGTCTTACCGCCCAGAACCGCCGTCTTGCGGTGGTACCGTCTCAAAACATGGTCACCACCACAACACGCCGATCCTGCCGGCTATTCAACAATATCCAGGCCAACCAAAATCATAAAAGGAAGAATAGATTTAAAGCACAAGTCCACAACAATCACCTCAAATAAAGAACATGTCCAACAAGAGAGATAATCATACATAATTAAGAGTTAATCAGAGTGCGGAAATAAAATGACAAGTACAACATGGGCCTAAGCCCGATCTAACGATGCTTTCTTCGCCTCTCGCCTGGCGAAGATATAACAATCTAAGCATCCACATGGCTCGACTTCCTCAATGGCATATAACTCCGGCCTCTGACCTGGGTAGATGTGAAGCGTAGGTATATGAGGGGTCTTGCTTACCGGAGCTCTCCCGGCAACAGCTGAGAGTCCAACTCCAGGCCTGGTCACCGTCTCAGGTACCACCCTCTGGGGGTTGACCTGCTCTCCCTGGTTCTCCTGTAATAATAGGGTCCACTGACCGTCAGTCTAAAAGACTCAGCACATTCCTCACCGCCTCCACCCGCGACTCCTAGGCACCGAGCGGGGAGGAGGAAGCGGAGGACAACAAGGGGTAGCAAAGTAAGCAGGTGACAGGTGGCGAGGAAAGCTAATAACAATACATTAAGAAAGTATTCTAGTAGTTCTGCAAGGAAAAACTAATATCAATACATTATGAAAATATTCTAACAGTTCTACAAGGAAAAACTAATAACAATACATTAAGAAGGTGTTCTAAACAGTTCTACTATCAATCTCAAGGTAGAGCCACAAAATAGAGGAAACTACTGTAGCAGTAATAAGAGCAAGTAAAGAAATATGTAAGCTGGTAGGAAAACTAACCTTAACTTATATGAGTACGCACGAGGCACATAAGTCAAGGGATCTGGCAAGAAGTAAACTCATCGTATAAAAGAGCTCATACAAATTTATACGATGAGGTCTCTGGTTGTGCAGACAAGCGATGCAATGATGTGCAATGCAATGATGCAATGATTGGATTATTCTTTCATACACATGCAACCCACCCACACGACTCTGTACGTACAGACCTTTAGTTCGCACTTTTCGGAGATAGCTAACCTCTCGGGCACCTCCCGTCGTGGTCAAACGGGGGCAGAGGAGCGGGCGTCTCCTCACCTAGGTGGGTAAGTAACACTACCAGACCTAGGCCCTAACGTACGCTGTGATACCGGTACCCGGTACTCACGAGCTCCTGCGTACTCTTGCTGGATCCGAAGATACCAGACCTTTATATGGCCAGGCAGAGTTTAGGGAATCCGTCCCGTCAGACGCGCAGTAAAACAACCTGGTCCCTCTTTAACCTCTAGCACTGCCGAGTTAACGTACTACTACCGGTGTGACGGCTAAGCCAGAGCCGAAGACCCACCACCCTTCTATGCACATGCACTACATACTTATAATTTTCTTACGACCAGCCTCCAGATCATAGTACTAATCTGACCTCAAAATATCGAGCCCATCACTCGCTAGACTACACAGTCTCATAATAACTACGAATCTACCGCTCGCTAGACTACACCAGTCTCATAATAACTACGAGCCTACCGCTCACTAGACTATACCAGTCTCATAATAACTACGAGCCTACCGCTCGCTAGACTACACAGTCTCATAATAACTACGAGCCTACCGCTCGCTAGACTATACCAGTCTCATAATAACTTCAGATCATCCCAAATTGGGAGGAAGAGTACGTGTCAGGTTCTCCTACTTACTACTATTGTCTATGGTTATTTAATCTTAGAAGCTTGGGGTGAATCATGGACTTCCCGTGGATTACCCAGTGAAGGGCTCGCTACAGTACTAGGGAATGCGATGGTGACTGAAACCCAAATCCCCCTTTCCATGATATTTATGTTACTTAGTTACTACCCGTCTAGTACACCCATTTGCTCTCCAATTGCTCTAACATCCTAGGGTGAATTACCATTTGACTCGAGTAGACATGAGTCGGTGTCTGTTGAACACCAAACCACGTCATTCCTAACGACCGACTGTTTCCTCGTGTTACCTTCCTATCACGGTTTGCACTTCTTGCTAGGTCATCCTTTGTCATCTTGAATAAGCCCAGTCAATTCATTAAGTTGGTAGTTTCACTAAGCACACCCCGTCTTCCTTTCCAAGGGCTGCCCTTGGTGGGTAACACCTCAAATCCCGAGTCTCCCATTTTCCCAAGAATTGCTTGATCTTATTCATCATTTATTACTTTTGGGATGCAGATAAGGGTTTATACTACAAGTGCTAGGTTAAGGCTGCGATAGATTCTGGGGAAATTACAGCAGTTCAACATTGATCTAAAAGTCCAACCCTAAGTCTCAAATCAATCCAAGATGTATTTGACCTTAATTATCTTTTACTACATTCTTGTTAAATGCACTCAATGTTTAACTTAACAAATTAAGGGTTTGTACATATCACACTAAAAATATTATAGAAAGAGCTATACTTAGCCAAATGACATGCAATTAGTGGCATTTTAAAGGTGACATCTATGTCTACAAAATTCATATTGATCATTTCCTCCAAAAATGTTCTTAACCTAGGTGGGTTTAACATAAAGTGTTGTGCAAGTTGTTTTAACTAATCAAATTACAGGTTTGTACATGTCTCACTAAAAATAGTATAAAAGGAGCTATACTTGGCCAAATGACATGAAGTCAGTGGCATTTTAAAGGTAACCCCAATACTTACAATGTTTATGTTGATTACTAATTCCAGAAGTAAACTTAACCTAAGGGGAATTAACTTACAAGTGTTGTACAACATATTAACATAACAAAATTTACTATAGACATATCACACCAAAAATGACATAGAATGAGTTGTACTTATCCAAATGACATAAAGTCAGTGGCATATTAAAGATATCTCCAATACCTATAATGTTTATGTTGATTACTAATTCCAGAAGTAAACTTAACCTAAGTGGAATTAACTTACAAGTGTTGTACAACATATTAACATAACAAAACATACTTAAGACATGTCACACCAAAAATGACATAGAATGAGTTGTACTTATCCAAATGACATAAAGTCAGTGGCATATTAAAGGTATCTCCAATACCTATAATGTTATGTTGATTACTAATTCCAGAAGTAGACTTAAGCTGAGGGGAATTAACTTACAAATGTTGTACAACATATTATCATAACAAAATTTACTATAGACATGTCACACCAAAAATGACATAGAATGAGTTGTACTTATCCAAATGACATAAAGTCAGTGTCATATTAAAGGTATCTCCAATACCTATAATGTTTATGTTGATTACTAATTCCAGAAGTAAACTTAACCTAAGTGGAATTAACTTACAAGTGTTGTACAACATATTAACATAACAAAACATACTAAAGACATGTCACGCCAAAAATGACATAGAATGAGTTGTAATTATCCAAATGACATAAAGTCAGTGGCATATTAAAGGTATCTCCAATACCTATAATGTTATGTTGATTAATAATTCCATAAGTAGACTTAACCTGAGGGGAATTAACTTACAAGTGCTGTACAACATATTATCATAACAAAATTTACTATAGACATGTCACACCAAAAATGACATAGAATGAGTTGTACTTATCCAAATGACATAAAGTCAGTGGCATTTTAAAGGTATCTCCAATACCTATAATGTTATGTTGATTACTAATTCCAGAAGTAAACTTAACCTAAGTGGAATTAACTTACAAATGTTGTACAACATATTAACATAACAAAATTTACTATAGACATGTCACACCAAAAATGACATAGAATGAGTTGTACTTATCCAAATGACATAAAGTCAGTGGCATATTAAAGGTATCTCCAATACCTATAATGTTTATGTTGATTATTTCCTCCATAAATGATTCTAGCCAAAGTGAAATCAACATGCAAGGTTGTATACGGTGTTCACATATGAGGTACATATACACATATAAACAAAATGTGACCAAAAGTGGGACTATTAAACAACCTAGATATTGAGAGCCCACAATTTCCTACACACCTAAAGGTGATGCATTCATTCATATCACATGCATGGACAAAATCTCATTGCCAAGTATGGACCCATTGAGAGAGATCCTTCAATTCCACCTTTACACTAAATACACCCCATTTTCCATACACTACTTGCATGCATGTGAAAGAGAAATACCAAACATGCACAAGGCCAAATGGCCTCAAATTTCTACCAGAGATATAAATATATAAAAAGAGCCTACCACCCAAATTTGGGGGTGTTTGTGGTTATACAACTCCACATATACCAAATATTTACCTTTTCTAATACTTGGAATACCTTTCATAATTTGTGAGGGGACTACCCCAAATTTTGCCTAAACCACATGAGATAATTTTCCATGGGTATATAATGTCATAAAAGAGATAAGTCTAGAGAATGAGACTTTTCACAGTAGTTTAAACCACATAAATTTCACTAATATTAATAGTGTGACAATTTGAATTTAATTAGGAACCTTAGGAATTTAATTTCCAAAAATCATAAGATTCATGTCAATGATGCACACCCTCATTACATTCATAGATCCCAAGGTTTCAGAGGCATGCAAGGTGCTCTCCACCTTAAAATCCATTAAAGACTTCACAAGCCCAAAAATGGCTAATAGCACCCAAATTTCATTCTTAAGGCCCAACTTCATTTTGAAGTTCAGGAAAATCCACTCATGCATATGTGATGAAAATTTAACCAATGACCATACATGACCTAAAGGGGCCCTCACCAAAATTTGAGATCATTAGGAATTATATAACTCCAAATATCCCATTTATTTAATTTTCTAGGTTTTGAACAAAACTATAGAAAAATATCTCCCAAAAAATCTGATACTTAAACCTAAGCTAGGTATAGGGTACATGCAGGCATAGCCAAAATATCAACTTCATCAGACTTGTCATTTAAGAGTTATACTAGTTTAAAGATCTGGTTTGAGTTTTGACCAGCCTCACTAGAATGAGTGTTGTGGGTCCCATGTTTAACCAAATGGTCTGATTCTACTTTCATTAGAAAGTAAACATCAAGGCCTACAGATGTTATCTCTGGGCATTTTTCGATTTTTGGCCCCTAAGGGCCTAAATTTTAACCTCCAACATTGGTGAATAAATGTGACAGATTTTGATTAAATCAAGGTATATTTATGTATTTGGGCTGCGGATAGAGATTTCACGGGAAATCAACGGCCATGATTATCTCTTCCTCGATGAGCCAAGGGTCTCGATTCGCCGCGCCTGGACGATTTTGCGGGCCATATTCCGGCCATCCTAGGCCGTCTCCGGCCAAACGCTCCCGCCACCACCTCCACCCGACATAGGGCTTCCGTTTGGCGGTGGCCGTTTGGCCGGAGGTGGCCGGAGGAGCTCTCCGGCATCTCACGATTTTTCGGTCGGAACAAGGAAAAACGGGAATGGAGAACCTCCATTCCCTTGGCGATTTTGAAAACGGAAGATGTGGAAGACTAGCACAGGAGGAGAGGGGAAGGAACATTGCCTGAGTTTGGGTTTGGCGACGGGTGTTGCGGCGGAGGAAGATTTGGGCATTGTTTCCGGCATCCATGGCTTTCCTGTGCGGCTGAGCTCGAAATCTCCAGAGGAAGGGGGGTTCGACTGCTTGAGGGCTCCTGAACGTGGTGAGAGGGAGCAAAGAGGGGGGGAGTGTATATGGCTGGTTGCCATTGAAGCCATTCGGCCAACCTCCTTGCCGCCCATGGAAGCCAATCAAGGCCTCCTCCCCACTGCCCCCAAACTGACGGGAATTACTCCCCCTGCTGAGAGAAGAGCTTGGGGAATGAAAATGGGGTGCCATTTGGCACCCATTCCCCAATTCCCTCCTCCATGTTTTCTTTGTCTTTTTCCCCCACTTCAAATCCAAATTCCTTGGAATTAATCCCTCCATTTCGAATTTCCAGTGGTCTTAGGGTTCAGTTGTCATGAGGGCTGGTTATTGGAGTCATGGGGTTGGCTAAGCCCACTTGATTTGAGCTTTGGGCTCACTTGACCAAATTTGGCTAAAATTGGGATTTTGAGTTTGGGCTTGACCCAAGCTCACTCCACTCAATGTGACTGAGTAACATTGTTCCCTAAGACTCTATGGACCTATCCCAAGAAGAAATGAGTCAAGGTGGGGTCAAATGGGGCTTGATTGCACTTATTTTCCTATGGGGGCAATTTGGGTATTTTGTTGATTTTGCCCTAATTTTTCCATGGTTGAATGCACACTATGGTCCACTTAGGTCTCATATACTCCCCTTAGGGTTTAGAAGTGATCAATTTGGTCATAATAAATCAATTGGAGATTAATTTGGTTTTAGCACATTTAGGTCAATTTGGGGCTTTTTTAGAAATTGGGCCAATTTCCCCAAATTGATGGCCCTATGATGGGGATTTTGGGTCCATTAGGCCCCCTAGGGAGTTTTCCCTATGAGGGTGGGTCCAATTTGATCATTTGGAGATTCAATTGCCCTTAGTTATGGTGGTTTGACCTAAGATAGTTCAAAGTTGACTTTTAGTCAATTTGACCAAAATGGTTGACCCCAAGGGTCCCTAGTGGCCTACTTACCTCCTTGGATGGTCATAGGGATCATATTGGGGTCATGTTGGCTTTTTGGAGTCTTTTGGTCACCTCTAGACTTGGATATCAAAATTTGCTATTTGCACCCCAAAATGCATTCCTTCCTATCCTAATGAGTTCATGGGGCCTTCTTGGCCCACCTTGTGTACTTAACTCATCATAGGAACTATTCATGGTTATGTGGGGTGTATAAGATACTTTAGCCTCCATTTTTAGTTCACTTTTCATTAGGGTGGTTCATGATAGCTAAGTGCACACCATGTGTTTTTCACCTCTTTCATTTTCATCCTAGGATTCTAGGTCACTTATCCTATTTTTGTCATGACTTGTCATGACAAATTATCTAGGGGCCTAGTAGTTTGGGGGATGTTACAATCCGAATTTAATATAGTGTTCGGTACAAGTGTGTCCCAGAATTATATGTGAATTCAGTGTACATGCCTTGTTCGCATAATTATACTAATTTTAACCATATTAAAATCACAATGTTGTCTTTCGGCAGTAAATAACCATATAATTTGGTGAATTGCCTATAATAGGCAATATAAGGGCTATATTGTTTTTAATCTGAATGATTTCATCCGAATGTTGTGTACAGTCTCATTAATTTTATAGTTTGTTGCTTACCTATTAAATTGAGTTAATAGGCCTAAAGAAGAAATTAAAATAAGCAATTTTGTTTACTTGTGCACTACACTAAAGACAGTTAATGAGAAGGAATAGGAGCATTCACTTCAATTCATTGATAGCACTGGAACTTAAAATCCAATAATTGAATTGCATGCAAACAGGCATCTGAGAGGGAAAAAATAGGTCAGATAGTTGTATGGAGAAAACATCTTCAATAGGCATAAGGAAAGGTTTCTCAAGGTAGTGAATGAGATATGCTATGTACTCATCAACAACATCCATTAGCATTAGAATGGATTGCAACACGTAGTCCAGTCAGTGTAGCAAGAACCACAAAGCTACCCGTTGTCGGCAGTCCCCGGCGGCATGAACTGCAGCCCAGTAGTTCAGCATCTACAACAGTAGTGGGCTTGATTAGAACTGCAGCAATGTGCTGCAGTTCTGTTGCAGGACTGCAGGGAGGCTTGAGAAATGTCGATTATGCGATTGGAGAAAATCATCATCCAGCAAAACCATCTTCCAAATATGGAATTTATTTTGCAACCTGAATTCTTATATAAAGTTCAACCATACCACACTTAAAACAAATTATATCAACAGTTAGGATTTAGGATGACTGGATAGAAACCATACCACAACCGCGATCCGTGGCAAATCAGTGGATTTACCGTGCGCGAGGAAGGTGGGCGCACGCCCACGGCACCCACCAATTGAACGGTAGTCACGATCGCGCAATTCCTAGATCCGCGCTGCGTCAAACCCAAAGGGCAAAGAAGCCCTTAGCTGATTACACAATGGTTGAGGCTTATTAAAAAATGAAAAGTATATTAATCTACAACAGAGGATCATAGTAAATATTGTATATAATTAAAACCAAAGTTATATCCCATATTAGGAATTCCTAAACTGTAGATCTATGATGGAATACAACTTCAGTTTAAACTAAGAATTTTTGATGAAACAAATACAACAATGATAAAATCAAAATGCCCTTAAATTCAAAATCAGTGCCCTAAAGAAACGAAAAATAAAATAAATTAATATATCTAGAATAGACAGATATTTCCTAAAGTTATTTGTAGAGCAAGAAGTTGCATAAATAAAAAATAACCCCTAATTATTCTACATTATGCCATAAAATCTCAGTGAGTTAATCAAACATAGACACTTTACTGAAAGGAGAAAAATAGCCCAACATAGAACTCCAGAGGCATCAATATGAAATCAACTCAAATAACCCTCTCCCGATGGAGGAATTAGAAAAACAGCAAAATCAAATCAATGGTAAAAGATGTTATCCATTTAGTGTGTTATAATTCTTTTTCTTGGGAGTTCAATGCTCCTTCTCTCTTTGGAAATCTTTGATGATTTGAATAAGTTGTTTATGTTTCTTAAAAAATGTTAGCTCTAAGGTTCCTTTAAAAATGGATAAAGTTTATACCATTTAGTGTGTTACAATTCCTTTAAAACATGTTAGCTCTAAGAGATTACATTGTTGTTTTATGTAATAAGTAATCATTTGGTATGTTGTATTTACAGAATAACAATCATGCATCCAGATAGAAGTTGGATCAATAATCGTGTTTGCACAGGTGGATATGGTATTACAGATGAGTATGAGATAGGGGTTGAAGGATTCATAGAATTGTGTCAACAATATCCAAGATATATGGACCGAGAAAAAATTCGATGTCCATGTTGCGATTGTAGAAGCTTGAAATTTCTTATGCCTGATATTGTCAAGTTTCACCTCATTTCTAGAGGTTTTGAGCGTGGTTATATTAATTGGGTAAGGCAAGGTGAGCCGCATTGGGATGAACCATCCGTTAAAGCACATATTAGTCATATGCAAGAGCAAATAATGTCTGAGCCGAGAGTCATTGAAGAACAACAAAATACTTTGATTGATATGATTGTTGATGTAGCTGGTCCTGATTTTGATTGGGATACTAGAGATCATCAGCCACAAGACCCTAATGTAACTGCTAAAAAGTTCTTTGAACTGAAGGACGCTGCAGATAGTCCTCTTTGGCCTGGTTGTGAGGAATATCACTACAAGAAAAATGCAAATTAGATAGGAAATTTAGAAAGGAAATGAAATTTCTTGATAATTGCCATCAAATTTAGCAAGGAATGTAAATTTTGACATCTCCAACAAAATTAGATACAAAAAAGTTTCGTTGCTAAATTAGAAACAAAAAATTGTGGCAAAACTTTTGTTGCTAATTAAAAACAACAAATTTTCGTTGTTGAAATAGAAAAAATTTAGTAACAAAATGTTGCTTGCAACAATATGTCATTAATATTTTATTGATAAAATAATTATTAAATAAATATTATCTCTTATAAATAAAATAATTTAAATACAGGATCACATATTTTTTTCAAAAAAAAAAATTTATGATTCAAACCCAAATCTAAGTAGAACTGTGATAATGGAAAAATATAGTAATTATATATTTGTTATAAACTATTATTATAATTTTAATAAATACACCGATATAATTAAATATATAATATTTGCTCAAAAAATTAAATATTAAGTATTTTTATGATAGATTTTCAAATATAACATTATTATTGTTATTTATAATTAATTTGATACTTCGTTTACTTCTATTTTTATTTTATATTTTAACATAATAATATACTTATTAGATGATACGTGTAATACATATATAATTTGCATACATACACTAATACACACACAATATATACATATATAATTTGCCACGCGCAACTGTACCCTGCCCGTTCCTGGCGGGGTTCGCTCGCCTCCAGCACGTACATAGTTTTTTTTAATTCGTTCTTTGTAAATTATTTAAAAAAAAAATTGTAGAAATTTTAAATTAAGAATAAAAATTTCGGTATTTTATTTTAATTTTTTTTAAAATATATGTATTTTATATAATTATATTATATATAGAATAATATATATATATAATATATATATATTATATAAATTGTTAATATAATATATAAAATATATGTATATATTATAATATAATATAATATATATACATTTTATGCGGTTATTAAAAAAATATATACCCTTAAAACAAAAATGTCAACATGGCTGAGTTGTTAGCTGCATAGTAGTTATTGTGGAGGTCTTGGGTTCAAATCCTAGCAGTTGTATTGTATGTAGAATTAATTATATCAAAAGAAATATTTAAGACATTGATAAATATTTTAAAAAACAAATATTTAATATAAGTTTTGTATTAAGTATTAACATCAAATTTTTTTGAAAAATTGTATTCCTTATTAATTTAGATAGCAATAATTTCGTTGTTAATAATTTATTTTAGATTAGCAAGGAAAATCACCCTTGCTAAATTTAACTAGGCTCAAATTGGCCATGAATTAATTTCGTTTTTAAATTCCTTGCTAATTTAAATTAGCAACAATTTTCACCATTTACCAAGGGATTCTCCTCCTTGCTATTTGATATTTTTGTTGTAGTGTATTCAGAGTTATCAGCATTGTCAGAACTTTTAAACATCAAGTCTGAATCAAATTTGAGCGAGAGACATTTTAATCTGTTTTTAAAGGCATTTGGTCGGATGCTCCCGAAGGGACATAAATTACCTGATAGCTTTTATTCAAGCAAGAAGGTGGTTGCTCCACTCGGCTTTGGCCTTCAGAAGATTGATGTTTGTGAAAATGATTGCATGTTGTATTGGAATATGATGAAATGTTGCAAGAATGTAAGATATGTCGACACCCTAGATTCATGCCTAGAAATCGACGAGGGAATAAAATGCATAAAGATATATCATTTAAACATTTGAGTTACTTACCACTTACACCGAGATTACAAAGGTTGTACATGTCCAAAACCACTGCAGAACATATGAGATGGCATAAGGAAAATATCGGTGATGAGAGAAAATTATGTCATCCACGGGACGGTGAGGCTTAGAAGCACTTTGATAGGACTCAACCTACCTTTGCAGCCGAGCCACGAAATGTTAGACTTGCTCTTTCCACCGATGGATTTAATCCACATAATCAAGGATCTAGACCTTACTCTTGTTGGTCGGTTATTGTTACACCTTATAACTTACCTCCTTGGATGTGCATGGATCGACCTTATATGTTTCTCTCTTTACTTGTGACAGGTCCAAAGAGTCCAGGTAGGAGTTTGGATGTGTATTTACAACCTTTAATAGATGAGTTGAAGATATTATGGGATGTTGGGGTTGAGACTTATGATGTGTCAAAAAAACAAAATTTTCAGATGAGGGCAGCATTAATGTGGACTATCAATGACTTCCCTGCATATGGAATGTTGATGGGTTGGAGTACACATGGTAAATTGGCGTGTCCATATTGCATGAATCATATCAAGTCTTTTAGACTTAAACATGGTCGAAAACCATGTTTCTTTGATTGTCATCGCAAATTTTTGGCACTAGATCATCCATATAGATATCAAAGAGACAACTTCACCAAGGGAAGGATTGAGACAGATGCTCCTCCTATTCAGTTAACTGGTCATGAGCTCGAAGCTATAGTCGCATTCTTACCAAAGATTGACTTTGGTAAGACTAAGGACAAGGACAAAATAGAAGGGTTTGTCGAGTCTCATTACTGGTTAAAAAGAAGCATTTTTTGGGAATTGCCATACTGGAAAACAAATCTGATTCGTCATAACCTAGATGTGATGCACATTGAAAAAAATATGTTTGATAATGCATTTAACAAAATTATGGATGTAAAAAGTAAGACTAAGGATAATGTAAAAGCCCATCTAGACCTTCAAAATATATGTAAGCGCCGTGATCTTGAGCTCAAGGAGGTGAATGGGAAACTTCTTAAACCCAAGGCAAGTTATACATTATCTAAGGATGAACGAGAGATTGTATTAAAGTGGGTAAAAAATTTGAGACTTCCAGACGGGTATGCATCTAATTTGGGTAGATGTGTTAATTTGGAGGACTATAGTATGCATGGAATGAAGAGTCATGATTGCCATATTTTTATGGAGAGATTGTTTCCTCTTGCATTTCGAGATTTATTACCAGAAGTTGTGTGGAATGGCTTAACTGAATTAAGCCAAATTTTTAGAGACTTATGCTCAACAACTCTCTATGAGTCAGATATGAAAAAAATGGAGGAGAACATAATTGTAATATTATGCAAACTTGAGAAAATATTTCCTCCAGCATTTTTTGATTCCATGGAGCATTTGCCAATACATTTGGCATACGAAGCAAGGGTTGGTGGGTCTGTTCAATATCGCTGGATGTATCCCTTTGAGAGGTAATTATCTCTTGAAAATTACTTTCTTATTGCATGTTATATATATATTAACTTTGATATTTATAGGTTCTTGAACACAATGAAACGTAAAGTAAAGAACAAGGCACGTGTAGAAGGATCGATTGTTGAAGCTTACTTGATTGAAGAGACTTCAACATTTTGCTCTCATTTCTTTGCTCCTCATGTAGAAACAAGGTCTACAAGTACAGTGCGCAATGAGAATGTAATTCAAGATGAACCTTGTAGTCGTTTACCTGTCTTCAATTGTACAGGTCGACCATTTAGCCCAAAAGAACTCATGCGCATTTTAACTCCGCTTGAGAAGGATGCATGCATGATATATATTTTGTTGAACTGCCCTGAGATCTCTAAATATGTTGAGTAAGTAATATTATGGTTAATATTTCTCTAGCTATCATTATTGTTAACAATAGTAAGTAATATTAATTATGTAAGTGCTGAGAAGATATGTTTTGTAGGTTTTATGATGCCGAGAAACAAGCTGAACTACCAAATCTGACTCTTAAAACATTAGGAGTTATGCGTGATAAAGAGTTTTCCACATGGTTTAGAAATTATGTAAGTTGATATTTTATTAATAAGTATATGATTATATAATATATATTACTAACAAATTTTTTTATGTTTGAAAATCCAGCCAACCAAATAATAGACATTGATATCAAATAATTTGCATATGGATTTAGTAGCATTGTTAAACGTTGGAATGGATATTTTGTGAATGGTTATAGATTCCACACACTTGAGTATGGAGAAGGAAAATCTACAATGAATAGTGGAGTTTGTGTCAATGAGAGTTATTATAATGATTCTAGTGAAGACTATTATGGTGAATTATTAGAAATTCTTGAATTGAGTTTTTTAGGTCCTATCACAAATACTATAGTGATGTTCAAGTGTAAATGGTTCGATAATGGAAAACGAGGAACGAAAGTTCATCCAAGATATAAAATTGTTGATATTAATAATGATCGTAGCATGGCTGAAGATAACCCTATTGTGATGGCTTCTCAATGCCATCAAGTGTACTGCACATCATATCCTTGGAGAAAGAAAGCTTTTGATCGTCGTTGGCGTGCGGTTTTTAAAGTTAAAGCCAGAAGCACATATGAGATAAGTGATATTCCACTAGAAGAATTTTACCAAGAGATTTCAACTATGAATCCAACTCGTGTTGTACCAGATGATGACATTGTTCTAGTTGATATTCATCGTCAAGCGGAAGAAGTAAATCCTGGTGAATTACAATCACTGAAGAGGGAACTTGAACACAATTTTGAGTCTGATGAGTTTGAAAAATGATCAACTGAATCAGATGATGATGGATTAGATGATGTGGATTCATCAGGGGAAGAAGATGACATCACTTTTACTGATAGACATGCTCTATAACTTTTATGCTTGTGTAAGCTTGAGAATATAACTCTCGTGTTAGTTATACTTACTATTGTGCATGCATTTTTTTTTCTTTGGTTGTAATTGCGTGTTTTTAATATGTTTAAATTCGTAATGTATTAATATGATTTGCAGTTACTATGCGGACTAGAGGACGTGGAGGTAGATTATTATCTAACAGAAACCGAGATGATACTTTTTTGAGACTCTTAATGGAAGATATGAATCATCAATCAAGCACAAATTCCGACTCGCATTGTGATACAAATGAGGAGCATGAGATGTCTGATGATGTGAATGGTCTTGATTGCTCACCTCCTGATATTGAGATACCTCCTGATGTAGAGAATCATGAGCCAAAAAATTCAAATAGCAAAGATGATATTGAGCGTGATGAAGAGGGACGAGTGATACTCATCATCTCAGGAAAATGGTAATATTGTCCCTTTAAAATTCAGTTTTTTTTCAATTTATTTTCTTATGCTATATAAATTATAAAAGACATACATTAGATAATGTATGTTAATTAATTATATTGCTTTATATCATGTTTGCAACTTCATTAGTACTTCTGCACCTCGTTCCATGTTGAATTGTTTGAGAGGTTGGTTCAATGGAGTTTAACCCACATTTTGTGCAATTCCAAATGATGTAAAACAAAATTTGTTTAATATATTCAAGGTAAAAATACTTTGATTATTTCTTAATTTTTATGTTACAATGATGTGCATATAATACATGCTTTTTGATAATTGTAGGCCAAATATACTTGGCGTGCTCCATCGACGGAGCAACAAGTGTATAAAATTTGGAAAAGTTATTTTAGCAGAGCAATGACTTCAGAAATGAGGCGTATCCGAAAAGCAGCAAAGTCAAGGTCTGCACCTCCACCAACGTGGATGCGACGAGAAATTTTTGAAGGATTATGGGACATATGGGAAGCACGCAAATTTAAAGATCTCCAAAAAAGTAATCGCAAAAATAGACTCTCTGATAGAGATGGCCTAGGGGTAGTTAAAAGCACCAGTGGAACAATTTCCATTCATCATCATGCTCATAGAATGGTAAGCATGTTTATTATATATTACAATTATCTGCTTGCGAGTTTCATAATAGGATGTTGTTAATTTCATTGTATGTTTGCGAGAGGTTTCGCCGGAAAACAACATTTGGAGGCGACTCCAGTGCTCGGAACTCCTAAAATTGTGCCCAGTTCGTTGTTTTTCAGCGAGCTGGGAGCCCAGTTTGCTGAAAAACAGCGAACAGGGCGCCCAGTTCGCTGAAAAACAGCGATCTGGACGCCCTGTTCGCTGAAAAACAGCGATCTGGGCACCCAGTTCACTGAAAATTAACCAGCGAACTGGGCGCCCAGTTCGCAGAAAAACAGCGAACTGGGCGCCCAGTTCGCTGAAAAACAGCGATCTGGGCGCCCAGTTCTCCGGTTGTTGGCATACTTTGAAACCTCAATTTTAGATTGAATTGAACAGCTTTGTGTGGAGTTTATCCCGGTTGGGTTTATCGTTGTTGGTTCTCATTGCGGCAATCCACACTAGTGCATCCTCTATTTTTTCTCGCAGCAGTTGACACACATGCATCCTATGTCAAACCTCCTTTTTTTCAGTTATAATCATGGCCACAGTACATTCCAGTTTCCTGTCTGTCAGATAGAGCCACATCAATGAACTTTTTTTGGGGGGGGGGGGGGGGGGGGGGGGGGGGCTTTCTGGCAGTGTTGTTCTTAGGAGTGCATTCATTGCTTTCATTGCTAAGATTTCACAACATGCACCAAGAGTGCACCAAGAGTGCATTCAAGTCTTCCTTTGTCCATTCAATACTAAGATTCACAACTTGCTGCCTTCATTGCTAGTACTGTTAATTGCTATTTCATCTACCATTAGTTGGTTTTTTTATCTTGTTACCACTGATAACATGATGGGCGTTTCATTTCCTCATTGCTCATCCAATTCTCCATAAACGCATGTTGTATCGTTGATGGGTTTCTGACTCATACTATTAGTATTAGTTTTCTACATCCATCCCCTAGAGTTACTTAGTAATGTTTCGCATATTCTAAAATTGTTTAATAACTTATTATCTGTTTGTTAACTCTTGCCATGAATTGTAGTATCACATTCTTCCCTACTCATCATCTTTTTTTCAGGGCTTTATTTATTGTTATTACTTTAATTCTTCTTTCTTTTAGTCTGTTGGTTATCCTCACCATTGCATTAAACCTTAGCTTTCTTAAGTTAATGTTGCAAGTATTTCTAAAAGCTTCTTTAAACATTTGTGAAAAAATTCAAAATTTGATAATTTCTCTGTTAATATCAAACATCAAAATTTTAAAATCCACGGACATATTTCTTAAAACTTCCAACTACTTCATTTGACTGATAACCATATAAGCATGTAATGTAATCCATCCTTACGATCAATTCAAGTGTAGCTCTGCAATATTCAAACTTTGGCTTCCCTAATGCTTTCGTAGATATGCTTACGACTTGGATCATTTGTGAACACGCCGTTCAAATTTCTTAATCCAAATGACGAACTTCAATATGACACATTCACTGAGTAAAACCCAACCGCCCAGTTCGCTGTTTTCCAGCGAACTGGGCGCCCAGTTCGCTGTTTTCCAGCGAACTGGGCGCCAAGTTCGCTGGAAAACAGCGAACTGGGCGCCCAGTTCGCTGGAAAACAACGAACTGGCACCCAGTTCGCTGTTTTTGGCTACTCTCATCTTCAAGCTCTCAAAAGCTATGATTCTTTGATGACATGCAAAATTGTTAAGTATTTTTCTTTTGCATTGTAGGCCAAGGATAATGGAGGAATACCAGTGCCTCATGAAAAAGTGTTTACTCGCACTCATAGGACAAATAAAGGGAAAGGGCCTTTTGTAGATAAATCAAAGAAAGCATTTGTACGTTTTTCATTTATTATTTTTTGAAGAAATTGTAATTTATTGATATTATTAATTATATTCCAATTTATCTTATATGAGATTTATACCTCTAAGCTAAACGAGAAGCAATCTCAGAGCAATTTACCTTCTACTCAAGGTTCATGCATATATTATCCTGAATTGTGGGTTGAGGCATCAGGGGGTCCAAAAAATGGCCGTTGTTATGGATTTGGTAATTTATATAGTGAAAATATGACTTTCTCTGATACTAGCTCAACTAGCGGCATACAAGTTGAAAATGACATGTACAAGGATCGTATTAAAGATTTAGAGAATCAGCAAATGGAGATGAATAATAATTTTGAACGAAGAGTTGATGAAGTTGTTCAGAGTATTGTTAAGAATGCTGTTTCTACAGCTCTAGAGATGCATGGTATTTGTCAAGGTCATCAATTTTCTTCCGGGCAGTCTCCTTCTCCAGGATTATATAGTTCTTCAGGACTGTACAACCCCCATATTTGCCGAGCTGGTCTGATCAGCCCGGACTCAGGCAGATCAAGGTGAACAAGGAAAGTACCCGCTCGGGAGCGCCCGAAATCAGCCAAGGCAAAAACAGATCCGAACGAGAGAAAAAGGGAGCGGCGGGTCCAGTCGGGGGAACATCCACTCGGCCCCTCGCGGGCAAGCCCACTCTCAGCATCCTCCACTCGCCAACCTCCTTAGGAGGGGCGAGTGGGGCAGCCCCCCACTCGCCAACCTCCCTTAGGAGGGGCGAGTGGGGGCAGCCCCCCACTCGCCAACCTCCTTAGGAGAGGCGAGTGGGGGCATCCCCCCACTCGCCAACCTCCCTTAGGAGGGGCGAGAGGGGGCAGCCCCCCACTCGCCAACCTCCTTAGGAGGGGCGAGAGGGGGCAGCCCCCCACTCGCCAACCTCCCTTAGGAGGGGCGAGTGGGGGCAGCCCCCCACTCGCCAAACCCCTTAGGGGGCAAGTAGGGGCAACCTCCCACTCGCCGACCATGTAGGAGGGAGTGGAGGAAGTTGCCAGGTCGCCAAGGCCTGCGTTTAACCGTTCGAACAGTGGGATTTCGCTATGGGCAAACCAGTTTGGGCCGCGGATAGCCATTCCAAAAGGCGGAATTATGCTATTCGCAGACCATTTCCAAAAATCTATAAATAGACCCCCATGGGCACCTTGGGGAGGGTTGGGATCTCCTTACCCCCACCCCCCTTAGTGTGTTCGGTTAGCTAGTGACCCTGCCTTCCGTTCGCCAAGTCTTTCAGGCCAACGGTCAGGTGTTGTGAGTGCTCTCCGAGGTGCCCAGGCTCAGCATTGGCTTGGGAGGGGAAGATCTTAGGGTCTTTCGGGTTAGTGGTGGGACCTCCTCGCTGCAGCTCGCGGGGTCTGTTTTCACCTGAATCCACCAGTAGAGAGGTTCTTAGGCTCTAAGTGACTAGCCGTTCGACTTTACCTGAGATAAGTAAGGGCAAGCTGCCTACCCCTATTTTCGAACGCTGAAGCCGGGAAACTGGTTTCAACATTCTGGTGCGGTGAGCGTGGAACGCAGCTTGTTCGGAAAAACCCCAAGTAGGTCGAATGGCTGGAAGTGAAGAGCTAGAGAACCCACCCCCTCCCGGCGACTATGTAAGGAAAAGCGACTTCGATGAGTTCAAGAAGACGATCATGGAGACCTTGCGCTCTGCACTCACCCCCACAGGCGAGTGCTCGACTCCGCCGGTACCTATCCTCACCTCACCTACTCTAGGTGAGACGGCACCAGCAGGACGACTTGATAAGGAAGCGCGGGTGGAGGAGGATAGAACTCTTCAGGCGAGGGTGCTGTTTCCTAGCCTGGCGAGTGCTCTGCACCTAGGGGAGGAGGCACGGCGAGTGATGCCCATCCGCCAGGTGGGAAGGGGAAGCCCTTTCTGCGAGTTGATCCTGACCGCCCCAGTTCCGGAAGGGTTTAGGGAGCCGATCATGTCCCACTACGCAGGCAAAGACGACCCTCAGGAGCACCTCTAGTGGTTTGAGGATGCCATGTCCATCAGGCAGGTGACCGACGCCTTCAAGTGTAGGTTGTTCGCCATCTCCTTTCAAGGGAAAGCTAGAGATTGGTTCCACCAACTTCCTCCCGGATCCATCTATAGTTTTGAGGACTTGAAACGTAGTTTCCTGTTAAGGTTCTCTACGTCCAAAAAGAGGAGGAAGGGGGCGGAGGCCCTCTTCCTGATCAAGCAGAGGTCGGAAGAGTCGCTAGGAAGCTACGTGGATCGGTTCCAAGAAGAGGTCCTTCTCGTCAATGAGGTCCCTGGACACACTTTGCAACTTGCGCTTACCCTCGGGTTGCGGCAGGGGTTGTTTCGCATGGGCTTGTCCCGGGACCCTCCTCTGTCTTACGAGGAGTTGATGGAGCGGGCAGGACGGGAGATAGAAGTGGAGGCAACAAACCCGGAGTTTGCGGCCAAGATGGCCAAGTGGACGGAAGGCGGAGAGAAGTCAGGGTGGAGACCGCAGCCACCGGTCAACCGACCGGCGTGGAGGCCGGAAGGAGAACTCACTCGGTGAGGCGAGATGTTCATATTGATTAAGGCCCTGAGAAGAGACCGCTGACCGGGCTTGTTCATGCCGGCAGGGCAAGAGAACTCACTCGGCGAGGCGAGGTGATTCATGTTGGTTAAGGCCCCGAGAAGAGACCGCTGACCGGGCTTGTTCATGCCGGCAGGGCAGGAGAACTCACTCGGAGAGGCGGATGGAAATTTGGTTAAGGCCCTGAGAAGAGACCGCTGACCGAGCTTGTTCACGCCGGCAGGGCAGGAGAACTCACTCGGCGAGGCGAGGTGATTCATATTGATTAAGGCCCTGAGAAGAGACCGCTGACCGGGCTTGTTCATGCCGGCAGAGTAGGAGAACTCACTCGGCAAGGCGAGGTGATTCATATTGATTAAGGCCCCGAGAAGAGACCGCTGACCGGGCTTGTTCATGCCGGCAGGGCAGAAGAACTCACTCGGTGAGGCGAGATGTTCATATTGATTAAGGCCCCGAGAAGAGGCCGCTGACCGGGCATGTTCATGCCGGCAGGGTAGGAGAACTCACTCGGAGAGGCGGATGGAAATTTGGTTAAGGCCCCGAGAAGAGACCGCTGACTAGGCTAGTTGAAGCTGGCAGGACAGGAGAACTCACTCGGAGAGGCAGATGGAATTTCGGTTAAGGCCCCGAGAAGAGACCGCTGACCGGGCTCTCACTAGCTGGCAGGGCAGGTTGACCTCTTGGAGGGGTAAGTAATTTCTGCTATGGGATAGTTCCGCTGACCGAGCTAGTTGATGCCAGCAGGGCAGGAGAATTCACTCGGAGAGGCATAAAGTCGAAAAGTCGGAAAGACGGTTAAGGCCTCCACTTCCTGGTGAGCTCGGCTCCCTGGAAGATGTTAAGTTATTTCCACCTCCTGCTGAGCTTGGCTCCCTGGAAGGTGTTGATCTGTATCCACCTCCAGCTGAGCTCGGCTCCCTGGAAGGTGTTGATTTGTATGCACCTCCAGCTGAGCTCGGCTCCCTGGAAGGTGTTGATTTGTATCCACCTCCAGCTGAGTTCGGCTCCCTGGAAGGTGTTGATTTGTATCCACCTCCAGCTGAGCTCGGCTCCATGGAAGGTGTTGATTTGTATCCACCTCCAGCTGAGCTCGGCTCCCTGGAAGGTGTTGATTTGTATCCACCTCCAGCTGAGCTCGGCTCCCTGGAAGGTGTTGATTTGTATCCACTTCCTGGTGAGCTCGGCTCCCTGGAAGATGTTAAGTTATTTCCACCTCCAGCTGAGCTCGGCTCCCTGGAAGGTGTTGATTTGTATCCACCTCCAGCTGAGCTCGGCTCCCTGGAAGGTGTTGATTTGTATCCACCTCCAGCTGAGCTCGGCTCCCTGGAAGGTGTTGATTTGTATCCACCTCCAGCTGAGCTCGACTCCCTGGAAGGTGTTGATTTGTATCCACCTCCAGCTGAGCTCGGCTCCCTGGAAGGTGTTGATTTATATCCACCCCCAGCTGAGCTCGGATCCCTGGAAGATGTTGATTTGTATCCACCTCCAGCTGAGCTCGGCTCCCTGGAAGGTGTTGATTTGTATCCACCTCCAGCTGAGCTCGGCTCCCTGGAAGGTGTTGATATGTATCCACCTCTGGCTGAGCTCGGCTCCCTGGAAGGTGTTGATTTGTATCCACCTCCAGCTGAGCTCGGCTCCCTGGAAGGTGTTGATATGTATCCACCTCTGGTTGAGCTCGGCTCCCTGGAAGGTGTTGATTTGTATCCACCTCCAGCTGAGCTCGGCTCCCTGGAAGGTGTTGATTTGTATCCACCTCCAGCTGAGCTCGGCTCCCTGGAAGGTGTTGATTTGTATCCACCTCTAGCTGAGCTCGGCTCCCTGGAAGGTGTTGATTTGTATCCACCTCCAGCTGAGCTCAGCTCCCTGGAAGGTGTTGATTTGTATCCACCTCCAGCTGAGCTCGGCTCCCTGGAAGGTGTTGATTTATATCCACCCCCAGCTGAGCTCGGATCCCTGGAAGATGTTGATTTGTATCCACCTCCAGCTGAGCTCGGCTCCCTGGAAGGTGTTGATTTGTATCCACCTCCAGCTGAGCTCGGCTCCCTGGAAGGTGTTGATTTGTATCCACCTCCAGCTGAGCTCGGCTCCCTGGAAGGTGTTGATTTGTATCCACCTCCAGCTGAGCTCGGCTCCCTGGAAGGTGTTGATATGTATCCACCTCTGGCTGAGCTCGGCTCCCTGGAAGGTGTTGATTTGTATCCACCTCCAGCTGAGCTCGGCTCCCTGGAAGGTGTTGATTTGTATCCACCTCCAGCTGAGCTCGGCTCCCTGGAAGGTGTTGATTTGTATCCAGCTCTAGCTGAGCTCGGCTCCCTGGAAGGTGTTGATTTGTATCCACCTCCAGCTGAGCTCAGCTCCCTGGAAGGTGTTGATTTGTATCCACCTCCAGCTGAGCTCGGCTCCCTGGAAGGTGTTGATTTGTATCCACCTCCAGCTGAGCTCGGCTCCCTGGAAGGTCTTGATTTGTATCCACCTCTAGCTGAGCTCGGCTCCCTGGAAGGTGTTGATTTGTATCCACCTCCAGCTGAGCTCGGCTCCCTGGAAGGTGTTGATTTGTATTCACCTCCAGCTGAGCTCGGCTCCCTGGAAGGTGTTGATTTGTATCCACCTCCAGCTGAGCTCGGCTCCCTGGAAGGTGTTGATTTGTATCCACCTCCAGCTGAGCTCGGCTCACTGGAAGGTGTTGATTTGTATCCACCTCCAGCTGAGCTCGGCTCCCTGGAAGGTGTTGATCTGTATCCACCTCCAGCTGAGCTCGACTCCCAGGAAGGTGTTGATTTGTATCCACCTCCAGATAAGCTCGACTCCCTGGAAGGTGTTGATTTGTATCCACCTCCAGCTGAGCTCGGCTCCCTGGAAGGTGTTGATTTGTATCCACCTCCAGCTGAGCTCGGCTCCCTGGAAGATGTTGATTTGTATCCACCTCCAGCTGAGCTCAGCTCCCTGGAAGATGTTAAGTTATTTCCACCTCCAGCTGAGCTCGGCTCCCTGGAAGGTGTTGATCTGTATCCACCTCCAGCTGAGCTCGGCTCCCTGGAAGGTGTTGATCTGTATCCACCTCCAGCTGAGCTCGGCTCCCTGGAAGGTGTTGATTTGTATCCACCTCCAGCTGAGCTCGGCTCCCTGGAAGGTGTTGATTTGTATCCACCTCCAGCTGAGCTCGGCTCCCTGGAAGGTGTTGATTTGTATCCACTTCCTGGTGAGCTCGGCTCCCTGGAAGATGTTAAGTTATCTCCACCTCCAGCTGAGCTCGGCTCCGTGGAAGGTGTTGATCTGTATCCACCTCCAGCTGAGCTCGGCTCCCTAGAAGGTGTTGATTTGTATCCACCTCCAGCTGAGCTCGGCTCCTTGGAAAGTGTTGAGTTCCTCCACCCCATGCTCCGACTACTCGCATCACTTCCCGAGTGCGCAGCAAGATCAGCAGTCCTCGGCCCCGCAACCTATCTCACCACATCGACTCGCTCAAGTGTATTCGAGAGACTAAGACCTCGATGAGCAGCCATATGTGAGAGGTTGGTTGCGCAGGAGCAAAGCATGCGAACTTATGCAGGCATGATCGTGCGTGGCAGTCCTCTTAAAAGGAAGTCGGATCCTTACGGTTGTATGAGCCGAAGGTAAGGTCGCATGCGGTGTCGCCAAGGGATCCGCCTTCGACCCAAGAGAGACGTTGAGCGAAAAAAGAGTTTTCATTCTTATGTATAACTTAAGGCAATGTATCTTTTACAACAGTCACGCGACACACGCGAGAAAGGGGGAAGGGTATGTTCCCTGGCCAGAGCAAGGGGCTCCGCCGGGTCACCCCGACTCCTCCCAAAGAGAGCCTTAAAGTAGATCTAGAAACCCTAAGGAGGGATCGTTTTGTTCAGGAGGTAGGAAGGGGAAAAGCTCTCAAAGAAGGTGCTCCCCTCCCCCCTTTAGGGGGTTCTTTGTTTCCAAGTTCTCTTGTAAAACCCCTCGGAGACTCTCGGGAAGGTTCACCTGCTCGTCAAATACGCGGGTTGGACTTTCTTTCCGAGCTTGAGGCAAGCTCGAAAAGAGCGGGGATTGTGTACAACCCTCATATTTGCCGAGCTGGTCTGATCAGCCCGGACTCAGGCAGATCAAGGTGAACAAGGAAAGTGCCCGCTCGGGAGCGCCCGAAATCAGCCAAGGCACAAACAGATCCGAACGAGAGAAAAAGGGAGCGGCGGGTCCAGTCGGGGGAACATCCACTCGGCCCCTCGCGGGCAAGCCCACTCTTAGCATCCTCCACTCGCCAACCTCCTTAGGAGGGGCGAGTGGGGCAGCCCCCCACTCGCCAACCTCCCTTAGGAGGGGCGAGTGGGGGCAGCCCCCCACTCGCCAACCTCCCTTAGGAGGGGCGAGTGGGGGCAGCCCCCCACTCGCCAACCTCCTTAGAAGGGGCGAGAGGGGGCAGCCCCCCACTCGCCAACCTCCCTTAGGAGGGGCAAGTGGGGGCAGCCCCCCACTCGCCAAACCCCTTAGGGGGCAAGTAGGGGCAACCTCCCACTCGCCGACCATGTAGGAGGGAGTGGAGGAAGTTGCCAGGTCGCCAAGGCTTGCGTTTAACCGTTCGAACAGTGGGATTTCGCTATGGGCAAACCAGTTTGGGCCGCGGATAGCCATTCCAAAAGGCGGAATTATGCTATTCGCAGAACATTTCCAAAAATCTAAAAATAGACCCGCATGGGCACCTTGGGGAGGGTTGACATCTCCTTACCCCCACCCCCCTTAGTGTGTTCGGTTAGCTAGTGACCCTGCCTTCCGTTCGCCAAGTCTTTCAGGCCAACGGTCAGGTGTTGCGAGTGCTCTCCGAGGTGCCCAGGCTCAGCATTGGCTTGGGAGGGGAAGATCTTCGGGTCTTTCGGGTTAGTGGCGGGACCTCCTCGCTGCAGCTCGCGGGGTCTGTTTTCACCTGAATCCACCAGTAGAGAGGTTCTTAGGCTCTAAGTGACTAGCCGTTCGACTTTACCTGAGATAAGTAAGGGCAAGCTGCCTACCCCTATTTTCGAACGCTGAAGCCGGGAAACTGGTTTCAACAAGGACATTTCTTTGCTCCAGGTCCTGGCTATTTTTCAGCTGCAGCTCCTGGCTACTATACTTCTCATGGCTATTTTCCAGTGCCAAGTCATCATCCTCATGATGCTCAATATCAAGTTGAAAGCCAAGCTCATGCTCCCACTCAACGCCAACCTTTTGAAAATCGTCATTCTTCAGATCCACAAATGACTCAATCATAGTCATTGATTTTGTTATGTTTATATGTTGTTTTGGGTTTCAATTCTATGTTAGATCACTTTACTTTTGTTATATTGATGTTTTGGTTATATATTAAACTTTGGTCATGATGTATGAAGGTTTGATGATGTATATATGAAGGGTTTGATGATATATGTAATTAGTTTGTTCATGTATGAAAGCAAGTTTCACGTTATATTAAAGTTTATTAATATATATGAAAGTTTGGTTATATGAGCTCGATATTGGGTATGCATTATATACATTTGATCGTGTCTTTTAATTATAGTGCATGTTATTAAAAATTTGTGTGTTGCTTTAATCAAAAAAGTATTGTTCTTAATTAATTTTTCAATTTGGCTTAATCAAAAATAAAATTAATTTAAAATTATTTGTGTTATTATTAAAATAAAATTGACTCCAAATATTTTTATTACTAATTGATTCAAAAGAAATGATTCATCATCAATTTATCCACAAAATAATGTATTATTAATATATTTATTTCTTAGATTTGACATTTATTAGCATCAAAATATGCAACAATTTTAATGCTAGCTAATCTTAGGATCAAAATTATTTGATGGTGATTAGCAACGAATTTTTTGTAGGTATTATCCCTTGCTAAATTAGCAAGCAATATATTCGTTGCTAAAATTCCCTTGCAAAACAGCAAGGAAAAACATCCTTGCTGAATTTAGCTAGGCTCAATTTAGAAAGGAAATGGTTTTGTTGTTAAATCCTTTGCTAATATAAATTAGCAACGAATTTTATGATTTAGCAAGAGATTCTTCTCCTAGCTAATAAGGACTTTTCTTGTAGTTATATTATGTGTCAAAATCTCATATTTTAAAGAGTTATTTATAAGCTCAAATTACATTTCAAAATTTATTAAAATATTTAATACATTTAATTATAATAATGTACTATGTATTAATAATATTTAATATTAATATATATGTCAAAACTTTTTATAATAAAATAATATTATAATATATAATATAAATATTTATATAATACATAAGTTATACACGTTTATATCACATGCATAAACAGTTATATATATACATACATATATATATATATATATCTTTAACTAATATATACAAGAAGTTGTTTTTGCTGCAACATTCAAAATTGTTAAATATAACCTCATTTTTTTACTCCGATGACTTAACATATATTATGAAAAAAATGAAAATTCATAAAATATAATGACCATTTGTGTAATTACACAATATTCCTATAATACAAATAATGGTGAAAATTCATAAAATTCAAAAGTTTTTAGTAGATCTCATACATCTATTATGGTGGGTAATCATTAGACCTCCTAGATCTACTTTAAAATAATTTTTTGTTAAAATATAAATATTTTTGAAAAACAATTATAAAATATTAATTAAAATTTTAATCATTGTTTCTCGGATAAAACATGTGAAAGATCCAACGGTATAGGATAAAACATGTGAAAGATCTAACTGTGAAAAATGAAAGCACGATAAGAACATGAAAAATGCTATATTCACTTATATTATTAGCTTTAATGGTTCACTGAATAACTTCGATGCCTTAGAGCCTGTTTGGGAGAGCTTTTTAGCTTCTTTCCGTTTTCTGAAAAATATCATCGCACCTAACAAATCGTTTGGATTGTCTACCGGTGAGAAAAGCTACCGCGGAAAACTCATTTTTCTCCTATTTTTGAAAAGTCAATTTTCCCTTACTTTTCAACCTTTTTGAAAAGTACTTCCACATCCCGATACAAGCTTAGCGCATTTTCCTTCCAAGCGCAAATTTTTCCCACATGCACACATTTTTCTGCTCGGGCGAGCATTTCTTTACCCATGGGCACATTTTAGTCCCGGATGCGAATTTTTCGCTCGGCCGCGCATTTTCCACCCGAGCGCGCATTTTTTCGCCCCGACGCACATTTTTTGCCCGGTAGCGCATTTTTCGCCCGGGCGCGAATTTTTCGCCCGGGCGTGCATTTTTCGCGCGGGCGCGCATTTTTCGCGCGTGCACACATTTGTCGCGCGAACGCGCATTTTTCACGCAAGCGCACATTTTTTCACCGCGGCGCACATTTTTCGCCACGACGCACATTTTTCGCCCGTACTCGCATTTTTCGCCCGGGCGCGCAAATTTTCCCCACGACGCACATTTTTCACCTGGACTCGCATTTTTTTGCCCGCGGCGCGCATTTCTCGCCACGACGCACATTTTTCGCCCGGACTCGCATTTTTTCGCTCGGGCGCGCATTTTTTGCCCGGGCACGCATTTTTTCGCCCGGGCGCGAATTTTTTCGCTCAGGCGCGCATTTTTCGCGCGGGCACGCATTTTTTCGCGGGCACGGATTTTTCGCCCGGGCGCGCATGTTTCGCTCGGGCGCGCATTTTTCATTCGGGCGCTCTTTTTTCCCCGGGCTCGCATTTTTCGCTTGGGCGAAAAAAGCGCGCGCGGGAGAAAAAAGAGCGCCCGAGCGATAAAAGGCGCTCCCGGGCGAAAAATTATCGCCCAGATTAAAAATGCGCGCCCGGGAAAAAATGCGCATCCGGGCGAAAAATGTGAGTCAGACGAACAATGCGCGCCCAGATGAAAAATGCGCGTCCGGGCGAAAAAAATGTGAGCCCGGGCGAAAAAAGCGCGCTCGGGCGAAACATGCGCGCCAAAGAGGAAAATGCGCGCCCGAGCGAAAAAATGCGCGTCCGGGCGAAAAATACTCGTTTGGGCGAAAAATGTGCGTCAGGGCGAAAAAATGCGCATCTAGGCGAAAAATACTTGTCCGGGCGAAAAAATGGGTGTTTGGGCGAAAAAGCGCGCTCGGACGAAAAATGCGAGCACCGTCAAAAATTCCAACTCGGGCGAAAAATTAGAGCACGGGCGAAAAATATGCACCCGGGTCGAAAAATGCGTGTCCGAGCGAAAAATGTGCGCCCGGGCGAAATATGCACGTCCGGGCAAAAAATTCGCGCTCGGGCGCTCATTTGCCCCCGGGCGCGCATTTTTCTGTCCGAACTTGCATTTTTAATAGAAAAAGTCACCGCAACGAAGATTTGTCAAACAGTTTATAAAGTAATTCTTATTTTTGAAAATCTCTGCAAAAGGATTCACCCAAACAGATCTTCTTTTGCAATAGATATTTTTCAAAAGCACATTTTTCTATTATCCTTTTGTCACCACTACTTCTCCTTTCTGAAAAGCTCTCCCAAATAAACCCTCAAAGGTGATCTTAATCTGCCAAAATTCCATAAAATTCTATCCATCTTCTAATAGATTTCATGTTTATGAATATAACTATTTTTTTCCTTATTTAACCTACTTTAAGAATAAAAACACTAGGGTCCTCACTTACTTGGCCCAACTTGAAGCAACCTTATACGTCATGGATTTGAGGGAATTGTATTTGTCGGATATCATTACGATCTCAACTTTGCCTGAATATTTGGTTGAGCAATGGACAGAAAATTGAAGTAAAAGTCCTTATAGGATGCCTTCTCATTCAGTCAGGAAAATTGTTGGAGATGTGGAGTCTGATTGTACTGGCGATTCATCCACTGTTTTTCGTGTTTTTATTACGGTTGCCCTAGACTTCAAGTATAAAAGGACTTCTTTGCATCATGCTTCTGTAACAGAAAAGAAAGATAGTGAAAACCCTAGTGCGCCCGTTGACGTAGACGAGATTGCCGAACCATGTAAATCTGTGTGTTTTCTGTGGTGTTTTTTCATTTTTTTTTTCTTTGTTGCTTTCAATGTTCGTTCTCAAGAGAAAACATGCCAGTTTTATTTTTCTAGAATCATGCCTCCATTGATAACATCTGTTTTAGAAAGTAAAATAACGCACTTTTAAAGGTATGAATCACCTCGAAATACAGAAAATGCGCGGGCATACGGTATGAATTTGCTCTTGAACTTTGTCTCTACATGGCTTGGAGTATTATGTTGTTTTTTTTAGGGGTGTGCTAGCTATTATGTTAATTTCTACAGTGATCATGAAGATGTTCAACAAAATATTTTAATTGTTTTTAAATTGTATGTTTTAGTCTGCTTCATATTGTATTTTTCTGCTATTATTTCACATTGCAACTGTAGAGGAAAGTCTTATACATTTTCCTAAAAGATTAATTTTGTGGTTCTATGTATATATTTTTAAACTTTTTCTTTTTCATTCACTGATTGTTGTGTTAAACGCCTACATTGCTCATTTCAATTATCATATTTTAGGGTGTACGAAAATAATATTGGTCTGCGAATACAGTTTTAAAACCTTGGGTTTAATCTCGATGCTCTTTCTTCCTACATTGCTATGTTGGGTTATGCCGATGAGTATGCGACCGCATTTCTTGAATCAACATACAATTATGATGTGAAAGACTACACCAAAGGCAATGCATATGCTCAGGTAGGTCCATTGGTATCTGTTATAGCCCTCGTGTTTGATTAAGAAACTCGATTTCTCATTAATTTTTTCGTTGCAACAAAAATTTTCGGTTGCGATTAGCACTGTAAATATCACTAAAGACCTTCGAAGGAAGATAATCCGACAACCTGGTCGGGGATTAACACCAAGATAACTTCGTTCCTCGATCCAGATGGCTGGAAAGTGGTAAATTCACTTCTAAATGACTGACATTACAATCCATTATGTGTTATTCTCAGGAATTTTGTTTCATGATTTGAACAAATGCAACTTAAAGGCAAATTGAATTATTCTTTCTCCATTTTTATAGAAGAAATCACATTATGTAATGGTTGGTGCTATTTATTCAATTCGATCAAATTGAATTATGCAATGGTTAGTGCGAATATACTCTGCTCATTAATATAGTTTAATATTTGTCATGGATACATACATTTTTGTTGCATATTTTATGTTTCAAATGAATTAATCCATAAGTTCTACTGGATAGTATTGTATTTCATTGCCTAAATGAGGAATAATGAGAGATGTGAGAAATAGATATTTATTTTAATATGTACAAGTGAGTGACTGGATAGTATTGCTTTCTAAATTATTCAATATTATTTTTTAACGCTGCTACATAAGCGGAGTTTTATTTTAAAAAAAACGTCGCTACACCTGCGGCGTTTTCTTTTTAAAACGCCGCAAATATTGGCGGCATTTTTTGAAAAAAATGTCACGGAGGCATACTTGTATTTGCGGCATTTTTTTAAAAAGTGCCGCAGAGTTCTTTGGCGGCGATATCTTCCGTAGTGTTTTAGCAGCGTTTTATGTTAGAATTGAAGTGAGCTGTCGCCCAGGCGACAGTGGCTGTCGCCCAGGCGACAGCGTGCGAGTAGCGACATACTCGCTAGCGAGCATCACCGTGACGAGCATCACTGTGACGAGCATCACTGTGACGAGCATCACCGTGACGAGCATCACTGTGACGAGCATCACTGTGACGAGCATCACCGTGACGAGCATCACTGTGACGAGCATCACCGTGACGAGCATCACCGTGACGAGTATCGGTGACGAGTATCGGTGACGAGTATCGGTGACGAGTATCGGTGACGAGTATCGGTGACGAGTATCGTCGTGCCTATAAATAGAGGGGTACCCCCCCCCCCCCTAAAGAGAAACCAATCAAGACCTTCTGACAGTGACGAGTATATACTCTGAGAGTGACGAGTATAGCCATCAGAAGTGGCGAGTATCATCAACTCTGAGCGAGTTAGAGATACCAGAGTGCTACCTGGCGAGTATCGGACTTGGAGTAAGTTCGGCAGCTCCCTTGAGCGGGTAGCGAGCATCATCGGTGACGAGCATCGGTGACGAGCATCGGTGACGAGTAGCACCGTGACGAGTATCCGTGACGAGTATCGAGGCGACGAGTATCACCAGCGCGGTGTGCTCGGGAGGAGAAGCGGACCTTATCCGTGACCAAGTTCTTTACTACTATTGGCTGTTGTGATTCAAGTTGGATGCAACTTGTATTCAGCCGTGTTCTGTTGTAATCTTGTTGCCAAGTATATATTACAGCTGTGTTTGTTCTGTTTTGGTACTCTTGATCGATAGCAGACCAAAAAAAAAAAATTTAACATGGTATCAGAGGAAGGTTGCTGAAGCAGCGCCTGCTATTGTAGTTCAAGGTTGTCATCCAAGATGGACGGTGGAGGAGGTTTTGCGAGAGGACTAGGCATTGAGCTGCTTACTCAAACCAACTACAAGAAGTGGATGTCTTGTATGGAGAGCTACCTTCTTGGAGAGGATCTCTGGGAGGTTGTTGGTGGTGGGGAGCAAGAGGAAGTTGTAGCTGCCGGCGATAATGGTCCAGCTGTGAGAGCTTGGAGGAAGACCAACGCCAAGGCGGAGTTCACCTTGAAGAGAGCCATATCACCTGACTTGTTCGACCACATCATTGGTTGCAAGTCAGCGTCTGCGATCTGGATAGCCCTCGATGGGTTACTCAACAAGAAGAATGTGGCGCGGCTACAATTCCTGGAGAATGAGTTGGCGAAGTCGACTCAAGGCGAGATGGCGATATCCACCTTCTTCCTGAAGGTGAAGAACCTATGTGGGGAGATCTCGGCCTTGGATCCTGAAGAGCCAATCTCAGAGGCGAAGTTGAAGCGGCACATACTCCGAGGCTTAAGGAGGGAGTATGTCCCCTTCGTTACTTCCGTACAAGGATGGGCTATTCAGCCCTCCCTTCTGGAGCTAGAGAACCTGCTGTCGTCACAGGAGAGCTTGGCGAAGCAGATGGCGGGAGTATCCATCTCAGGAGGAGATGGCGAGGCCTTGTTCTCAGGAAAGAGGAGATCCTGGGACAAGAGGAAGAAGAACCCCCGAGAGGGACCTTCAACGTCATCTCAGGGAGATGGGGGGAAGTTCCTTCCTGCCCGTGACGAGAAGGGGAGATACCTTTGCTTTGCCTGTAAGAAGTACGGGCATATGGCAAAGGATTGTCGGTCTAATCTCCAGGCCGGTCATGTTGCTGAGAAAGGTGGAGACCATCAGAGAGGTGGAGACCATCGAAGAGGTGGAGGAAGAGGTGGAGGTCACCAGGGCGGTGAGAGGGGGGACAATTGTTTCCTGGCAGAGATGACGGCAACGTCAGTCGATGTCTTAGCCTCCATCAACCTCGAGGACGACTGGATAGTGGATTCCGGTTGCGGGCATCATCTCACTGGAGATATGTCGAAGTTTGCCTCCTCGGCAGCATATGAAGGATCGAATGCTATCATCACTGCGGATGATACGGTGCATCCAGTGGAGCGAGAAGGGAAGGTGTCCCTTGGGAGTAGAGAGAAGCCAGTGACACTGAAGAGTGTCTATCACGTGCCTGGCATGAAGAAGAACCTCTTCTCGGTTGCCAACGCAGTGGATGCTGGTTACCACGTGCTGTTCGGACCGAAGGAGGTAAAGTTCCTGAAGAACCTATCGTCTGTCGATGTTGACGTCACGCTCACCGGGAGAAGGGTGAAGGACTTGTATGTTCTGTCTGCAAGTGCCTACGTGGACAAGTTGAAGACAAACGACAGCGCTGTGATCTGGCATGAGAGGCTGGGTCATGTGGGGATGGACAAGTTGAAGATGACGGCGGCAAAGGGCCTAGTGAGTGGCCTGCCTCATCTCTCTTCCTACGGCGACGGCCATGTGTGCGACGGATGCCAATATGGAAAGCCACATCGACTTCCATTTGACAAGTCGGAGACCAGGTGTAGGGCACCTCTTGAGTGCATACATGCTGATGTTATGGGGCCGTGTGCCACCCTTACTTATGGAGGCAATAAGTATGCGCTGGTTCTGGTGGATGACTACACCCGCTATACGTGGGTATACTTTCTGAGAGAGAAGTCAGAAGTATTCAAGAAGTTCCAAGAGTGGAAGGAACTTGTGGAGGGGAGGCTGGACCGCAGAGTGAAGAAGCTGAGAAGCGACAATGGAGGGGAGTTTACCTCCAATGAGTTTGCTTCCCTCTGCAGGAGGTTCGGCATTCGGCGGGAGCTCTCCTGCGCTCACACCCCTCAGCAGAATGGGGTGGCAGAGAGGAAGATCTGCCATCTAGTGGAGACTACAAGGAGTTGGCTACATGCCAAGAGCATTCCCAAGGCCTTATGGGCTGAGGGAATGGCGTGTGCCACTCATGTGATCAACAGGCTGCCTCTGAGTCCTAACAGGATGGTGTCTCCACACCAGCTCATGTTCGGGGAGAAGCCCAATGTGGGTCACATGAAGGTGTTCGGTTCTACCTGCTTCGTGCACGTCCCGGACGCTCAGAGAACAAAGTTGGAGCCAAAGGCGAGGAAGTGTATCTTCATCGGCTACGATGAGCGGAAGAAGGGGTGGAAGTGCATGGATCCGCAGACTCACAGGTTCGTCGTCTCGCGCGACGTTGTGTTTGACGAACTGGTCTCATACCAGGGAGTCTCTTCTGTGGAGCTGCCGGAGAGTGGAGAAGCTAGCAGGGAAGAGGAGTGGGTCGCTGAGGACCCAACTGTGGAGTTGGAGTTATCTCCAAGTGCTCCATTGCCATCTGGCTCAGGAGGAGCTTCTGGCTCAGGGGGAGCTACGAACTCAAGTAGCAGGGAGAGCACCGCTATAGGAGGAGTTCTGAGAGGAGCTCAGAGAGGAGCTCAAGCAGAGGAGTCTACCGGAGTGGTAGATAGTGGCCAAGCCTTGAGGAGGTCGAAGAGGACCATCGTCCCGCCTGCTCGCTATAAGGAGGGGAACTTCGTGAGTCTGGTTTCTTGCTTCTTCGCAGGACCACTCGATGAGAGGGAACCTGCCTGCTTTGAGGATGCAGCTGGCATCAAGGAGTGGGACGAGGCCATGGAGGAAGAGATGGAGGCCCTGAAGAAGAACGAGACATGGGACCTGGTTCCCATGGTGGAGGGCATCAAACCTGTCACCTGCAAGTGGGTGTACAAGGTGAAGAAGAGGGCTAATGGAGAAGTGGAGCGGTACAAGGCGAGGCTTGTCGCTCGAGGCTTCTCACGGACCTACGGAGAGGACTACGAGGAGACCTTCAGTCCTGTAGCGAAGATGACGTCGGTGAGGACGATCATTGCTTTGGCAGCGTGCCGAGGTTGGAAGCTATGGCAGCTGGACGTGAAGAACGCGTTCTTATATGGAGAGATCGACAAAGACATATTCATGGTGCAACCACCTGGATACGTGTCCAAGTCCCATCCGCGTCACGTCTGTAAGCTAAAGAAGGCCCTCTATGGTCTGAAACAGGCGCCGAGAGCCTGGTATGGAAAGATTGCGGAGTACCTGCAGTTCTGCGGCTACGATGCCTCAGATTCAGACTCCAGCATGTTCGTGAAGAAAGATGGAGGTCTTCACGTGCTAGTACTGCTATACGTCGACGACATGATCGTGACAGGGAACAACCCTGAGGAGGTCGCGGCGCTGAGAGAGCAGCTTTCCATACGCTTCGAGATGAAGGATCTTGGTGAACTGCACCATTTCCTTGGCCTCCAAGTAGAGAAGAGAAGAGGCGGACTGGATGTTTCCCAGAGGGCGTATGCCGAGAGGATCGTCAAAAGATTCGGCATGAAAGAAGGGAAGAGCAGTTCCGTTCCTCTGGAGGCGGGGCTGAAGCTTCGGAAGGAAGAAGGGAGGATTCTTCCTGATCCGAAGATCTTTCGGGCTCTGGTAGGGAGTCTTATATACTTGACTATCACAAGGCCGGACATCGCCTTTGCTGTCGGCCGAGTTAGTCGATATATGCAGGAGCCGCGGAAGCCTCATCTGGAGGCAGCCAAGGGGATTCTGAAGTATGTGATGGGCACCCTTGAGATGGGGCTGTCCTATGAGGAGAAGTCTATCTTCAAGCTGCACGGGTACACGGATGCAGACTACGGAGGTGACGCTGATGATCGCAAGTCGACATCAGGTTACGTGTTCTTGTGTGGAGCTGCTGCTATCTCGTGGTGTAGCAAGAAGCAGGACTCTATTTCCCTTTCTACCACGGAGGCCGAGTACAAGGCGTCGTCCTTAGCAGCTCAGGAGTGTGTCTGGCTAAGGAGACTAGTGGAGGATGTGGAAGAGGAGGTCAGCGGACCTACTGTGCTTCGCGGGGACAATGAGAGTGCATTGAAACTGGTAACCAATCCAGTGTGCCATGCGAGGACCAAGCACATTGAGATCGAGCATCACTTCATCAGAGAGAAGGTGCTGGGTGGCTTGATCGCTGTGGAGCATGTGCGGAGTGAAGAGAACCTGGCGGATATATTCACGAAGCCCCTATCTGCGGGGCCGTTCCGGAGGCTTCGCTCATTGCTTGGAGTTGTTCCCGGAGTTCACTTCAAGGGGGAGTGTTAGAATTGAAGTGAGCTGTCGCCCAGGCGACAGTGGCTGTCGCCCAGGCGACAGTGGCTGTCGCCCAGGCGACAGCGTGCGAGTAGCGACATACTCGCCAGCGAGCATCACCGTGACGAGCATCACCGTGACGAGCATCACCGTGACGAGTATCGGTGACGAGTATCAGTGACGAGTATCGGTGACGAGTATCGGTGACGAGTATCGGTGACGAGTATCGGTGACGAGTATCGGTGACGAGTATCGGTGACGAGTATCGTCGTGCCTATAAATAGAGGGGTACCCCCCTAAAGAGAAACCAATCCAGACCTTCTGACAGTGACGAGTATATACTCTGAGAGTGACGAGTATAGCCATCAGAAGTGGCGAGTATCATCAACTCTGAGCGAGTTAGAGATACCAGAGTGCTACCTGGCGAGTATCGGACTTGGAGTAAGTTCGGCAGCTCCCTTGAGCGGGTAGCGAGCATCATCGGTGACGAACATCGGTGACGAGTATCGGTGACGAGCATCGGTGACGAGTATCACCGTGACGAGTATCCGTGACGAGTATCGAGGCGACGAGTATCACCAGCGCGGTGTGCTCGGGAGGAGAAGCGGACCTTGTCCGTGACCAAGTTCTTTACTACTATTGGTTGTTGTGATTCAAGTTGGATGCAACTTGTATTCAGCCGTGTTCTGTTGTAATCTTGTTGCCAAGTATATATTACAGCTGTGTTTGTTCTGTTTTGGTACTCTTGATCGATAGCAGACCCAAAAAAAAAAAATTTAACATTTTATAAAGCAGAGTGAAAACTTTCGCGGTGCTTTTCAGAAAGCCCCAAAAAACATCGTCGTAGCCTTATTTTGTTGTAGTGGGCCCTCCAGCAGCTCGGCGTTGAAGCGCTCCAGCAGCTCGTCCGGCCTAGGTTGATGTGCTCCGCAATTCGCAACAAGTCGTCGGGTACCCGAGTGGACCTGACTAGTCATTGCATTATGTCCTCTAGCAGGTTCTGTCGACGCTCTCGCTCCATGACCTTGAGCTCCAGTCTCCAGACTCAGGATAAAAAAACAGCGGGCCTCCGCCCCTTCAAGGCGTTCTTGTACACTCGCGGGTGCGTGGTGGGATCTCCTAGCTGCCACTCTCCGACATTGGGAGTCACTCAGGACGATTGGACTCACGTCTTTTCCATTCTAGCTCTTGGTCCCAAAGGTTTTTGTTTGGTGGGCTAGTAAACACGACTGATACCTAAGTCCGAACATTGAGGTAGAATTCTCAATGGCAACATATAACACTCTTTGGTGAAACATTCATCTTTTCAATTTTACATCACTTTATTACATTATCTTTTCAATTTTACATCACTTTATTACATTTTCTCAATGTTTAAAAGTCTGCTTAACTTCTGTATTTTAATTTTTTTTTTTAATATGTGCACATCTCTCAACTTTTATTAGTTTTTGTATTCAATTAAAATTTTCACGGAGACAGCAAGCTGCGGTTTACTACCATACAATGGCATGAGGAAATCTCCTACACAACTATTTGTTATATATTATTATAAAGGATTAGTTCACTATGGTCAAACATTATGATTTGTACTAAATATCTTTAGATGTTCATACAAAATGGTTGATAAAATACTTTAAATTCAATCAAATCATCACTTTATATTATTTTTTATTTAATGATTCAAAATTAGTTTGATATCAATTGAGCTAAAATTACAACAACAAAAATGAAAGTAGCCATATTCACAAGGAAAAGGAAGCCGGTCTAAAATGACTTCAGAATCATCTGCTTCCGGAAGAAATCGAAGAATTTCTTGGGAATCCTACAAGATCAATTCGTTTGTATTTTTCATAGTTTGTTAAGCTCCAGGTAAATAATGCAATTTTAGGCTCAACCTCCTGTCCTTTTTTGAATGAAGGGTATTGAACTATTGATGCTCCCCGCAGATGAATAAGTTTCTACAACCGAACTTTCAACTTAGAAAGTTCTTTATAGGCTACTCGATAAGGAGATCTCGACATTGATGAGCGATGTTATTGGCAACAACGGCTATCCGCAACCCTAAAAATATCTAAAACGGCTATTCGCAGTCCTAAAAACATCTAAAATGGCTATTCGCAATCCTGAAAGCACTTAAATTCATTGGACTGTGAATATGAATGAAATATGTTTAACCGTTATAAGACTGCTTATAACATTGCCCGATATTGATCTTGCACCAAGAACCAAGTCAACGCAGAGAGTGGCGGATCAAGGAAATTAGAAATGGGGATGCATAATTTTTTTAAATACTAGTACAAAAAATGTTCCAAATTGATTTTGGGTGCACATGGCTGAGTTTGGTCTGCGAATTGTTGTCGGCTTCTAACTGAGAGCGTCTAATCACTTATAGTCAAATTTAATCTGTGAATGACCAACTTTGATCCACGAACAGTCAAATTTTGACCTGCTTATAACAAATCACAAAAAAATGGGGGTTCAGTGTCCCTTTGACCCATCTTTGGATTCGCCCATGAACGCAGAAGTCATTCCCCCTCTAATATTTATGGGCCCAAGAAGCTCATAAGGAAAACATCTTCGAACTCCCTTACACCAGACACATCATGAATCTTCAACTCTTTGTTGGATGCCTTAAACGAAGCTATGGATGCTTCGTATCCCTGTCCCACGACGCGAACAACTTGTATTGTGTAAACCAACGAAGTAAACACTCCTTTCAAACCCCTGAACTTGGGATTTGTTTGGGATGGTTGTGGCAGCAAGAAAAATAGTTGTGGAAACAGATGGCGGGATAAGGGATTAGAGCTGTCACAAAAGACAATTGTAGAAGTAGCAGGAGGAGAATGAAAATACAAAAAGAGAAGAATTAAAACATGAAAAACTCCTTTTAACTTCGCTTTCAAAAAAGAACTAAAAAAACAATTTTGAAAGAAGGAATTTTCCCACTATCGGAAAACCAAATGCCTGTAAAACAACAGTGGCGTTAGGAATAGAACTTTTTCACCGTCACTACCGTTCCAAATAGAGCCTTAGTCTCTCTGGAGCTCCCACCGCCCAGAGTCACCTCCATGTTGTAGTCAATCCGAGCATGTTGTTCAATCAATCAATTTATGCCCATAATGATATCAATTCATATATAGATGGGCAACAATGTAGCATTGAGATCAAAGTTAACATCTCCACTCATGCTATCGATGCGCATGACAGATCCATTTAGTATTCTGACTTTCGGTGTCTGATCTGCTCGACAAGGCACCACCCTGACACTATGCACGAACGATTCAGAAAGGAACGAGTGCAACACGCTCATATCGAGCAAAGTATTAGCGTGATGAGTAAAAAACCGCCGCTATGCCCAACACAAGCACATCAAAAGCATTGGGGGTGAACATAAGCATATCATAAATGAAAAGAGCTTCATAACTTCAATAAACTCATACATTTCACCACACCAATCAAATGTTTCGCCTCTTGTTGGCCCAGCGCATAAACTGTAAGTTGCACTGGGGAAAATCGAGATGTAGAAGATTAGAATGCTTTTAACTATTTCCCCGACCCATCATCTCTTTCTATGGAGCTCAATTTCGACATAGCCAGCGATCCCCATCTTGCCAGACTGGAACAAGCTCCAAGAAAAACTGTGAAACCTTCAGCACCAGATTGTTGGGGTGTTAGAATTTTGAAGTGAGCTACCGCGGGCGCTAGCTGTAACGACCCGATGTCCGCCACAATCAACAATAATATCAGAACATGCTTTCTCATAGCATTAAGCGCATAATCATAAAACACTAAATATTCACAACGAGTATGTATACACGTACAAGTCCAAATAATAATACATATTAGACATGTTCATACTATCATGATCTCTAACCACATATATACAACATGAAGTAGTAAAGGTTCTACACAAACTTTAGGTACATTTATTTAATACAAGAAACTACTACAAAAGTAGGTGCGCTTTATTTCAAAAGACTACTTGTCTTCATCCGCCAACCAAAACACTAGCGTTGACCAGCTTGTGATTTTCCTTTACCTAAAATTTTTAGAATTGGAAACCATTAGTCTTTTATAAAGACTAAGCGAAATTTTACCTTTTTAATCTGCTATACATGCAAAACAGGAGAGGTTACGTATAACAATATGCATTTATTTTCTAAGCAAGTAAAACTTTTTAAGCAGTAATTTCGTATCAGTAACAGTATGAACTATCATGAACGGCTACCAGTAATACTAAAGTGAAAGATTATATGTTTCTATGAGAAAATCAGTATGTGAAGAGCTATTGAATCTGTATTCAGTATACTTTTGCTTATCTCAGTTTTTTTGGGGCCGACCCCTTAGGGTCATCAGTGTCCAAAACCAGTACGTACAACACGCGTCTATGCCTTTCGGCCGACTGATTTGGCAATTTATCTGTATCGTTTTATTCAATTAGCTCTTAACATAACCTCGTGTCGACACATTCATATCTATATATTTTTATTTACACGAAATTGTGTATTTTTATAATTCCCCTCAGAATTTCATTCGCCTGTTTGCCTTAAATAAGGCCATACATTCTAGCGAGAACTATGTTCAGTGATATACATAATTCTTTATGAAGTCACATGCAATAGAAATATCTTTTCCTTCTTTAAGCAACAATGCAGATATTGGAAAATACTTGAATTAAGCATAAACTAAAAAAATTAAGTCTCACCGTTTCTTTTCCCTTCTCATTGTCACGCCCCACGTCATCTTCATGTCTATTTTGGGATGTCATCCTTCGTGATATCTGTTTAGGGTCATATCGTTAGAGACTTTTATATCGGGGTTGCATCTTGCTATAGCGATGACGTTGACAAATAAGGGTGATTTAGACTTTTATTAAGGGTTGTCTTAAGGAGGAAACCTTATATATGAACCACGAAATGACATTAGTATGCAAGTAAAATTCTGAAATTGTAATCCATACCATTTTAATACAACCAAAATGTTAAAAATATAAGGCATGAACTGACTTGGGCCAAACTCTCAACAGGTACTTAAAATGATATCTACATAACCTCAACTGAAACACATTTGAGAAGGGATGTTGCAGCAGCCTGCCAACATAGCAGAATCATCCCCCCAAACAGTTACTTCCTGATACTTATATAATTGCTATACAATTCATATTATTACAAGCACTTTAAGGTAAACATAAAACCTCACCAATATAACAGGCCACAATTAGCCAGCCACCTCAAGAATTTCCCACATATAAAACTTCCTCTAAACACTAGTTACAGGTTGTTGTAAAAGACAGTGAAATCCGACATTTAAATACCACTAAGCGATGAGGAACAAAAATAATAATCACACCTCAAAATTAAAACACTAACGTGACATTATTGTTAATTTGAGAGAAATCAAGTAATTGTATTGAATTGAATAAAGGAGGACACTTGGGGTCATACATATAGAGAAGGAGGGGAGTCCGAAAACACCACAGGCGGTATGAGAATAAACTGAATGTGCAAAGGAATATTAAAATACATTTAATATTAACACCTTCCCTCAAACTCACGGCGGATCATGAACCGAGAGTTTGCTAATGAGATATCGAAATCTTGCAGATGTGAGAGGTTTGGTGAGGAAGTCAGCCACTTGTTCTTCTGAAGCAATGAATGGTAGAGAAATGGTGTTGGCGAGGAACTCCTGACGAGTAAAGTGGCAATCAATCTCGACGTGTTTCGTTCGTTCATGAAATACAGGATTAGATGCAATATGTATAGCACTTCGATTGTCACAGAATAAGGGAGAGGGCCCGGATATCGCCACACCAAGATCTCTGAGGAGTCGACGGAGCCAAACGATCAAGTAATTGTATTGAATTGAATACAGAAGGACCCTTGGGGTCATACATTTAGAGAAGGAGGGGAGTCCGAAAACACCACAGGTGGTGTGGGACTAAACTGAATGTACTAAGGAATATTAAAATACATTTAATATTAACAATTATAATGAAGTCCAACCTTAATAAAGAGGAAAAAAAGGAAAGAGGAGAAAGGAAGGCTTACAGTGCATTAGAAGGTCTTCCAACACTGATTCCGCACACCAGAACCAGCCCAATAACACTCGGTTACAAAACAAAGCCCTGTCAGCACCCCGACCACAAGCAGCAGAACAAAAATCCTCTTCAATACCGTGTAAGAAAACGAAAAAGAGGAAAAGTGGAGGGACGGGAAGAAGGCTCTGTTAACCCAAGCTGAGGCTGGAGCGAGAACGAGAGAGAGAGTCGGCTGATCAAATGAAATGCAAAAAGAAGCTTCTCGATTTAATTCAAGTAAGCCCAAGGCCCTCAGCTGGTCCAACCAACCAACAAAGAACCTAACCAGCACCAATTCTTTTATAGGAAAAAACACTGATTCTATGTCACTTCCCAATAATTGTCAAACCCAACTATACTCATCCAGCTACATGATCTAACGCATGATAGTTAAAAATTTAATGTGCCAGCTTTTAAAATTTCACAACAAACTCCTCCGTAAAAATTCCGTCGCCGAAATTACAAAAGAAAATCATAATCAAAATAAACTGAGATGGTCATAAATGACACTGGCTGCATATTTTCATCATAGGGGGTAATTGAATGATTTAATGATAAAAATATATGTAACTGACGAGAAAACGTTGTGCGTCACATCAGCGCTACCGCCATTGGTAGCTCAGCTTCTAGATGACGTCTCCCGAATCCATAAATAGGAGGAATTAATTCCCTTGCAGAGCATAACATAGAGAAATAGATAGTTGAGCGGTCTCAACTTGGCGGTCTCAGATAGAGCGAACTCGAAGTGAGTTCGGCAAGCGACCTAGAGAAGGCTTCTTGAGTGTGGGCGATCGCGAGCTAACGCGAGCGCTAGGAGCTAACGCGAGCGCTAGGAGCTAGCGCGGGCCGTAGTGGTTGAAGCGGTCTGGCGTTCTGCAACCTGCGGTCTCGTCAGTGGAGTGTGCGAGCAGCGAGCTCGTGGCATGAGAGCTGGCGCGGGCGCTGGGAGGTAGCGCCGGCGGTAGTGGAGAGGTGTAGAAGCGGACACTGTCGCGACCAGTTGTTTTTCTTTATATTCGGCTGTTGTAAACCAAGTTATATGCAACTTGTATACAGTCATGTCTCTTGTAATTTGTAACTATTTGTCAAGCAATAAAGATGTGTTTTTTGTTCATTCTTGGTGTGTTTGTCTCGGTGTTCCATCGATCTTGAAATCTTCACATGGGGATGTGGCCTCTTACGCCATTTACCACCTTGCCTAATGGCTTCGAAACTTTGGATTCATAATGTTTCGCCCCAAACAGCTTACGACGTCGAATCCTTTCTACGTCGAGCTCGAAGGCCCGAGCAAACTCCACTAGCATATTATATTTTGCAGGCTTCAACACGATCATCATCAATTCAGATTGTCGCACAGCCCTTCATAAAATCTATGGGTCTTCTCCTCATTATCGACAACGACTCAGCCTCGTCAACGCTAGAAATTAAGAGTCGACCGACATGTGTCCCTTTGTTATAGTCTCAGAAATTGGCTGAAAATCAAATAACACTTCTAGTTGGCAATCCTCGTTGCCACGACTTCAACTACCATTTTGCGCAACTCTGCACGTGATAAACTCGCAACTCCTTGAGCAGTATTATCGACGCACGTGGCATCGTAGAGGGGACTAGATGTTCCACATAACCTCCAACAACCTAAACCAATTAGTAAATCGATGCCAGCCCAAAAGACATATTATTGCTTTGTTTGGCGCGCCTTATTTGCTCCGGTGAGTTTGGTGAAAAACGTCATTATCATATAATGTATGTTTGACAGGAGAAAGATTATGACCGCTATAAAGAAAATAAACTAGTTTTGAGCATAAAATGCATGATTTTTTTAGGTGAGGTCGGGCGTTCACGAACGACGGTTCATGACCACGACGTTCACGGCCGCCACCACCGCGCCAAACGAAGCCAAACAATCATTACAATCAAAGGCGCATCGCAGAATATACACAATTCATCCTAAGTGGACTTCTCTTTCGACTGCACATATCGATGGGCAGACCAATCATCAAAAAAATTACTTTCAAGCCTTGATGGGGTTCCCTTAAAATTCTTCCGAGTCAAGCCAGCATTATCAAAATCATGGCCCCGATCGGATCGCCGAAATGGGCTGCCTCGACCAAGTGAGAACGCTTGCAAGCCGGACACACGCCGAACCCGAACCAGGAATAATGAGCACGCTTGGGGGTCGCACACACGCACGCTACAAGCACGCATGTCGCTGCGGGAGGGCGCAGACCTGCAACGTGCGTGCGCGCGCCAGTGGCGTGTTGCAGCCTCTCATCGTCGTCGATCGCCGCCACCACATTCGCCCTCGCCGACAAGCCTGCCCGGGCCGCCCGGGGGGCATGGTCGTTGATTTCCAAAAAAATGGTAATCCATGTGACCAAAATCGCATATCCTCATTCGCCAGTTCAAATTTCAAGAGGGCGCAATTACCGACGCGCCTCCCAGAAAAACTATAAAAGGACTTTGAGGTCTTCATTTGAAGACGCGCAACCAGAGAGGACAGAGCTTTGAAGTTTTACGGCGAAGACTTGACACTCTTCTCGCTCTCCCGCTCGGTGTTCACTCTGCTCGCTACAGCACCCGCTCCAGAGACTGATCCAAAATCCGTTGCTGCGAGGGCTGCTGAAGACTGCTTATTTTTCTTTCAAGAACTTATAAACGGAGCAGTGAACTGTCACCCTCCTAAAAATTTCACACTTGTAACCGCCAGCAACTAGTGAATTTGGTCAGCACTGATCCGGCCCCGTAGTTTTTTCCCTTTCTGGGTTTTTTTCCACATAAAACGTCTTGTTGTTTCTGTTGTTGGTTTTCCTTTTGACGGTTTGCGCGCTTGACTCACTCTCGAGCTAAGACGGTCTAATATATAATTTTTTGAAAAAAAAATTCTAACAAAATTTATTCATATTGACAACAGCGTCTCGAACAAATACAATTTGATCGTGGATAAATAGCTCGGGAGAATGCTAAGCGACCCACAACAAGCCTGATATAAATATACTTTTTTTTAATAACTCAGGTGAGAAACTCAAAACTTGTCTTGAGATCCTTAAAAAATTTGGTATTCTTTGATAGATAAAAGGTCGGTTACATGGGAAATCAAAGAAAGTCTTATAAAAAGAGAGTTGATATTAGCAGTCTGGAACTAGCTATTCGCAGTCCATCGCTATTCGTAGTCCATAAATTTTATTTGTAGTCCAAAATTTTATTTGCACCCCACTCCCATCTCAAATAAGTGAAACACTTTGTTGATTTATTAAGCACTAGAAGCCTAGAGAAATATCTTAGACTCTAAAATAATTTAAATACCTAGCCGAAAAACAAGTTAAATGACATGCATAGAGGAATTAACTCTAAAACAAGTTAAATGGCATGCAAACATTTTTCTAATAAAAAAAGTAACTACTTTTTTGGGATTTTCGCTCGATATTTATTTTTTATTTTTTGAAGAAAGTGAATCTATGAGGGGAAAAGACTATGCGGCCGATAGTACTACGGCTATGGTTTAGAAAACGAGAAGAGAGAGATGGAGAGAAGGAGGTTATTCAATGGGGAGCGATTAGCGAGAATTGTACTGCGAATATAATGAATTTTTTTTACAATTTTTAGGGTGCAAATAGCAAGAATTGGACTGCTAATATCAACTATCTATAAAAAAGGACGACTAATAGGTATAGCCCTCAATCCTTTCCTGGAGACTGAGGCACGGTTATGAATCGTCGTTCATGAACGCCCGACCCCGCGTAAGGAACATAGATAGGCGATTTAGAAGAAAAGACTAATCTACCCTAAACCATCAAAAAAAAACAAGAACAATATTTTTTACAAACATATATAATACATTTACCATTTATGGATCCAAAGGCTTTTGTTTCAACCTTTTATTACAAACATCACTGCTCACTAAATCCAAAAAACAAGTACAAGAAGGCTTAACAGTAGGATTTCAACTCACTGGTTTACATGTTCTGTTGATCAGACAAAGACTCTTGGAACAGAAGCTGCAGGTGGGAGAGCCACCTCCCTCAGCTCCAACTTCAGTCCTTTCCCCGCTCCATTAGCCAATGGATGGACTCCGTGCTCCGGCCCGCTCATGTAAGCCCTCCTCTCGCTCTCCTCCGCGAACGAGACCCCGAATTTCTTCTCAACATCTTGCAGAAGAACGAGCGTCGTTAGGGAATAATTACAGGAACAAGCATGAAATCTTAATCAAAGAAGAGAATGGGGCGGAAATGTTTAATTGCATTTACATTGTTTCTCTCTTTATAAAAAACCTCTATCGCTTGATAAAAAATATGGCACAAATCTCATATCCGTGGAGTTCTTCAAAATTCGTCGGTGCTGCTTAGTCACCAAATCATCAAATGTAAGTAGATGGGGAGCTGGAGGAGTATATCCGATAATGTTGGAGATGTTTTGAAGGGCAGTTTAGTAATTTAGACATAAATTGTAACACTAGACTATATTTAAATTGTAACAGCCAGTGACTAAGTTCAATATAAAGTACAAATAATCACGGCCATCTTGAATTTATTAGCCTAAATAATGTAGAATATAAACGTCAATGTTAATAATAAGTTATAGTTAGTTAAATGACGATCAGTTGCTCGCCTATCCAGATCAGTTGCTCCAAATCAGCGCCTATCCAGATCAGTTGCTCCAAATCAGTTGCTCGCCTATCCAGATCAGTTGCTCGCCTATGCAGATCGTTAATGGTATAATATTTTGCCTCAGCTCCAAGCGCCGCTCGAACTCTTCCATTTTGGCCGCTAGAACTTTTAGCGACACGAGTCGGCGATTCGGCTCGCATGAAATTAGCCGATCAACTTTAGTCTCAAGCGCATGGTAGGCCGAGGCGAGTCGAGTCTGGAACTCGCTTAGCGGAGTACCGATAAGAGTCTATGAAAGCAGCACCAATCTTATTCAAAGGCTAAGATTTTTTTCAAAGAATTATACCTGGGTGTGGATCAATTGGCCTCGCCTCGCGGCGAGGTGAATTAGGACGAGGTCTTGCTCGATCAGAGCAATGAGAATGATCTCGCGGCGGAGAATGATCTGTCAGCGAGGACCGACCTCGCGAAGTCTCGGCTCGCACCGGCCCCGAATCAACAGGTGGGGCCAGGGGGGCCTTCCCATGGGCGGGCGACTTCCGAGATGTCACGCCTGTGGTAGTCTGTCACGGAAGGTCTTGCAGGAGCACACGAGGGAGGACAAATGGAAGACTCAAAGATTCGAATTGTGTGCGCAAGAGGGCGGTATGCAAGAGGCGTGGGGAGAGTAGCCAGAAGCTTACTTGCCGGAGTCACGATCGGAGTGGCGGGCACCCCCCACGAAGAACCGGGCCAGGGAGGCAGGGACTCGCTGAGGAAAAAACCTCGCACCACTTTGGGCCGATGGCAAAACCATCACCACAAGACCAGCTCACTGAAAATCTTGACTCCCCAGGTAGTTCGCCAAAGGGCGGGACAATGTTCTCGGCGGAGGGAGGTCCGCCAGTAGAAGGCCACTCACTCGTCTCGCCGGGGGCAGGAGCTACATGAGGTCAAGAGAAAAAGTCGCAAGTAATCAGAAATAGCGTTTCACGCTGAACAAAGAGAATGTGAGTTGACCCGACGAGGCAAGCTCAGTGTGAACCTGAGCGGGCTATCAACACCAAATCCCGGACCGACGAGATCCAAGACCCGACGAATCGCTTCCGAATTATTCGTCTCGCTACTATCCGGAGGCCCGTCATCAGACGGAATCTCCTTCTCTAAGGGCTTAGGAGAAATCATTCCCCTCTTATGACCCCTCTTCTCGCATCCCTCATGTCCTCGTCCGTGACCGGAGGGACGTCGCTTCAAGATATTCAGAAAGCGAGCAGTCTTTGCAGCGGTTTCAAATGAAGTAGTAGTCATCGCGACAACCGATCGTAAGGAACACATCTTCGGGGGACCCCTTCCCCTATTTATAACCGATGGAGAACTCGCAACTTGTTACTCGGCGAGACCAATCCTAGGGACGCACCTCGTCAAATAAGGGTTGGATATTTCTTTCCAAGCTCTCTAAGAGCTCATAAAGAGCGAAGATTGTGTACAACCCGTATTCGTCGAGGTAGGCCTAGCCAAGTCACGTCAGCAAGCAGACAACCGATGATTTTAAAAGGAGCCCCAACAAAGAAGATCAGAAGATAATCGTAGGGGTGAGTTCCTCCTAGATCTCGCCCTTAAGCGAGAGCTCAATCGGTCCTCTCCCATAGGCGAGGTCTCCTATGGAGTCAACTTTGGCGAGTTCCTCGACCTCTCTGCAGAATAAGCTCACGAGATCAATTCTTCAATAGCGAGATCCTTTGAGCATCACCGGTCATCTCATTGAGGTCCTCTCACTCGTTATTTGGGTCAGATATTTTGCGGGGGCGGCTACTTGTAGACCAATACACCCTTTGGATTGTTTATAAATATGACTCCATGGGTACAAGAAAAGTCACGTTGAACCCTCCTCCAAGCTCTTTACTTCTCAAGTTTGTGCCTTGTGCATAGCTCAACTCTTGGCTTTGGAGGGAAAGTTTATGTAGACTTCCGGGTGTGTGGCGGGATTTCCTCGCTGCAACACTCGGGGCCTATTTGTAGACAGCTCATACTCTCTCTCTCTCTCTCTCTTGTAGACATCTCATACTCTCTCTCGCACTTTCTCTCTCTTGCTCGGGCCATTGGATCTGTGGTGTTAGATCGCAAGATCAATAACTTTTGACTACTCTTTGGTCCGAACTCTTGTGAACCGATTTCTTAGTTCCAACAGAGAGTTTTTGTAACCTACCTCGTCAGAAGGATTATATTTTGCTAACCTCATATTCGGTGAGGTCTTAAACATATTGATCCCTCTTAAGCAAGATTGCAGATGTCGGATGTCGGCGGCACGAAGGTTTGGGTTTTTCATTCCGGTTATAATATGTTGGGGGATATATCGAGGATATATTTCATATATCGGTTTTTGATATTAAAATATTTATATATATAATCATACAACAACAACACTCAAGCCTTTATCCCACTATAGTGGGGTCGGCTATATTTTATATACATAATCATATAAATATATATAATCATTTCTCAAATTCATATATATTTATATATTAACAATTTAACATTTATTTAAATTTTAAATCTACTAAATTAATATAAATATTTTATATTACACAAGTAATCAGGGGCGGACCCATGTATGAGCATAGCCGGGCACGTGCCCGGGTCCAAAAAATCGTGAAATGCTATAGAGGGCTCTGTGCGATAACTTTTTTTCACAAAGCCGCTCCTCTCCGCGCAGAGAGGCCGCTGCCCTAATTTCCTTCCGAGTTTCTGCGCTGCCGCTCCTTGTCTCGACAAGAGCAAGACTGACTCGCTGACGCCGACTCCACTTTGACGACGACGAGAAAGAAGACGCCATTGCCGACGTCGACTACTGCGGCCTGCCCTAATTTTCTCGTCTGCCTTCATGCTTCAACGACCCACAGGCGACAGCCAGCAGACCACACAACCACATGCCGCAGATCCTCTCTGAGACTGAGAGTCTGAGGTAAATATTTTCTATTCCTGATTCCTCTCTTGATTCGGTGATTCCTGCAGATTATTTTCTATTCCCTTACTCCTCACAGCAATTCAGCAAACTCATCCTTCTTTGCCAGTTGCCCTAAAACTGACAAATTTCAATTGATTCCTCTTGAGATGGGAACACAAATTTCATAGTCAATATTTCATAGGCAATATTCAAAGCTCAAATAATTTGTAGATTTTTTTCATACCCCCAATGATTGGGGACTATATGGGTTCTGTTGTTGCTGTTGTTGTATATGAAATTGATCCTTATTTTCTTTATGTTTGCCAGTGTATAACTGCCTCAAGATTTCGAGCTTACAAGGGTCACACTAGTTGATTCCCGAGAAGAGGTATCCTTCCTTCGTACTATTCTTGTTACTTAATTTAAAAGGATGAAACATTGTTAATTCTGTATTTACCCATACAAGTTGGATTCATTTCTTTATTCTTTGATGTGCAGGTTTAAGGTTTACGGTTTACTTGAATTCTGATTGTTAACTCTAGCAATTTCAGCCTTCACTCTTCAGGAGTTTCAGGTATAAATCTTTTGTGATCGATGGTTCTATGTTTAGTTGTTTTGATTGCATTTCATGTAGAAGAAATAAGGATTCAATTGTGATGATTTTATATTTCTTGTTTGCTTATGAATGTCATTTAATGGGGATTCAATTGTTGTTGTGAGTTGTGATGGAAACGTTTTTTTCAAAATCAGTTGCAAAGAACTTAGAGTGTAAGAGGTCTCGAATCGAGTTTAACTTAGAGAACTTATCCACAGATCCAAGTTTGCTGCAACCGATATTAAGTTATGAGGTCAATGTTCAAGATTCAGTGAGAAGATATTACTTACAAAATGGGTCATGTCAACAACATTTAACTCAATTTCTACAAACTTTAATGGGACAAAAAGCTCGAAGATTTAATAAAGATTGGTTCAATGAATTTAGGGGTTGGTTAGAGTATAGTGAAGCTAAGATGCGGAATTTTGTTTGTATTGTTATGCCTTTCCCCAAAATGATTGTGATCTAACGTTTATAAATTATGGATTTAGATATTGGAAAGATAAAACTATACTTGAAAAACATGTTGGAAAACGCAACAGTGCACATAATGATTCCAAAAGAATGTGTGACAATTTGATGAATAAATAATAAAGTATTCATAATGCATTTGCTAGACAGGAAGAAACGTAAATCTTAGAATATCGTACTCGCTTATGTGCATCTATTGACTGTATTCGTTTTCTTTTATGCCAAAGATTATTTTCCCGTGGGTGCGATGAGTCAAAAGATTCACCAAACAAAGGAAACTTTCTAGAATTACTAGATTTTCTTGCTTCACATAATGATGATGTTAAAGCGGTTGTGTGAGAAAATGCTCCAAGTAACTGTCAATTAATAGCACCAAAGATTCAGAAAGAAATAGTTTCCGCAATTGCAAGTGAAACAACGAAAACAATTATTACAAAGATTGGAGAAGAGTGTTTTGTCATTTTCGTTCATGAATCCCGTGATATTTCAACTAAGGAGCAAATGACAATTATTTTACGGTATTCTAATACAAAAGGGTTTTTGTTGAACAACTTCTTCGTTTTGTTCATGTACTAGATACTACTGCAATATCACTTAAAGGAGCTACTGATCAGCTCTTTATGAAGCACGAGCTTAGTTTCTGAAATTTACGTGGTCAAGATTATGACGTGGCAAATAACATGAATGGAGAGTTTAGAGGTCTTAAGACATTGATTATGCGGGAAAATGCGTCTGCATTTTATATTCATTGTTTTGCTCATTAGTTACAGTTAATATTAGTAGTTGTTGCAGAAGGTCATTCTCAAGTAGCTGAGCTGTTTTTCTTGATTAACAATGCATTGAATATTCTGGGAAGCTCGTGTAAACGTCGTGACAATCTCAGAGCGGCAGAAATTGATAGAGTTGCTCGGGAACATGGTTGTGGAGAGCTAGAAATAGGTCGAGGTAAAAATCAATCATTAGAGATGAAAAAGGGCTAGAGACACGCGACGGACTTTCCATTACGGTACTTTGTTGAATTTTATCTGAATGTTCTCATTTATTGTGGAGGTTCTAAAATTTATTGCAGTTGATGGAGTGAGTGGAAATCAAAGAGGAGCAATTATCAATATTATCAAAAGTATATGTTGACTTTTGATTTTGTATTTATTCTGCATTTAATGAAAGGTATTTTGGCAAAAACAAATGAGTTGTCATAAGCACTACAGGGAAAAGATCAAGAAATTATTAATACAATAAATTTTGTGCAATTGTCGAAACAATTGTTATTCAATTTGAGAAATATTGAACTTGAATGAGAGTCATTTTTACGTGAAGTTGTGGTAAACATGTTATTGAAGTTCCTAATATGGATAACACGTACATTCAAGCTGGAAGATCAAGAAGAAATGCAAGAGATGTCACAAATTTTCATCATTATCGTGTTGAGATTTTTAATACAGTAATCGATTGGATATTAAGTGAGCTGAATGATCGTTTTAACGAAGTAAATACTGAGCTACTTCTTTGCATTTCGTATCTTAATCCAGTTGATCAATTTGTTAGATTTGATAAGCAAAAATTGATTCGTCTTGCAGAGCTCTATCCGTATGATTTTGATTCATTAGATTTGCAGTTGCTTGACGGTTAACTTGACATGTACATTCTTGATATGCGATCAACTAATGCATTTTCTCACGTCGAAGGACTTAGTGGGCTTGTTCAAAAATTTATGTAACTAAAAAAGTATGATCATTTTCAACTGATTTATCGACTTCTGAAGTTACCATGTTAATTACCTATTGGTTGTTGCAACTGCTACTGTTGAGAGGATGTTGGCGGTAATGAAGATAATAAAGACTCGTTTGAGGAACAGAATGAGAGATGAGTGGATGAATGATTGTTTAATCGCATATATCGAGAAGGATATTGTGAAAGACATTATCAATGAGAATCGTCGCACACTTCCAAAAAATGGGTTGATGGAAAGTGGTTTGGTAATGGTATGTGTATATTTTTATTATTAGTACCTTCTTGGCCTTTTTGTAACTGATTATTTCTGTTAATCACTTATTTTAAAAGTTATGCTTGTTAATTACTAATGTATTGTTGTTAATCACCTATCCTTGCAATAATATTTATGTTAAAAAATTATCAAAATACTAAATTTTTGCTTGATGCCCGGGTCGACCGAAAATCCTGGGTCCGCCACTGCAAGTAATAATGACATAACACAGAAGAAAATCATAAGAGGCAGAAAGCCAGGAAGTCATCGATGACAACGAAGATACGGAACCCCAAATCTCAAATCCAAAGGTTAAGCACAATCGACGTCGACGACGATGGGCATAGGGAAGAAAATAGGAAGAGAGTGGAGAGGCAGTGCAGAAAATAACCCGGACAACAAATAAGTTTATTTTGTTGTCTATTAAATCATATAAGCTAAATAAAATAAATTTAAAAAAATCAACTGACTAGAATATATTGGTCGATATCAGCCCATATATCGGTCAATAGTTGATATATCGGCTGACATATTTCAAAATGTTATTTGCAAAAAACAAATCGGAAACGTATAGTTTTGTCCATGAAATATTTATGTTGGCAGACATGTCGGATGATATCCGCAATATTTCTTTTAGGGTCTGTTCGTTTGTACGGAATTGAGATCAAGGAATTGGAATTGAAGGACTAATTCTAATTTTGACGTTCGTTTGCGCGCTTGAATTTGAAATTGGAATTCTAATGAATTCCGTGGAATTCATTTTGAACTAAAACCAATTCTGTCCAATCTATATAAGAATTAGACAATTCTGTCTGGGCGCGTTTTCGACTTTGGGCGTGTTTTTTCTCCCGGGCGAACATTTTTTCACCCGGGCGAGCATTTTCTCACCTGGGACTATCTCCTGAATTCCCTGAACCCTCGCCTCGCCATGACCTACGGTGCTTACAAGACCGCGAAAGAAATCTGGGATCGCCTGAACGCACATTTCCAGAAAGAAAAGGGATTGTCGAAGACTCTCCTCGGCGAGAAATTCTTCAATTTCAAATTTAATTCAAACTCGTCAGTCACTTCTCAACTTATTGATCTGGAAAACCTGCGTCTCAAGATGTAAGACGAGCAGTCTGCTATGTCTGTTAATCTGTTCGTGAATCTGATTCTAAGTAAACTGCCTCATGAATGGAATACCTTCAAGACTGAAATGCACAGACTGAAGGAGAGGATCGAATTGGATGAGCTCAAAAGGTTCATTCACATCGAAGATCAGAACGTCGCTGGTAAAAGCCTGGAGCAAGTTGGTCAACCCTCTCAGGTTGCCAACTTCGTTTCTCGACCCAGCAAGCCTCATCAGAAGCCCGCAACACCCAAAAGTGAAGCCTCTGCACAGCTACCGGCCAAAAGCCCTCTCTCAAAAGGAAGAGAGGCAAGTGTCATTACTGCGGCAAGTGAGGTCACTGGGCAGCTGAATGTAAAGGTCCGAAGAAGAAAAAGGAGGAAGCCCTACAGAATGCTACTAATATGCTGGTCGACATCTCCGATCCTACGTCCTTTGTGGCTATGGATTGGGAGCAGTCACTGCAGCGCGTCTTCAGAGTGGTGGCTGGACAGTGGTGTTACCTGTCATATGACGAATGACAGAGCTCTCCTTACTGATGTTACTGAGGTCAGAGATAATGTGGAAAACTGCAATGGAGGAGAAACTGAAGTTAAGCATGCTGAGACAGCACAGTTGGTCCTCTCTTCAGGTAAAACTTTAACTTTACTACATCTTAGAGTAGTTCCTAGTTTAACTAAAAACTTAACTTCTCTGAGTTTGTTAGATAAAGTTGGAATGTCTTTCACAACCTCTAGCGGTAGAATAACTTTGACTATTACTTCTCACTACTTTGGTCGTGCGTATCCGATCAACGGAATGTATAGACTTAGCCTTAATAATGATAGCATAAACCAAGTGAGTTCAACTTTAATAGATCCTAAGTTGTTACATAACAAACTAGGACATGTGAACTATAGGAAAATGCGAGATCTAGCTAAGAGTCATAACATCCCCTTAGATCTTTCTACTCGATTTGATAAGTGTGATGTATGTGCACAAACCAAGATCACTAAAAAACCGTTTAAATCAGTTTCTAGAAACACAAAACTTCTTGATTTGATACATTCAGACCTCTGTGATTTTAGGAGTCATGTCACTAGAGGGGGTAAGAAGTATATCATCACGTTCATCGACAATTATTCCAGATATTGTCGTGTATACCTATTGAAATCGAAAGATGTAACATTCAAATCTTGGGTAAAAAAATCAGTTAAACCTCAAAATTAAGAGATTTAGAAGTGATCGAAGAGGAGAGTACACTGCAACAGGGTTTCAGGATTTTTGTGCATCTGCGAGTATAATCCTAGAAACCACTGGTCCTTACCCACCCCAGTCTAATGGTATTACTGAGCGAAAGAATAGAACATTAACAGAGATGCTGAATTTTATATTCTATGCTTCTCATTGCTGGCATGCCTAATTCCTTTTGGGGAGAAGCAGTCTGAACTGTCAATCACATTCTGAATAGATTGCCTCATTTTAAGCTCACTTCCACTCCATATGAACTGTGACATGACCATCATTGTAGATTTGACACTATAAAGACTTGGGGTTGTATTGCTTATGTTAGAATACAAAATCTTAAGAGACCTATGGTGGGACCTAGAACAACAACTTGTGTATATCTAGGTAATGCAGAAGATAGTGCAGCAGATAGGTTTCTAGATCTGTCCACAAATACATTAATAGAGTCTAGAGATGTCATTTTCTTTGAAAATAAGTTTATCAGAGATCATGGTTTAACCGTCTCCGGGCCTACTGAGATGATTTTCGAATCTCCGGTAGCACCTGAAGTTGGCCCCTCTGGCACTGCTTCCCAACCTGTAGAGGATAGTCTTATCCCAATTAGAGTATCTATAAGAGATAGAATCCCTAAGAATTTTGATGAAATTTTTGTCACATATCATTTAGAGGATGATCCATTCTCCTACTAGGAAGCAATGTGATCTAGAGATTCGTTAATGTGGCAGAAATCGTAGATGATGAAATGGACTCGCTGCTACGAAATAACACTTTACATCTAGTGGACCTCCCTAGAAGAGTAAAAGTCCTTGGATGCAAGTGGGTGCTGAAGAAGAAATTACACAGTGATGGGTCTATAGCTAGATATAAAGCACGTCTAGTCGATAAAGACTATAAGCAACAGGGTGAATTTGACTACTTTGACGTCTATTCACCCGTGTGTCACCTATCCACTATTAAGATTCTTCTCGCCTTGGCCTCTATAGAGAAAGAAGTATATCATCACGTTCATCGACAATTATTCCAGATATTGTCGTGTATACCTATTGAAATCGAAAGATGTAACATTCAAATCTCGGGTAGAAAATCAGTTAAACCTCAAAATTAAGAGATTTAGAAGTGATCGAGGAGGAGAGTGCACCGCAACAGGGTTTCAAGATTTTTGTGCCTCTGCGAGTATAATCCTAGAAACCACTGCTCCTTACTCACCCCAGTCTAATGGTATTACTGAGCGAAAGAATAAAACATTAACAGAGATGTTGAATTTTATATTCTATGCTTCTCATTGCTGGCATGTCTAATTCCTTTTGGGGAGAAGTAGTATGAACTGTCAATCACATTCTGAATAGATTGCCTCATTTTAAGCTCACTTCCACTCCATATGAACTGTGACATGACCATCCTTGTAGATTTGACATTATAAAGACTTGGGGTTGTATTGCTTATGTTAGAATACAAAATCTTAAGAGGTCTACGGTGGGACCAAGAACAACTTGTGTATATCTAGGTAATGCAGAAGATAGTGCAGCAGATAGGTTTCTAGATATGTCCACAAATACAGTAATAGAGTCTAGAGATGTCGTTTTCTTTGAAAATAAGTTTATCAGAGATCATGGTTTAACCGTCTCCGGGCCTACTGAGATGATTTCTGAATCTCCGGTAGCACCTGAAGCTGGCCCCTCTGGCACTGCTTCCCAACCTGTAGAGGATAGTCTTATCCCAATTAGAGTATCTATAAGAAATAGAATCCCTAAGAATTTTGATGAAATTTTTGTCACCTATCATTTAGAGGATGATCCATTCTCCTCCCAGGAAGCAATGTGATCTAGAGATTCGTTGATGTGGCAGAAGTCGTAGATGATGAAATTGACTCGCTGCTATGAAATAACACCTGACATCTAGTGGACCTCCCTAAAGGAGTCAAAGTCCTTGGATGCAAGTGGGTGCTGAAGAAGAAATTACGCAGTGATGGGTCTATAGCTAGATATAAAGCACGTCTAGTCGCTAAAGGCTATAAGCAACAGGGTGAATTTGACTACTTTAACGTCTATTCACATGTGTCACTTATCCACTATTAGGATTCTTCTCGCCTTGGCCTCTATCGAGAACTTTATAGTTCATCAGATGGATGTGAAAACAGTTTTCTTGAATGGAGAGCTTGATGAAGAGATCTACATGACACAACCTGAAGGGTATGTCCATCCAGATCTAAAAGATAAAGTGTGCAAATTAAATAAATCCATTTATGGACTTAAGCAAGCGCCTAAGATGTGGCACATGAAATTTGACCAAGTGGTAAAGAGTTTCGAATTTCAGTCCAGTCTTTCTAACAAATGCATTTATCACCGCTCTATGTCAAATAAAACAGTCAGCATATATCTATATGTGGATGACATGTTGATTCTGGGGTCAGATCTTGTTGCAGTAAAGGATATCAAATCCACACTCGCAAAAGAATTTGACATTAAGGACTTTGGTCCTGTCGATACCCTTTTAGGTATGAAAGTTAGAGTTGATAAGGGTAGGGTTACTCTTAGTCAGGCTCATTATATTGAGCAACTTCTTTCAACGTGGGGATACAAAAATTGTAAACATGTAGAGACGCCTTTCGATTATAATGTTAAATTGAGTCCAAATGTTGGGATTAACATTGATTAAGTGAAATATTTCAAAATAATTTGTAGCCTCATGTACGCCACAAGTTGTACTCGACCAGACATTGTTTTCTATGTTAGCATGCTGAGTCGCTTTACCAGTAGTCCGAACAAAGAGCATTAGGATGTTCTCAACAGGCTGATGATATACCTGTTAGGTACTAAAAATCATGTCTTGTGCTACACTGATTACTCTCCTACTGTGGATGGATACTCTGATGCCTCGTGGTGTTCAGAAGTCGGTAACAACAAGTCTACCAGTGGATACATATTCACTCTGGGTGGAGCCGCCATCACTTGGAAATCCAAAAGACTGACTTGTATAGCATTGTCTTCTATGGAAGCTGAGTTGTTTGTCTTGGCTTCGGCTGGTGAAGAGGCAGACTGGATCAGGAATCTGATACTAGATATTCTCTTGTCTAGATTACAAATCAACTTACTGAGTTTGCATTGCGATAACCAAGCAGCAGCTCAAGTCGTTAAGAAGGCTCTTTAAAATACTAAGATGAGACATATACGACTGAGACACGCTCTGCTAAATTATCGAAAAGAACAAGGAATTATCTCTTTGGTCGATGTGCGATCGAAAGACAATCTTATCTCTTTGATCGATGTGCGATCGAAAGATAATCTAACTGATCCATTGAGGAAAGGAATACTCAAAGACCGGTTAATCAAAACAGTGGGGAAAATGAGACTAAAGGCGATTAAGATCACCTTAGTCTAAATAGTTGTTTTGATTTATCCTGATTTCCTTTGTCAAAGCAATCATGTTGTGCTCCGTTGATGTTTTGGTTGCTGAGTATGAATCTAGTGAGTTATTTCATTTCAAATCTGATATTAATAACTTTACCTGAATTCGTCTTCTCTTACCTTGAAGGAGAGTGTTATTCCAAATTTGATAACACAATCTGACTCGGTTTGACTCTTCTTTAGTTAATGAGTTTCATTCAAAACTTGATGATCTCCACTTAACTTTAGAAGAACAGTAACCATGACATTTCATATTGGAACACAGATATAGTTGTGGTGTCTAGAAATCCATAAATCGTTTCGTTGGAAACCTATATTAAATTCTGAGGTTGAACCTATAATACTCTAAGTAGGTCTCCTTCTAGCTGATTATTAAGTACTACGGTTCTTTTTTTAGAACAAGATACATTACATTTTCGAATGATGAATTCATTTCTAATGAAATTCTCTGTTAGAAATTACAGGAGTTGTTGCTGATGGAGGAGCATTGGCAGGATGGGATCCTGAGCAGGATGATTTGTTGGACGTCTGTGGCTGACGACAGCCAGAGTGTTATTTATTTCTTTTCTGTTTTATCTCTGCTTAGAGCATTTGTTTAGCTCTTCTTTTGATACACTTGTTATTTAAACTCTTGCACTTTTGTTGATTCTAGCCACTATGTATGATGGACTTGTGCTATGATTGTACTTTAGATTATTTTGTTGTGCAGTTGAGATTTATTTTTAACACGACCTTGACTGTCAACTACAGATTGGTTGAAATTGAAACCGTTCAGGTTGAACTACAGATATAGTTGTGGTATGCATTTGATGAAATTGAAATCGTTTAGGTCTTCACAATTTGGTATCAGAGCCAACGGTTTTCAATAATTTGTGTCGTATTTAATACAAACTTCCTTTTAGGACCCCATCCAAGTTTACTCAAACCGAAGACGACGTTACGAGTGACGAGAAGAGCCCGAAGTCCATCAGAGTACAAGATCTGAGGGAAGTAATAATGGGCATCCTCACCACCCTTCTGAGTTTGTGTTAGATATCGCAGAAGCATTAAAGTTAGTATTCCCAACACTAGCCACTTTAGGACCAACAATTCCACAAGTTGACCCTCTGCTTAGGCTAAACCTGATGAACCCACCTCCTGGTCTTCCTCCTATTGCACCTACACCACGACAACGTCAATTGAATGTCGACTTGAAACAATTCCTAGAGCTGAAACCACCAACGTTCCTTGGAGGTTTGTCTCCTTTGGAGACTGAAGATTGGATTTTACGTATAGAAACAATCATTCAAGTTATGGAGTGTCTAGAAGATCGAAAGGTTGGATTAGCCTCTTTTCTTCTCGAAGGCGCAGCACAGCGTTGGTGGAATAATATCGTCGCCAAGAAGTACATCGGACGTGACAACATATCGTGGACAAACTTTCTGCAAGAATTCACCAATTGGTTTGTTCCACGATCAGAGAAGAGAGTATTGCACGATCAATTCCTTCGACTTGTTCAGGGAACAAAGTCAGTCATGCAATATGAGACAGAATTTTCTAAGTTAGCATATTATGCTGACTCTCTCGTGGCTACCGAAGAAGATCATTGTCGACAATTTCAACAAGGATTACAAGATGATATCTGTAATCTAATAGTCCCTTTGGATATCTTAGAGTAGGACAAGTTAGTTGAAAGAGCGCAATTAGTGGAAATTGATCAAGAGAAATCTCAGAAATGGCGGTAAGCGAAAAGCAACTGAAACGCCAAGCCAGAATGAAGAACAAGGCAGAGAAAATAAAACAGTCCAATCTGGCCCATCTACCAGTAATGCATCTCAAACAACCACAACGAAAAGTGTGAAATGTGGCTGAATGCATCGAAAAGACTGCTTAATTGGACTATGTTACTACTGTCGTCAACCTGGACACACGAAGAAAACATGTCCAAAGCTCATAATGAAAGAAAACAACTCTCGAGGACCACCACTCCTGCCGCAACCCCAGTTATATCAAATGCATACTGACTCATTAGCATCAGCACCTACTCCTGCTCCTGTCCCTGCTCCAGTTCCTCCTCAAGAAATTCCAGAGGAACGTATGATCCAACCGCGAGCATTTAATTTAGAACCCTATCGCAGGAAATAATAACATTTCTTTTCTCTTCTTGAATATTGATGTGTATAAATAAATACCTTGTTCGTTTAAGCTATCAGTTGTTAATCGATACGTCTTTCGAGGACGAAAAAGCTTTTGAGGGAAGAATTATGACGATCCAAATTTTGCGCAACGGAATTTTCAAATTTTTCCCCGATGATGAGACCGCAAGGCAGTACGGATTTTACGTAATAATTTTTCGCATTTTCATTAGTATTTTTTCACATTTTCTTTAGTTGGGGGTGTAACGACCCAAAAATGTGAAGTGCCACAAAATAATACAACTAAATTAACTTGTTATAGACATATCCCCTATGATGAAATTATTTAACAGTGTCAACTCTGCATAGTTTGAAAGTTGAGTATGAATTTAAATTGACACGTTGTAGCACTCAAAAATGCTTTAACGAAATACGTACTTTTTATAGTACTATAAATGTAATGGGTGTGCTCATAGAGGTTGCCTTCTAGCTGAAATCGGGGTGCTATTAGAGGTTTATGTTGGCTGATCTGTGAACTGAAATGTGGGCTTAATGTTGGTTTATGTTGAGCTGCCAATAGGCTGTAGTTGGAATGATATTGAGGCGGTGGCTTTGTTTTGTTCGTAAGCTCTATTATTTATGGTATTTTCTGCCACAGAATTCTCTTGTTATTGGATTATTTGTGAGGCGGTGGAAAGGGGGAGAATATATGTGAAATTTTTATGAAGGGTTGCGGACAACTCCTCTCTCTCTCGTTTTTATCGTGGCTAGGGCTTGTCGGTTCCTCTCTGATCTGCTCGATCGTCTTCCTCCCTCTTGTTGATTGGGCTGGAAGAGCTCGGCAAGGACTAGTGGTTGGCTCTTGGTGGTGCTGATGATGGGTTCGTTGGAGTTGAGGCCTCGACCGACGTATTTCGTCTTCCAATTTCTCACTGTGAGCTCTACTCTTCCTTTACCCTGTTTACTTCTTTATGGGCTGCAGAAATCATGGAATTGAGAACTGGTTAGGTCATGTATGGGTCTTGGCCGACTGTTATCTTGCTTTTCTCTCCAGTTACTAAGGGTTCTAAAACTAAATTGGGGATTTTGGGGGTCCTTCTCTTGTTGAGCCTGGCTATAATCTGAGTGAGGAAGGCTTTTCAATATATAGAATAGTTGTGAAATTATATGGTATGTTGGTCTGGTATTCTTGCCTAATTTAGTTTAGTCTCACTTGAGGGTTTGCCAAATATTAGACAGTCCAGATTTATAGTGGTTATCGGTTGTTGTTGCTTTAATTTCAGTTATGGTTATGGCATTAGCAATAGCTGGTATGAGAGAATTTCATGAATTGTGACCTACGAAATCTCTTTCTTGTTGTCTTTACCTTGGCTGCTAAGTTGGGGCTTGTTTGGCCTGAATACCCATGTTGGCCGGCTATCCTTATTAAAATGAGGCAACCATTTGAGTTTGATAATAGAGAAGCTAGCTATATGGTTTTACTTTAACCGGCCGGCTATCCTTACCATTTGGGCCAAGTAGTGATATGTCTATATATACTGTTTTATCATTGAGACAAACTCGTCTCTTTTAGCGTTAAGCAAACTAGAGGGCTGTTAAGTAGCTTCCAAATGATGTTATTATACTGACTGTTGTAACTATGGCGAGGTGCAACCCCGATAGATATGACCCTATACGATATGATTCATATACAGATATCGTGATGGATGGCATCTCAATATAGGCATGACAACGACATGAAAAGAACAGATCGACTGATGGTGAGAGCTACCTGTTTCATTTAAGCTTTATTGTTTTATGTTCTTTTTACATATGCACATTCATTATACTGAATGTTAAATGCATAGTTGCTATCACTGATACTTATTGTCGTTATATTGTATGGTCTTGATAAAGGCAAACAGGCAAATCACTTCTGAGGGAATTATAAACTGAATAACACATTATGAAAACGTGTCGACACGAGGTTATATTACGGGCGACTTGAACTGCATGCACATGAATGATATGAATATGATGAATTGTCAAACCAGTCGAGCCGAAAGGCATAAACGCGGGTTGACCGTACTGGTTTTAGAGCGTGATGACCCTTCGGGGTGGGCCCAAAATATGAAATGTGAATGATGAATATGGATTCAATCGCCCATAATATATCCTAAGGAACGAAACATTCATAGAAAGAACTGATTTAAAGGATTACACGGGTACATTGATAAATGCTTATGAACATGAAAACTGACATGATGTTATGTATTCGTACTGCTTCCATGATATAGATACAGTTAACACTGCTTATTTATACTGCTTCCATGATATAGATACAGTTAACACTATTTACTTATACTGCTTCCATGATATAGATGCAGTTATGATACTTACACTGCTTATAAGTTCCAGAACTTATATGAATGCTATTGTTTGATAGCTGCTTATTGTTTTATGATTACTAACATGTTCATATAGTTATATGTTTCATAAGTTCACTGCTGAGACAAAAAATGGTTAGTATGTAAAATATGTTTTGAAATGCGTAAGTTTTTCTAATTATATACAGCAATGAAAGAGGTATATCCCCACTTAGTCATGTTTTTATGACTAAGCCCGTCGTCAAATTTTGTAGGTAATGGACATGACTTTGGATGCGCGCAACCAAATGATCTGTATATGGTAGGATAGAAAAGATTCAGCAAATAATGCAAGGTATGAGAGTAAAATTTTTATTATGTGTTTTTATTTTGTATTCACTAGCCTTACTTCAGCCTGGGATAAAATTGTTATGAACATCGCTTAGATACAGATGTATGTGGGGCCTAAATGGGGGCCTCACAATTTGGTATCAGAGCCAGGTTTCGAAGAAGTTCAGTTGGAGTGAGTACTGAATAAGTACACATGATATGACGGTGAGAAGATCGTTCAAAGAAATCTAGTAATTGAGAATTTTTTTATCGAAGTACGTCCAAGGGTATTGAAAGAATTCATGAAATGATAGAAATTAAATGAAATGTAAACAAACATAAAGCGACACGAATCCAAGTAGTAGTTGATATTGTTTCTACTACACAAATCAATCCAAATGTTTCCAAAGAGAAATGTTCTCGTATTGGTTGCGATAGATAAACAAATATGATAGACTTAAATTAGATGAATGCGCTTCGAATTGGAAGAACGAGCATATGTAAAATAGTTGAACACGTAATGAAGGGTGTGACATATTTAATAGAGACATTGTTAAATCTCCATAGCAAAAAATGAAAGTGGAGAAACTAAGTAATAGTAAATGAAATGAATATGCATTGTAAGTACACCTTCATCTTATATGGCATGCATATTTGTTTTGAAACAATGTGTTACACAAATATGTAAAGTGGTTGAATACCTTGGCCGCATTGAGTGCCTAATAAAGTATGCATTAACGACTTGTTTTTATTAAAAGTAAAAGATGTCTTCTCTAATTAATTTAATAATATGCTAAGTTAATTTGAACCATAAACTGATTATATTTGATGAAAAAAGATAATAGATAGATGATTGTGCCCCCGATTGTACTCTTAGAGTAATCATAAGTAAAAAAACAAATTCTTCATACATGAAATTGTACTCCCGCAAGGATGAAGTGAATGTTACAAAAGTACGACTATCATAACGACAAAATGAGTGTATATAGTAAATGTATTTTCATGACTCAAATAGTGAATATGGATTGGGTAAACCTATCACTTTCCGTGTATGGTGTTATCGTAGGAATCAAAATAATTTTGATTAGATGAAATATTAAACAATATCAATGATTATTGTGTTTATCATTAAGGTGCCCGTATGCGCAAAAGGATTTAGCTCCAAATTAAAGTTGACATACAAGTCCGACATGACCGGTTGTAATATTGGCGAAAAATATGTTCTCCAAGAAACTTTATAAGAATGTGCATATAGTGTGACATGTTAAGACTGAAACACTAAGGTGAAGGTTACCCAAAAGAAAGGATTTCCTTAAGTTAAAATTTATGTTGAATTAGGTTCCTTTCAAAATGAAATCATTCGACTATAACAAGTAAGGAGAAAAACGACGCGTAATCTTAGAAAGCGTGAAATGAATATGATATCTAAAACGAGAGGATGAAAAGAAAACATTGATGTGTGAAGAGAGAAGGGTATCGTTAAATTCAGAAATGTATGATGTTGAATGAAACAAGAAATTGTTGGGTTAATTTAATTCCAGATCGAAAAGATATTATGTTTAGATGGGATGGCAAATATCAACATATATGTAAGAACTAAATGGAAATGTCGTTGAAGAAAAAGCTACGGAAGAATGATCCGATCCATAATATGGAGCTACTAATATAGTGTTTGCAATAAAAAGATGAGGTTTAACGTGAAACTTCAAATGAGTAGAAAATATATTTTCACTCAGATAAACATATAACCTTGATAGCAAAGGTATATGAAGAGTAGCAGAGATGGAAAACCTCTTTATGTTTAAAATAAGATGACCATCAGTTGCAAATTATTTGATTAAAATGAAAAAGGTCTTATATTTATGTTGCATCATAGACACGATTGTTTTCAATGTAAGCACTCTTGAAAATTCGTAGTAAGTCTAATAACTGCATTCGATGTAAAAGTTATGAAGACTATATGAAGTTGAGCTAAGAATTATGAAATACTTACTGCTAAGAATAAAAGGGGAATGTTATGATGAGTATGTAACATTTAAGGAAATAAATAAGCAAAGTAAAGACTATAATGAATTGTAATATCACTTTCACTCTCTATAGTATATCTTGGATTTCGGCCGAATATTTGATACGTTATATGATTTTGAAAGAGGTATTACAAAAATATTGTTGAAATATGAAGGTAAAGAAACAAGATAAAATGGTAAAACTCTAACCTTTATGTCACAAACATTTTAAGGGGTTGAAAAGTTAACTTCGAGATATATATCATATTTGGATGTAATGGAGACATTGTTAAACGTCCGTAGAAAGATTACATACCAATATTAATTGTCAAAGCTTTGAGACCATTTGCAAGCCATAGGTAAGGAAATGAATGTGCATTGAAGTCTATCTTCGTCTTATATGGCATATATGATTTTGAACAAAATGTAATACACACTGGTAAACTGAAAATGAAATAAGCTTACAAGTTAAATTGTTTATAAAGTACGCCGTTTCAATCCTATGTAATGACCTCAAGAAATGTGGAACTAAGTGAGACGTCATACGCCAAATGAGAACTACGTGAAATCGAGATTGACTTGTTATATACATATCCCCTATGATGAAATTATTTATCAGTGTCAACTTTGCATAGTTTGAAAGTTGAGTATGAATTTAAATTGACACGTTGTAGCACTCAAAATGCTTTAACGAAATACGTACTTTTTATAGTACTATAAATGTAATGGGTGTGCTCATAGAGGTTGCCTTCTAGCTGAAATCGGGGTGCTATTAGAGGTTTATGTTGGCTGATCTGTGAACTGAAATGTGGGCTTAATGTTGGTTTATGTTGAGCTGCCAATAGGCTGTAGTTGGAATAATATTGATGTGGTGGCTTTGTTTGGTCATAAGCTCTATTATTTATGGTATTTTCTGCCACAGAATTCTCTTGTTATTGGATTATTTGTGAGGCGGTGGAAAGGGGGAGAATATATGTGAAATTTTTATGAAGGGTTGCGGACGACTCCTCTCTCTCTCGTTTTTATCGCGGCTAGGGCTTGCCGGTTCCTCTCCGATCTGCTCGATCGTCTTCCTCCCTCTTGTCGATTGGGCTGGAAGAGCTCGGCAAGGACTAGTGGTTGGCTCTTGGTGGTGTTGATGATGGGTTCGTTGGAGTTGAGGCCTCGACCGACGTATTTCATCTTCCAATTTCTCACTGTGAGCTCTGCTCTTCCTTTACCCTGTTTACTTCTTTATGGGCTGCAGAAATCATGGAATTGAGAACTGGTTAGGTCACGTATGGGTCTTGGCCGACTGTTATCTTGCTTTTCTCTCCAGTTACTAAGGGTTCTAAAACTAAATTGGGGATTTTGGGGGTCCTTCTCTTGTTGAGCCTGGCTATAATCTGAGTGAGGAAGGCTTTTCAGTATATATATAGAATAGTTGTGATATTATATGGTATGCCGGTCTGGTATTCTTGCCTAATTTAGTTTAGTCTCGCTTGAGGGTTTGCTAAATGTTAGACAGTCCAGATTTATAGTGGTTATCGGCTGTTGTTGCTTTAATTTCAGTTATGGTTATGGCATTAGCAATAGATGGTATGAGAGAATTTCATGAATTGTGACCTACGAAATCTCTTTCTTGTTGTCTTTACCTTGGCTGCTAAGTTGGGGCTTGTTTGGCCTGAATACCCATGTTGGCCGGCTATCCTTATTAAAATGAGGCAACCATTTGAGTTTGATAATAGAGAAGCTAGCTATATGGTTTTACTTTAACCGGCCGGCTATCCTTACCATTTGGGCCAAGTAGTGATATGTCTATATATACTGTTTTATCATTGAGACAAACTCGTCTCTTTTAGCGTTAAGCAAACTAGAGGGCTGTTAAGTAGCTTCCAAATGATGTTATTATACTGACTGTTGTAACTATGGCGAGGTGCAACCCCGATAGATATGACCCTATACGATATGATTCATATACAGATATCGTGATGGATGGCATCTCAATATAGGCATGACAACGACATGAAAAGAACAGATCGACTGATGGTGAGAGCTACCTGTTTCATTTAAGCTTTATTGTTTTATGTTCTTTTTACATATGCACATTCATTATACTGAATGTTAAATGCATAGTTGCTATCACTGATACTTATTGTCGTTATATTGTATGGTCTTGATAAAGGCAAACAGGCAAATCACTTCTGAGGGAATTATAAACTGAATAACACATTATGAAAACGTGTCGACACGAGGTTATATTACGGGCGACTTGAACTGCATGCACATGAATGATATGAATATGATGAATTGTCAAACCAGTCGAGCCGAAAGGCATAAACGCGGGTTGACCGTACTGGTTTTAGAGCGTGATGACCCTTCGGGGTGGGCCCAAAATATGAAATGTGAATGATGAATATGGATTCAATCGCCCATAATATATCCTAAGGAACGAAACATTCATAGAAAGAACTGATTTAAAGGATTACACGGGTACATTGATAAATGCTTATGAACATGAAAACTGACATGATGTTATGTATTCGTACTGCTTCCATGATATAGATACAGTTAACACTGCTTATTTATACTGCTTCCATGATATAGATACAGTTAACACTATTTACTTATACTGCTTCCATGATATAGATGCAGTTATGATACTTACACTGCTTATAAGTTCCAGAACTTATATGAATGCTATTGTTTGATAGTTGCTTATTGTTTTATGATTACTAACATGTTCATATAGTTATATGTTTCATAAGTTCACTGCTGAGACAAAAAATGGTTAGTATGTAAAATATGTTTTGAAATGCGTAAGTTTTTCTAATTATATACAGCAATGAAAGAGGTATATCCCCACTTAGTCATGTTTTTATGACTAAGCCCGTCGTCAAATTTTGTAGGTAATGGACATGACTTTGGATGCGCGCAACCAAATGATCTGTATATGGTAGGATAGAAAAGATTCAGCAAATAATGCAAGGTATGAGAGTAAAATTTTTATTATGTGTTTTTATTTTGTATTCACTAGCCTTACTTCAGCCTGGGATAAAATTGTTATGAACATCGCTTAGATACAGATGTATGTGGGGCCTAAATGGGGGCCTCACAATTTGGTATCAGAGCCAGGTTTCGAAGAAGTTCAGTTGGAGTGAGTACTGAATAAGTACACATGATATGACGGTGAGAAGATCGTTCAAAGAAATCTAGTAATTGAGAATTTTTTTATCGAAGTACGTCCAAGGGTATTGAAAGAATTCATGAAATGATAGAAATTAAATGAAATGTAAACAAACATAAAGCGACACGAATCCAAGTAGTAGTTGATATTGTTTCTACTACACAAATCAATCCAAATGTTTCCAAAGAGAAATGTTCTCGTATTGGTTGCGATAGATAAACAAATATGATAGACTTAAATTAGATGAATGCGCTTCGAATTGGAAGAACGAGCATATGTAAAATAGTTGAACACGTAATGAAGGGTGTGACATATTTAATAGAGACATTGTTAAATCTCCATAGCAAAAAATGAAAGTGGAGAAACTAAGTAATAGTAAATGAAATGAATATGCATTGTAAGTACACCTTCATCTTATATGGCATGCATATTTGTTTTGAAACAATGTGTTACACAAATATGTAAAGTGGTTGAATACCTTGGCCGCATTGAGTGCCTAATAAAGTATGCATTAACGACTTGTTTTTATTAAAAGTAAAAGATGTCTTCTCTAATTAATTTAATAATATGCTAAGTTAATTTGAACCATAAACTGATTATATTTGATGAAAAAAGATAATAGATAGATGATTGTGCCCCCGATTGTACTCTTAGAGTAATCATAAGTAAAAAAACAAATTCTTCATACATGAAATTGTACTCCCGCAAGGATGAAGTGAATGTTACAAAAGTACGACTATCATAACGACAAAATGAGTGTATATAGTAAATGTATTTTCATGACTCAAATAGTGAATATGGATTGGGTAAACCTATCACTTTCCGTGTATGGTGTTATCGTAGGAATCAAAATAATTTTGATTAGATGAAATATTAAACAATATCAATGATTATTGTGTTTATCATTAAGGTGCCCGTATGCGCAAAAGGATTTAGCTCCAAATTAAAGTTGACATACAAGTCCGACATGACCGTTTGTAATATTGGCGAAAAATATGTTCTCCAAGAAACTTTATAAGAATGTGCATATAGTGTGACATGTTAAGACTGAAACACTAAGGTGAAGGTTACCCAAAAGAAAGGATTTCCTTAAGTTAAAATTTATGTTGAATTAGGTTCCTTTCAAAATGAAATCATTCGACTATAACAAGTAAGGAGAAAAACGACGCGTAATCTTAGAAAGCGTGAAATGAATATGATATCTAAAACGAGAGGATGAAAAGAAAACATTGATGTGTGAAGAGAGAAGGGTATCGTTAAATTCAGAAATGTATGATGTTGAATGAAACAAGAAATTGTTGGGTTAATTTAATTCCAGATCGAAAAGATATTATGTTTAGATGGGATGGCAAATATCAACATATATGTAAGAACTAAATGGAAATGTCGTTGAAGAAAAAGCTACGGAAGAATGATCCGATCCATAATATGGAGCTACTAATATAGTGTTTGCAATAAAAAGATGAGGTTTAACGTGAAACTTCAAATGAGTAGAAAATATATTTTCACTCAGATAAACATATAACCTTGATAGCAAAGGTATATGAAGAGTAGCAGAGATGGAAAACCTCTTTATGTTTAAAATAAGATGACCATCAGTTGCAAATTATTTGATTAAAATGAAAAAGGTCTTATATTTATGTTGCATCATAGACACGATTGTTTTCAATGTAAGCACTCTTGAAAATTCGTAGTAAGTCTAATAACTGCATTCGATGTAAAAGTTATGAAGACTATATGAAGTTGAGCTAAGAATTATGAAATACTTACTGCTAAGAATAAAAGGGGAATGTTATGATGAGTATGTAACATTTAAGAAAATAAATAAGCAAAGTAAAGACTATAATGAATTGTAATATCACTTTCACTCTCTATAGTATATCTTGGATTTCGGCCGAATATTTGATACGTTATATGGTTTTGAAAGAGGTATTACAAAAATATTGTTGAAATATGAAGGTAAAGAAACAAGATAAAATGGTAAAACTCTAACCTTTATGTCACAAACATTTTAAGGGGTTGAAAAGTTAACTTCGAGATATATATCATATTTGGATGTAATGGAGACATTGTTAAACGTCCGTAGAAAGATTACATACCAATATTAATTGTCAAAGCTTTGAGACCATTTGCAAGCCATAGGTAAGGAAATGAATGTGCATTGAAGTCTATCTTCGTCTTATATGGCATATATGATTTTGAACAAAATGTAATACACACTGGTAAACTGAAAATGAAATAAGCTTACAAGTTAAATTGTTTATAAAGTACGCCGTTTCAATCCTATGTAATGACCTCAAGAAATGTGGAACTAAGTGTGACGTCATACGCCAAATGAGAACTACGTGAAATCGAGATTGACTTGTTATATACATATCCCCTATGATGAAATTATTTATCAGTGTCAACTTTGCATAGTTTGAAAGTTGAGTATGAATTTAAATTGACACGTTGTAGCACTCAAAATGCTTTAACGAAATACGTACTTTTTATAGTACTATAAATGTAATGGGTGTGCTCATAGAGGTTGCCTTCTAGCTGAAATCGGGGTGCTATTAGAGGTTTATGTTGGCTGATCTGTGAACTGAAATGTGGGCTTAATGTTGGTTTATGTTGAGCTGCCAATAGGCTCTAGTTGGAATAATATTGATGCGGTGGCTTTGTTTGGTCATAAGCTCTATTATTTATGGTATTTTCTGCCACAGAATTCTCTTGTTATTGGATTATTTGTGAGGCGGTGGAAAGGGGGAGAATATATGTGAAATTTTTATGAAGGGTTGCGGACGACTCCTCTCTCTCTCTCGTTTTTATCGCGGCTAGGGCTTGCCGGTTCCTCTCCGATCTGCTCGATCGTCTTCCTCCCTCTTGTCGATTGGGCTGGAAGAGCTCGGCAAGGACTAGTGGTTGGCTCTTGGTGGTGTTGATGATGGGTTCGTTGGAGTTGAGGCCTCGACCGACGTATTTCATCTTCCAATTTCTCACTGTGAGCTCTGCTCTTCCTTTACCCTGTTTACTTCTTTATGGGCTGCAGAAATCATGGAATTGAGAACTGGTTAGGTCACGTATGGGTCTTGGCCGACTGTTATCTTGCTTTTCTCTCCAGTTACTAAGGGTTCTAAAACTAAATTGGGGATTTTGGGGGTCCTTCTCTTGTTGAGCCTGGCTATAATCTGAGTGAGGAAGGCTTTTCAGTATATATATAGAATAGTTGTGATATTATATGGTATGCCGGTCTGGTATTCTTGCCTAATTTAGTTTAGTCTCGCTTGAGGGTTTGCTAAATGTTAGACAGTCCAGATTTATAGTGGTTATCGGCTGTTGTTGCTTTAATTTCAGTTATGGTTATGGCATTAGCAATAGATGGTATGAGAGAATTTCATGAATTGTGACCTACGAAATCTCTTTCTTGTTGTCTTTACCTTGGCTGCTAAGTTGGGGCTTGTTTGGCCTGAATACCCATGTTGGCCGGCTATCCTTATTAAAATGAGGCAACCATTTGAGTTTGATAATAGAGAAGCTAGCTATATGGTTTTACTTTAACCGGCCGGCTATCCTTACCATTTGGGCCAAGTAGTGATATGTCTATATATACTGTTTTATCATTGAGACAAACTCGTCTCTTTTAGCGTTAAGCAAACTAGAGGGTTGTTAAGTAGCTTCCAAATGATGTTATTATACTGACTGTTGTAACTATGGCGAGGTGCAACCCCGATAGATATGACCCTATACGAGATATGATTCTTGTACAGATATCGTGATGGATGGCATCTCAATATAGGCATGGCAACGACATGAAAAGAACAGATCGACTGATGGTGAGAGCTACCTGTTTCATTTAAGCTTTATTGCTTTATGTTCTTTTTACATATGCACATTTATTATACTGAATGTTAAATGCATAGTTGCTATCACTGATACTTATTGTCGTTATATTGTATGGCCTTGATAAAGGCAAACAGGCAAATCACTTCTGAGGGGATTATAAACTGAATAACACATTATGAAAACGTGTCGACACGAGGTTATATTACAGGCTACTTGAACTGCATGCACATGAATGATATGAATATGATGAATTGTCAAACCAGTCGAGCCGAAAGGCATAAACGCGGGTTGACCGTACTGGTTTTGGAGCATGATGACCCTTCGGGGTGGGCCCAAAATATGAAATGTGAATGATGAATATGGATTCAATCGCCCCTAATATATCCTAAGGAACGAAACATTTATAGAAAGAACTGATTTAAAGGTTTACACGGGTACATTGATAAATGCTTATGAACATGAAAACTGACATGATGTTATGTATTCGTACTGCTTCCATGATATAGATCCAGTTAACACTGCTTATTTATACTGCTTCCATGATATAGATACAGTTAACATTGCTTACTTATATTGCTTCCATGATATAGATACAGTTATGATACTTACACTGCTTATAAGTTCCAGAACTTATATGAATGCTATTGTTTGATAGCTGCTTATTGTTTTATGATTACTAACATGTTCATATAGTTATATGTTTCATAAGTTCACTGCTCAGACAGAAAATGGTTAGTATGTAAAATATGTTTTGAAATGCGTAAGTTTTTCTAATTATATACAGCAATGAAAGAGGTATATCCTCACTTAGTCATATTTTCATGACTAAGTCCGTCGTCAAATTTTGTAGGCAACGGACATGACTTTGGATGCGCGCAAAAGATTCAGCGAATAATGCAAGGTATGAGAGTAAAATTTTTATTATGTGTTTTTATTTTGTATTCACTAGCCTTACTTCAGCCTGGGACAAAATTGTTATGAACATCGCTTAGATACAGATGTATGTGGGGCTTAAATGGGGGCCTCACAGAGGGTGCTAATAGCCAAGTTAGTATTATCTTTATGTGATGGCTCATTCCTTTAGTTTGTCACAAATAATTCATTAATTAAACGTGGGCTGTCATTAGTAATTTGGGTTGTTTTGGTGTGGTGGCTGAGTTGGAAATTAATTTTGACACTTGGCCAAGCTAGGTGTTGGCTGGTGAGTTGTGTTGCGCTTACAAGGTGACATTTAAACATGTTTAATCAGTGAATTTGGCTTGGGTTGAATCGCTAACCACTTACTGTGCTGAATAAATGGGGCTCGAGCCCTTGCCTCTTCCGCTAATTTCATTTCCCTCGACGTTGCTTCTGCTTCTGCGTGAGCTCCTTCTTCTCCCGGTCTCTGCGTGTTGTTGCTTGTCTCCTCTGCCTCCAACCTTCTTCAGTACCTCCTCCGGAGTTTTTGGAAGAACTTCCCCAACTTCTGTGTATCCAAGAAGGATCGGTTGTGCAGCGATTTGCTTCCTCCCTCTTCCGTTGTAAGGTCTCTCCTTCTTCCCTCTTCCGTTGTTAAGAGAATTAGGTATCTCTGCTTTACTTTGGACTGGTTTATTTAGTATTTCTGAACTGTTTTGCGGGCTGGTTGTGCTGTTTGGAGGAGTTTTGTGTTGTTTAGGGTGGCTGGTTTAAGAGCTGTTTGGTGACAATTTTGAGGAGCAATTGCTCATCCGGCTACTGTTTTTGGGTTGTTTTTGTCCGTTGTCATTGTGCTATTTTCGTTATGCTTTGCTGGACTTGCTGGACAGCCCTGTGTGAAGCTGATTTAAGCGGTTTAGAGGCTGATTTTGTGCTGGACAGCCTTGGTTGAAGTCTAATTTTATGTTGGCAGTCTTGTTAAGGGGTTGTTTTTGAGTTGGGCAGCAAAGAGAAATAGGTTTGTCGCTTATTTGAGTTGACTTTCATATTATGAAGGATTTAAAACATCTTTTCCTAAAATTCGATACGCTACGAATATTAAGTGACGCAACTCAGTTAAAGTGCGTACTTTTTCAGTGGTTTCCAAGGCCAAGAAACCAGAGGATGACGTCACAAGATAGACGTGGTAATGCAGAAAAGGATATAAATAAAGGAAACACAATTGTGAGTTTCTTATTTCTTGAATTAAGTTTTATTCACATACTTTTCATATTTCTTGTTTTACTTTTTGAAAGATAACATTGCCTGTGCATATGAATTTAACTCAATGATATATCGCTATGGAATAAATGTGGGTGGAGGAAAAATGAAAGCGATACAAATTTCTGAGGGAAAGTTTTATTAGAAAACACTTGTATTCATGACGAATCTGGTGAGTTATTTCATTTCAAATCTGATATTAATAACTTTACCTGGATTCGTCTTCTCTTACCTTGGAGGAGAGTGTTATTCCAAATTTGATAACACAATCTGACTCGATTTGACTCTTCTTTAGTTAATGAGTTTCATTCAAAACTTGATGATCTCCACTTAACTTTAGAAGAACAATAACCATGACATTCCATATTGGAACACAGATATAGTTGTGTTGTCCAGAAATCCATAAATCATTTTGTTGAAAACCTATATTGGTTTCTGAGGTTGAACCTATAATACTCTAAGTAGGTCTCCTTCTAACTGATTATTAAGTACTACGTTTCTTTTTTTAGAACAAGATACATGTACATTTTCAAATGATGAATACATTTCTAATGAAATTCTCTGTTGGAAATTACAGGAGTTGCTGCTGATGGAGGAGCATTGGCAGGATGGGATCCTGAGCAGGATGATTTGTTGGACGTCTGTGGCTGACGACAGCCAGAGTGTTATTTATTTCTTTTCTATTTTATCTCTGCTTAGAGCATTTGTTTATCTCTTCTTTTGATACACTTGTTATTTAGACTCTTGCTCTTTTGTTGATTCTAGAAACTATGTATGATGGACTTGTGCTATGATTGTACTTTAGATTGTTTTGTTGTGTAGTTGAGATTTATTTTTAACACGACCTTGACTGTCAACTACAGATTGGTTGAAATTGAAATCATTCAGGTTGAACTACAGATATAGTTGTGGTATGCATTTGATGAAATTGAAACCGTTTAGGTCTTCACAATTTGGTATAAGAGCCAACGTTTTCAATAATTTGTGTCGTAGGCAGAACGAAGTCATAACACAAATACTGAAGCATATTTAATTCAAACTTCCTTTTAGGACCCCATCCAAGTTTACTCAAACCGAAGACGACGTTACGAGTGACGAGAAGAGCCCGAAGTCCATCAGAGTACAAGATCTGAGGGAAAGTAATAATGGGCATCCTCACCACCCTTCTGAGTTTGTGTTAGATATCGCAGAAGCATTAAAGTTAGTATTCCCAACACTAGCCACTTTAGAACCAGAAATTCCACAAGTTGACCCTCTGCTTAGGCTAAACCTGATGAACCCACCTCCTGGTCTTCCTCCTATTGCACCTACACCACGACAACGTCAATTGAATGTCGACTTGAAACAATTCCTAGAGCTGAAACCACCAACGTTCCTTGGAGGTTTGTCTCCTTTGGAGACTGAAGATTGGATTTTACGTATAGAAACAATCATTCAAGTTATGGAGTGTCTAGAAGATCGAAAGGTTGGATTAGCCTCTTTTCTTCTCGAAGGCGCAGCACAGCGTTGGTGGAATAATATCGTCGCCAAGAAGTACATCGGACGTGACAACATATCGTGGACAAACTTTCTGCAAGAATTCACCAATTGGTTTGTTCCACGATCAGAGAAGAGAGTATTGCACGATCAATTCCTTCGACTTGTTCAGGGAACAAAGTCAGTCATGCAATATGAGACAGAATTTTCTAAGTTAGCATATTATGCTGACTCTCTCGTGGCTACCGAAGAAGATCATTGTCGACAATTTCAACAAGGATTACAAGATGATATCTGTAATCTAATAGTCCCTTTGGATATCTTAGAGTAGGACAAGTTAGTTGAAAGAGCGCAATTAGTGGAAATTGATCAAGAGAAATCTCAGAAATGGCGGTAAGCGAAAAGCAACTGAAACGCCAAGCCAGAATGAAGAACAAGGCAGAGAAAATAAAACAGTCCAATCTGGCCCATCTACCAGTAATGCATCTCAAACAACCACAACGAAAAGTGTGAAATGTGGCTGAATGCATCGAAAAGACTGCTTAATTGGACTATGTTACTACTGTCGTCAACCTGGACACACGAAGAAAACATGTCCAAAGCTCATAATGAAAGAAAACAACTCTCGAGGACCACCACTCCTGCCGCAACCCCAGTTATATCAAATGCATACTGACTCATTAGCATCAGCACCTACTCCTGCTCCTGTCCCTGCTCCAGTTCCTCCTCAAGAAATTCCAGAGGAACGTATGATCCAACCGCGAGCATTTAATTTAGAACCCTATCGCACGAAATAATAACATTTCTTTTCTGTTCTTGAATATTGATGTGTATAAATAAATACCTTGTTCGTTTAAGCTATCAGTTGTTAATCGATACGTCTTTCGAGAACGAAAAAGCTTTTAAGGAGGGAAGAACTATGACGATCCAAATTTTGCGCAACGGAATTTTCATTTTTTCCCCGATGATGAGACCGCAAGGCAGTACGGATTTTACGTAATAATTTTTCGCATTTTATTTAGTATTTTTCACATTTTCTTTAGTTGGGGGTGCTAATAGCCAAGTTAGTATTATGTTTATGTGATGGTTCATTCCTTTAGTTTGTCACAAATAATTCATTAATTTAGTTTGTCACAAATAATTCATTAATTAACCGTGGGCTGCCATTAGTAATTTAGGTTGTTTTGGTGTGGTGGCTGAGTTGGAAATTAATTTTGACACTTGGCCAAGCTAGGTGTTGGCTGGTGAGTTGTGTTGAGCTTACAAGGTGACACTTAAAAATGTTTAATCGGTGAATTTGGCTTGGGTTGAACCGCTGGCCGCTTACTGTGTTGAATAAATGGGGCCCGAGCCCTTGCCTCTTCCGCTAATTTCATTTCCCTCGACGTTGCTTCTGTTTCTGCGTGAGCTCCTTCTTCTCCCCGTCTCTGCATAAGTTGCCGCTTCTTCTTCCCTGCTCTGTTTGTGCCGCTACTGCCGTTGATCCTGTGCCGCCAGTTAGGGCTTTGTTGCCCCCAATTTTAAGTTGTTGCTTGTTTCCTCTGCCTCCAACCTTCTTCAGTACCTCCTCCAAAGTTTTTGGAAGAACTTCCCCCCACTTATGCGTATCCAAGAAGGATCGATTGTGCAGCGATTTGCTTCCTCCCTCTTCCGCTGTAAGGTCTCTCCTTCTCCATTTTCTGGTTTCGTTATTGCCCAAGTACCGTTAACTGTTAAAAGAATTAGGTATCTCTGCTTCACTTGGACTGGTTTATTTAGTATTTCTGAACTGTTTTGCTGGCTGGTTGTGCTGTTTGGAGGAGTTTTATGTTGTTTAGGGTGGTTGGTTTAAGAGTTGTTTGGTGACAGTTTTGAGGAGCAATTGCTCTTCTGGCTACTGTTTTTGGGTTGTTTTTGTCCATTGTTTTTGTGTTGTTTTCGTTATGCTTTGCTAGACTTGCTGGACAGCCCTGTGTGAAGCTGATTTAACCGATTTAGAGGCTGATTTTGTGCTGGACAGCCTTGGTTGAAGTCTGATTTTATGTTGGCAGCCTTGTTAAGGGGTTGTTTTTGAGCTGGACAGCAGAGAGAAATAGTTTTGTCGCTTATTTGAGTTGACTTTCGTATTATGATGGATTTAAAATGTCTTTTCCTAAAATTCGATACGCTACGAATATTAAGTGACGCAATCCAGTTAAAGTGCGTACTATTTCAATGGTTTCCAAGGCCGAGAAATCAGAGGATGACGTCACAAGATAGACGTGGCAATGCAGAAAATGATAAAAATAAAGGAAAAACAATTGTGAGTTTCTTATTTCTTGAATTATGTTTTATTCACATACTTTTCATATTTCCTGTTTTACTTTTTGAAAGATAACATTGTCTATGCATATGAGTTTAACTCAATGATATATCACTATGGAATAAATGTGGGTGGGGAAAAATGAAAGCGATACAGATTTCTGAGGAAAAGTTTTATTAGAACACTTGTATTCATGAAAATTATGACAAGATAAAAAACTCTGCATAAGGAAATATTAAGGTGAATCCTATGATGTATAAGTTTACTGATGGATTCATCAGAAGGGGTTTGCCTACATTTTTGCCCTAAAGGGGTGGGGCCCAATTCAAGTTGCATACCTTAATATTTCCTACTTTATGTAACTAAATATAAGGGGGGATTAAAAGTCGGTGTTGAATATAAATATTATGTTAATTATTACTTATTGTGATGTATGCATCTTGTTAGTTCTCATTGTTTGTATGTATAACAGTTCACGAAATATTTTGCTCACAGTCATATGTTTATGTCTAACCCGTTGTGGACCCCATTTTTAGGCAACAAGAGCGTCTCCCAGCGCGCCCCGAAGGGTTCCCCCCACAGAAGAAGAGAAACGAAAGCATGCTGAGGATCTGGCCAATGTATGGTTAAAGATCTTTATCGGGATCGAAGAGGCGCAAGAAAAGCATAAAGTGACATGCAGCGATTATGAGTGTAACTTTTGTAATGAGTATCGTTAGATCTCATAAATTCTGTAAAAACCTTTTGTATATAAATAAATCATTGAATAAAATTTGGTGTTATTTGTTCTTTATGCTGTGGATCTTTCGTTTGATTCTTTGTTATGACAATTTTATTAAAACTATACTCGATTCTCGAATCATTTGGGAAAACTGGAGTTTAGGTCTTCAAAATTTATGCTTTTCTTGCGCCTCTTCGATCCCGATAAAGATCTTTAACCATACTTTGGCCAGATCCTCAGCATGTTTGCGTTTCTCTTCTACTGTGAAGGGAACCCTTCGGGGTGCGCTGGGAGACGCTCCTTTTGCCTAAAAATGGGGTCCACAATGGGTTAGTCATAAACATATGACTATATGAGCAAAGTATTTCGTGAACTGTTATACATACAGGCAATGGGAGATAACAAGATGCATACATCACAATAAGTAAAAATTAGCATAATATTTATATTCAACACTGACTCTTAATCCCCCCCCCCCCATTTATATTTAGTTACATAAAGTAGGAAATATTAAGGTATGCAACTTGAATTGGGTCCCACCCCTTTAGTGTAAAAATGTAGACAAACCCCTAATGGTGAATCCATCAGTAGATAACTTCTACATCATAGGATTCACCTTAATATTTCCTTATGCAGAGTTTTTTATCTTGTCATAATTTTCATGAATACAGGTGTTTTCTAATAAAACTTCCCCTCAGAAATTTGTATCGCTTTCATTTTTCCCCCACCCACATTTATTCCATAGCGATATATCATTGAGTTAAACTCATATGCACAGGCAGTATTATCTTTCAAAAAGTAAAACAGGAAATATGAAAATTATGTGAATAAAACATAATTCAAGAAATAAGAAACTCATAATTGCTTTTCCTTTATTCATATCTTTTCTGCATTGTCACGTCTATCTTGTGACGACATCTTCTGGTTTATCGGCCTTGGAAACCACTGAAATAGTATACACTTTAACTGGGTTGTGTCACTTAATATTCGTAGCGTAACGAATTTTTGGAAAAGACGTTTTAAATCCGTCAAAATACGAAAGTCAACTCAAATAAGCGACAAAACTAATTCTCTTTGTTGTCCAACTCAAAAGCAACCCCTTAAACAAGGCTGCCAACATAAAATCAGACTTCAACCAAGGCTGTCCAGCACAAAATCAGCCGATAAACTGCTTAAATCAGCTTCACGCATGGCTGTCCAGCAAGTCTAGCAAAGCATAACGAAAACAGCACGAAAATAGCGGACAAAAAAAGACCAAAAACAGTAGCCGGAAGAGCAATTGCTCCTCCAAACTGTCACCAAACAGCTCTTAAACCAGCCACACTAAACAGCACAAAACTCCTCCAAACAGCACAACCAGACCGCAAAACAGTCCAAAAATACTAATAAACCAGTCTAAAGTAAAAAAGGGATACCTAATTCTCTTAACAGTTAACAGCACTATGACAATAACGAAACCAGAAAAAGGAGAAAGAGAGACCTAACAGCGGAAGAGGGAGAAAGCAAATCGATGCACAACCGATCCTTCTTGGATACGCAGAAGTGTGGCGAAGTTCTTCCAAAAACTCCGGAGGAGGTACTGAAGAAGGTAGGAGTCAGAGGAGACAAGCAGCAACAACTTAAAATTGGGGACAACAAAGCCATAACTGGCGGCACAGGATCAGCGGCTGTAGCGGCAGAAAACAGAGCAGGGCAGAAGAAGCTGCGGCAACTCACGCAGAGACGGGGAGAAGAAGGCGTCGGCAGCTCAAGCAGAAGCAGAAGCAGAAGCAGCGTTGAGGGAAATGAAATTAGCGGAAGAGGCAAAGGCTCGGGCTCCATTTATTCAGCACAGTAAGTGGCCAGCGGTTCAGCCCAAGCCAAATTCACCGATTAAACATGTTTAAGTGTCACCTTGTAAGCCCAACACAACTCACCAGCCAACACCTAGCTTGGCCAAGTGTCAATTAATTTCCAACTCAGCCACCACACCAAACAGCCCAAATTACTAATGGCAGCCCACATTTAATTAATGAATTATTTGTGACAAACTAAAGGAATGAGCCGTCACATAAACTAACTTGGCTATTAGCACCCCCAACTAAAGAAAATGCGAAAAATACTAAAGAAAATGCGAAAAATTATTACGTAAAATCCGTACTGTCTTGCGTTCTCATCGGAGAAAATTTTGAAAATTCCGTTGCGCAAAATTTGGATCGTCACACAATGAATCGATCTCTATTGGGGGGAGTTCATGAAGTAATGTCTGTTGGGAATAGGCCTAGACTTCGAGGAAGAAGAAAATATCTATCTCTTACCCTTCTAACTTTCTAAGGGTTACGAACTTGCACCCTTGGACAACATCGATTATCCTCTATCCCAATCGAGCACGAACGTGCCATGCGACTCTTTGTTTAATTATGTAAGTTCATTCATGTCACTTTGGCACTAAGCACTCTCCAATTATGAGGTTTTTACACATTGCACCCTAAATATTTTAATTTGGGCACTGTGCACCCCTAAAGACTTTAATATCGAGATTTTGCACACTAAATATTCAATTAGAAGGGTGAAGATGACAATATTAAATTTTTTGAAGGTGCAAGGTGTCAAAATTAAATATAGCCTCCTAATTGAAGGGTGTTTAGAACCAAAAGTTCTTCATTCATTCGTTGATTGCTGATCTTCGACTTCCAAAGCCACAAATAATAGTTCTAGAGTTTTTGAGGTTGATTTCCTTTTTGTTTGTAGTATTTTCAGAGGATACTAAAGAACCTTGTTTCATTAATGTTCAGTTTTTTACATTTCTAAACAATTTCTTAAATAATTTTTTCGTAATTTTACTCTAGATATCCAAATGTTGCACAAATTGTCAGCATTTAAATGTTTCGTCAATCATAAAAGAAAAAAAGCTTTAAAGCAAAAAGACTATAATCATACCCTGGGAGAGTTTCTCATGGAGCTGGCCATCTCTGGTAAGCGCCATCATAAGACTAGGAATCCCCAAAGGCAGCTCATCGCCGCGATCCACCTGCCAGAAATGGAAGGTCTTCCCGTATGTCTTTGCGACCTTCTCGAGATCCTGGCGCTGGACGGCGCCGGGAACGCCGGGGAGGAAAAGGATGCCGCTCTTAACCTCAAACTCGTGCGAGTGCCACAGCGGCTTCTCCTCGTCGGGGAGGGTGAGGTAGATCGGCTCGGAGACCATGTACTCGACGCCGATCAGGCGGGCGCCGGGTTCCGGGGAGTCGAAGACGAGGCACTGGCGGACGTCCTCGTTGAGATGGGCGCAGAAATGGTGGGCTTCGATCTGCCGGCTCATGTCGTCGGCGTAGAAGTGGAAGGCGCAGAGATGCTCGTGGATGCGGGAGATGGGGGCGAATGATTGGATTGCGCTCGACGCTGTCTCGGCCAGGGAGACGGAAAGCGGGGTTGGATCGCCGGGGATTTGTCCTGTTGCGGCGGCCATTGAGGCGGGTACGGCGGGATTCTGTGCCGTGGGATTGCGGCTGATTGCTGGAGTTGCTCCGGAGACGGCGATTTAGGTAGGGTTTTAAGAGTGGCGGGATGGAAGCATGCGGAGCACGCGTGGACAGTGGCTGGGAGTACGTGGATAGCGGTAGAAGTTTCTAGGTTTCTTAATAGTCCAGGTGTATGAATTATGAACACCGAAGCATGCAAAATTGTTCAAAAAATATAATTAGCATAATGCACACTGCAATTACCTGTTTTTGGCGGAATGCATCTTAAAAATTTAAAATTGGCATATTGCACCCTCTAATTAGAGGATTGCTAGCACTTTACACCATGTTGTAATATTTTTCATATATTCCTATATTAATATATATATATATATATTTTTGAAACCAGAAAACTGGCTTCGACGTTCGCAACGGGTATGCAACTGAATCTTACTTGATCTGAGCTAGAACACGTGACTAGTCGCTGAGAGTCGAAGAACCTGCATCGAGTGGGGACTTGAAGTCTAAAACAGACCCCTTGAGTTGCAGTGAGGAGGTCCCGCGACACCCAAAAAATCAAAGAGAGCTTCCCCTCCTAAATCAATGCTGAGTCTGGGCACCCTGGAGAGCACTAAGGAACACCTGTCTATCGAAGAGAGTTTCCCCTCCTAAATCAATTAGAGGATTGCTAGCACTCTGCACCATGGTCTGCTAATATTAAGAGTATTTTGGTAATTATTTTTCGGGCTCACTCATTCTTTTCTTTGAACCGACCATAAAATTAGGTTTTCTTTTCGGTTTACTCTTCGCGCTGATGTCCTCCATTGTTGACACATGCACCGATCTCCTCCATCGTCGACACCAACTGTGCTTTCTTCCGACTACGTAAGTGCTTTCGATACCTTGTGTCGCGCTTGCTTCTGATACATTGTGTTGTGCTTTCGATATCTTGCGATTTCTTCTGACATCTGCTTCTAGGTAAGACTCTAACCTACATCTCCATCGTCGACACCACCTGCACTTTCTTCTGGTACCTTGTGCTTTTATGTGATCCCCGATTTTTTATTTATGGTTTTGATATAGCCCCTCCAAATTTATGCAGATACTCTGTTACGAAACCATCAAAGAACACAATATTTGTTGTGTATTAAGGGTGTGATTCTACGACAGCCTCGTCAATTACATAAACTCTAACTTAGATTCATAATGATTTTCTGTTTTGCTCTATAAATTTGAGTCTCTTATATGAATTTATTTACGATTAAAGAATGTCGTATTCCGGTGAAGTTGAATGTGATAACATGTTGATTGACACACTTGATTCTTAAGAGGGAATTTCGTTAGGTAGCGGTAGTGATTCAGACATAATGGAGGAGGAGGATGGTGATTTTGATTCCTCATTTACGGATGATTTGGCTGAAAGTGAATTTGAGTTCGATGATGCTACGTATGTCGAACATATCGATGATAAAATTCAATCAATAATGGGTGGAAGAGATTCAAACAAAAATTGTCAGTGTCAATGCTGGATTACCAACTATACAGCAAGATAGTTCTTCATCGTCCAAATCTGAGAAACGAAAAGGTTCACAAATACAGATTTATCAAGGAGGCGCCAATGATTCTGACTTCGAGTTTGAAGTGGGTTTGTGTTTCAATACCGCAAAATTAAAGATTTTAGGGATGCAGTTAGATTGTATGCTACAAGCAAGGAAGACCACTAAAATTTATCAAAAATTGCAGCGATAAAATTCAATTTACATGTGATTGTGAGTGAGTTTTATTTGCTTCATTCATATCAAATAGTGAGAGGACTTTTTAGGTGAAGTCAACAAAAGGGGAACATACATGTTATAGGGTTGCGAACTCCATACACTGTAATTCTAAGTTTCTAGCGAATAAGTATGAGCATCACATCAGGAGCAACAAAGAATGACCTGCAAATTCAATGCAAGAGGTGATGCAAATGGAGAATCAAACATCTTTGAGTATTTGGAAGATGTATGGAGTGAAAAAGAATGCTACCAAAGCAATTAGTGGCACTGAATTGGAGCAATACGCTAAATTTTGGGATTATTGCGAAGAGATTTACATGACCAATCTGGACTCCACAATTAAGGTAAAATGTAAACACGATGTAGTCTCTCAAACATACATTTTCAAGAGACTTTACATATGCTGAGGTGCATTGAAGAAGGGATTCATGACTGGTTGCTAACCGATCATAGGTTTGAACGGCACTCACATTAAAACAATTGTCGGTGAGGTACTATTATGTGTAGTCGGCATTGATGGTAACAATAACATGTTTCTTGTTGCTTACGCTTATGTTTTGAAGGAAAACACCAAGACTTGGGCATGGTTTATTAGTCTCCTTATGGAAGACTTATGTATGGAGAACAGTCATTTGTAGACAATCATGTCAGATAAATAAATGGGTTGATAAACGTTGTTGAAGAGTTATTTCCTAATGTCGAGCACAGATTTTGTGTAAAACATATATATAACAACTTCAAGCAAAAGTGTAGAGACTTACAGTTAAAGGAGTTGTTATGGAGAGTTGCGTCTGCTACAGGGGTTGTTAATTTTAATGCTGAAATGGAGAAGCTGGAGGCATGTGATGAGAGGGCTTACAATTGGGTGAGGGGAAGACACGAAAGACATTGGGCAAAGTCTCATTTTAATGTTTGATCTAAGTGTGATATGTTGTTAAATAATTTTTGTGAAAGTTTTAACAATATAATCTTAATGGCTAGAGATAAGCCTATCATCACAACGTTGGAGACAGTAAGGGTAATTCTAATGAAAAGGCTTCATACTCAACGAGATAAAGTGCTCAAAATTAGTGGAGAGGTATGCCCTTCCATACAATTTTTTTGAAAAACAACAAGCGAGATGCATACGGCTATATTTTTTTGTATGGAATTGTCAAGACAAATTCGAAGTTCAAGGATGGAATGGAGATAAATGGACAGTGATTTTGACTTTGAAAAGTTGTAGTTGTAGGCGGTGGGATCTCACCGGTATTCCTTGTGTCATGCAACATCGTGTCTCTTTTATCGTAGGAAAAATATTGAGGACTACGTGGAACATTGGTATAAAAGAGATATGTTCATGAGGGCTTACGAGTACTTATTAAACCCTATAAATTCAAGCAAGGAGTGTCTCTTAGCCAATTTGAATCCCATCATTCCTTGGACTAACATACATAAAAAGCCCGGAAGGCCGTCACAACATGGTAGAAGAAAAGAAGTTGAAGAATTAAAGGCAAAAAATATGGAATTAAGAGGCACGGTATAAAGTTCACATGCTCCAACTGTGGAGCACGATGTCATAATAAAAAAAGGTTGTCCAGAAGCATCCCTAGCAACAGTGCCTCCAACGTCTACAAGAAAATCAAAAATTTTGGTAAGCATTATTTTCTTTTATATTTGTTTTGCAATCTCTCTTTTAATTTCAGTGCTTATTTACCATTTTGGAGCTCATGGTAAGATGATGGTGAATTTTATTTTGATTATCTTAGTTGTGTTGATATATTGTGTTGTTGAGAACTTTATTGGGTAATAAGTTTGTATAAGAATTTTGTAAGAGGCATATGTTAGAGTCAAGTTTGTATTGTCTGAATTTTGTAAGAGGCATATGCTTGAGCTAACTTTTATATTAATTTTGTTGCAATTCTATTTTATAATGGAAACATTTCTATTTGAAACTGAATATCTTGTGCTTGTGGAGACATCCATTGACGTAAATTGGGGGATGCTTTATTAATAAGGGTTGGAATGAGAGTTTTATAAGGGTTGGAATGAGAGTTTTATTAATAAGGGTTGGAGTAAGCTTAACTTGTAAGAGACATAGTCCATTGTAGTGAACTGGGCTGCAGATAAAAGGAATGGGCGTGAGTGGGCTGCGGATAAAAGGAATGGGCGTGAACTGGGCTGCGGATAAAAGAAATGAGAGATTTATTAAAGACTGGACCGAAATACCCATATTATATAAGCCTAGGGTGCAAAGTGCAAGACTAATGCTAATTGATGGGTGCATTGTGCCAATCTTAATAATTCGGGGTGCATTGTGTCAAAATCCAGCATTTGCATGGTGCATTGTGCCAAAAGCCCACGTAATGATCACATTTTGATAATTCAGCAAGTTACCAGCTCTCTGATGCAAAATAACTATTCAAAACATATAAGGCTCTGTTCGTTTGGTAGAAAATGAGATGGATGAATTGAAATTGGCCCAATTCTAACTCCTGCAAGAAATTGAAGTCAATTCTAATTCTATAGTTCGGCTAAATGTATGAATTTTGTCATTTGAATTAGTAATTTCGCTATTTCGGTTGAATGTTAGAATTTAGTAGATGAAATTGAACTTTTATATTTAAAATAGTCACATAATTGAAATATTAGAATGCAAATAATCAATTTAGCAGAATACTGGGCGGAAATAATTCCAGAACTTCAAATACTCAAAAATCTACTACTAATCAAGTAAGTTGAAGATTTTAAGAATGAAACCTAGATCAAAAGAACCCTTACCTGCAAGCTCAAAATTCGGGCAAAACTGAAAAAATGGAGATTTACATGTGGCCAGCGGGAGAAGATGGTCGCCGGAGGAGTCGCATGCGAGAGGGATGAAGTCGCCAGAGAAGAAGGAATCGCGGGGGGGGGGGGGGGGGGGGGGGCAGAGAGATGGAGCCGCGAGAGGGAGAGCGCTGCAGTCACATGTTGCGCGGGCTGGAGTGGAATCTCGATTTCTTATCTCTTGGGGTCGAGCGGGGGAGCTTTCCTCCTATACTGAATTCTTAGGGTGCGTTCATTTCGCTGGAATTGGGAAGGGAATTGGAATTGGGTATCCCAATTCCAATTCCGTTGTTCGTTTGGACAAATTTGGAGCCAGAATTGGAATTCCTTGAAAACCCATAGGTTTTCCCTAAAAAACACGTTTTGAAAACCTAGCCTCTTCCTTCGGTTTTGGGGAGATCGTGGACAACTGCCTTTCACAACTTGCGTAACTGGCGTGCCCTTCCTCTCCTTCCCGTGCGCGATCCTCTCCCTCGCTCCGACAAGCTTCCTCTCCCTCTCTGGTAGGTCTTCTCTCCCGCAACAGCTTCTGGCCGCTAGTAGGCTTCTCGTCGGTAGGTTTTTTGGTCGGATGAAACAGTTTTCCATATAGGAGTACTTGTGGGCTGAACCAGCGACCTAGGCGGGCCAAGTAACCTCTTTCTTCCTCCTCTCCAACAATCACAGCTTGCAGCATCTTTGTTGGAACCAGTATCTGGCCCAAACGAGAAGTTCGGACCCCTGTGAAGGGGGGCAGGTAGCGCTTACTGATCCCACACAGGAACTTGACCGAGGACTTAGAACGAAAGACACGACCCTTGGCAATAGTGCGGAGTGTAACATCCCGACTTTGAAAAGGGGTCTAGTCGGTTCAGTTGAACCCTTGGAAGAGCTTAGGCTGGGTCATAAGACAACCACGACCCGACCTTCGCCACCTAATGGTGGTCTTTTGGAGAAATAATTGTTTTGGGTAGCATTGTGCTTCGCCATAACACTGAAGTAGTATAGTAGCGCGTCACGACTACACTATTTTAGTATAATAAGCACACGTGCTTCGAATCGACTTCCGTCAGTTACGTTAGACTCGTATGGTCGATACGAGTGCAACAGAATTTGTTTCGTTCCAATCTGAGGTCATTTGGTGAAAGTGACCATTTTGAGTACAGTAGCGCGCCACGACCACGCTATTTTAGTATAATGAGCATACGTGCTCTGAATCGACTTCCGTCAGTTGCATTAGACTCGTATGGTCGATACGAGTGCAACGGAATTCGTTTCGTTCCAATCCGAGGTCATTTGGTGAGAGTGACCGTTTTGAGCATCGTAGCGCGCCACGACCACGCTATTTTAGTACAGTGAGCATATGAGCTCCGAATTGACTTCTGTCAGTTGTGTTAGACTCGTATGGTCTATACGAGTGCAACAGAACTCGTTTCGTTCCAATCTGAGGTCATTTGGTGAAAGTGACCATTTTGAGTATAGTAGCGGGTCACGACCACGCTATTTTAGTATAACGAGCATACGTGCTCCGAATCGACTTTCGTCAGTTGCATTAGACTCGTATGGTCGATACGAGTGCAACGGAATTCGTTTCGTTCCAATCCGAGGTCATTTGGTGAAAGTGACCGTTTTGAGCATCGTAGCGCGTCACGACGACGCTTTTTTAGTATAGTGAGCATACTTGCTCCAAATTGACTTCCATTAGATGCGTTAGACTCGTGTGGTCGATACAAGTGCAACGGGGCTCGTTTCGTTGCAATCCGAGGTCGTTTGGAGAAAATGACTATTTTGAGTAATATCGGGCGCCGCAACAACGTCATTTTAGAATATTGAGCAAACGAACTCCGAATTGAATTCTATCAGTTGCATTAGACTCGTATAACCGATACGAGTGCAACAAAATTCGTTTCATTCAAATCTGATGTCGTTTAGTCAATTAAATAAAAATAAATGTTCGTAAAATTATAAGATTTTCGAGATACGTAAACGCTGGATTTCAACCCTGCCACATCCATGGTGACCCGACACTCGATGACTCAGACCCATATTTACTTTGACCCACCACGGGGGACCCACCCGAGAGTTGACTTTGGTCAAACCTCCCTAAAATGAGATTTCATTAAGAGAATTTGTTTCCAATTAGTGCCCCCACTTGAAGCCCACATACCAAGGTCCTCATGGGCTCTGATTTCCATTTAGGGAGCCAATAAATTGGGCTTGGACCTAAAGCAAGAAGCCCACCAACTTCTCCCTTCTCTTTCTCTCTCTTTCTTCCTCTCCCTCTCCCCACATGACTAAATAGCCTAGCTAGCCTAGGCCTCATAGGGGGTACAACCCTCCACTTGGAGGCTGCCACATGCCTTTACACAGCTGGGAGGAGCTCAACTCTCTCCTCCATGGGAGATTAATCCCACATCAGGGAGAAGAGGAGGGGGGCACATCAAACTCCTATAAAAGGAACCCTCCCCCTCTAGTTAGAGACACACCCATCTCCCCCGTCTCAGTCGAGCCCAAGCCACCCACTGCCGGAGCCCCACCTCGCCGGAAAACCCAAACCCGAGCTTCACCACCCTCCACCACCTCCAATGGCTGAACTTGCCGGAAGCTCCCGGAGGACCCCAAACCAGATGGGATCATCTCCTCTCCTTCCTCCCTATCTTCCAGATGCGCCGCATGCGAATTCCGGCGGCCGGAGCGCCGCCGCCATCCTCCCTCTCCTTCGCTATCTTTTTTATATATATTAACTCCGACGGTAGCCGGCGGCGGAAGGCCGCGGCCGGACCACCGCCGAAAGGAGCGCCCGCCCCCGCATAGTCGGCCGGGGGCGAAGCCATGGTTGGTCGGCGGCCTGCCGGCGGCGGGGATGGCCCGCAAGGGGGGAGGCGGCGTACAGGAACGAGCTCCTGTTAAAATTTTATAAAGAAAAATTTATAATAATATTTATTATGATGTTTGATTTTTCTGGGCCTTATAGAAAGCCCAAAAGCAAAATCTTTGAACATGAAAGTTGCACATCTCGGCAAGGGGGACCTGCTGTAAAATTTTCATAATTTTTGGAAAAGTCTAAGTATTTTTAGAAATTAAAATACTGTGTTATTTTGGGTTTTTGAATTATCAGAGGGGCTTAACAGTGATGGAAAATTCTTATAAAATTTGGGAAGCTTCCTACTACTGACCTACATTTACTGTAATTATTTTGGAATTTGTGAAATAGTTTTACTATTTATTGATGCTTAAAACCTATGTTATAACTTAATAATGAATTACGCTCTCCTCCCACATGTCTCCAAAAATTATGGAAGCTTTGGGGGTTGGATCGCCTCTTTTTAGGTTTTAAGAAACTCATAATATCGTTGCTCAGTCCGCTTAAGCCATGCTTAAATGTTGTAATAAAAACCCAAGTCGGACAATAACAAAAGGCCAAATTTGGAAAAGAAGCTCATATGAACTGAGAAAGAACAGAACTTTCCTCCTAAGAACGGAGATGAAACTGAAGCCTCCTGATTATGGAGTGATTGGACTACTAACCTGTTTATTTGTTTATTTTCTCCAGTCCCGTACTGGTCCTGCATTTACTGCTTTCAGTTGGTACTTTCAATTACTCCAGTCTCGTACTGGTCCTGCATTTACTGCTTTCAGTTAGTACTTTCAATCACTCTAGTCCCGCACTGGTCCTGCATTTACTGCTTTCAGTTAGTACTTTCTTTTACTCCAGTCTCGTAGTGGTCCAGTTCAGTTAATGCACTTTATTTCAGTATTTCAGTTACTGTACTGTATTTCAGTCTTGCCTAAATTTAGAGTTGACGTGAAAACGTGGCATACCTTCAGAGTCAACTCTAAATAGTGTCGAACTGGCCGCCGCTTGTAGAGTAGAGCGGACAGATCGATGTTTTGGGCTTTTCCTTCTTTATTGCCTATAAATTTAGAGTTGACGTGAAGACGCGACATACCTTCAGAGTCAACTCTAAATAGTGCTGAACTAGCCGCTGCTTGTAGAGCAGTGCGGAAAAACGATGTCTTGGCTTTTCTTTAATTAGTGTCTAACATTTAGAGTTGACGTGAAGGTGGGACATTCCTTCAGGGTCAACCCTAAATAGTTTCTAAACTGCGCGACAGATGGTAAGAGGCTGTGAAGCTCGCCAGGCTGAGCCGAGGATCTTGGTTGCCGGCTCGCAACGGTTCAAACGTTTTCAATATAACTGTTTATAGTTTTGCTCTCTTACTTTCATGTGTTTACGAGCTTTTGAATCGTATGACATATGGTAAGAGGCTGTGAAGCTCGCCAGGCTGAGCCGAGGATCTTGGTTGCCGGCTCGCAACGATTCAAACATTTTGAATATAACTGTTTATAGTTTTACTCTCTTACTTTCATGTGTTTACGAGCTTTTGAATCGTGTGACATGTTGAAACCAGCAACTGGTCTCTTGAGTTCGGACCCACTGGGGGTGTAGCCGATGCTTATTTCTCCCTCACTAGACTCTCTTGACGGTGGATGCTGGAAACGGAATAGACCCAAGGCTGAAGCGAGGAGGTCCCGCCACACACCCGGAAGATCTTAGAGAGCTTCCCCTCCCAAACCAAAACTCAACCGGGCACCTTGGAGGGCACTGGCTGCCCACCAAAACTAGCCTAGAGGAGAGGATTCTCTAAAATCGGATCTCCTCCAAGGTGCCCTTAAGGGTCTATTTATAGTTTTCCTAGGCTGGTCTGTAAATAGCCTGAATCCGCCTTTTAATTTTACTAACCGCACCCCAAATTGGTCTGCTAATAGCCTAACTCCGCTGTTCCGAGGGGCTATTTGCAGCCCACCAGGGGTATCCTGGTCATTTTCCCCTCACACCCATTTGGGCGAGTGGTCCGTGAGGGCACCATTCGCTGGGCACCCGCCTGTCTGGGCGAATGCCCACGCTTCAGGGCGAGTGGTCCCCTGGCTGGGCGAATGCTCTCACTTTTGGGCGAGTGGTCCGTGAGGGCACCACTCGCCTAGCGTCTTCTTTCCTATAGCTTACCTCCACCATTTTGAGGGCATTTTTACCTCACTTAGCCTGGGCGAGTGACCCGGCGAATGATCCGGACGACCCAGGTTTCGCCAGTTGGCTGGGGGGGGCCCACTCGGCGAATACGGGTTGTACACAATCCCTGCTCTTTACGAGCGGTTCCTACGATCGTAAAGAACAGTCCAACCCTGTATTCGCTGAGTGCCTGCTGACTGGATCCATGAGATTCCGTGGGTCCCACCGCCACCTTATATATATATCCTCATGTCAGGTTTTCCTGGACCACTCTCTCATCTCGGCTCGGAGTTCCTCCACTTCCCAATGTCTTTCCACAAACCTTCCGCGAAACCCCTCTCGCGAGAGATGATCGATCGCTTAGCTGCGGCCCAAGCTGCGACTGCCCCCAGAGCATCCAAATTTGCTCCCTGGCTAATGTCTAAACGGGATCCGAGCGCCCCCTATGTCTCGCGTCGAGCCAAGACGATTCGACTGAATCGTCAGAGAGGCGAGACTGCTTCGGAGTCTCCGGCGGATACTCCACCGGCGGATACGCTGGCGGATACCCTTCCGGACCCCGCGGTGCTGGTATGAAGATTCTTCTTGTCTCCCTTTGGTTCCTGTCCCTTACCCTACACTTATTCCGACCATTCGTAGGGGGCTTTGGTACCTGAGGACGGCCACGGGGCCGTTCTGAGCAGTGTGGTGGTGCCACCCCCCGCGGACGAGATACCTCCTCCCGATTCGGATCTTGCTCCTCCGCCTCCTCCCGGGGAGACTGTACCCCAATCTCGTGAGTTGTGAACCTTCTCGCTACTCCCTTTTATGTTGTCGGCTACTAACCACTATCTTTTCGCAGCCCTCAACACTAGCGTCCCGCTGCGGGACTCCATTCCTCCCAGTCCCCATGCTCAGGTGAACCTTTCTGCCACCGCGAATGAACGGAGGGTCTCCCCTGAGCGAGAGCTGGATCAGCATCTCTGTGCTGATGACCGTGCGGAGGCTCCGGCCCCTTCTTCACAGCCTTACCGTCCAGGAAAGGGAAAGGTCTTACCTCCCGCCTGGCTGTTTGGGACGCACCCGCATTCGTCTCGTCCTTCGGGTCACCCGGATCCCATCCCAGGTCAGTTCACTCACCCGCCTCTATTGCACTCGCATACTTTATCGCCGGTAATCCTAGTTGTGATTCCGCAGGCTATCGAGAAGCCTCCCCCTTCGACTCCTACTACGAGGGGGGAGAGGGAATGCTCTCGCCTCTCCCTTCCCCTGGGGATCTCGCTGACTTCCTGGGTGATTCCTCGGATCACGCGACCCTGAAGGATCGGATCTCGGAGGTCCTGGGGAAGCTTATCCATATCCAGCGAAACGTCGCCGGTCAGGTGGATGAGGTGCGGCTGGGAGTCACACGGGAGCTGAAGGACCTTCGACGAAGTCACTCGCATCTTCTCGCGGCGGTGGAGCGGCTGGGGGGTGAAGGAGGGGAGTTGTCTCCCGCAAGGCATGCCGCGCGAGCCCGGGACCAACTCCACCTTGCTTCCCAGGAAATCACCAGTATGCTCGCGCACTACCGCCCGCGAGCGCCCACGGAAGCTGGGTCGCGAAAGCGAGGTCGGTGGGTCTGGGAGGAGATCTGACCTACCCAACGTCCATCCCTCTTGTTGTTTTCTTTTCTTACATCATGTTGCGAATGTCAAACATTGTTTTTATCTGTAATAATTTTTCTATGCTTTGCGAATGCTTCTTTATTTATTTTTCGTATCTCATAACTCTACTTGGGTTTTGCCGAGTGATAACCTTTAGCCGGATGCTTTTCCTATTTCGTTGCGTAGCCACAGAATGAATAGACATAGGGCATTTGCCATTAATGGGCGAGAGGGACCGGCTCGGGCTTCGAGGCGTCGGGAGGGCGCGATGGCTATCCGCACACCCGAGGTCTCGAAAGTCCAAACGCCGTTTAGTCCCTCTATAAATAGGTCTCTCAACCACCGTATTAAATACCTAACCATCCGCTTTCCTTCCCTGCGCTAGCACTCGCGCTTCTTCCTCGTCTGCTGCTCCTCTTTTCTTCTTCATTCGCAAAAATGGGCGGCGATGCGGAAGGCAGAGCCAAGTGCGCCAGCGCATTCGCCAATCATGTCTTCGATTCCTGCGACCTCTCTGAGGAGGCTTACCTGTTTGCCGTCGCCGACTACGTCCCGCCGGGTTTCGAGGCGCGAAAGCCCAGGCCGGATGAGCGCCTGAATTCCATCTCGCCTTGTGCTCTCGCGATCCCGCTAGAGCACTTCGAGGTGGGGTTTCGCCTACCGATCTGGCCGGAACTCCGCCAGACCTTCAGATACTATGGGGTCGTGCCCGGCCAGCTCAACCCCAACTCCATCGCCATGCTGGTCGGGTACGCGAGCTACCTGCGAGAAGAGGGGATCGAGTTCTCGCTACCCGTCTTCCGCAAGCTCTATACCTTCCGCTGCACCCATGGTATCTCGTTCTTCTCGGGACAGAGCCCCCTAAAGCACTACGGGCTCCCGAACAAGAACCATGACTGGGTTCGCCGCTTTATTTTCGTAAGCGGGAGCCTAGGGAACACCCTCCTCGCGCCGGTGCAGGAGGAGGAGTCAACCTTCCGCCCCCCCGACCCTAGGGGGGCACGAGGCCAAACTCCACCAATACATCCTGGAGCACGGGATGGATCTCGTCCATCTCCGGCGGAATGTCAACTCGCTTCCACCTATTCCGCAGGGCGAGGGTAAGTGTTTGAGACTTCATTCGCTTTCGCTTTGTAATTTTTACATCATTCGCTAGAACCGTTCGTTATATTGTACAGGTGTGCGCCATTTCCCTCTCCATCCGCCGCGTCCTTTCGGATCTACCCTCTCTCTCGCACAGGCCGCCGCGGATGCCTGCCGGGAGGAACCTTCTTCCTCCAAGCCTGGCGGGAAGAAGCGCAAGCCAGCGGCGCCGACCCCTTCCACCTCCAAGAAATCTAAAAACCCCCCTTCTGCCAAGGGGAAGGGGGTCCTGGGCGAGACCCTCGCGGCGAGTGCTCAGATCCAAGCGCTGGGGACGAGTGCGCCAGGAGAGACCTCCCCTCGCGCGAGACCGTCGTTGCCGCCGCCCCCACTTCCCAGGGACCATCGGAACTTCCCCAGCGGCGAGAAGTACCTGGACCCCTCGGGGGCTCCCTTGGTCAAGTGGGACAGGAATGCGAACCGGGTCTCGCTCTCTACCCTCCATCCGTCGTGGATAGAGAGCGATCTTGCTAGCGGGGAGGCTTACGCCATCGCGTATGCCCTCTATGGCCGAGAAGACGCCGAAGTATATGATGCCGAGACGACCCAGATTCTCGCCCACGAGAGTGCCAGGGCCATGCTGCGGCGCTCGAGCTCGCGCACATGTCTTCGCGCCGGAGCATCAAACTGGCGCGGGACCTGGCGGCGGTGGAGGAGTCCCGGTCCGTTGCTTCTACTGAGGCGATGGAGCTTAGGACCAAGCTAACGGCTGCGGAGACCCTTCTCGCCAACCGCCCGGTCGCAGAGGTATGTATGCTTTCGCCTTTCTCGCGAATGACTTGTTGCCGATTGACGACTTTATTCTTACTAACCCTTGTTATTAATTTCATGATACCACGGTTGCCGAGATGCTCCGTGCTCGGGTGGCCGGCCTTGAGGATGAAATCCGTCTGGCCAAAGCCGAGGTCCAGTGATTGCGAGAGGCTGGTGCGTCAGCACTCGACCCGGGGAGCGGGGGCCATTTTTATCCCCATCACGACTTGGAGCAGCTGATGCAAGAGAATGCGCAGAATGCCGTCAAGCATGCGCTGCAGGTGCTGAGGCGAGCGGGATACCTGAAGGCGGAGGCCGAACGCCTTTCCGCTCGTCAAGTCGTCCCCGAGCTTTACATCCCGATTCCCTTTCCCGAGGATGACCACGTCGAGCCGCGAGAAGACGCCCTCATCCCAGACTCTGGCGAGAGCGGCGGATCTTCAAGCGAGAAGTCTGTTGATCCTTGAGAAGGGCCTCCTGTATTTTCTCTTTTCGCCTTTACCATTTTGGCTGTAATCTTGAACGGGCGAGTGCCTTTGAAAGATGTATATATTGACTACAATTTGTGTTATTCTAAGCTTTCCCCTCATTTGCCGCTATACCTCGTTAGGCTTATTAGGACGTCGATTCTTCTTATTCGCTGCCACATCTCGCTAGGCTCATTAGGACGTCGATTCTTCTTATTCGCTTCCACATCTCGCTAGGCTCATTAGGACGCCGGGTCGTGACGCGACTGTCTTGGCTACCCCGCGAATGCTCGAAGATGACTTAGGTCAGTCTCTCCCCTTCGATCTCTCGCTACCAAGTGAACCTTACCATTCGCGTATCACGGGGTTTCGCTTAAGTAGTCAAGAGAGTGGGGTGTGATCCTCTCTCCGGCGCGTGGTCTATGCGAATGCTCTTGAGATCATCTCTTGAGAATTGAGAAACAGCCACCGAGTGAGCCTTCGGACCTGCCAGCTAGATGAGAGCCTGGACAGCGGGTCTGCTCGGGGCCAACCTCTTGGAACATAGAACCTGCCACCGAGTGAGCCTTCGGACCTGCCAGCTAGATGAGAGCCTGGACAGCGGGTCTGCTCGGGGCCAACCTCTGGAACATAGAACCTGCCACCGAGTGAGCCTTCGGACCTGCCAGCTAGATAAGAGCCTGGACAACGGGTCTGCTCGGGGCCAACCTCTGGAACATAGAACCTGCCACCGAGTGAGCCTTCGGAACTGCCAGCTAGATGAGAGCCTGGACAGCGGGTCTGCTCGGGGCCAACCTCTGGAACATAGAACCTGCCACCGAGTGAGCCTTCGGACCTGCCAGCTAGATGAGAGCCTGGACAGCGGGTCTGCTCGGGGCCAACCTCTGGAACATAGAACCTGCCACCGAGTGAGCCTTCGGACCTGCCAGCTAGATGAGAGCCTGGACAGCGGGTCTGCTCGGGGCCAACCTCTGGAACATAGAACCTGCCACCGAGTGAGCCTTCGGACCTGCCAGCTAGATGAGAGCCTGGACAGCGGGTCTGCTCGGGGCCAACCTCTGGAACATAGAACCTGCCACCGAGTGAGCCTTCGGACCTGCCAGCTAGATGAGAGCCTGGACAGCGGGTCTGCTCGGGGCCAACCTCTGGAACATAGAACCTGCCACCGAGTGAGCCTTCGGACCTGCCAGCTAGATGAGAGCCTGGACAGCGGGTCTGCTCGGGGCCAACCTCTGGAACATAGAACCTGCCACCGAGTGAGCCTTCGAACCTGCCAGCTAGATGAAATCCTGGACAGCGGGTCTGCTCGGGGCCAACCTCTGGAACATAGAACCTGCCACCGAGTGAGCCTTCGGACCTGCCAGCTAGATGAGAGCCTGGACAGCGGGCCTGCTCGGGGCCAACCTCTGGAACGTAGAACCTGCCACCGAGTGAGCCTTCGGACCTGCCAGCTAGATGAGAGCCTGGACAGCGGGTCTGCTCGGGGCCAACCCCTGGAACATCATGGGTCTCTCCTGCGAGCTGTAGCATCATTTTCATACACATAATTTAAACAAAATGCTTTCATTTAAAAAACAGCATTATTACATGGTACTAAGGATAAAAGCGTTTAAGTTCGTCGCCACTCCATGTGTGGCTGAGGAGCTGGCCCTCCATATTCTGAAGGCGATACCCCCCAGACTTTAGTGCTTCTTCCACGACATAGGGGCCTTCCCAGTTGGGGTTAAGTTTTCCCACCGCGGCGGATCTCCCAGCCGCGTCGACCTTCTTGAGTACCAGATCTCCCTTCTCGAACTGCTTGATCCTGACGTGCCTGTCAAAATACTTGGCCATCCGCCGCTTGACCTCTTCTTGATGGATGGCTGCTCGATCCCGAGCTTCTTCGATGAGGTCGAGGGAGAGCCGCAACTCCTCCTCGTTCTCGGCTCTCCAATCTTCCTCTCCATTTGCGGCGACCGTTACCCGTGGTGTCGTAATCTCGAACTCTATGGGGATGACCGCCTCGCAGCCGTGAGAGAGCCTGAAAGGGGTCTCTCCCGTGGCGGTGTTGGGGGTGGTTCTTAAAGCCCATAGGACCGAGGGGAGCTGCTCCACCCAATTGCCTTTGAGATTTTCCACCTTCTTCTTGAGCAAGTTCACGATGACCTTGTTCGCCGCCTCTACCTGCCCGTTGCTCCTGGGATGGTGGACGGACGCAAACCTAAGGTCTATCCCCAACTGGCCACAGAAGCTGATGAATTCCTCGCTTGCGAACTGCGGTCCATTATCCGTGACTATGGCCTGCGGAAGCCCATGTCGACAAATGATCTCCCCCCATACGAAGTTGCGGATTACCTGGGAGGTGACCTTAGCCAACGCCTTGACCTCCAACCACTTTGTGAAGTAGTCAATCATGACTAGGAGAAATCTCCTCTGCCCACTAGCCTGGGGGAAGGGTCCTACCAGATCCATTCCCCATATGGCGAATGGCCAGGGCGCCGTGATACTCTTCAGCCTCTGAGCTGGCATGAGCTGAAGCGGGGCGAACATTTGGCACTTCTGGCATCTCTTGGCGAAGGCTGCCGCGTCTTTGCTTAGGGTTGGCCAGAAGTACGCCTGTCTCACTATTCTTGCCTCCAACATCCTGCTCCCCGAGTGGCTGCCGCACTCGCTGGAGTGGACTTCTTCCAAGATCCTTGGGACCTCTTCCTCCGAGATGCACCGGGCCAGGAGGCCCGAGAGGGTCTTCCGATACAAGTCACCCTCATGGAGCACGTAGTAGGCAGACTTATACCGGAAGCGCCTCTGGTCCGGAACTTCTTCCGGAAATTTTCCCGTTGCAAGGAAGGTGACGAAGGGATCCTTCCAGGAGGGCCGCTGTTCTACTTCCATGAGCTCTCCCTCTTCAATCGAAGGACGGAATAGGTCCGTCAGGGTCCCTCCGGCTCGAGGACCAGATTTTGCCAACCGATCTGCCGGGGTGCTCTCCTCTCGAGGGACATGCCGGATGGAGAAAGTTTTGAACGTCCCCACGAGACCTTTGACTTTTGCTAAGTACTTCATGAGCACAGGTTCTCTTGTTTCGAACTCTCCCCTTATCTGAGAAGCTATTATCATGGAATCAGTGAGGACCTCCACGTCATGGATCCCGAGCTCCCGGGCCAACCGCAGGCCGGCGATTACAGCCTCATACTCCGCCTGGTTGTTGGTGATTGGGAAGTGTATCACGAGCGTCTGCTCTATCTTTACTCCGTGGGGACTCTCCAGCACCACCCCTCCTCCGAGAGAATTCTTGCCCGAAGCCCCGTCCACCAGCAGCTTCCACGGAATGTGACGAGGGGCTCCGTCTTCTTTCATCTCGGCCACGAAATCTGTCATGAAATCAGCCACCACCTGCGCCTTCATAGATAATCGAGGGACAAAGGTAATGTTGAATTCACTTAGCTCGATTGACCATTTAGCGAGTCTCCCTGAGTGCTCCACTCCTTCAAAGATCTGGTGGAGAGGATGGTCCGTCACTACTTGGATCGAATGGGCCTGGAAGTATGGCCTGAGCTTCCTTGCTGCGATGACCAGGGCAAAGGCCAACTTCTCTAAAATTGGGTACCTGAGCTCCGCTTCCCTCAGGACCCTGCTTACGTAGTAGACTGGCAGCTGCTTCTTGCCTTCCTCCCGAACCAGGACGGAGCTTACGGCCTCCGCCCCGACCCCGAGATATAGATGTAGATCCTCCCCCTCTTTGGGACTTTGTAGTAGCGGAGCCTTGGTGAGTTGGCTCTTCAAGGCCTGAAAGGCCTCCTCGCATTCTCTCGTCCACTCAAACTTCCGATTGCCTCGTAGCGCTTTGAAGAAGGGGGAGCATTTTTCCCCTGCCGGGATAGAAACCTGTTCAGCCCGGCGAGTCTTCCGGTCAAGCGCTGAACTTCCTTGGCGTTCCGTGGCGACCCCAGCTCCATTATAGCCCTAACCTTGTTCGGGTTAGGTTCTACCCCCCAGGGGGTGAGAAGATGCCCGAGGAACTTCCCTTTGCTGGCCCCGAACACACACTTCAGGGGGTTCAGGCGCATCTTGTACTTGCGTAGGGTGGCGAAGGTCTCCTCGAGGTCCCGGATGTGAGAGCTCACACACTTGCTCTTTATCATAAGGTCATCCACGTAGACCTCCAGGTTCCTTCCCCTTTGCTTCTTAAATACCCGATCCATCATCTTCTGGTAGGTTGCTCCTGCATTTTTCAGCCCGAAGGGCATCATCTTATAGCAGTAGCATCCCTCCCTAGTGATGAACGAGACATCTTTGACGTCCGGGGGGTGCATTCTTATTTGGTGATAACCTGAAAAAGCATCCAAAAAACTCATCACAGAAAAACCGACGGCTGAGTCAACCAGCGCGTCGATCCGAGGCAAGGGATAACAATCCTTAGGACATGCCTTATTTAACAATGAAAAGTCCACACACATACGCCAGCGGCCATCGGCCTTTTTTACCATTACGACATTGGAGACCCAGCCTGGGTACTGGATCTCCGTTACAAAACCTGCTTCGAGGAGTTTTGCCACCTCCTCGCGGATTGGTCCTTCGAGCTTGTCAGCTATAGTCCTTCTCTTCTGCCGGATGGGGCGGGCTTCTGTATCGAGGTTAAGACGATGGCAAGCCACGTCCGCCTCGATGCCCGGCATGTCTGCTGCGCTCCATGCGAAGATGTCCACGTTCTTCTGGATGCACTCCAGCATCCTTCTCTGGTCCTCCGGGCCGAGGCCCCCGCTGATCCGTACCTTCTCCACCTTTCCTGCCTGGGTGGTAACCTCCATCTCTATCACCTCTTCTGCCGCCTCGAGCCGGGCTGGCTCTTCCCACTGGCCCTTTGCTTCTCTCCCCTCCTCCCGGGCCTTTTTCCCTGCAGCTCCTTCCGCCTCCCTCGGCTCGACCTCCTGCTCCTCATGAGCAACCTCCATCAACTCTTCTCGGGCATCGCCCTCTCCCCCTACTTCTCCCTTCTCCACTTCCTCTCCTGGCCCCTCCGGCCTCACCATCTCTTCATCCATCTTTTCGGCATCCGCCATCCATGAAATAGTGTTGACGACAGTCACGTAGCACTGCCTCGCCACCTTAGCATCTCCTCGGATGCGGATCTGGACTCCTCCACTATGGAGCTTTAAGCACTGATGGTACGATGAGGGCACGCACCGGAAGGCGATGATGAGGGGTCGGCCGAAGATGGCGTTATAGCTGCTCGGAGCGTCCACGATGACGAACCGACAGTTTCTTGGGACTCCTCCTAGCGTCACTTGGAGACCTACGCCTCCCTCGACCTCCTTCCGCTCTCCCGAGAAACCAAACAGTGGTCCGTCGGAGGCCTGCACTCTCTTCTTCTCTACCTCCATTGCGTCGAAAGCTTTTTTGAAGATCACATTCACCGAGCTCCCGTTGTCCACCAGGATCCGAGAGACCGTGAAGTTTTCTATCGCCGTCTGGATCACCAGGGCGTCGCAGAATGGGTCTTCGTAGTCTGGCATATCTTCTGAGGAGAAGGTGAGCTTCTCGGAGGGGGGTGGGGTCTGGGAAGTCGACGCGACGTCCCTTCGGAACATGGCCTGGAAGCTTCTCTTGCGAGAGGCCTCTATCCCAACCCCACCGTGAATCACCCTGATTCCTCCCTGGTTCCCGTATCTGCCCTATCCTCACACCGGTCCTCTTCTGCCTCTGGAAGCACTTCCTCAATTCTGGCATGCTGCCGCCGTGGCTGTCCTCTTTCCCTCATTTCCAAGAACTCTGGGCAGGTGGCGATCGCGTGACCTTCTTCCTGATGAAAGTCACAGTAAGGCAACGCCACCCTGTCCTCTCTTCCAGCCCTTCCTCTTCCTCCTCTTGCTCCTCTACCTCTTCTCCCTCGGCCTACCGCCATGGCTTGCTCCCTCGGGGGGTGAGGGGGTCTGGGACCCTGCCTCCACCCCTGATTCACTCCTCCTGCCTCCCTTCCTTGGTACCTTTCATCCTGACCTCGCGCGGGTCCTTCCTGGTTCCTCCAGCCCAACCTGTTGTTGGGTTCTTGGTTCCTCCAAACCCGAGGTGGTCTTTCAAACCCCTGGCCCCTGGGTTCCTCTCGCCTTCTTCCCTCTGGCTGCCTCGCCTCGGGCTCGCTCATCTTTGCCAACCTTTTATAGAATTCGGGGTTGGCTGCCTCCCCTTCAATCTCCTCCGCGGCTCTCTCCATCAACTCCTCGAAGGATACAGGAGGTCTTCTCTTCAGGTCCATCTTGAAGAACCCCTCTCGCAGCCCTACGATGAATGCCATCTGGAGGGCGAATCCCGGCACCTCCTGCACTAGGTGTATCTCCTCCTGGAACCTGTCCACGTACTTAGCCAGGGATTCCCCCTCCCTCTGTCTGATCTTGAAGAGAGCCTCCGCATCCTTCTTCCTCTTTTTTGACGTCGAGAAACGCAGTCGGAAGCTTCGGCGCAGATCATCGAACGCATAGATGGAACCTGTGGGAAGTTGGTAGAACCAGTCCCTTGCTTTCTCCTTCAGGGTGGTCGCGAAGAGCCGGCATTGGAAAGAATCCGACATGGGAAGGATTGAAGTCATGTCCTCGAACCACTGCAGGTGCACAACTGGATCCTCCTTGCCGGTGTAGTAGGACATCTCCGGCCCACGAAACCCTTCTGGCACTGGGGCCGAGAGGATCATCTCGCAAAAGGGGCTCCCTTCCCCTGCTCGGCGAGTGGTCCTCTCGCGCGGGACCAACTCACACACCTCAGCACTCGCCGGACTGCTGAACAGCTGCCGTCCGGGGAGGTCTCGCGCACTTCCTTCTGCTAGCACCTCCTTCCCCGACCGCTGCCCCGGTGCGTTCTCGCCAATCTGCAAAGGCGGGACCACTGGGACCACCGGGGTCTCGCACTCGGTCCTTGCTGCGAGAACCGTCTGCAGGACCTCTCGCTTGAACTTCTCAAACATCTCCAGCCACTCGCCTGCCGCTGGTGGCTGCGAGTGACCTGAGTCAGAACCATTTCCTCCATCTCCTGTCATCGAAACCAGCTTGGGATTTTCTTTCACCGGCTACGGTCCACGCTCACCGCACCAAAAATGTTGAAACCAGCAACTGGTCTCTTGAGTTCGGACCCACTGGGGGTGTAGCCGATGCTTATTTCTCCCTCACTAGACTCTCTTGACGGTGGATGCTGGAAACGGAATAGACCCAAGGCTGAAGCGAGGAGGTCCCGCCACATACCCGGAAGATCTTAGAGAGCTTCCCTTCCCAAACCAAAGCTCAACCGGGCACCTTGGAGGGCGCTGGCTGCCCACCAAAACTAGCCTAGAGGAGAGGATTCTCTAAAATCGGATCTCCTCCAAGGTGCCCTTAAGGGTCTATTTATAGTTTTCCTAGGCTGGTCTGTAAATAGCCTGAATCCGCCTTTTAATTTTACTAACCGCACCCCAAATTGGCCTGCTAATAGCCTACTCCACTGTTCCGAGGGGCTATTTGCAACCCACCAGGGGTATCCTGGTCATTTTCCCCTCACACCCATTTGGGCGAGTGGTCCGTGAGGGCACCATTCGCTGGGCACCCGCCTGTCTGGGCGAATGCCCACGCTTCTGGGCGAGTGGTCCCCTGGCTGGGCGAATGCTCTCACTTCTGGGCGAGTGGTCCGTGAGGGCACCACTCGCCTAGCGTCTTCTTTCCTATAGCTTACCTCCACCATCTTGAGGGCATTTTTACCTCACTTAGCCTGGGCGAGTGACCCGGCGAATGATCCGGACGACCCAGGTTTCGCCAGTTGGCTGGGGGGGCCCACTCGGCGAATACGGGTTGTACATGACATATGGTAAGAGGCTGTGAAGCTCGCCAAGCTGAGCCGAGGATCTTGGTTGCCGGCTCGCAACTGTTCAAGCGTTTTCAATATAACTGTTTATAGTTCTGCTCTCTTACTTTCATGTGTTTACGAGTTTTTGAATCGTGTGACATATGGTAAGAGGCTGTGAAGCTCGCCAAGCTGAGCCGAGGATCTTGGTTGCCAGCTTGAAATAGTTCAGTCGCTTTAAATATTTATGTTAGTAGAGCAGAGCGCTCGAGTTCGATGTCTTTACTTATTTTATTTTGTTGCTGCCCATGAATTAGAGTTGACGTGAAAATGAGGCATTCCTTTAGCGTCAACCCTAAATAGTGTCGAACTGGCCGCCGCTTATAGTGCAGCGTGACAAAACAATATTTTGAAGTTTTATTCTTGTATTGACGGTAATATAGGTTCCTACGGGAATACATTGTGCCTTCGAGAAATATTCCTACGGGAATATATTGTGCCTTCGAGAAATATTCCTACGGGAATATATTGTGCCTTTGAGAAATATTCCTACGGGAATATATTGTGCCTTCGAGAAAGTAATTCCTACGGGAATGAAATGCAACCTTCGAGAAAGTAATTCCTACGGGAATGAAATGCAGCCTTCGAGAAGTAATTCCTACAGGAATGAGATGTTGCCTTCGAGAAGTAATTCCTACGAGAATGAATGTTGCCTTCGAGAAGTAATTCCTACGGGAATGAAATGTTGCCTTGAGAAATTATTCCTATGAGAATATATTATGCCTTCGGGAAATATTCCTTCGGGAATATATTGTGCCTTCCAGAAATATTCCTACGGGAATATATTGTGCCTTCGAGAAATATTCCTACGGGAATATATCGTGCCTTCGAGAAATATTCCTTCGGGAATATATTGTGCCTTCCAGAAATATTCCTACGGGAATATATGGTGCCTTCGAGAAATATTCCTACGGGAATTAAACGTGCTTTCGGAAAATGTGTCTTGGGAGGATGTCGGATGGCCGATGAGTTTTACTCTAAGGCAACCTGCACGACGGACGGTCTGGGAGGGCAACCCGTGCGAAACTAATAGAACTACGTGGGTCTGAGACCGTATGCAGGATGATACGGAGTACGTAGGCGGTGGTCGTGGGAAGACTGCCTCAGCACAACAAACTGCACTTATAGTAAGGACCAAATTCGTTACAATAAGTGCCAAAATTCGTTACAAAAACTCTTTGGTAACGAAAAATACTTTAAGTAACGGTCCTCCTCTAAAGCTCGACGCTAAAGGTTATTGTAACGAATGTATGCATTTCGTTACAAATAAAGTAATTGTAACAAATGATACTTTCTCACTAAAAAGAGATTCTTCCTCACAATAAATTGGTCACAATAAATATTATTTCGTTACGAATGTTATTTTTTTCTCACAAAAAAAGAGTTATGATTACAACTATTTCGTTACAAATGTTTTTTTTTTCTCACTAAAAATAAAATAACTTCGTTACAATAAAGTATAATAAACATTATTTCGTTACAATAGATTAAACAATAGTAACGAAAAAATCGTTACATTTGTTTTCCATTCTTCTTACTACAGCCAATTCATTTATATATCAAAAATATTCCATTTCTATTTTTTGTGTACCTGAGATTTTATTACAAATAATAATCTTGAAAACACATATATTTAATATTTCATAACAAGATCAACATGTATTTATTCACACCAAAAAGTATTACATAGAGTACAAGTTATTATCATCTCTTCTAAAATAATACAATATTACATTACAAAATAACCATGTTTCTAATAAATCTTCCGTCATTTTTCGAAAAATGAATCGTCCATCACTTTCTGACTAATGAACCTTTCGTCACTTGCCGGTCAATGCTCGAGCACCCTACAAATAAAAGAGAGCAATTAAGATCACCCTACAAATAAATGAGAGCAGAAACATCCATACAAACTCACATCCATACATACATAATCCATACACACCCCATTAAACAAGCGTACAATAAAACAACTCTTAACATTGATCGCACACACTTCACTGCACGACTCTTAAAACAGCACACATGCACACATTTCACTGCACTTAACATCACACGCGCACATACAAAACTCATAAAAATAGCACACACACTGCACTTAACATCACACACACATACACAACTCTTAAGTCTTAAAAATAGCACACACATACACACAAACATTTCAATTCACTTAACATCACACACACTTCACTACACAACTCTTAAAAACACCACACACACACACTTCACTGCACTTAACATTTCACTCCCTTTACTACACAGCAAACCTGAACATGTACATAACACTACAGATTGCTCAAACAGAAAGTCTGGATAATGTCAATCAGATTATTAAAGTGAAAGAAAATGCACGCACTAAAATATTAAGAATCAGATGGTTACTAAATGGTGATGATGTGTATGCTGTCAATGTTTAAATTCATAAAACCTGGAGATGTAGACAGACGATAAAGCTTTAATCAAAATCAAAGGCAACACTTGAGTGAAGAAATGTGCTACAATCAACTTCAATAATATCTATGCACACTTACAATCCAAATATTATCAACTCCTCCAAGAATGGCTGCCGCCAGTTTTGACCGGAATGGATTCCAAACTCTATACTCCACCTTGGTTATTCCATCTTCATTCTGCAAGGAGAAACAACCAAACCAATGAACAAAAAAGAACAATATAACAATAGTAGAGAGAAAGTCTGTGCACGAGAAAGACGATTAAAACAAGCTTTGTGGCAGCTCTGAAACTATTACCTGAATAGAAACACACTTTTCGCCGTATACAGATTCACCGGTAACCAAGCTTTGTGGTTGTACCATGACTCTGTTGCCGCTCTTCATCCCTCCTCGGCCTCCCCTCCCTCTCATACCTCCACGGCCAGCTCCTCGGCCACCTCAGGGAAAACACAAACACATTATAGAGACAAAACACTCACTTTCTTCCTGTATATGCCCCATCCTCATCTAGTAGATCATTAAGTTTTTCTTCAACTGTATGCCCCATCCTCATCTAGTAGATGACATCAACATAGGGCTCATATGTAATTTATGAGTTTCTATTCTTTGGTGAACCCAACTGCTCAAAATAAAACAGCCGTATGCACTAATAATATGAGATTACAAAGCAGAAGTCAGTAAAATAAAGCAATTCCTAAAACTACATTAGATGTTTTATACTATATTTTGTCAACCAATAATGAAATATTAGATCACTTGTAACATTGTAATAATGCGAACTATCTGATAAATTCAACTTTTTCTTATGAGTTGTCTGATATATTCAAGTGACAATCAAGTGGCGAGGAAGCTAATAAACTTTTCCCAACTATTAATGTCAAAACAAGCCTGATTTAATTAAGGTAAAACATGCTCAAACAAGCTACTTGCTTCGGCAACAGAAATAGCATGTTCAAATTTTCTGTCATCTATATGCAACTCTCTGAAGTGTGTGATCTACGACAATGCATGATTAGTCGAATGAGTAGATGGTTCTCTTTCCTATTTTATATAAATAATAATAATAACAATAATCTGAAATAAGAGGGGTGCAACATGTAATTATGTCAACTTTCAGGGAAAATGTTGGTAATTATTCCATAATAATAATCTAAATATTTTACATACTGATGTTGGGCAAGTTGTTTCCAGCTTAAAGGAATCTAAGAAAAACATATTTTGATTCTTTCTCTTGGGATTTTTCATTTTAATTTCTTCGGAACAATTATTTTTGTGGCTACATAAAGGTTGGATCATTTTAATTAGGTTTCTTCTCATTATTGTGTGACTATATAGATTATCATATCAAAAAACAACATGGCACAATTTCAGAAAAGTGGTGGCTGTAAGAAGCTGATAGACTACTAACCATACAAGGTACACATTCAATGATATGCAATATGCAGGAAGTAAATATAGATTAGGAAGCATTCAACCAGGAAGTAAATTCGAGCAACCAGGTAGCAAATTCGAGCAAGCAGGAAGCAAAATAAACAACCGCTAAACATGCCACTATTCCAAGGATCTACATTTAGCCAGGAACAAAAATCAGCAAATGTAGGGCATCACCAACCCTTGAACCTGAACAATCCTCTAATCCAAGTATCTGCATTCAGCCCATGGCAGACACAATACCATGTGAAATTTAGAAGAAGAGGAGGAAGAAAAATGTAGGGCTCCCCGACGTGCACAACACCATGCAGATCTGGAATGAACAGTTATGGTAATCAGATTCAGAAATTTCTATTAATATCTAAATATGTTTTTCAGATTCAGAAATTGGGGAAAACAGCTATGGTAATCACCTCTTATATTGTGTTTGTTTGGGATGAGATCTGAATGGATGCCTGCTGGAGCATATCTGGAGCAGCAAATCTCTGTTTTCATACAGATCTGGAGCAGCAAAGCCTCAGAAAGGGGAAGAGTTGGACTGCAGAAATAAGAAGAGGGTAATAGAAGGAAAACCGAAGAAGATGCCTGCAGTGATTGGCGCTGGCGATGGATCTGCTGAGTGATGACTGCTGCTCAAGTGCTCGACAAAATCGAGCCCTCTACTACTCGGTCGGGAACGAAGAAGAAGCAACCACACAATGATGAAGATGGGGATCTTGCGAAGGTGGAACGAAGAAGCCCTCGACTACTCGCTCGGGAACGAAGAAGAAGCAACCACACAGGATTACATATGACCTAGATCATGCAAGGTAATGAAGATGGAGGGAGTTGTAGAATCAAACGTGAAGCAAGTGTAGAAGATGAAAGAAGCATTTTGGGGCTTACCTGGTAGAAAAGCAGGGGCGTCATGGTTGTTGCGAGATGTCGCTGGAAGGTGGAGATCGGTGGTTGCGAGATATTGACCGGAGAGGAGGCGTGCAGCTGCGGCGTGGAGAGAAGGCTGGGGAATCGGGTAGGCACGGTGAGCGAGGGCTTGTAGAAAAACAAAAAAAAGCGGCAAGAGATGGAGAAGTACAGCCACTGGAGAGAAATAATGACTCACCGGCGGTGGCGAGCGCATTGACGGGGGATTTGCCAAGGTAGTGACGGCGGGAGCGAGCGCATTGAGCGAAATGTGAATGTGGGATGAATTGGTACCCTAATCGGAAGATGCCAAGGACAAGTGGAGGGAAAAAGGAAAAAATGGAGGGAAAATTAAATATTAGATAGGCTGAGAGAAATGTTGGAGGAGAAAAATAGGCAATATTATATTTTTTAAGTATAAATAATTAAAATGAAAGACCAATTTTTTTTTTATTTGTGGTCAAAGCTTTTCGCTTGCTGTGACCTAAATCGCGACGTCAAAGCTTTTCGCTTGCGAAAATGAAAGTCAAATTTTTTGTTGGAACGCACGAACGTACACATATATTTTAATTATAGACATGTTATCGTCGTGCTAAACAGAGCCTTCATCTCACCATTATTTTTTAACTAATAATAAATATTCATTTATAAAGAATTAGTTAAAGTATACATTAACGCGCGAAGCCTGCTTGGATGTCGTCAAAGCCCGCTTGGATACGGACAAAGCCCGCCGAATGACAGTCAAATTTTTATTGGAGGGAAATTTCCCGTCAAAAATTTCATGCACAATATCATGAAATATTCTTTATTTTTTGCTCGAGCTCGAGAGATGGCTCGCGCGCCATCATGATCAAAAATATCTGAGTTGAAGCTCGAGTAGTAATCGAGCTCCAGCTCAACGATCTCGAGCTCGACTCAAAATCGAGATTGAGCTCATTGAACTCGAGTTCGAGATTGAGCTCATTGAACTCGAGCTTGACTCAAAATCGAGATTGTGCATGTGTGTGTGTGTGTGGGGGGGGGGGGGGGGGGGTGGGGGGGTGGGCGGGGGGGGGGGGGGGGGGGGGGCTGTGTCTGTGTTTGTGCGTAATCTATATTTGCTTGTGCATGTGTGTGTCTGTATCTGTATGTATGTGTGTCTGTGTGTTTACGTGTATCTGCATGTGTCTGTGTCTGTGTGTGTCTTTGTTTGTGTGTTTGTGTGTGTGTGTGTGTACACAAATGTTTGTGTGTCTGTCTTTGGTGTGTGTGTGTGTGTGTGTCTGTCTTTGGTGTTTGTGTGTGTGTGTGTCGTGGCGTTATTGTGTGTGCGTGTGTGTGTCTGTGTCTGTGACTGTGACTGTCTGTGTCTATGTCTGTGTCTGTGAGTGTCTGTGTACGTATATGTGTCGTTCCATGTGTCTGTGTTTGTGTCCATGTGTTTGTGTATGTATGTGTCTGTGTCGTCTGTGTTCGCTACGTATGTGTGTCGGTCCATGTGTCTATGTATGTGTCAATGTATTTATACACGTCTGTGTCTGTGTCCATGTGTTTGTGTCTATGTGTCTATGTCTGTATGTACACGTGCTTGTCTGTGACTGTGTATTTGGGTTGTGTGTGAGTGTTTGTCTGTCTATGCATGTTTGTCTGTGCTTGTGTGTGTCTGTGTTTGCGTATCTATGTGTGTTAATTGTGTGTCTGTGTCTATGTGTGTTTGTGCGTGTTTGTGTCTTTGCTTGCGTATCTATGCGCGTTTGTGTTTGTGTTTGACTATGTCCGTGTCTATGTCAGTCTGTATCTACTGTGACTGTGTTTGTGTTTGCGTGTCTGTGTTTGTATGTGTGTGTGTGTGTGTGTTTGTGTCCGGTGAGAAAATTAAATTAATATTCAATTATTTTTTATTCAGTTGATCGAGCGCCTGAGAGCGGATGAAATTGAGCGGGGTAATTATTACTTTTAAAAAATACATTCTCATGTGCACTGTCGGGCAATGTCGAGGCGGGGGTATTGTCGAGCGAGGAACATGGGCCTCATGTGCACTGTCAGTTGATCGAGCTCCTGAGAGCGGACAAAATTGAGCTGGGGTAATTCTTATTTAAAAAAAAAAACATAAATCTTATTTAAAAAGTAAATTTTATTTAACAACGCGTTGTATTTATGAATTGATTTGACATGTATTTACAAATTTCATTACACATTTATTTTCATTAAAACACGTGTCATCCATCAATCAATATATATATATATATATTACATATATTTTCATTAAAACGCTAGCTCCCGAGCAAAAAACGTGTGCGCTGACAAATTTATTTATGCTCCCGAGCAAAAAAGATAGAGCTAGTGCAATGCGCGCGACTGAAAAAAACCGTGTGCTCGGGAAATAAAACGCGCATCCGAGTGAAAAGCACGTGCTCGAGCGAAAAATGGGCGCTCGAAGGGTACAATTATTTCACCCCTGCGCACAATGAAAAAATATGCGTGCATGCAGGGCCTGCGCGATCGTTATTTTTATTCAAAAATTATATTAATATGTTTTAAATTTTTTGATTTGTTTTGTGCAAAATTTTATGGAGGGAAATTTCCCTCCATATATTTCATTAATATGAGAGGGAATTAAGGAAATAGACAAAACTTAATAAACTAGAGGAGGAGAACGGCGCGCGGCGACGGCCGAGAAAGAGAACGACGATGGCGGCGGCCGTGGAAGAGATGCGACGGCGGCGGCGACCGTCGAAGAGAGGGGAGACAACGGCGGCGGCCGTACGTGAAATACATGTTGCGTATCTATGTGTGTTACACCCAATCTGTGTCTGTGTGTTTGTGCGTGTTTGTGTATTTAAAGCTCATGTACACAGTCGGGCAATGTCGAGGCGGGGGTATTGTCGAGCAAGGAACATGGGCCTCATGTACGTGCATTGTCAGTTGATCGAGCTCCTGAGAGCGGACAAAATTGAGCGAGTGTAATTCTTATTTTTAAAAAAACATAAATCTTATGTAAAAAAGTAAATTTTATTGAACAACACGTTGTATTTATGAATTCCATTATACATTTATTTTCATTAAATTAAAGCGCGTGTCATCCATCAATCAAAAAGACAATTGTTAACCGCACCCCAGTTTTGGCTATCCGCAACTCATGATTTATATGAATTATTACGCGTTTTTTTTGGATATACGCCTTGTACAAGCATTTTTAGGAAAAGTGTACTTCAACAGGAAAGTTGTAGATATCGTCGAGATCTACAACTTTTGTGTTGCACATTTTTCCTAAAAATGCATGCACAATGCGTATTTCCAAAAAATCGTTATATATATAATTCATTAATGTGAGCCCCGCGCGACACATGCAACAAGCGCGGGGCTCAAGCACAGACACATGCACACAACACGGACACATGCAACGCGGCTGGGCGCACATGTATTCGCGTGCGCGCGAGAGTGCATTTGCGTGCGCGCAATAGTACATTTGCGTGCACGCGAGAGTGCACATTTGCGTGCACGCGGGTTCGTGCGTGATTTTATTTTAATTCCAAAATTATATTAAAAAATTAATGTTATATTAATTTGCATTCATTTTTACATTTAATATATTTTTAATTTTTAGTTTTGTTTTGTTCAAAATTTTATGGAGGGAAATTTTCATCAGTATATTTCATTCATTCATGTGAGAGAGAGATAGAGCTGCATGGGAGAGAGGCAGAAAAACTTTTATAAAAAGTTAAAGATTTATAAAAAACCCCATACGCGCAAAAATACATATCGCAATAGTACCACATATCTGCGACAGCCGTGCACGAATGTTTGCGAGTTGTAGGAGTACTGTCGTCGCGTTAGAGCACTATCGAGGCGGGGTACTGTCGCGCGCATACAATTTTTTTTTTCAAAAAAAAATAATAATTCAAAACTTTGATAATAAAATTGTACAAAAATTGAAAATAAAATATGATATATTTTTTGTAACAAAACTTTAATAATAAAATATTACTTTTAGTAAGGACAATGTCTTTGTCACAAAAAACTTTCATGATGTCGTTACAATTGATACTTATTGTGAGAAAAGTTTTCTATTTGTAACGTAACATTGGTGTTGTTACAAATACTTATAGTTATAGTAACGAATTAATTATTATTGTAACAAAATTTAAAATATTCGTTACAACAAAGTTAGTTTTTGTAACAAAAAAAAAACTTTGTTACTAAATATAACTATTAGTAACAAACTGTGTTTCAGTTACATTCCAGTCCTTACAACAGGTGCAGTTTGTTGTAGTGGGCCAATAAGAGTCCAGATATCCCCTCCCTTATAAATGTTATATTATGTCTGTTTGTTAGTAGGGGTTGGATTCTGTTCGTGGTTCTAATAACTTTTCTTTGGCACAGGTGACAGGTGCGGATGAGTGACAACATCTGTGTGTGGATGAAGCCACAGAGCAGGCTACGTCAGGTATAAATTTGTTAAGCCGCATCTCTTTTTGTTGTGCCCTTTCCCAGGGTATATATATATATAATGACAATAAATCCTTGATGGTTAGGATTTTATGCGGCAGAGATATGTAGATTATTTACAGGTCTTGAAATTATGGTTTCTGTGATAAAATTACGTCTTCCGCTAAGTGCTATAAAGTGCACTCTTTGATGACGTCTTCCGCTAAGTATTATAATATGCACTCTTGATGATGTCTTCCGCTAGAATATTGTTTCCCTACTATGTTGGTGTGTAGTGACTTTCGCTTAACACCACCCCTAGGCGTGACAACGGAGTGTTCAAGGAAGGGGGTTGGAGAAGCTAGTACCTCCACCCTTCGGGATCGCTTCGGCGTCGTGCTAAAAGGGTGGTGTGCGATAAGATCCCTCGGTCGGACCGTCGATTTGGGAGGGGGGTCTTACACGGAGGACTCACCATACACCCGGAAGATCTTTTGAGCGCTTCCCCTCCCAAGCCAAGACTGTAGTCGTGCACCTTGGAGAGTTGAAGGAGCTAATCCAAAAGGAGACAAAAAAGAGGTTAGAGACAGCTCAATAAATTCTAAGAATTTTATTTTGAAAACCAAAGAAATCCTGAGGAGAAGCAAAAATCTAGAGTATGCTCTCTAAAGGTGCCCTTAGGATCTACTTATAGCCTTTCTGCTCTGGTCTATTAATAGCGGGATTCCGCCCTTTGGTTTTGCTCTACACACCCCAAATTGGTCTGTTAACAACCAAACTCCGCTGTTCTGGAGGGTTATTGGCAGCCCACCAAGGGTATCCAGGTAAATTTGCCCCTGACCCTCACTGAGCGAGTGGCCTATGAAGGCGCCGCTCGCTGATCTCTTAGCGAGCGAGGCTCGCGAGATCCCTCTCTGCGAGCGATCTGTGGGGGCACCGCTCGCTGGCCCGCTGGCATCCTATACACCAGTCTAGTTCGCTCGCATGATGCGGAGAGCCATTGATCTCTTCGCCATTTGCTAAATGAACCCATGGAGTGCCGAGCCCACACTTGACTCGCTTCCGCGCTGCGCTCTTCTCGGGGCTGCAAGCCCGGCTCGCCCCACCCTGCCCTTGACTTCTGCGAGGCGGCGGCCCCCTGGCTCGCCTCGCCTTCGCTCTTCTTGGTGATACCTGATTCTTCATCTTACCCCCCTGGCGAACACGGGGTTGTACAATCTTCCTCCAACATCTAAAAGTCATTCTTCCTCCTCTCCTACAAATTGTTTGATAAAAACATTTCTATCATTTTATTAATAATGCTTTAGCATTTATAATGATAGCATTGAATGATTTAGATTTTTTTTGGATTTTCTATATGTAGATGTGTGTATGATTGTGTTGATTGGAGATTTTGTTTGTGCAGATTTGTGTGTGTGTCTGTGTATATGTATGTCTATTTATGGTTGTGTGTATGTTGTGTGTGTATGTTGTGTGTGTATGTGTATGTGGTTGTGTATGTGTATGTTTTGCGTGTACGTTGTGTAACATCCCAACTTTGGAAAAGGGGTCTATTCGGTTCAGTTGAACCCTTGGAGGAACCTAGGCCGGTTCATAGGGCAACCACGACCCGACCTTCACCACATAGTGGTGGTCATTTAGAGAAATGACTATTTTGGGTAGCATCGTGCTTCGCCACAACGTCAAAGTTGTTTATTGAGCATACGTGCTCCGAATCGACTTCTGTCAGTTGCGTTAGACTCGTACGGTGGATACGAGTGCAACGAAATTCGTTTCGTTCCAATTCGAGGACATTTGGTGAAATTGACCGTTTTGAGTACCGTAGCGCGTCACAGCGACGCAGTTTTAGAATATGGAGCATACGTGCTCCGAATCGACTTCCGCCAGTTGCGTTAAACTCGCATAGTTGATACGAGTGCAACGGAATTCGTTTCGTTCCAATCTGAGGTCACTTGGTGAAAGCGACCGTTTTATCGTAGTTCGTCACGACGACGCAGTTTTAGAATATAGAGCATACGTGCTCCGAATCAACTTCCATCAGTTGCGTTAGACTCGTATGGTCGATACGAGTGCAACAGAACTCGCCTCGTTCTAATCTGATGGGATTTGAGAAAGTTAGTCGAAATAAGTTATTTTGAGCTACGTGCCAACATAGAAAATATTCCCCACTCTGAGGGGCACCTACTGTAATTTTTGGGATTTTTAGGAGAAGTATTGCTATATTCAAATCCCCTTACAAGTTTAGGCTGTTAGAACTTAGGAAAATTCCAAGGCTCTGCGTTCGACGAAATTGTTTTAATCTGCAAACTCTATCCTAAGTTCGACGAACGCGTGCTTCAGTTCGACGAATTGTTCCAATCTGCGAAAGTTTTTCAATCTGCGTTCGACAAGCTCTATCCTGAGTTCGACGAATGCGTGCTTCGGTTCGACGAATTGTTCCAATCGGCGTTCGACGAAAGTGTTTCAATCTGCGTTCGACGAACTCTAGCCTGAGTTCGACGAACGCGTGCTTCAGTTCGACGAAATTGTTTTAATCTGCGTTCGACGAACTTGTTTCAATCTGCGTTCGACGAACTCTATCCTGAGTTCGACGAACGCGTGCTTCAGTTCGACGAATTGTTCCAATCGGCGTTCGACGAAAGTGTTTCAATCTGCGTTCGACGAACTCTAGCCTGAGTTCGACGAACGCGTGCTTCAGTTCGACGAAATTGTTTTAATCTGCTTTCGACGAACGTGTTTCAATCTGCATACGACAAATTCTATCCTGAGTTCGACGAACGCGTGCTTCAGTTCGACGAAATTATTTCAATCTGCGTTCGACGAATGTGTTTCAATCTGAACGCGTGCTTCAGTTCGACGAATTGTTTTAATCTGCGTTCGACGAACATATTTCAATCTGCGTATGACGAACTCTATCCTGAGTTCGACGAACGTGTGCTTCAGTTCAACGAAATTATTTCAATATGCATTCGACGAACGTGTTTCAATCTGCGTTCGACGAACTCTATCCTGAGTTCGACGAACGCGTGCTTCAGTTCGACGAATTGTTCCAATCTGTGTTCGACGAAAGTGTTTCAATCTGCGTTCGACGAACTCTAGCCTGAGTTCGACGAGCGCGTGCTTCAGTTTGACGAATGGGCGGGAGATCGACGAACTATCTCCTGGTTGCCTTCGATTAACGAACTGCGAAGGGGCGGAAGAAAACCAGTGGCGGAAAAACCAGGGGCGGAAAAACCATGGGCGGAAAACCGTGGGCGGGAGAAGAAGCTCACCGGGGGCTCGTGGAAGCTCTTGATTGGTCATCCATGGCTATAAATCGAGCCGGTTTGGTACTCATCAGGGGGAGGGACCTTTTCCTCATCCGGCAATGGTAGACTCTAAACCTTCTCTAATTTCATTTAGTCATCATCTCGGGTTACCATGAAAGTGGAAAAATTTATGGTGCTCTGGTTTAGAGGTTTGGGTTTTTCCTCTTCAAGGAAGGATCTCCCCTTTCTTTCACTAACCCTATCTCTCTCCCTCACACTCTCCTCTCTGGTAGTAGTGCAGGTATTACTCCATGGCAACAAGAATGGTAGGATATCTTTCTTTCTCCCTCTGCTCTCCCTCTCATGGCAGGGAACTCTTCCTCCTCCCCTTCATCACTTCTCTGTTGGTCTAACGATCGTGGCCGTGATCTTTTGAAATTTATGCTAACAGATTTCTTTTTCTGATTATGCTAGCTTTTACCATTCCAGGAATTTGATTTCAAGATTTGTTTTGTTCTTTTGGGAAATGGGGGATGATGGTTATTTGCTTATCCTTCTAGGAATCTCATTATTTGAGATATTCTTTGCTTTTGTGGGGAACTATGGGTTGGTGGCCCTGGTTTATGCTAACAAAATTCTTGGTTTCATGCTAACAAGATTGCATGCTTGCTTCATTTTGGCATTCATGATCAGGTTGTTTGCTAGACTTTGCATATTTCATATATTTAATTGGCTAATCCCGCAACTAAAAATCTGGATGGGTTTATATATATATATTGGCAAGGTTATCTCTCTCTTGCCCTCTTTCTTTGTCTGTGCAAGTTTATTTATATTTATATATATATACACACATATATTTATACATATATATGCACATAAGAAGGGGGCTTCACAGGAGAAGGTGGATGAGCAAAGACTCTAGCGTAGCCCTTGGATGTTTCATATGCTCCTACTCTCCCTCTCAGAGCTTTACATATGATTGATGTGCTAATATCTTTCTCTCTCTCTCTCCACCTACTTTATCTTCCCCATGAGGAAATTTTTAAAGGTTTGAGTTAAGACTGCATATGATAACTCGTATGTGTTTTGTAGGGGCTTAAATTTGGAATGAAGGTAATCTAACATGAGTCAAGGTCGGTTTTACAACGGGCGCGGTTTAAATGTCAGCTATGGCTCGGCATGGAAGGGTAGGGTTGATGGTGATATAAATGTTGGGGAAATTGTTGTTATTCTCACGGCAAAGTCTTCTTGTCCCCATCCCCTCCTCCTCCTTACTGGAAGCTCTATCAAAATGGAGGCTGCTCTTCATCTCTTTCTCAACACTGGTAATTCTTAATTTAGTTCTGACTAAATGGGTGCTGCAACGGGGAATTGAATTCTAAACTAGGGGTGAGGTTGTTCTGATGAGTTGGAAGTTAAATTCCATCTACTTCTCCCTCATTCCTCTCTCTCACTCCCCAATTACATTCTTTATAATGCTTCATCTGAGCTTACAAATATTTGGGACCGACTAGACTGTCAAGTCCTTCATTAGTTTGGTATACTACTTCATAACAGATGAGGTCGGTTGGGATGGGTTTTCGGATGGAACTTTCCTAAAATAAATTGCATCTCAATATTAATATTTCGGTTGAGGGGGGGGGGGGGGGGGGGGGGGGGGGGGGGAGATGATTTATTAATGTTTTAATTAAATCTTGAGCCCAACTGTAGGTTCAAGATAATAGTGGACCTGACTTAGAAATTTTTCACCAAGTATGGCTTGGGATTCTCGGTTTGGATTAATTTCTTAGAGGAGGCATGAGATTTTCTTTTGGCTTCGATTTATATCTCTCTCCCCCATCTCTCTCTCTCACCCTTTACCTATCTGTGCAAGTTCTAATATATATTTATATATATATATATATAAATACCTGTATGAAAATCTATCACATAAGAGGGTCTATCTTGGGGCTTTACTTGAGGAGGTTGGTGGGATGGATAAATGATTTTTCATGCATGGGTTGTATCATGGGCTACCTACAAGAATCCTGGTAATAATTTCCTCCCTTAGGAGGTGATGAAGAACAACAACTTGAAAAGAAATGAAGCTGAGAGTTTCTCCTCAGCTTCCTTATGTTTGTGCCACTATTATAGAAGTCCTATGAGCCTGGGGTTCTATTCTGTTCAATTTATTCCTTTCCATCAAACTATGGGCAATCCCTGAAGGCCCTTTTCCTGTGATTTTGTGAAAAGGCTGAGGATATCAGAATTGAAATGGACATGGGTGGACGTGATTTAGTTCATAAATACTATACACACACTCCTCCCTTTTTCTCTCTCTCTCTCTCTCTTGATTTTTGGAAAGGAAAATGTCGAGGCCTCTAAGCATGAACTCCATCCTCTACCTTTCCACTGTTTGATTCATTATGGTTGGCTCCTGCTGGTTGGGAGATTGCATTGCTGATGGTTGGATGGGGAGATGTTGGAGTCCACGTCTATAGGTTGTTTTATATTTATAAGTATGCAGATAAAGGAGTGACTGGAGATCGAGGCGCTACGGAGATTTCCCACTACCATATGTTACCTACTCTATGCATAAATGAGAGGAGAATTTTAGGTCAGATATTGTCAGGTGGGGATTCTATTGGATATGAGGATTCTACAGGGCTGCATGTTTCTAAGAATTTGTTATATTCTCAACCACTTACCCTCTCCTCCACTGCCTACTGGCTTCGCTTCTCCCCTTCTATGTATGAATTATCATTCAATAAAGTGAAGGAAATGAGGTTGTGGTTAATGATTAAAAGACATATCTCTTACCACTCTCTACTTACTCTCCTTGTAACTTCTTATTAAGGAGGGTTATATATGAGGATGGCTTGGGTTGACTGCCAAGCAATCCAAAAGATCGATGAAAGACAGATTTAAATGTTTGCCCATCTCGGGTAGGAACATCATTAAGCTTATAAGGAGTTTCTCTTCTCTCCCTCTATAAACTCTCGGATCAAATTATTGTTAAGCTTAAAAGAGTTTCTCTTCTCTCATCTTATGAAAATGAAATAGTGCCTTCGAGAAATAATTCCTACGGGAATAAAATGTTGCCTTCGAGAAATTTTCCTACGGGAATATATTGTGCCTTCGGGAAATATTCCTACGAGAATATATTGTGCCTTCGGGAAATATTCCTACGGGAATATATTACGCCTTTGAGAAAATATTCCTACGGGAATATATGGTGCCTTCGGGGAATATTCCTACAGGAATATATTGTGCCTTTGAGAAAATATTCCTACGGGAATATATTGTGCCTTCGGGAAATATTCCTACGAGAATATAGTGTTCCTTTGAGAAATATTCCTACGAGAATATATTGTGCCTTCGGGAAATATTCCTATGGGAATATATGGTGTCTTCGGGAAATATTCCTACGGGAATATATTGTGCCTTCGAGAATTATTCCTACGGGAATATAAAATGTGCCTTGGGAGAATGTCGGATGGCCTATGAGTTTTACTCTAAGGCAACCCGCACGATGGACGGTCTGGGAGGGCAACCCGTGCGAAACTTATAGAACTACGTGGGTCTGAGACCGTATACAGGATGATACGGAGTACGTAGGCGGTGGTCGTGGGAAGACTGCCTCGGCCCAATAAGAGTCCAGATATCCCCTCCCTTATAAATGTTATATTATGTCTGTTTGTTAGTAGGGGTTGGATTCTGTTCGTGGTTCTAATAACTTGTCTTTGGCACAGGTGACATGTGCGGATGAATGACAACACCTATGTGTGGATGAAGCCACGTAGCAGGCTACGTCAGGTATAAGTTTGTTAAGCCGCATCTCCTTTTGTTGTGCCCTATCCCAGGGTATATATATAATGGCAATAAATCCTTGATGGTTAGGATTTTATGCGGCAGAGATATGTAGATTATTTACAGATCTTGAAATTGTGGTTTCTGTGATAAAACTACGTCTCCCTCTAAGTGCTATAAAGTGCACTATATGATGACGTCTTCCGCTAAGTATTATAATATGCACTCTTTGATGATGTCTTCCGCTAGAATACTGCTTCCCTACTCTGTTGGTGTGTAGTGACTTTCGCTTAACACCACCCCTTGGCGTGACAACGAAGTGTTTAAGGAAGGGGGCCGGGTTGGAGAATCTAGTACCTCCACCCTTCGGGATCGCTTCGGCGTCGTGCTAAAAGGGTGGTGTGCGATAGGATCCCCCCGGTCGGACCGCCGATTTGGGAGGGGGGGTCTTACACGTTGTGTGTGTTTGTTATGTATCTAAGTGTGTGTATGCGTATATGTGGTTGTGTATGTGTGGATTGGTTGTGTGTGTATATGCATGTGGTTGTGTATGTGTGTGTGTGTGTGTGTTTATGTATATGTATGTGTGTATGTTATGTATTGTATGTTGTGTGCTTTTGTTGTGTATATGTGTGTGTTAGTTATGTATTTATTTATTATATTTCATAGATGGATATTTTTATCGAGTTTCATAAGAAAAGAAGAATGGACATCATGAGAAAGAGAGCTGTGGTGGCCGCTTTATCTATTGTTGCCACTGTTATTTTGATGGAAAATTGTAGAAACAGTTGTCCAAGCATTAGGACGCAGCACGATACTCTCTGATTGACACTTTTAAATAGGTTATATAACGACACATATATCATCTGTTATAACCAATTGCGTATGAACAAGAGCGCTTTCCGTAGCTTGTGTACAGTATTAGTGGATGGGGGGGGGGGGGGGGGGCAGTTGAGTGAGACTCAAAATGTATCCGTGAAGGAATCAGTATGGTTGTTCTTACATGTCCTAGCACATAACACCAAATTTCAGATTGTAGGTGGTACGTACCTGCGTTCCACCGATACCATAAGCTGTCATTTCAACCTTGTGTTAAGGACAATCTTGAAGATGAGTTCGGCGTATATCAAACGTCCAAAAACATCACAAGCACATAGGTGTGAGTACTTTAAATATTGTGTTGGTTCTATTGATGACACACACACATTGATGTCACTGTACCACTAATTGACTAAGGAAGATATCGTAACAAAAAATAAGCTATTACCACCAATGTCCTCGGAGTATGCGGCACTAACATGAAATTCATATATATTTTACCTAATTGGGAGGGTTCTTCATCAGATTCAAGGATGCTTCATAATGCATTGGAGAGGGAGGATTGCTTTGAAGTACCCATAGGTAAGATTATCCATAATCGTCCACTATCTTGACAACAAGATGAGCAATCTTACGACAATCATCTTTTTTTAATATCAAGCAACAAGTATGTCATTCAAATAAGAGAAACATAGTTTTCTTGTTGTGCATTATCAAATATTTTAATTGTGCTTGATTATTACACAGGTTCAAATTAGGCAAAATACTCAAATTAGTCCTTTAACTTTGGGCTTAATTTCAAATAGGTCATTTAACTTTGGGCCTAATTTATAATTTTTCTGATAATTTTTCTCAACACACTATAAATTTATATCAATTTATTAAAAATAATATAAAAAATTAGGGATTATAAAAGACATCACACCATTGAAATATCAAAAATAATAAAATAAATTTGAAATGTAGCATTCTTGCAGACTTTTATAATCCCTAATTTCTTGTTATTATTTCTAATAATTTGATATAAAATTATAGTGTGTTGAGAAAAATTAATTAGAAAATTTATAAATTAGAAAAAATAGTAATTATTTTTATTAGATAATTACAAAAAAATATTTTATCAGCACATAAACGATTCATCAATGCCTCGCCAGTGCCTAATAATCCGAATAACGGTGGTTTATGAACTTATTTGAAATAATGTATAAAATTAATGGACTAATTTGAAGCAAATAAAAATTAAAGGACCTCATTAAAACTATGTCGAAAATTAAGGAACTAATTTGAAGCTAATGGATATTAAAGGACTTATTTGAAACTAGACCACAAGTTAAAAGACTTATTTGAATCAAATGAAAATTAAAGGATCTATTTGAAACTAGGCCCAAAGTTGAGAGACTAATTTGAGTATTTTGCCTTCAAATTATTATTGCTTGCTGGATTTTCCACAATTTCTTGGTAGACAAGAGGCTACTAAATGATGTCAGATTGTTGGCGAAAGTTGATGCAGAAATATTAACACAACATAGTAGTGGAAATAGTTTTGAGTATGCAGATACAGCTGAACTCATTCAAGCGACAAATGAATGGATTGCATTCAAAGATAACTTAGCTCTAACAATGTTTAATGAGTATCAAGATCGAATGACAACTATTCTTACAACATAGTTTTAGTTATCATTTAGTGTAGCTGTCATTTTTGTGTAGTTATCATTTTGTATCGCTAGCATTATATATATATATATATCACTGTGTATCACTATCATTTTGTATCACTATCAATCTATATCACTAGCATTTTGTATCGCTATCATTTTGTATCACTATCAATCTATATCACTACCATTTTGTAGCACTATCATTTTGTATATATAAAAATTTCATGATATTAAATTTTATAGTGCTGATATGGACAAGAATAAAACTCAAGCTTTAAAAGAGAAGGAGAAGTCATACATTCATTGGACCAATGCAATGAATTATGCTTTATCTGCTTCTCTTTTAGAGCAACTACATCTTGGTAACACGGGTTAAAAGGAGTAGCATTCACCGATGCTATCACAAGTCTGTGGGATGAGTGCCGAGTCCGTGTTAGCAAAGAAGAAATATCGGCGAGAATGAAAACGTGGAATAAATACTACCAGGAAATATCAGCAACGCTAGATACAAGTGTATTTGGGTGGGATTGGGAACGACATATGGTACAAGTTGATAGTGAGCAAGGCTAAACCGATTATATAAAGATACTAAATTTTCTTGTGTATTTGTTGGAACCTCAGGTTTTGGGGAATTACTATATTTCTTGTGTCATCTGGATGTTTGCTTTTGTTTTTATTATTATACCCTCTTAGTGTTTGTTTAAATTAGTCACTCAGCAAATAGATATACTTTATATATATCATTAATTTAAAGTAAAAATTAAACAAGAGCCTTTAACATAATAAGAACTAAAACCTCCTTTCAATTGGTATCAGAGGAGAAGATTTTTTTTTACGGGCTAACACCTGAAATCTCAAAGATCTCCTTAGTTCTTATTTTTCTTTAAAAAGGTCTGTCTAAATCAAGATTTAGGAAATCGGAAACTGCTCAGTTATAAAAGAAAAATAAATAATCTCTAAACCCTTAAGCAACTCAAGACTTTTATGCTTAGGGATCCCAACTCAAATAGGGGGAGATTGTTGGAACCTCAGGTTTGATTTGAGTTAGGATCCACCCTTAATGTCTAAAGTTTTTATAAATCTTATAACTTAGATTAAATCAGATTAAGTTAATAGGCTGAAAAGAAATATTCAATAATATAAATAATATATATAAATAATATATATATAATATACTAAGAATATATATATATAATTATAATGCTGAAATTTATATATATATATATATTAATAAGCAGAAGAAATGAAAAAGAAATGAAAATATCATTTGTTCTCTGCGTTCGACATTTGTTGAACGGCGTTCGACGAATGTTGAACGACGCTCGACAAATTTCTTCCAGCAGCTCAGCGGTCGACATTTGACTAGTGGCGTTCGACAAATGTTGAACGGCGTTCGACATTTGTCGAGCGGCGTTCGTCGAATTTTCAGCAGATATTCAAAATGATGAATATATTGCTCAGCTTGACTAAATTATTATATATATGCTGTCAGATTTATTAAAGTAATATTTTATTATTTCTATCTATATTTTGCTATATATATATATATTGTTGCCTTAACAAAACAACCGTTGGAGCAGTAATTAATATAGCCGTTGCAGCAAGCCAAAGATGGCAAATTTGTCTGCTCGAGGATCTGGGAAATAAAAGGATATATTTATTATATTCCTATCTTGTCGGCAAGAATTAAAATCAGCCACAAGATCTCCATATCAAATATATATAGAGAAGAGCAGAGAAAAAGAAGGAGAAGATATACAGAAAAAATATTAGTATTGCTGTACAGGAAAAGAAAGAAGAAGAGAAAAACAGAGGAGCAAAAAGAAGGTCAGATCAAATATATTTATATCTTCTTTTTGCCTAACTTGTTCTTTGCAGATCATATACCCTGAGACACCAATCAAGATCATTTGCTCAGGGATTTAAAACTGCAAGAAGAAGAACAGAGGATTTGCAACCAAGAGAAGAAGTCATCCCAAAGCTGTCAACAAACTAAATCAGACAGGGGGAGCCTTGTTCATCATCATCATCAAGATCCAAACACAACTACCAATTAGGATCTTCATCAAGAGTCTTCTCAGCAAAAAGAGAAGAACAATATATCTTTTCCCTTTCTCCTTCTCACCTTGTACAAGGTTATAACTCCCTTCAAAAGTTAACTCCCGGTGACAGGGCACCTTAGCAAAAACCTGTAGTTTGGTTAGAGCACCTTATCAAAAGCTCACCTGGTGTGTGGACACCTTATCAAAAACACCCTGGTGTGAGGGCACCTTATCAACAACCTCCTAGTGGATTCCTACCAGTGAGTAGAAGAGTAGATGTACCCAGGTTTTGGGGAACTACTATATTTCTTGTGTCATCTGGATGTTTGCTTTTGTTTTTATTATTATACCCTCTTAGTGTTTGTTTAAATTAGTCACTCAGCAAATAGATATACTTTATATATATCATTAATTTAAAGTAAAAATTAAACAAGAGCCTTTAACATAATAAGAACTAAAACCTCCTTTCAGTATTTATCACTACTTCGTGGGATGTTGTACAAATTTGATGTCCACCAATTAATTTTATTAATGCAAGTCCATCCCTGAAGCACTACAAAGATAAAATAATCATAAATTAAGATGATTTGGCCGCCCTTTGTGGGGCTGACAGTTCAAACGATGCTAATGCGTCAACGTGAGTGGAATCTACCTATAATTTTGACGTGGAAGGGATTCAGAGAAAAATAGAACAGGAGGATAAATTATCAAATTTTTCTTATTACTGTGTACCCCTTCAGGAGCATTTATAGCAGTTGCACAAATACATAATTACGGGTGCCACTAGGCTAAGACAAACCTAAAAATACATTACCTAATAATTTAACATATATTCCCCCTCAAGTTGGTGCATAGATATCACGCATGCCCAACTTGCCCAAAAACTTCAAGAACGCTCGACTAGCAACTACTTTGGTGAGAATATCAGCCAACTGATCTTCAGATCTAATCGGAGGCAACTCCATAATTTTGTTGTCCAACTTCTCCTTAATAAAGAATCTGTCTACCTCTACATGTTTTGTACGATCGTGTTGCACAGGGTTATGAGCAATGTCACACGCCGCTTTATTATCGCAAAAAAGTCGGATTGGTTTAGGAGTCGGATTGGTTTAGGAGGCGGATAGCCCAAATCTGTCAATAGAAGCTTTAGCCACAATGCTTCACACATTCCCAATGCCATACCTCTAAATTCCGCCTCTGCACTTGAGCGTGCAACAACGTTCTGTTTCTTGCTTCTCCATGTAACAAGGTTACTGAAAGTGCACAGTTTACCTCACTAAAATTCTCTAGAGGGGGGGTGAATGGAGATTAAAAATTATTTTGTGCAAAGTTAATATATATATGTGTATGATCACAGATTATAGCTTCCCACACATCAACAAGAATTAAACAAGTAAAGAAAGTAAATGCAAGAAAAGAAATCACAGCACAACACAAGAAAATATAGTGGTTCCCCAAACTTTGGGTAGTCCACTCTTCTACCCCCTTGGTAGGAATTCACTATCTTGTACTGAGTCTTTTGTAAGGAGACTCTTAGAACCACCCTGATTCTTTTGACACGGAGACTCTTAGAACCAACTGAGTCTTTTGACAAGGAGACTCTTAGAACCAGTACACTGAATTTTTTGAAGAGAGATTCTAAAAACTCTTTTACAATGTTATAAGTAAGAAAGAAAGAAAGAAAGAAATAAGAACAAGAATGAATCTTCTTCCTAGCAAGAAGATTGGAAGCACAAGAAGTAGTGAATGAAAATCTCTCTTCTATAGTGAGAAGGAGATTGTAAAAACTTTTCTCTCTTTTGAGAGAACTTTCAGAGTTTGCAGTAGAATGGCTTCTGAAGAAGAAGGAGAAGATGAAGGCTTTTTCTCTACAGCACACTATCTCTTTTCTCAGTTTTTCTCTCTATTCTCTTGGGAGCTTTTCCTCTATTTCAAATGTATGTGGTGGATCACTCAACTTCATATTTTCTGCCGACCTCCTCTTTATTTATAGCTCTGTGTAAAAATAATGCTATAGAAGGATAATTAATTAGCAGTCAGAGAATTGGAAGAATAGAAATATTTCCATAATTAGCATACCAATAGAAGGAAAGAATTCATTCCAAATTCGAATAATATCCATAATGAGTTTTATCAGATTAGCCAAGAATCAAATAGAAGGAAAGAATGATTCAGAACGGCTATAAAATATTAACATTATTCCATATAAATTAGATCTAATGAAAGAAGGAAAGAGATCTGGCGCATATTTAAATCTGTCATATAAATCGACGTGCGTCGATTACCATTCAACGTAAGCGTCGAATTCATCCTGGCTGCGTCGACTAGAAATCAGAGTAGCGTCGACAACACATACGTCGAAATCTTCCTAAAGTTACTTCGACTTAATCTGAAGGGAACGTCGACTATAGCTCGACGTTGCGTCGAATACTATTCGACGCATATTTACTTAACCTTGTTTTTCTTTCTTAGAATTCATATTCATCTTAATTCAAGGGGTTAAGAGAAATCATTTTCCCAACAATCTCCCCCTATTTGTCTTAACCCTATTTAGAGGGAAATTGTACTAGCATAAAATCAATCCAGCACAACATTTGTATAGAAAAGAAATATATCAAATAATCAAAAAGTGAAATTTAGAAGAAGAGATCAAATGTTCCAGAATCATATAAATATATGTCATGTTCATTCCAATTAGTACTCAAAAATATATCAGCATTTTTTCAAATATTACTCAGGAGGGGTAGGAGGGGTCTTTCTCTTTCTCTTGAATATTACTGTTTTAGGAGAGGAGAGTTTCTCTTTCTCATTTGTAGGAAGTTCACCTAGCTCCCCCTGGGTCTCAGCCATTTGCTCCCCCTGAGTCTCAGCTTCATTTATAAACACAGCTTCCAGCTCCCCCTGAAGTTCAGTTTCTTTATCTTTCTCACCATCTTCCTTTGCAGCCTCATTTTCTGCTCTGCTTCCCTCCCCTTGTAGTAGTGCCATTTGATTTGCAGCATCCCTTGCTATGTTGAGTACCTCTATTGTTTGTTCATCATTATGTAGCTCAGGTACTGTCTCATTCCCAAGGATTTTGTCAGATTTTGGAGGAGGGGACTTGTGAGAGAGAGATTTAGGATTGGAGGGTTGCTCTTCATCTAGATTCTCCCCCTTCTTGACCTTCTTGGCCAAGGAGGTTAAGAAAGACCTAGTCACTCTAGAGGAAGAGAGAGAAGATTTCAGATCTTGCACAGAGGCACTGACCCCATCTATTTGGGTGTGCATGTGAAGGATGGAGGAATGAATCTGGGAGCAATGCTCATCTAGCATTGCTTGGAATCTTTGAGCTATGGATTGTATGCACTGGGTGATGAGAGCCTCAGTGGATTCAGATGGTTCATGGTGTGAGAGTTGATGAGGAGGTGATGGTGGAGGAAGAGGTGATAGAGGAGGAGGAGGAGATAATGGATGTGGAGAGGGGATTCTATCATCTTGAGGAGGTATATTTGATGGAGGAGGTGGAGGAATAGATGAGACTTGGGCATGTGATTGAGGTGGTATTTGTGATTGTGTGGATGATGAAGGTACAAATGAGAGATTTGTTGAAGGAGGAGGAGGAGGAGGATGAGCAGGAGAGTTAGAGGGAGAGGGAGATCTTTCAGGGATGGAACCAGGCTTAGTGATTTGCCTGGTCCATTTAGAAAAGAGAGCAATTGACATCCTCTTCCCTGGAGGAATGGGGATTCCTTTTGACCTACATAGGTCAGGAAAGGAATGGAAGAGGACTTGACTCATGATTCTCATGTAGGCATTCTCTTTGTGAGAGTATTTAGAGCCTATCATCTTGAGTAGCCATGTGGCCCAGTCTACCTTCTTCTTCAACACAAGGGCCCCCATGATGTTCAGTTGTTGTTTTGGTACTGCATCATGTGCTGAGATCTTGCACAGTAGAACTTTCCCTACTATATCAGCCAGCAGCCTATATTCATCAGAAAAGTCTACCTTTTTCAGATGGATTGGTCTATCTTTTGAGAATTTCATGGTGGTGAGCAAATGCTTGATTTCATCAGGTGTGAGTTCAATGGATTCATCACCTATTAGGGGAATAATCAAGACTTGTTTAGTCATTCTTTTAGAGGCTCATTGTCTTTCCTTATTTCTTTTAAACTAAGATGATAGTAGGATATACCTGATGGAAGATCAAAGGTGACCCTAATATGTTCTGCTGAGATTGAGACTGGTGTCTCATATAGTGTTCCCTGGATTTCTCCTTGTTCAGATATCTGAACATGAGTTATTAGCTCTGTGAGCTCTGATTCCAGGAGCTTGCACCTGGTGGAGATGAGTTTGTCCAGTCCTGCTTCAGTAAAGAGAGCAATGATGCTCTTGTAGTTTTCTGCGGCAGCTTGGAAGGATTCAAGGTCAATGTGTAACACCCTGCCAGTACAAAAAGTATAACAGCAGGTCCGGCCGGGACCCCACGCCATACAAACCACACTAGCTAGGAGTTAAAAGGTGATAACCAGAAAGTAACAACTAACGAGAGTACAAAACGTAAGCGGAAGCATTAATTAAACCATTCAAATAGACATGTCCACTATCATAGGAATGAATCCAGAAATAAGAGTTACGGCCTTAGGGCCTTACATCAAATCAATGTACAAAACTCCAAAAAGCATACATCGGCACGTAGGCCGGCAATACATGAGAAAACAGGAAAAAGGCTGGCCTTCGAGGGCCAACTCAGCAAAAGGACAGCAAAGGACCAACGCCCGCTATTTCCCGCTAGGCTCACCTGCACCTGCATAAGAACATTCCACCAAGCGGTGGTAAACAAAGCAACGGTCAGCACAGCTGACCAAATTATAACGACCCCACCCCTTTCCCGGGGTGGCGGAGATTCTACCCTGCAAGTAAGCCATACTAGCACAAGTACTAATCTAAAGAGAGTGCAACTACACAAGGTGAGGTTTCAAGCACAATCAATCTTCTAGGTTGAGCATCAAAAAGAAGGGAACCTAGGTATGCACATGATGTTGGTTGGGTTCACCCGAAGGTTTCCCACAACCGCCTAAGCAAATCGCATGAGGCTAAACATAACATCAAATTCACAACACTCCACCCTAAGGGTCACCACCTTAGGTGGGAAACAAGAGCTTTTGGTCGGTCTAGGTATGACACCTTCCACGACCTCTCCCATGATCACACGGCCTTCATGAGGAAGGGACCTCTCGCCGATCTGCATGGAAACGGGTTCGGTTCAGCTTTGCCCGTGCTCTAATCGTCGCGATCTATCGCACGACGCGGGTACGGCTTCACCTCGGCCCGTAAGGGTTTAGCACTTTCAAGTGCTACACAAAAATATACGCTACGCACCTAACCCCTTCACAAGGATCTAGGCTTCGCGAATTCTCAACAAGGGAGGTACATACGCTCCGCATCAATAACGTGGTGAAGGTTTGCCTTCATCCAAAACTCAAAGCATGGGGCTTTCGTAGGGATCTTCACAAGACGCCTACACTTAACTCCCGCAATACTATAGGTGAGTTCACGGAGTCATTCTCCGGCACGCATTCTAGGTCTAACCTAAATGCAACGTCGCAAATCAAGCATCACCGATTCGGGCTCACGGCCACGAATAGGCTTCACACAAAATGCCTAAATCTGCACGACTACCGGATTTTCTACATGCAATATGCCGGGGACGGACACAATCTACCCGGAGTCCCGAAGGACTTGAGGAAATCCTACACTTCACCCATTTGGTGAAAGAGATACCTCATGCAAGCAAAGAAAGAGGAATAAATGGACAAATACAAGTCCAAAGTTCGGGAGGAAGAATCGTTACCCTAGACGTGTTCCTCTTCGCCATGGATCCGAGATTCTACGCGGAGGGAAAGAACCGCACCGGGCTGCACTCTCCGGATCTGGAAACGGCTCGCGAAACGGAGCTCCGGAGCTCCGTCAATGGCGAAATCTCCTCTTCTTCTTCCTTGCCCCCTTCTTCTTCCTCTAGCCTAGGAGAGAGAAACACTATGAAATAATGAGGGTTTAATCCCTCTCCAAAGCCCTAAGACCCCCCAGCATCAAATCCCAGCCGTTGGATCGAATTTCAAGAAATTTGATCGGTCGGATCCTCTTCTCCGCTCAAAATCGCGGAACAGAATAAACAGGGCGCACGATCACAGGCGCACGGTCAGTGGTCGTGCGCGACGAGGGCAATGGTCGTGCGCACTATCCGGGACAGAACTCTGAATTCTTGCGAATAAGCGCACGATCGCTGGCGCACGATCACTGGTCGTGCGCGAAGAGGGAAATGGTCGTGCGCACTGTCCGAGACAGAACTCGATTCTCTTCTGAATTAACGCACGATCGCTGGCACACGATCACTGGTCGTGCGCGATGAGGCCACTGATCGTGCGCTAAGAGCAGACAGGGAAAATTCTAGCCTGCTTCACGTGCCGCACTACCACTCCGCCTACTTCGCGGAACTACCAGACTTGGGGTGTTACAACTCCACCCTCCTTAAAAGAATTTCGTCCCGAAATCCAAGAAACAGTAATAGCATAAATTACAGTTATACTTTACCTGAGGGAAAATAGCTCGGGATACTCCGCAAGCATCGTTTGCTCTCTCTCCCAAGAGAGCTCCTCTCGGCCGCAGTTATCCCACCGGACTTTTACCATCCGAATGGACTTGTTCCGCAGCTGCTTTACTTCGGTATCTTCGATGCGTAAAGGCTTGACTTTCGTCGACAACCCACTATCGACCGGAACTTTGCCGACCGCAACGATATGAGTAGGCTCTTGCACTGCCTTCCTCAACACTGAAATGTGGAACACGTCGTGCAGACCGCTCAGCTCTGCAGATAGTGCAAGCCGATAAGCCGCATCACCAACACGCTCCACGATCTCGAACGGTCCTAAGTACCTCGGACTGAGCTTTTTCAAGCGTCGAATCCTTGATACCCCTTTGAACGGTTTGATCTTCAAGTAAACCCGGTCACCGACGGCAAACTCTAAGTTCCTATGCTTGGCGTTGAAATACTTTGCTTGCCTATCCTGGGCAACCAATAGCCTTTCGCGTATAGCCCGGATCGTCGAAGTTGCTTCTTCAACATCCTTTCGCTTCAATAGCTTAGTATCGCCCGTTTCCGCCCAAGACAACGGCGTACGACACTTCTTACCATAGAGGGCCTCGAAAGGAGCCATCTTTATGCTGGCTTGGTAGCTATTATTGTAGGCGAATTCGATCAAATAGAGGTGATCCTCCCACCTCTTTCCAAAGTCTAGAGCGCACATTCGGAGCATATCCTCCATAGTCCTGTTGGTTCTCTCGGTCTGTCCATCCGTTTGCGGGTGGAAGGCCGTGCTGAACTTCAATTTTGTGCCCAACAGTTCATGGATAAGCCTCCAATCTTTCGATGTGAAACGCCCGTCACGATCGCTGACGATGCTACGAGGGACACCGTGCAGTCTCACGATACTATCCACATAGAGCTTTGCTAGCTTCTCTACGGAATCATCCTTCCGGTTCGGAATGAAGTGTGATACCTTTGTCAAACGGTCCACGATCACCCATATGGCGTCGTTTCCATGTTGCGATCTCGGCAATCCGTGCACGAAATCCATCGAAATATCATCAAACTTCCATTCCGGAATCGGCAAGGACTTCAGAAACCCACCGGGACGTTGACATTCCGCTTTCACCAACGCGCAAGTATGACACTTGGCTACGTAAAGGGCAATGTCTTTCTTCATGCCCGGCCACCAGAACAGTTTCTTCATATCCATAAACATTTTAGTGCTCCCCGGGTGGATCGAGTACTTGGTATGATGAGCCTCGTACATCAATTCCGCCCGTAGAGTACCAACGTTTGGGATGCATAACCTTTCCTGCTTCCACATAAGGTCGTCTTCGAAGGAGAAATCAGCGTTTAACCCTTCAACGGTTTCCGCTTTGTATCGTTTCAAGCTCTCGTCCAACTCCAATGCTTGTCGAACTCGGTCGGCAAGGTCGTAGTGAACTTCCGTCCAGTTCAAGCATGCTGAAGTAGACGTTCTCCTATCAATGCATATGATCTCCATTTCTTCTAGCTCACGGATTAGACGCTCATCGTGCATCAAAATCCAATTTGCTTGTGCGGGAGCCCGACGACTCAACGCGTCTGCAACTACGTTTCCTTTACCGGGAGTATACTTGATATCGAAGGTGTAGTCCCCAAGGAACTCCATCCACCTCCTTTGGCGCATGTTCAACTCCCTTTGGTCTAGTAAGTACTTGAGGCTCTTATGGTCGGTAAAGATATCGATCTTCACGCCATATAGATAGTGTCTCCAAAGTTTGAGGGCAAAAACCACGGCCGCTAGCTCCAAATCATGGACCGGGTAATTCCTCTCGTGAACCTTCAGTTGCCGGGAGCCGTAGGCAATTACCTTCCCGAACTGCACTAGGACACAACCCAAACCACTTCCTGAGGCGTCGCTATATATTTCGTAGCCTTCCGTACCTTGTGGCGAGCATAGAATGGGCGCCGTGGTCAGACGGCTCTTTAGCTCTTCAAAAGCTCGTGCGCACTCGGGCGACCAAACGAACTTATGATCCTTCCTAGTCAGTTTTGTGAGAGGAAGTGCGATCCTCGAGAAGTTTTCCACAAAGCGCCTATAATAGCCGGCAAGTCCTAAGAAACTTCGGACTTCCGCTACGTTTTTCAACAAAGGCCACGCTTGGATCGCTTCTATCTTCGACGGATCAACTGCAATTCCTTCGCCACTAACAACATGACCAAGGAATGCCACTGACGGTAGCCAAAACTCGCACTTGGAGAACTTGGCATATAGCTGACTCCTCCTCAAGGTGCTCAGGACTGCGTGCAGATGCCCTACATGCTCCTCTTCCGACTGAGAGTATACCAAAATGTCGTCGATGAAGACGATCACAAATTGATCTAAATACTCTCGGAATGTCATATTCATCAAGTCCATGAATACCGACGGTGCGTTGGATAGACCGAACGGCATTACCGTGAACTCAAAGTGCCCAAAGCGGGTACTGAACGCTGTCTTTGGGATGTCGCATTCCCTTATTCGCAGTTGATAGTAGCCGGACCTTAGGTCTAGCTTGGAGTAAACCGTCGACCCCATCAGTTGGTCGAATAGATCATCGATTCTAGGAATCGGATATCGGTTTTTCTCGGTCAACTTGTTTAGCTCTCTATAATCGATACATAGACGCAAGCTCCCATCCTTCTTTTTCACAAAGAGGACCGGTGCACTCCAAGGCGAAGAACTTGGACGTACGTAGCCTTGCTCTAGCAGCTCTTGCAATTGGACCTTCAACTCTGCCAATTCCTTTGGCGCTATTCGGTATGGTGAGCGGGCCACAGGTTTGGCACCTGGCACCAACTCGATACAGAAATCAATCTCCCGATGAGGCGGAGCCCCAGGGAGTTCGTTAGGAAACACGTCGGCGTATTCCGCTACAACTGGGACATCACACAACCTGGGCTTTGGCTCCGAAGCCTCCAACAAGGTGAAGAACAACTCGGCGCCTTTTCTCACCGCCTTAACCACTTGGAGAGCAGACATCAGCGTCTTGCTCGCCCCTCGCATACCGGCGAAGGTGGTTTCATCGTCGGTGTTCGTTCCCAGAGTGATCTCCTTTGCGTTGCAATCTATGCATGCTCGCTGCTCCGAGAGCCAGTCCATGCCGAAGATCACATCGAATTCAGCTAACGGTAGTAACGACGCTTCCAAGTCGAAATCTTGACTTCCGATCTGCACCTTCACACGGCTCTTTCTATCCGCACTCATTCGAGATCCATTGGGTAGCACTACTTCCAGTCTATCCTCTACAAAGGTAGACGGCACTCCGATTCGCACCACGAAGTCCTCGGACAGAAAAGAGTGCGATGCACCGGTATCGAATAGAGCTCTCGCCGGATAGTTGAAAATTAGGACGAAACCTAATTGTACACAAATAACACATACAGTCGTACAACCGAAAGAATCATATAAATAGCTGTAAAAGCTAACTTCTAATTCGTACCTGTGACGACATCGGTTTGTCGTATGGCTTCTTGTTGGCCAAGCGAATAGACTCTCGGCTGAGTCGGAATGTGTTGGGAGGCCGAAGACTCTGCCGCTTTGCCCGCAGCCCGAGCATAATCCACCGCTCGATTTGCCGCCTTTGGGGGACCACTTCGACACACCGCAGCTTTGTGTCCCACCTTCCCGCAGGTGAAACACGTAATAGGAGTCCGCGCGGTCGTGGCTCCCGAAACGTTCGAAGAAGCTGGTTCCGCCTGCTTGAACTTCCGCTTGTTCCTTCTGAAGTCCGGCTTGGACTGAGAGGCCGGCGCATGAAACTCGGGTTTCTTTACAACACTCTTTGCTTGTACCCTCTTCATGTCCAACTCCAAAGATCTGGCGGTTTGCACCATCACTTGGAAGCCAAACGTCATAGGGCCTGCGAGGAGCAGCCTCAACTCGTCCCGAAGCCCTTCATAGAATTTATTCGTCTTCGTCTCCTCATCCTCCACCAATGCCCCCGCATAGCGACTCAGTCTGGTAAACTCATGTAAGTAATCGTCAACGGAGCGATCACCTTGAGTTAACCTCAGGAACTGGTTTTGTAACGCAATGCGTTGGGCAGAGGGGATAAACCGCTGGAGGAACGACTTTGAAAACTCAGCCATTGTTATTTCAGTAATGTCTCTATCGCCGAACTTGTGCAGTTCCTGCTCTTCCCACCACAGCACAGCCTCTCCGTCAAGAAGGAAAGTGGCTAAGGTGACCATCATGGCTTCGTCCGTCGCCGTCGCCCTCAGAGTTCTTCTAACTCTTGACAACCAGTCTTCTGCCTCCGTTGGGGACTCAGATCCCGAGAAGGTAGGAGGATTAAAGCTCAAGAAGTGCTTTAATTGTTGGTCACGCGCTCGCCCCGCAACTACTTGCGCAACTTGACGCTCCACCCTCGGTGCTAACGCCGGTTCCACTGCAGCTACTGGCACAGGGGCATCAACCCTTGGTGCTACCGCAGGTTCCACTGCAGGTTCAATTACCGGGGCCGCATCAGTAGTAGGCGTAGCAGGCTGTGCAAGCCTTTGCGGTTGAGCATTGATCATCGCGAAGACTGCTTCTGCGACCATTCTGATCATCTCAGCTGAAGGAGTGGTCGCTGGCACCTCAGCCGACCCACTACTTTCAGCGGTGTTACGGGGTTGAGACCGCCCCGCAGCACTTCTAGTTACCTATAATCATGCAAGGCACAATTTAGTGACCCTAAACGTATCAAACATCAAACATGGAACGCTCAGGTTCCGCAAACAAGTATGTTTTTTTCATTCCTAAGTGGACATTCTTATTAGTTTTTGACGTTCTAGGTGAATGCACAGCCCGTGCGCACCACCCCTTAAAAGGAATTCGTCCCGAATTCGCTAAACTACGGATCGACGCCTTAAGTCGGATACCAAATTGTAACACCCTGCCAGTACAAAAAGTATAACAGCAGGTCCGGCCGGGACCCCACGCCATACAAACCACACTAGCTAGGAGTTAAAAGGTGATAACCAGAAAGTAACAACTAACGAGAGTACAAAACGTAAGCGGAAGCATTAATTAAACCATTCAAATAGACATGTCCACTATCATAGGAATGAATCCAGAAATAAGAGTTACGGCCTTAGGGCCTTACATCAAATCAATGTACAAAACTCCAAAAAGCATACATCGGCACGTAGGCCGGCAATACATGAGAAAACAGGAAAAAGGCTGGCCTTCGAGGGCCAACTCAGCAAAAGGACAGCAAAGGACCAACGCCCGCTATTTCCCGCTAGGCTCACCTGCACCTGCATAAGAACATTCCACCAAGCGGTGGTAAACAAAGCAACGGTCAGCACAGCTGACCAAATTATAACGACCCCACCCCTTTCCCGGGGTGGCGGAGATTCTACCCTGCAAGTAAGCCATACTAGCACAAGTACTAATCTAAAGAGAGTGCAACTACACAAGGTGAGGTTTCAAGCACAATCAATCTTCTAGGTTGAGCATCAAAAAGAAGGGAACCTAGGTATGCACATGATGTTGGTTGGGTTCACCCGAAGGTTTCCCACAACCGCCTAAGCAAATCGCATGAGGCTAAACATAACATCAAATTCACAACACTCCACCCTAAGGGTCACCACCTTAGGTGGGAAACAAGAGCTTTTGGTCGGTCTAGGTATGACACCTTCCACGACCTCTCCCATGATCACACGGCCTTCATGAGGAAGGGACCTCTCGCCGATCTGCATGGAAATGGGTTCGGTTCAGCTTTGCCCGTGCTCTAATCGTCGCGATCTATCGCACGACGCGGGTACGGCTTCACCTCGGCCCGTAAGGGTTTAGCACTTTCAAGTGCTACACAAAAATATACGCTACGCACCTAACCCCTTCACAAGGATCTAGGCTTCGCGAATTCTCAACAAGGGAGGTACATACGCTCCGCATCAATAACGTGGTGAAGGTTTGCCTTCATCCAAAACTCAAAGCATGGGGCTTTCGTAGGGATCTTCACAAGACGCCTACACTTAACTCCCGCAATACTATAGGTGAGTTCACGGAGTCATTCTCCGGCACGCATTCTAGGTCTAACCTAAATGCAACGTCGCAAATCAAGCATCACCGATTCGGGCTCACGGCCACGAATAGGCTTCACACAAAATGCCTAAATCCGCACGACTACCGGATTTTCTACATGCAATATGCCGGGGACGGACACAATCTACCCGGAGTCCCGAAGGACTTGAGGAAATCCTACACTTCACCCATTTGGTGAAAGAGATACCTCATGCAAGCAAAGAAAGAGGAATAAATGGACAAATACAAGTCCAAAGTTCGGGAGGAAGAATCGTTACCCTAGACGTGTTCCTCTTCGCCATGGATCCGAGATTCTACGCGGAGGGAAAGAACCGCACCGGGCTGCACTCTCCGGATCTGGAAACGGCTCGCGAAACGGAGCTCCGGAGCTCCGTCAATGGCGAAATCTCCTCTTCTTCTTCCTTGCCCCCTTCTTCTTCCTCTAGCCTAGGAGAGAGAAACACTATGAAATAATGAGGGTTTAATCCCTCTCCAAAGCCCTAAGACCCCCCAGCATCAAATCCCAGCCGTTGGATCGAATTTCAAGAAATTTGATCGGTCGGATCCTCTTCTCCGCTCAAAATCGCGGAACAGAATAAACAGGGCGCACGATCACAGGCGCACGGTCAGTGGTCGTGCGCGACGAGGGCAATGGTCGTGCGCACTATCCGGGACAGAACTCTGAATTCTTGCGAATAAGCGCACGATCGCTGGCGCACGATCACTGGTCGTGCGCGAAGAGGGAAATGGTCGTGCGCACTGTCCGAGACAGAACTCGATTCTCTTCTGAATTAACGCACGATCGCTGGCACACGATCACTGGTCGTGCGCGATGAGGCCACTGATCGTGCGCTAAGAGCAGACAGGGAAAATTCTAGCCTGCTTCACGTGCCGCACTACCACTCCGCCTACTTCGCGGAACTACCAGACTTGGGGTGTTACACAATGTCGAAGCCTGAGTTGGTCTTGGGAGCCATTTTAGGTTAGTGAAGGAGAGAGGAAAAGATTAGCTGGTCTGAGGAGCACGAAGAATGAAAGAGGCAGTGTCGTGAAGGTTTCTAACTGAAGAGTCTTTTTAAGTCAGGTGAAGCGTCGAAACTGGACTCAATTCGAGGTTTATTCGGTACTTCAGTGGATGTGACCGAAAATAATTTAGCATTGCCGCTCGTTTTTATGAGGTCGACGTTACGTCGAGTGGAATTCGACGTGAGCGTCGATTTAGTCTGCTTTGGGATGCAAGGGTTTCTTATCGACGTATGCGTCGATAGCAGTCGACGCATGCGTCGATTGTGCTTATTGATCTGAGTTATCGACGTTGCGCTGATTAGAAGTCGACGTGACTTTTAATTTTCCTGAAAAGTTCTGGGTGTTTATTTCTTTTTATCTCTTCTTAATCCTAAAGGTTTCTAAGGTAGCGTAGGACTGGGTTTTAAGACCAATTTGATTGATTATACCAACACTTTTTGGCAAGGTGGCCATTTTTGTTGCATATGTAACACCTGAGTATCTTACTTTTGTGAGAGTTTGAGTTTAAAGGTGAATAGAAGTGTTGACTAGGATACCAGTGTTGATTAGGATAGAAGGTTTCATTAGGATGGGAAGTTTGGTTACCTAGTTTTGGGTAAAAATTTTGGTTAGAATGTTGATTAGGATAGAAATTATGATCAGGATGAATGGGTCCTGAATAAGGGTTAGGATGAAAGACTTTTGGAGGAAAGATGTTTAAATTGTTCTAAATTTTTGTGCGTCGATATCCATTCGACGCATGTTGATAGTCACGTTGATTTGTATTCGGCGCTTTCTCCAGATGGTGTCGATCTGATTTCGACGCATAGAAAAAGTTGCGTCGATTGGAAGTCGACGTGCTTTTGTTCATCCATCTAGAAGAGGTCGAAGCATCTGAGAGATTGCGTTGAGTAGAAGTCGACGCACTATCGTGCATGCGTCGATATGAAGTCGACGCAACTGTATCTTCATAAATTTTCATTTTGCCTTTCTCTGTTTTTACTCCTTTATGTCTTGTTTTTCTTGGTTTGATTGTTTCTTCAGATGAAGTTTGTGAGTCATCAGCTGAATAATAAGATGTTTCATCAAATTCCTTTATTTCTTTGAAGGAGTTTTCTTCCTTATCTTTTGGGTCTTTTTCTTGGTTTGTCATTTTGACAGGTTTAGTGAATTTTACAGGACTCATCCAAACAGGTTTGTTGGATGGAATTAGGCTGATTGAGGGATCAGCCCCTAACCCAAGATGGTTGTGTCTTATTGTTTGTTTTTCAGTGATTTCCTTAAGAGTTTGGCTTCTCATTTTTATTGATTCTTCAAAGGCTTTTGCCTGGGTTACTTTATCCTTAAGGAATTGATTTTCTATTCTAGCCCTTTCTATTTCCTTTTCTATTCTGCTAGCTATTGATTCATAGTCTTTAGAGGATTTAATTTCTGTGTTTCTCTGGTTTTTAGCTACATTGATTTGTTCTTTTAGATCTTTAATTTCTTGTTTTGTTTTTAGTTGATCTAGGTACATTCCCATAAAATCATTTCTAAAATTATCACTTTGAAAATCTATTTCATCAAACATGCTTACCTCATCCTCATCCTCAGATTCCTCAATGAGAATGAGGTTCTTTTCTTTTTCATCATCAGAAGATATGCTTTCTTCTGATCCTGTTTCACTCCATGATTTATCATCATTCTTTGAGTCTTCAAAGGCCATCAAGCATAGGTCTTCTTGCCTAGATTCTTCATTGTCACTCTTAGAGGATGAACTATCCTCAGAGTTTGTTTCACTCCAGACTTCTGCAATGAAGCCTCTTTCTTTCTTCTTCCCCTTTTTCTTCAGATCTTTCTTTTTCAGATCCTTTTCTGTTTCAGCATTCTCTGGACATTCTGGGGCAATGTGTCCAGGTTTCCTGCAAGAATAGCAAATAATTTCTTTAGTGGGGGTTTTGTCATACCTTGGTTTTGACTCCCTCCTTTTTGATCCATCTGTCTTGACCCATTTCTTAAATCTTCTGGCCAAGAAACTGAATAATTCTTCTTCAGTGACAGGGGCTCCTTCTTCTGTTGCCTTTAGAGCAATGTTCCTGCTTTTTGAGGAAGTTGGAGTGTTTTCTCTTCTTTCCTTCTCCTCTCTAGTTTTCAGCAACTGCTCATAGGATCTGAGTTTTCCTAAGAGAGCATCTGTTGAGATCTCTTTTTGTCCTCTTGTGTCTCTTATTGCCCAAATTCTTGAGTCCCATGAACTAGGGAGACTCATTAGCAATTTGTCATTAATCTCAGTGAGAGAGATTTCTCTATCCAAGTCTCTTAGTTGATTGATGATCAGACTGAATCTGTCATACATTTCAGAGATGCTTTCTTCAGCTTTCTTTTGGAAGTTCTCATATTGAGAGATCAATAGAGCCTTTTTATCTTTCTTTTCATCAGCACTTCCTTCCACCATCTTTGTGAGAGCATCCCAAATTTCTTTGGATGATTCACAGTCAACAACCTTTTGAAAAATGTCATCTGAGAGAGTTGAGGCAAGTATGTTCATGGCCTTTAGATCATATGTTCTTGCCTTCTTTTCATCTTCTGTCCACTTAGATCTTGGAACAAGTGTTTGTGTGACATTTCATTTGTATCCTTTCTATAAGGCTTTGGGGGACCTGTCATAGTAATATCAAACAAGTCAGCATCAATGGAATTCATATAAATTCTAATTCTTGTTTTCCAAATTGCAAACTTTTTAAGATTGCACATTGAAGGTCTGGTGGAAGCATAATCTTTGATTTGTGGCATATGATAAAATAGTTTTGAAAAATATATATATATATGAGAGGTAAGATCTTTTTGATCAAGGAGTTATCCCTTTTAGATCAACCTGGCTCTGATACCAATTGAAAGTGCACAGTTTACCTCACTAGAATTCTCTAGAGGGGGGGGGGGGGGGGTGAATAGAGATTAAAAATTATTTTGTGCAAAGTTAATATATATATATATATATGTGTATGATCACAGATTATAGCTTCTCACACATCAACAAGAATTAAACAAGTAAAGAAAGTAAATGCAAGAAAAGAAATCACAGCACAACACAAGAAAATATAGTGGTTCCCCAAACTTTGGGTAGTCCACTCTTCTACCCCCTTGGTAGGAATTCACTATCTTGTACTGAGTCTTTTGATAAGGAGACTCTTAGAACCACCCTGAGTCTTTTGACAAGGAGACTCTTAGAACCAACTGAGTCTTTTGACAAGGAGACTCTTAGAACCAGTACATTGAATTTTTTGAAGAGAGATTCTAAAAACTCTTTTACAATGTTATAAGTAAGAAAGAAAGTAAGAAAGAAATAAGAACAAGAATGAAGCTTCTTCCTAGCAAGAAGATTGGAAGCACAAGAAGTAGTGAATGAAAATCTCTCTTCTATAGTGAGAAGGAGATTGTAAAAACTTTTCTCTCTTTTGAGAGAACTTTCAGAGTTTGCAGTAGAATGGCTTCTAAAGAAGAAGGAGAAGATGAAGACTTTTTCTCTGCAGCACACTATCTCTTTTCTCAGTTTTTCTCTCTATTCTCTTGAGAGCTTTTCCTCTATTTCAAATGTATGTGGTGGATCACTCAACTTCATATTTTCTGCCGACCTCCTCTTTATTTATAGCTCTGTGTAAAAATAATGCTATAGGAGGATAATTAATTAGCAGTCAGAGAATTGGAAGAATAGAAATATTTCCATAATTAGCATACCAATAGAAGGAAAGAATTCATTCCAAATTCGAATAATATCCATAATGAGTTTTATCAGATTAGCCAAGAATCAAATAGAAGGAAAGAATGATTCAGAACGGCTATAAAATATTAACATTATTCCATATAAATTAGATCTAATGAAAGAAGGAAAGAGATCTGGCGCATATTTAAATCTGTCATATAAATCGACGTGCGTCGATTACCATTCGACGTAAGCGTCGAATTCATCCTGGCTGCGTCGACTAGAAATCAGAGTAGCGTCGACAACACATACGTCGAAATCTTCCTAAAGTTACTTCGACTTAATCTGAAGGGAACGTCGACTATAGCTCGACGTTGCGTCGAATACTATTCGACGCATATTTACTTAACCTTGTTTTTCTTTCTTAGAATTCATATTCAACTTAATTCAAGGGGTTAAGAGAAATCATTTTCCCAACAGTTACCACCTACAAAGGTGAAGTACCCCGAGGTAGACCGTCGGTCATCTAATGCTCCGGCCCAATCCGCGTCAGTATATACATCAATACTCTGACAATCATCATTTTTAGTGAACAAAACTCCTTTCCAGGAGAAGATTTTAGATATCTCAAGATGCGCATAACCGCATTCATATGTTGTTCTCCGGGATTATGCATGAATTGGCTCACCATACTCAATGCATAGGCAAGGTCGGGTCTTGTGTAGGCTAAGTACATCAATCTTCCAACCAACCTTTGATATCTTCCTTTATCGATGAGTACCTGATTGGCCTCAATACATAATTTTACTCCTTCATCAACTGGTGTATTGGCTGGTTGACATGCTGACATACCCGTCTCCTTAAGCAAATCTAGAGCATACTTCCGTTGAGACAAGAGAATATCATGATTAGATCGGGATACCTCGATGCCAAGAAAATACTTTAAGTGTCCGAGGTCTTTCATTTCGAATTCTTTTGACAAATACGCTTGTAGAGCCAATCTTTCTTCAGGGTCGTTTCCTGTCACCACCATGTCATCAACATACACAATAAGAACAGTAATCTTACCATTATTTCTCTTCAAGAATAAGGTGTGATCAGAGTTGCTCTGATGGTAGCCAAATCGTTTCATGGCCTTTGTGAACCTCCCAAACCATGTTCTCGGAGATTGTTTTAGGCCATATAACGATTTCCTTAGTTTGTATACCCTCCGACGATGTGCTCTTGGTGCAACACACCTCGGTGGCAGCTTCAGAATCGGCTTGGAATGGTGTCCGAAATTCAATTGTGCTGGAAGGTACCCGGTTGATCAAATATGCTGCAGAGGTAAGAGCATGCCCCCAATAAGATAACGACAAATGTGCCCCTATCAATGAAGCACGTACAACTTCCAATAAGTGACGATTTTTCCGCTCTGCCACCCCATTCTGTTGGGGGGTATCAACACATGTGGTTTGGTGAGTGATTCCATGAGTTTCTAGATATTGCTTCAATTCAAAATTCAAATATTCACCTCCATTGTCACTGCGGAGAACTTGAACCCGTGCATTGTACTGACTGCAAACCAATTTATGAAATTTTTGAAATAAGCAGTTCACTTCACTTTTGGACTTCATCAAACAGACCCAAGTCATCCTGGTACAATCATCAATAAAAGTAACGAACCAACGTGATCCATCCAACGTAGTAAATTTTGATGGACCCCAAACATCAGAATGTATGATCATAAAAGGAACATGACTTTTATTTAAAGTTAAAGGAAACGAAGCACGATGGCTTTTTGCAAGTTCACACACATCACATTTGAAACTAGAAACATCAAGATTTGTAAACAAACTAGGAAATAACTTCTTCAAGTACCCAAAGGAAGAATGTTCCAGACGTCGATGCCATAACCACACTTCAGACCGCAGCTTGTCTTTCTCAGAATCTCCAACCTTTAAAGCGTGACGCAACTTATCTGAACATTTAGACTCCAAATCCAGGTAATACAGCTTCCCCCGCCTAACACCACAACCAATCGTCTGCCTTGTCTGGATATCCTTAAAGACACAGGAGTCAGGCCAAAAAATAACAACACAAAATAAGGCAGTGGTTATTTGAGAAATTGACAAGAGGTTATAATTTAAGAAGGGAACGACCAAAACAGAATCTAAATTTAACGTTTTAGTAAGGGACAAGGGTCCTTCACCAAGTACTGGAATTGAGGTACCATTGGCAGTGGAAACGAACTTTTGAGAGGGAGGTTTAAGAGTGGAGACTTGTCTAGAATCAAAAATCATGTGATCCGTAGCACCGGAATCAATTATCCATGCACTATTAGAAACAAGTGTAGAAATTTGTAAAACCTTACCAACACTACCTGTAGTTGCGGCCAAGGCCAAGGGCTCTTCACCACTACTATTTCCAGTCTTAGCTTCAACCATTGCCGCAGATGACGTCTTCTTAGAGCTTTTCTTCCGGGAATCACGGGTGTGATCCCACCATTCCGGGTATCCCACAAGTTCATAGCACCGGTTTTTTGTATGATCGGTTTGATTGCAGTGTGTGCATTTGTATGTCATCTTAGCCGGATTGGACCGCTTTAGGTCAGGCCAGCCTTGCTGAGATCGATTCCGAGTCATCATGGCGGAAGATTCATGATGCTCAGGTTGTCCGTGCATCACCCCACGACGGACATCTTCGCGTCGAACCAGAGCATAACATTCTTCAAGCCCCGGGATAGGATCCTTCCTCAAGATTTCGCCGCGCACTTGTTCAAAATCAGCTTCTAACCCGGCGAGAAAAATATGAACCCTTTGTCGTTGAAGTACACCCTAGTAGGATGCAAGATCGATTTCATCAATCATCACAACCTTATCGCGATGATCCAATTCACTAAAAATTTCGGTCAGTTCACCATAATAAATGGAGAGGGGTCTACCATTTTGTCTAGCAGAAAAGGCCCTCTGGTTTAATGAAAAAACATGGAGTTCATCCGATCCATCATAAAAAGCTGTAGACAAGGCTTTCCAAATACCTCTTGCAGTAGGTAGACGAATATACCTCTTCATGATTTCCGGGGCATAGAGAGAAGCAACCAGCGCTTGACTTTTTGATTGTCGGAATACCATTTGTCATAGCCTTCATCCCCTTCCTTAGGTACTGGTGATGCCCCATGAAGGAAGGAAAGTTTATCCTTCTCTGCGATCTGCGTCTCGACCATTTGAGACCATAAATCAAAGTTGGTCTCATTCAAAATGATCCCAGCACTGAAGGAGGAGGCGTCATGCTGAATAATGATGGATTTGGCGGCCTCGGATCCAGACGCCGGCGAGTTCGCAGCAGGTGCGGCGGATCCAGACGTCGGCTTGTCCATGGCGGCGATTTAGGGTTAGGTCCTCCGTTCTCGCTCTGATACCAAGAGAAAAATAGAACATGAGGATAAATTATCAAATTTTTCTTATTACTGTCTACCCCTTCAGGAGCATTTATAGCAGTTGCACAAATACATAATTACGGGTGTCACTAGGCTAAGACAAACCTAAAAATACATTACCTAATAATTTAACAGATTCCTGGAGAGGATGTTGTGACAGAGTCAAGTGGTCAAAGTAAGAAAACCCCCTAAAAAAATTTTGCTATTGATATGATTGCAGGAGTTGTCACTCATATTACGAATAACATGGATAATCCAATTTAAAATTCCCCAGTCGGAGCACCTTCGAGGTCGAGGATTGAGCAGTGTATCAAACATTATCTGTTATGACATATCTCTCAGAGGATGATCTTATAAAAGTCATAGATTTACTCAGCGTTGACGTGATAAAGTGCGAGGTCTTCTTAGTCTTGCCAGAGATTGCTAGGAGGAGATGGTTGCACATTCATATATGCGATTAGTTTAGAGCTTTTATGTTTTATTTTGAATGTATCGGATTACTATGACATGACATATTTTGAAGTCGTAGAAGTTTATGTCTTTGCTAAGCTTGATATGGTCAGCTACTAGCTATTTCATTTTTGTGATATTTGTTTGTATCAAGCTAGCATTATCTGTCTTAGTTAAGTTTGATATGATTGTAGAAGTTTGTATGTCTTGCAATGAGTTTTAAATGAAGTGGCTATTGTATGCCGTTTACATATTCGTTGTGATGTTTTTGTCAATTCCAGTCTCTGAATTTCATCCTGCAACCGAACAGAAATATTGAAATATTCAATTCATGTGACAGAAAACCATCCAGCAAACGAACAAAGTAATTGATTTTGACCAAATTCCAAAACCTCTGCGCAGTAGATTTTCGGAAAAATCAATTCCTGTCAATCAAAACCTACGAAACGAACACATCATTATGAAATTCAATTGAACTTCAATTCCTATGGAATTTTTTGGCCGCCGAACAACGAAATTGGAATTGGCAATTCCAATTCTAATTCTTTTCTCCAATTCCGCCCAAACGAACAAGACCTCATTGTAATGTGAAGGACTTCCCTAAGCATGATAATTTTAATATCCTCTAAGATAATTAAAATAATTTAAAACAATATTCATTATTTTCATTGATTTAATATAAGTCGCCCTGAAATTCATCATGGGATTGGAGTTTATATAACTCTGACAATCTAAAGGGTTCCAAATTTTTAGATTTGATCCAAAGAGCTCAGCAACTTAGCTAGCTTATTTTTCATTAGAAGGCTTGTAAATATTATAATAAGTTGTTTTATTTTATATCATTATAAGCATATTATTTTTATGATCATTTTGATATCTCAAAAGATATAGGCTCCGTTTGGCACGGCTGTGGTGATCATGAGCGCGGTGGTTATGAACTGCCGTTCGTGAACGCCCCACCTCACCTAAGGAACTTCATTCGCTTTTATCGAATTTTTATCGATATATTTTTTAGCTGCTCAAATCAAGACACTCGGATCACTGTGTTCCAAAGATGAATTCTTTCGTCCAAACAAACACGGTTTTTTTTTTTTCAAGAAAGTGTTAGCTGGTGGAGAAATTTTTGGTTCTGACTCCGTTTTCAAATATGAGAGATCCCCGTTCTTCTCTCTCCTCTGGATTGAATAACTTTCCCGTTTGATTGAGCCAATCTTTTTGCCTAATAATAATATTGTTATCATACGCTCTCCTTAAATTCTGGGTTTTCAAGCACCCAACAACAATAATTTAAGTCATTTGTTATAAGCACACCTGTTTTGGCTATTCGCACACCAATTTCTATGAGTTATCACGCGCCTTTTAAAAATGTCTTGTACATGCATTTTTAGGAAAAGTGTTTAACACAAAAATTGTAGATCTCGTCGAACAACTTTCGTGTTGAACATTTTTCCTAAAAATGCATGCACAAGACGTATTGTCGCCTTAATTGTAACTATAACGAATTTTTAGTGAATTTTTGAAAATACGCCTTATACATGCATTTTTCTACAAATTTCGTGTTGAACATTTTTCCTAAAAATGCATGTACAAGGCGTATTTTCAAATATTCGGGTAATAATTAATAGCGAAAATTGGTGTGCGAATAGTGAAAATTGGTGTGTGAATAGTGAAAATTGATGTGCTTATAACAATTGCCTAATTTAATATCAAATTCCGATTTATATGGGCCGTTGAGAGAAACTAAAATAATAATAATAATAATTGCAACGGCAAAAAGGGACAGGTAAGGAGTGCTGGTGGTTTCACCAAATGCCAATTCCCCGAGCACTTAATAACAGCAGGAATTGGAATCACCTGCTCCATCAATATTTCATGAACAAATTGGATTTGAAATCCATGCCATGAGGTTGGTCGCCCGCTTCCCCATTCTCAACTGCATTCACTTCTTTATTTTGAATTTAATTCCATAATAAAGTACATTAATCATTAATAAAAAAATATTTAATATTTTATAAATATTTATCCTTTTTTATTTTGCTTCCTCTTTAGCTCATCATTTATAGTTATTTAAAAAATGCTTAATTTAATTGTCTTTTATTATTCTCTCAATTTCTATTTAATTTTATGTTCGCCGTAAATTTTTCACGTTGACAACGAGTAATAAGTGTGCTTTCGAGTCAGAGCACTGAGAAATCCCGTGCGCGAATGTTTGCGTGTGAATTTTTTTTTGCACCGTAAGGAGTAGGGGAGAACTCGCAATGGTCGCTGCTCGGAGTGCGGATTATGCTCGAGTTGACATGATCGGAGCTCGGAGAGACAAATTCGTCGAAGTTGCTTCGGGAAGCGCCGGCAGCTGTTCCAAGGACTCGGGCTGGAAGCTAAAAGTTGAATGTGGGGCATGTGAGTGAACTTAATGTAGGAATCGAACATTAGAGGCTTGGTTCCATCCTTGGCAGATCCGTCTGTTGCCGCTCGTGCTTCCCCCACCGTGATACAAGTTCACTTTGGGAGCGGAGGAACAACATTGGGATTTGACGAGTTTTACTAGGAATATCAAAACTACGTAATCCTTGAATATTTCGTCCGCTTTTGCTGAAAGTTCATCTTCTTTGAATGATGCTAGGACTCTTGTCTTGGATACTGCTGGACTCGACGACGGTTAATTAGCTTGAACACAGATTGTGCCTCACAAGGTAATCCTAGAGCATCGAGTGCGTGTGGACTCGTTCGCCCACAAGCTGGTCCATGGATTGTTCGCTTTCAGGTTAAGTTGGTGTGTGTGTGTTCGGGCGCTGCTTATGAGATTAGTGTTTGGCATGACAGTGGTGGTATAGAAAGTTGCATTGCAGTGTGGACTCTAAGCTTGTCTTGGATTAGATTTATGTAGCTGATGCAATATATTAAAAAAAAATTAGGGAAAATTAATATTGCACCCAAAAAAAGCTTTCTTAATACAATATATCAGCTTTAACTTACTGATTCCCGCATGCGATTACTATTTTACACGTTATTCAAACATGATCTTCCCATGCGATCCACACGCTTAGTTAACGGTCAGGATCCACCGGGAGATCCCTTCACGTTTTTAGTTACCCGATCATTATTTTAGCCGCAAGATCAGTTTTGGTGATACCAAAAATCATTTAAATATTTATTTCTTTAAAAATAATAATAAATATTATTATATATATTTATTATATGCAGTCTTCTGTATGCGGATTACGCGAAGACGCATTTAGCCTGATTTGTTGAGGTTCGCAACCAACTCCTCTCATGTCAGACGCATGAACTTCTCATTTCTTTTCTTCTTATGAAATGAGGTCAATAACTTTTTATCATCCCTTGATATTTTTCGTATTAAGTTCGGCGCGAAAAAAAATTACGAGAATGACAAGCGATATGCTGATGATCGAATCGCCTGACAAATGTTTGAGTGTGACTCTGTTTCGTGATTTAATGCATTAAAAAAAATTCTGTAAAAATACAAGCAGTCGTGCACGAAATTTCCCGGACGCTTATAGTGCCCGTGAAGTTTTTGCTAAATACAAAATTAGTAGAAATAGGGGGGAAAGAGGGTACATGGTACATACTAGGATTTTTTTTTCTTGCGTCCGGATTCGGGACCTAGGTCGGGACCAATGAAAAGCCAACATGCAATGGCCCCACAAGAAATTGTTATGCGCACATCAAACAGTGCACCGCGAGGCCCGCTAGATGCCAGGTTGGCGTCCGGGACCCGGCCGCAAGAATTTCTCACAAACTAGAGGGTCACCTTTAAAAATAATTTAACAAAATACACAAATTAAGCCTCATATTTAAATGTTGTAAAATATGTAATTAAGAAATGATAAAATAGAAAAAAAATGCTGAATATTCATCATTTAATATATAGTATATATAGACATATATCACTTTAAATTTAGGACTAAATTAATAAATTTATAGTGTTAGATTTCCTTGAGGAGATTAAGGCTTCGTTTGGGGCGGCGTTTGAGCGCCGGTGCGGGAGCAACCGCCACCGCACGGCGGGAAAACAAACGCGCGCCGCACGCCGGCGGTGGCGTTTGCTCCAGCAAACCTTCGCAAAAGCCCGCGTAACACGGCGTCTCCAGCCCCACCTCCCCGCCTCCGATTCGAATCCCGCAGGCTTTTCGTCCCGCGCCGGCTCCCGCCGCAGATCCAAAAGAAGCCCAAGTATATGGTACGTGTCGTATAATAAATATATGCCTATTATAAAATAATTAATGAAATTATCTTAACCTTGCTTTTTATTTTGCATGCCAATTTATATAATTTACAGAGATCATAAAGGTTTGACTGTGAAAATTGTTTAATGAGTTATAATTAATATCAAATTATGTTCTAAGTACTTTATAAAATTATTTCCATCGCATTATAGCCAGGCTATATATAATCTAACTCATTCACTCATGCCAAGCATTTTTATCTTGTACATTTTTTTAGGCGGTTGTTATTCGCAGATTAATTTTTTTTTTCATTTTATTTGAGTTTATAAATATATATTCGCGGGCCAATTCACTAATCATAAATGTCTTGTCTATATTAAAATTAAAAATGAATGTTGCATTTTGTAAGGTATTGATGACTAGTACTAAGGTTATAATATCATATACATTTTATTTTAGATGTTTTTTTCATTGTTCATGCGATTGCGATTTCAAAAAATATTTGGGAAGATTTAGAAAGACGATTTCTTCATTGCTCATGTGATTTAGGCTCTGTTTGGTTGGGCTGTTGCTGATGAAAAGTTGCAGATGAAAAGTTGCTGATAGGAAAAGTGATGATTCCGGAAAACGGAGTTTTGTTAAAAAACTGTTTGGGTGAAATGAAGTTTGCAAAACAGAGTTTTGAAAAAGTTGTTTGGGAATGCAAAACAATGTTTCTCGGCCTCCTGTGAGCCTACCCTATCATCTTGAACCCCATGCTCGCACTCACTAAAATTAATATCCGCACACGAAGAGTGTCGGCGAAATTATATATAGATAATAATAATAATACTAATAATTACAGTAATAATAATATTAATATTAATAGTACTACTAATAATAATAATAATAATATAGCTGGGGAGAGGTAAAAGAGGAAGCGTGAAGATAGAGAGAAAAAATGGGAGGAGAGAGAAAGTAAGGAGGGAGCGGGAAGGCGAGAGAGGAATTAAAAGCTATAGGCGGAGAGAGAAAATAAGGGGCAGCAGGAAGAGGACGCACGAAAAAGTAGGTTTTTGTCACGGTTGAAATTAAAGCTATACGTGGCTTTTTAAAAAAGCAGAGTTTTGCTAAACATATGCGCTAAACACAGCTTATACATAAAATTGCGTTTTGGCCCAGTCGCACCGGAGCTCATCAGCCCAACCAAACGCCACCTTAAATAATCTCTCCTTGTGGTGAGGACGGCAAAGAGGATGACCAAAATTTTGTTTTAAATTTTTTGTACTAATCTGTGGACAACAAAAATATCTGCAAATAACAAATTTGACTTCCTTTAGAGCTACGAATAGACAAAATCTACGAATAGTCAAATATGGTTTGTAAATATCAGCCGTTTTTTTATTTTTCATTCTTACTTAATTATATAGCAAGAGAAATCTCTCCTGACTTGAGAAAGAGAGCATGACCGAGAATTTAATTATATAGCTTTTTCGTATACACGCATTCCGCATTCCGCGATGCTCAAACAAGATTCCCAACTTCATTCACGAGATCCTTCTTAGAGCAAGAGAAATCTCTCCTGATGATGACAAGGTTGATACACTCATCAGCCACACGATTTACCTCTCGGTACTCATGATCGATAGCAAATGCGTCAAGACTATGAGCCCAAGATAACTAAGGCTTTATTTGTTTAGGCGGTGGCAGACGGAAACGGCGGCCGGAAACGCTGCTTTGGGACTGGAGGGGGGGAGGCGGGGATCGAAACAGAGATTTTGGGGGGCTTTTCAGCTGTCCGGCGGGTGCAAACGGAGCAAACGCCGCCATCACCCATTTGTTTACGGCGGCGTTTGCTCCAAATGCCCGGCGAAAACGACGAAACAAACAAAGCCTAAATTGTTGAAAAAAAATAATACTTTATTAAATTAATACAAAAAATAAAAGTAAGTTCACATAATTTAAGCCTCATTCCCCTCGATGACAACAATATCTCCCTTCGGGACAATCCCTTGGTAAGATTATCAGCCAGATTCAATTCTGACTTTACATAGTTGAGTGATATCACTTCTTTTCTTCTTTGCTTCACGGACTTGTACCTGATTCTCATGAACTTATTCATTTTGGAATTAGTACTATTAGAAGCAGTTAAATCAATAACACTTTTATTATCACAATGTAAAGAGATAGCAGACATGCGATTTTCAATTAATAGAATTTCACTAAGTAAATTTTTAATCCATTCTGCTTCGGCACATGTAGTGTCCAAAGCTATAAGCTCTGATTCCATGGTGCTTCTAGAAATAACTGTTTGTTTTGTAGAAGCCCATGAAATGGCAGCACCTCCAAGGAGGAATACATAGCCCGTCGTTGACTTAACGTCTAACGAATCAGTTACCAAATTGGCATCTGAATATCCTTCTAGTACTCCGGGAAATCCCGTGTACACTAAACTATAATCCATAGTTCAACGAAGATATTTAAATATTCTATTTAGTGCTATCTAATGTTCATCACTTGGATTACTAGTATATCTGCTAAGGCGGCCTACGACATAGGAAATGTCGGGCCTAGTGCGGTTAGCTATGTATAGGAGTGATCCTATCATTTGTGCATACCTATGTTGGTCAATAGGTTCACCTAAATTCTTACACAACTTAATGCTAGCGTCATATGGAGTGGAAACGGGAATGGAATCATATAAGTTGAATTTAATCAACATTTTCTCAATCGAGTGTGAAAGAGATAATGATACGCTAGAATCATTTTTAACTAGTTTCATTCATAATATAATGTTTGCTTCCCCCAAATCTTTCATATCAAAATTGGATGATAAATTATTTTTTGTTTCATTAATAATTTTAATTGAGTTTACAAAAATTAAAATGTCATCTACATAGAGACATAAAATCACACATTCATTCTCTTTTTGTTTTGCATAAATGCATTTTATCATATTCATTAGATATAAATCCAAATGATAATACTACGGAGTCAAATTTTTGGTGTCATTGTTTTGGTGGTTGTTTTAGACCATACAAAGATTTAATTAGCTTACATACTTTGGTTTCTTGTCCTTTAACTACAAAACCTTCGGGTTGAGACATATAGACTTCTTCATCTAAGTCTCAATGCAAGAAAGCGGTTTTTACGTCCAAGTAAAAGGCTCTGAAACTATTTTGCACAAAAAATACAATTCAATTCAATTAGTCCCCAAATCCCAAATCCCAAATCCGGATCCAGTCTGGTGCGGTGCGTGCGCGCGCGCGTGTGGTTCATAGTTTCTCCTTATGTTCTTTTGAACAAATAAGAAGGTGTGAATTTCTTTATATACACTTAAGGGAAGAAGGAGAATGGCAAGGTGGGACTAAAGAACACCCTTTCATCATGAAAGGCTTCCCTCCAAATATTTGGATTCCCTCCAAGTTTGGTTTTGAGCTTTTCCATCATAATGAGGAGCCCAAACACCAAACACAATTTAGCTTCAATCAAAACATTTAATTTTATAATGTTTTATAATTAAAATTTCTAACAATCCCCCACAAAAGCGATAAACTAAAAGCGAACTTCATAAATATGATATTACTAATAATAAATAAAATCAAATACAAATTTGCTTCATCAAGTTGTATCTTGTTGAAACCAGTTTCCCGGCTTCAGCGTTCGAAAATAGGGGTAGGCAGCTTGCCCTTACTTATCTCAAGCAAAGTCGAACGGCGAGTCACTTAGAGCCTAAGAACCTCTCTACTGGTGGATCCAGGTGAAAACAGACCCCGCGAGTTGCAGCGAGGAGGTCCCGCCACTAACCCGAAAGACCCGAAGATCTTCCCCTCCCAAGCTAATGCTGAGCCTGGGCACCTCGGAGAGCACTCGCAACACCTGACCGTTGGCCTAGAAGACTTGGCGAACGGAAGGCAGGGTCACTAGCTAGCCGAACACACTAAGGGGGGTGGGGGTAAGGAGATGCCAACCCTCCCCAAGGTGCCCATGGGGGCCTATTTATAGATTTCCTGAAAATGGGCTGCGGATAGCATGATTGGTCAACCAATAGCCAAGTTTCGTTGTCTGAAAATACTATCCGCATCCCGACCTGAGCCCTGCTCAAGCGAACAAAACCACCTTGCCTGGGTGAGGGGACTGCAATCCACCCCTCCCTTCTATCGGGTGGGTGGGACGCATCCCACCTTCCACCTTGGCCGGGCTTTGCCCCCTGCTATCTTTCATCAACTCACGCTCAAGAAGGTCAACGGCTGACTTGCTCGACAAATATGGGGGTTGTACATGCACTTTCATTGTTCACCTTGACCTGCCTGAGTCCGGGCTGATCAGACCAGCTCGGCAAATATGGGGGTTGTACACAATCCCCGCTCTTTTTGAGCTTGCCTCAAGCTCGGAAAGAAAGCCCAACCCGCGTATTTGACGAGCAGGTGAACCTTCCCTAGAGTCTCCGGGGGGCCTTACAAAAGATCTTGGAAACAAGGAACCCCCTAAAGGGGGAGGGGAGCACCTTCTTTGAGGGTTTTTCCCCTTCCTACCTTCTGAACAAAACGATCCCTCCTTAGGGTTTCTAGATCTGCTTTAAGGCTCTCTTTGGGAGGAGTCGGGGTGACCTGGAGGAGCCCCTTGCTCTGACCAGGAAACATCCCCTCCCCCCTTTCTCGTGTGTGTCGCGTGACTATTGTAAAAGATACATTGCCTTAAGTTATACACAAGAATGAGAATTCTTTTTTCGCTCAACGTCTCTCTTGGGTCGAAGGTGGATCCCTTGGCGACACCGCATGCGACCTTGCCTTTGGCTCATACAACCGTAAGGATCCGACTTCCTTTTAAGAGGACTGCCACGTACGATCATGCCTGCATAAGTTCGCATGTTTTGCTCCTGCGCAACCAATCTCTCACATATGGCTGCTCATCGAGGTCTTAGTCTCTCGAATACACTTGAGCGAGTCGATGTGGTGAGATAGGTTGTGGGGCCGAGGACTGCTGATCTTGCTGCGCGCTCGGGAAGTGATGCGAGTAGTCGGAGCGTGGGGTGGAGGAACTCAACACCTTCCAAGGAGCCGAGCTCAACTGGATGCGGAAACAACCTAACACCTTCCAGGGAGCCGAGCTCACCTGGGAGTGGAAATAACTTAATACCTTCCAGGGAGCCGAGCTTACCTTTAAGTGGAAATGACTTAACACCTTCCAGGGAGCCGAGCTCACCAGGAAGTGGATACAAATCAACACCTTCCAGGGAGCCGAGCTCAGCTGGAGGTGGATACAAATCAACACCTTCCAGGGAGCCGAGCTCAGCTGGAGGTGGATACAAATCAACACCTTCCAGGGAGCCGAGCTCAGCTGGAGGTGGATACAAATCAACACCTTCCAGGGAGCCGAGCTCAGCTGGAGGTGGATACAAATCAACACCTTCCAGGGAGCCGAGCTCAGCTGGAGGGGGACACAAATCAACACCTTCCAGGGAGCCGAGCTCAGCTAGAGGTGGATACAAATCAACACCTTCCAGGGAGCCGAGCTCAGCTGGAGGTGGATACAAATCAACACCTTCCATGGAGCCGAGCTCAGCTGGAGGTGGAGGCCTTAACCGACTTTTCGATTTTATGCTCCTCCGAGTGAATTCTCCTGCCCCGCCGGCGTCAACTAGCTCGGTCAGCGGAACCATCCTGAAGCAGAAATTACCTAGCCTCTCTGAGTGAGTTCTCCTGTCCTACCGGCTTCAACTGGCCCGGTCAGCGGTCTCTTCTCGGGGCCTTAACCAACATTCCATCTGCCTCTCCGAGTGAGTTCTCCTGCCCTGCCAGCTTCAACTAGCCTGGTCAGCAGTCTCTTCTCGGGGCCTTAACCAAAATTCCATCTGCCTCTCCGAGTGAGTTCTCCTGCCCTGCCGGCATCAACTAGCCCGGTCAGCGATCTCTTCTCGGGGCAAAACTTACTTGGCCTCTCCGAGAGGTCAACCTATCTTGCCAGCTAATGAGAGCCTGGTCAGCGGAACCATCTCGGAGCTAAACTTACTTGGCCTCTCCGAGAGGTCAACCTGTCCTGCCAGCTAGTGAGAGCCTGGTCAGCGGAACCATCTCGGGGCAAAACTTACTTGGCCTCTCCGAGAGGTCAACCTGTCCTGCCAGCTAGTGAGAGCCTGGTCAGCGGAACCATCTCGGGGCAAAACTTACTTGGCCTCTCCGAGAGGTCAACCTGTCCTGCCAGCTAGTGAGAGCCTGGTCAGCGGAACCATCTCGGGGCAAAACTTACTTGGCCTCTCCGAGAGGTCAACCTGTCCTGCCAGCTAGTGAGAGCCTGGTCAGCGGAACCATCTCGGGGCAAAACTTACTTGGCCTCTCCGAGAGGTCAACCTGTCCTGCCAGCTAGTGAGAGCCTGGTCAGCGGAACCATCTCGGGGCAAAACTTACTTGGCCTCTCCGAGAGGTCAACCTGTCCTGCCAGCTAGTGAGAGCCTGGTCAGCGGAACCATCTCGGGGCAAAACTTACTTGGCCTCTCCGAGAGGTCAACCTGTCCTGCCAGCTAGTGAGAGCCTAGTCAGCGGAACCATCTCGGGGCCCTGCAAAATATTTTTACTGTACTTAGTAGAAACAAAATGCATTAAGATAAGACGCTCACTGTTCATTACAGATAAGCAAGCAGACATTCATGCTCTGCCAGATACATTCCCGGACCTTCTTTGGGTCGTACTTGCTCAGCCTTTAGTTGTCCTGCATTTCCTTCGGCCTCCTACCCTCGTTGCTGATGTCTTATTTTTTCTTCACCTCCTCTCCTCTTTCTTCTCTTCCGTCTCCCAGCAGCAATAACTCTCCCCCCGCAGGGGCTCTTCTCCCTTCCCTGACTTCCAAGAACTCGGGGCAAGTGGCTGTCGCGTGACCTTCCGCTTGATGGAAGTCACAAAAGGGCAACTCCGCTCGGATACCCTCTCTTCCTCCTGCGCGATTCCTTCTTCTTCTTTGGCTGATCCCCATAGCTTGTTGAGGTGGGGGGAGGGGTGGCCTCGGACCCTGCCTGTTATTTTGCTCTGGGTACCTCCACCCTAGCTGCTGTTGTGGTTCCTTCTCCTTTCCTCTTCCTTCCGCCCACTTGGCCATCTTGGCCGCGAACTCCGGGTTCGTTGCCTCCACTTCGATCTCCCGTCCTGCCCGCTCCATCAACTCCTCGTAAGACAGAGGAGGGTCCCGGGACAAGCCCATGCGAAACAACCCCTGCCGCAACCCGAGGGTAAGCGCAAGTTGCAAAGTGTGTCTGGGGACCTCATTGACGAGAAGGACCTCTTCTTGGAACCGATCCACGTAGCTTCTCAGCGGTTCTTCCGACCTCTGCTTGATCAGGAAGAGGGCCTCCGCCCCCTTCCTCCTCTTTTTGGACGTAGAGAACCTTGACAGGAAACTCCGTTTCAAGTCCTCGAAACTATAGATGGATCCGGGAGGGAGTTGATGGAACCAATCTCTAGCTTTCTCCTGAAAGGAGGTAGCAAACAACCTACACTTGAAGGCGTCGGTCACCTGCCTGATGGACATTGCACCCTCAAACCACTGGAGGTGCTCCTGAGGGTCATCTTTGCCGGCGTAGTGGGACATGACCGGCTCCCTAAACACTTCCGGAACCGGGGCGGTTAGGATCAACTCGCAGAAAGGGCTTCCCCTTCCCACCTGGCGGATGGGCATCACTTGCCGTGCCTCCTCCCCTAGGTGCAGAGCACTCGCCGGGCTAGGAAACAACACCCTCGCCTGAAGAGTTCTATCCTCCTCTACCCGCGCTTCCTTATCAAGTCGCCCTGCTGGTGCCGTCTCACCTAGAGTAGGTTAGGTGAGGATAGGTACCGGCGGGGTCGAGCACTCGCCTGTGGGGGTGAGTGCAGAGCGCAAGGTCTCCATGATCGCCTTCTTGAACTCATCGAAGTCGCTTTTCCTCACGTAGTCGCCAGGAGGGGGTGGGTTCTCTAGCTCCTCACTTCCAGCCATCCGACCTACCTGGGGTTTTTCCGAACAAGCTGCGTTCCACGCTCACCGCACCAGAATGTTGAAACCAGTTTCCCGGCTTCAGCGTTCGAAAATAGGGGTAGGCAGCTTGCCCTTACTTATCTCAAGTAAAGTCGAACGGCGAGTCACTTAGAGCCTAAGAACCTCTCTACTGGTGGATCCAGGTGAAAACAGACGCCGCGAGCTGCAGCGAGGAGGTCCCGCCACTAACCCGAAAGACCCGAAGATCTTCCCCTCCCAAGCCAATGCTGAGCCTGGGCACCTCGGAGAGCACTCGCAACACCTGACCGTTGGCCTGGAAGACTTGGCGAACGGAAGGCAGGGTCACTAGCTAGCCGAACACACTAAGGGGGGTGGGGGTAAGGAGATGCCAACCCTCCCCAAGGTGCCCATGAGGGTCTATTTATAGATTTCCTGAAAATGGGCTGCGGATAGCATGATTGGTCAACCAATAGCCAAATTTCGTTGTCTGAAAATACTATCCGCATCCCGACCTGAGCCCTGCTTCAAGCGAACAAAACCACTTTGCCTGGGTGAGGGGACTGCAATCCACCCCTCCCTTCTATCGGGTGGGTGGGACGCATCCCACCTTCCACCTTGGCCGGGCGAGTGGGACGCATCCCACTCGCCCCACTTGGGCGGGCGAGTGGGACGTATCCCACTCGCCCCACTTGGCCGGGCGAGTGGGAGGCATCCCACTCGCCCCACTTGGGCGGGCGAGTGGGAGGCATCCCACTCGCCCCTCACTTGGACGGGCGAGTGGGAGGCATCCCACTCGCCCCCACTTGGGTGGGCGAGTGGGAGGCATCCCACTCGCGCATCCCACTCGCCCCTCACTTGGGAGGGCGAGTGGGAGGCATCCCACTCGCCCCTCATTTGGGCGGGCGAGTGGGAGGTAGCCCACTCGCCCCTCTTAGTCGGGCGAGTGGGAGCCATCCCACCCGCCACCTCAGCCGGGCGAGTGGGATCCATCCCACCCGCCACCTCGGCCGGGAGAGCGGACCGCAGTCCGTTCGGCCCTCTTTGAGGTCGAGGTTTTGCTTATTCTGAGCGGGTGCTGGAATCGGATGTTATTCGCCCATCCATTTTGACCTCGAGCTTTGCCCCCTGCTATCTTTCATCAACTCACGCTCAAGAAGGTCAACGGCTGACTTGCTCGACAAATATGGGGGTTGTACAGGCACTTTCCTTGTTCACCTTGACCTGCCTGAGTCCGGGTTGATCAGACCAGCTCGGCAAATATGGGGGTTGTACATATTTAATGCAATGGGTATAGATGGAATGGTTACCTTGAATCTATACTCAGTAATTACTTCCTCTATCGAAGAGTATAATGTGTCAGAGACTTTGAATTATAAACTTTTGACCGGTAAATTAGATAAGCACACAAAAGATTGGTTGTTCTTGGGTTATGGCGGCGGGCGCGTTAATGGCCATGCACATTCCTTGATTTTTCATGAGAGTTATTTTGGGTTCAGCCCGGATCCCAAATTTGCGGCCTCACAACAACCCCCACATAGGTGGTGCCTCAAGAGATATTCGTAACCAATATCTCGCAAAGAAATATGCCTTTGGCAACCATTAAGAACTTAATTAAGTTCATCCTAACTTGTTACGTAGAGCACAACATCATAGGAATGGGGAGAAGGTTTTCTCAACCTTATATTTTGTGCTCCCAACTACGCTACATCAACGGTTTCGTTTCTACCACATTGAACTCACTTCATGGGATCTCCAATCACATGGGTTGGGTATCCACCACTGGCAGCAAATCATGTGGGCTTAAGCTCCATTCCCCTCGATGACAACAATATCTCCCTTCGGAACAATCCCTTGGTAAGATTATCAGCCAGATTCAATTCTGACTTTACATAGTTGAGTGATATCACTTCTTTTCTTCTTTGCTTCACGGACTTGTACCTGATTCTCATGAACTTATTCATTTTGGAATTAGTACTATTAGAAGCAGTTAAATCAATAACACTTTTATTATCACAATGTAAAGAGATAGCAGACATGGGGTTTTCAATTAATGGAATTTCACTAAGTAAATTTTTAATCCATTCTACTTCGGCACATGCAGTGTCCAAAGCTATAAGCTCTGATTCCATGGTGTTTCTAGAAATAACTGTTTGTTTTGTAGAAGCCCATGAAATGGCAGCACCTCCAAGGAGAAATACATAGCCCGTCGTTGACTTAACGTCTAATGAATTAGTTACCCAATTGACATCTGAATATCCTTCTAGTTCTCCGGGAAATCCCGTGTACACTAAACTATAATCTATAGTTCCACGAAGATATTTAAATATTCTATTTAGTGCTATCCAATGTTCTTCACTTGGATTACTAGTATATCTACTAAGGCGGCCTACGACATAGGAAATGTCGGCCCTAGTGCGGTTAGCTATGTATAGGAGTGATCCTATCATTTGTGCATACCCATGTTGGTCAATAGGTTCACCTAAATTCTTACACAACTTAATGCTAGCGTCATATGGAGTCGAAGCGGGAATGGAATCATATAAGTTGAATTTAATCAACATTTTCTCAATCTAGTGTGAAAGAGATAATGATACGCTAGAATTATTTTTAACTAGTTTCATTCCTAATATAATGTTTGCTTCCCCCAAATCTTTCATATCAAAATTGGATGATAAATTATTTTTTGGTTTCATTAATAATTTTAATGGAGTTTCCAAAAATTAAAATGTCATCTACATAGAGACATAAAATCACACATTCATTCTCTTCTTGTTTTGCATAAATGTATTTTATCATATTCATTAGATATAAATCCAAATGATAATACTATGGAGTCAAATTTTTGGTGTCATTGTTTTGGTGCATGTTTTAGACCATACAAAGATTTAATTAGCTTACATACTTTGGTTTCTTGTCCTTTAACTACAAAACCTTCGGGTTGAGACATATAGACTTCTTCATCTAAGTCTCAATGCAAGAAAGCGATTTTTACGTCCAAGTAAAAGGCTCTGAAACTATTTTGTACAAAAAATACAATTCAATTCAATTATTCCCCAAATCCCAAATCCAGATCCGGTCCGGTGCGGTGCGCGCGCACGCGCGCGTGTGGTTCATAGTTTCTCATTATGTTCTTTTGAACAAATAAGAAGGTGTGAATTTCTTTATATACACTTAAGGGAAGAAGGAGAATGGCAAGGTGGAACTAAAGAACACCCTTTCATCATGAAAGGCTTCCCTCCAAATATTTGGATTCCCTCCAAGTTTGGTTTTGAGCTTTTCCATCATAATGAGGAGCCCAAACACCAAACACAATTTAGCTCCAATCAAAACATTTAATTTTATAATGTTTTATAATTAAAATTTCTAACAATCCCCCACAAAAGCGATAAACCAAAAGCGAACTTCATAAATATGATATTACTAATAATAAATAAAATCAAATACAAATTTGCTTCATCAAGTTGTATCTAATGCAATAGGTATAGATGGAATGGTTACCTTGAATCTATATTTAGTACTTACTTCCTCTACCGAAGAGTATAATGTGTCAGAGGCTTTGAATTATAAACTTTTGACCGGTAAATTAGATAAGCACACAAAAGATTGGTTGTTCTTGGGTTATGGCGGTGGGCGCGTTAATGGCCATGCGCATTCCTTGATTTTTCATGAGAGTTATTTTGGGTTCAGCCCGGATCCCAAAGTTGCGGCCTCACAACAACCCCCACATAGGTGGTGCCTCAAGAGACATTCGTAACCAATATCTCGCAAAGAAATATGCCTTTGGCAACCATTAAGAACTTAATTAAGTTCATCCTAACTTGTTACGTAGAGCACAACATCATAGGAATGGGGAGAAGGTTTTCTCAACCTTATATTTTGTGCTCCCAACTACGCTACATCAACGGTTTCGTTTCTACCACATTGAACCCACTTCATGGGATCTCCAATCACATGGGTTGGGTATTCACCGCTGGCAGCAAATCATGTGGGCTTAAGCCTCATTCCCCTCGATGACAACAATATCTCCCTTCGGGACAATCCCTTGGTAAGATTATCAGCCAGATTCAATTCTGACTTTACATAGTTGAGTGATATCACTTCTTTTCTTCTTTGCTTCACGGACTTGTACCTGATTTTCATGAACATATTCATTTTGGAATTAGTACTACTAGAAGCAGTTAAATCAATAACACTTTTATTATCACAATGTAAAGAGATAGCAGGCATGAGGTTTTCAATTAATGGAATTTCACTAAGTAAATTTTTAATCCATTCTGCTTCGGCATATGTAGTGTCAAAAGCTATAAGCTCCGATTCCATGGTGCTTCTAGAAATAACTGTTTGTTTTGTAGAAGCCCATGAAATGGCAGCACCTCCAAGGAGAAATACATAGCCCGTCGTTGACTTAACGTCTAACAAATTAGTTACCCAATTGACATCTGAATATCCTTCTAGTACTCCGGGAAATCCCGTGTACACTAAACTATAATTCATAGTTCCATGAAGATATTTAAATATTCTATTTAGTGCTATCTAATGTTCATCACTTGGATTACTAGTATATCTACTAAGGCGGCCTACGACATAGGAAATGTCGGCCCTAGTGCGGTTAGCTATGTATAGGAGTGATCCTATCATTTGTGCATACCTATGTTCGTCAATAAGTTCACATAAATTCTTACACAACTTAATGCTAGCGTCATATGGAGTAGAAGCGGAAATGGAATCATATAAGTTGAATTTAATCAACATTTTCTCAATCGAGTGTGAAAGAGATAATGATACGCTAGAATTATTTTTAACTAGTTTCATTCCTAATATAATGTTTGCTTCCCCCAAATCTTTCATATCAAAATTGGATGATAAATTATTTTTAGTTTCATTAATAATTTTAATTGAGTTTACAAAAATTAAAATGTCATCTACATAGAGACATAAAATCACACATTCATTCTCTTCTTGTTTTGCATAAATGCATTTTATCATATTCATTAGATATAAATCCAAATGATAATACTACGGAGTCAAATTTTTGGTGTCATTGTTTTGGTGCTTGTTTTAGACCATACAAAGATTTAATTAGCTTACATACTTTGATTTCTTGTCCTTTAACTACAAAACCTTCGGGTTGAGACATATAGACTTCTTCATCTAAGTCTCAATGCAAGAAAGCGGTTTTTACGTCCATTTGATGAATAATTAATTTATGGATCGAAGCTAAGGCTACTAGAATGCGAAGGGATGTAATCCTAGCTACGAGAGCATAGGTATCCAAATAATCTATCCCTTGTTTTTGCGCATAGCCTTTAGCAACAAGACGAGCCTTATATTTATCTATGGATTCATCCGGATTTAATTTCTTTCTAAAAATCCATTTACATCCTATGGCTTTGGCACCAGGAGGTAAATCGGTTAGGATCCAAATTTTATTTTCTAAGATAAAATTAATTTCTAGATTAATTGCTTCTTTCTAAAAGGGATAATCAGATGAGGTCATTGCTTCCTCATATGTATTAGGTGTACAACCCTCACATTTCCCGAGTCGGTGTGACCCGACCCGGATGAGGCCAAGATTACGAAGGTGATCGAGACGAACAAAACTACCGCATGGAGACGGCGAAACCGACTAAGGCAGGGCAGATCCGGGAGAGTGGAGGGGCTGCCCCACTCGCCCGCCCAAGAGGCGAGTGGGGAGCTGCCCCACTCGCCCGCCCAAGAGGCGAGTGGGGAGCTGCCCCACTCGCCCGCCCAAGAGGCGAGTGGGGAGCTGCCCCACTCGCCTGCCGAAGGGGCGAGTGGGGCGCTGCCCCACTCGCCAGCTGAAGGGGCGAGTGGGGCGCTGCCCCACTCGCCAGCCTAAGGGGCGAGTGGGGTGCCAGCCTAAGGGGCGAGTGGGGCGCTGCCCCACTCGCCAGCCTAAGGGGGCGAGTGGGGAGCTGCCCCACTCGCCAGCCTAAGGGGCGAGTGGGGCGCTGCCCCACTCGCCAGCCTAAAGGGGCGAGTGGGGTGCTGCCCCACTCGCCCGCCTAGGGGGCGAGTGGGGAGCTGCCCCACTCGCCCGCCTAGGGGGCGAGTGGGGAGCTGCCCCACTCGCCCGCCCCTGGGGCGAGTGGAGTGCCTTCCACTCGCGGCCAAGCTTGCGAGTGGATTGGCGTCCACTCGCACAGGCAAGGTGGTCTTGGTTTAGGTCGTCCCCTCTCATTTGGGGTATTTTTGCTATCCGCAGTCCGATTTTTGCTATTCGCAGTCCATTTTTGGGAAAGTCTATAAATAGACCCCCATGGGCACCTTGGGAAGGGTTGGTTCCTACCCCCTCTCTCGCGCGTGAGCAAGCACTACCCCTCCCTCCCCTTGACGTTGAAGGTGGTCGGTGAGGTGTTCCTTAGTGCCCTCCAAGGTGCCCAAGCTCAGCATTGGCTTGGGAGGGGAAGCGCTCTAAGATCTTCCGGGTATGTGGTGGGACCTCCGCGCTGCAGCTTAAGGGGTCCATTTGTGGATTCAAGTGTTCAATAAGTCCAAGTCTTTCAGTTCTTAGTGACCGGTCAAGGGTCTAGGCTTAGAACAAGTAAGGGTTAGTCGCAACCCCCTTTCGAACGCTGAAGCCGGGAAACTGGTTTCAACATTCTGGTGCGGTGAGCGTGGAAGCGACTAATTCGGGAACCTCTGAGCCAAGTCCCATGGCTGGAAGCGACGAGTTGGGAGACCCGCCTCCGCCTTGCGAGTATGTGAAGAAGAGCGACTTCGACGAATTCAGCAAAAAGATCCTGGAGTTCATGCAGGCCATGTCCTCCGCTCGCGGCGAGTGCTCAACACCGCCTGCACCTAGGATCCCCTCACTCCCCCTAGTGGAAGTAAGAAGCAGTCAGCAAGGGAAGGAGCCAGCCTCGGAGGAGGGCTTGAGCCTCCAAGCACAGGTGCTTTTCAATAGTTCACCCCGGACCAGCTGCCCAGGCGGGGAGGCGATGGGAACACCTCCCCTCAACCAAGAAGAATGGAGGAGCCCTTTCTGCGAGCTGGTCATGTCAGCTCCCGTTCTGGATGGGTTCCGCGATCCCGCCATGTCCTACTACGAGGGGGACAACGACCCACTCCAACATCTCCAGTGGTTCGAGGACATGACCTCAATCAGGCAAATGTCGGACGCCTTCATGTGCAGACTTTTCGCCGTCTCATTCCAGGGAAAGGCGAGGGATTGGTTCCACTCGCTCCCGGCGGGAACAATCTTCCGTTTCGAAGATCTGCGCCGAAGTTTCTTGTTGAGGTTCTCTACCTCGAAGAAGAGGATAAAGAGTATGGAAGCCTTATTCGCAGTAAGGCAGAAGCCAGGGGAGTCGTTGGCCGACTACATGGATAGGTTCCAAGCGGAGGTCCTCCTTGTCGTCGAAGTGCCCGGACACACCCTGCAGCTGGCTTTCACCCTTGGGCTGCAGCCGGGGCTGTTCCGGATGAGTCTAACTAGGGACCCCCCCCCCCCCCGTTGTCTTTCGAGGAGTTAATGAAGCGTGCCGATCGCGAAACCGAGGTTGAAGCTACTAATCAGGAGTTCGTGGCTAGGTTAGCTGAGATAGTAGAGGAGGAAAGGAAAGAGCGTGGAGGGAGAAAGAAGGAGGAAGTGAAGAGTCAGGGACAACAGGGACCTCCCGTTGGGCAGGAGCAAGGCTGGAAGTCGCAACCGACAGCCGCCCGACCAGCTTGGAGGTCACAGGTTGGTCCCCCTCAAGGCCAAGGAAGGGGCCACTTCCAGGGAGGAGGAGGCTATCAGGGGAGGCATGGGCGGTTCCACCCAGCAGGATGGCAACAGGGCCCAGGGCCGCTGCAAGTCCAACCCCTGCAAGCCATGGCCATCGGTCGGAAGAGAATCGGAAGGAAGAGGGGACGTTGGGAGAAGCAGGGGGGCGAGCTGGCGCTGCCATACTGTGACTTCCACTAGCAGGAGGGTCACGCGACCGCAGCTTGCCCCAAGTTCCTCGAGATGAGAGAAGAAGGAAGAACCCCAGCAGGGGGGAAGCAGCTGTGCCTGGAAGGACCTCAGACAGTGGAAAAGGGGAAGAGCAAGGAGGAGGATGATCCATGCGAGGAAAGGGTCGATATAGGGGCCCTAGGAGGGATCGGGGTCATCCACGGGGGAGCAGGCAAAGAGGCCACCCGGAAGGGGAGCCTCCATGCCATATACCGTCGGAGCATTGCCTCGACCTCCCGGTCCCCACCTCCGAGCGAGAAAATTACCTTCTCCATCCAAGACCTGCCGGCCAATGAGGATCCTTTCTGCGACGCGCTAGTCATCAAGGCGGCGATCGAGAACTTCACCGTCTCCCGGATCTTAGTCGACAACGGGAGCTCGGTGAACGTGGTATTCAAGAAGGCCTTTGAAGGAATGAAGGTCGACGCCAAGCGAGTGCTAGCATCGGATGAGCCACTTTTCGGATTTTCCGGGGAGAGGAAGGAGGTGGAAGGGGGAGTCGAACTCCTCGTCACCCTGGGGGGAACTTCAAAGAATTGCCGGTTCGTCATTGTGGACGCGCCGAGCAGTTACAACGCCATCTTTGGGCGTCCCCTCATCAGTGCGTACAAATGCGTGCCGTCCTCCTACCATCAGTGCTTGAAGTATAACTCCGGAAAGCTCCAGGTGAGAGTCAGGGGGATCCCCGGGAGGCGCGCCAGTGCTACATTACTGCGGTCAACACAATCGGATGGATGCAAGCAGCCGAAGAAGTGGAAGAAGCAATGGCAGGGATGGCTAGGGAGCAGGCAGCAGAGTGAGCCCAGAACGGGCGAGGTGTAAGGAAGTGCCCAGGGAGGGGCGAGATGTAACGACATGCCCAGATAGGGGCGAAGTGTAGTGAAGTGCCCGGATAGGGGCGAGATGTAAGGAGGGGCCCAGAAAAGGGCGAGGTGTAACAGGATGCCCAAAGGGGCGTAGCGTAAGTAAGTTGTAATAGGTATGAACGATGAATGGGAAAGGGGTTCTGGAAGAATATCCAGGTTCAAAATCCCTGACTAGAGACCCTCCGTCGGGTTAAGTCATGACCGGCGGAGGGGGGACGTATCAGGTCAACTCGTGGCTTGGTGATTATATTGGGAAGGCGTTGAGTTCCTCCGCACCCGGTTGAGCTAAGACTCCCAGGACATGGATGGGTACTTCCACCTCCAGTCAGATTGGGAAGGCGTTGAGTTCCTCCACACCCGGTTGAGCTAAGACTCCCAGGACGTGGATGGGTACTTCCACCTCCAGTCAGATTGGGAAGGCGTTGAGTTCCTCCGCACCCGGTTGAGCTAAGACTCCCAGGACATGGATGGGTACTTCCACCTCCAGTCAGATTGGGAAGGCGTTGAGTTCCTCCACACCCGGTTGAGCTAAGACTCCCAGGACGTGGATGGGTACTTCCACCTCCAGTCAGATTGGGAAGGCGTTGAGTTCCTCCGCACCCGGTTGAGTTAAGACTCCCAGAACATGGATGGGTACTTCCACCTCCAGTTAGATTGGGAAGGCGTTGAGTTCCTCCACACCCGGTTGAGCTAAGACTCCCAGGACGTGGATGGGTACTTCCACCTCCAGTCAGATTGGGAAGGCGTTGAGTTCCTCCACACCCGGTTGAGCTAAGACTCCCAGGACGTGGATGGGTACTTCCACCTCCAATCGGTAGGATCCCTGACTAAAAGAGACCACTCCACAGACTCAGTCATATTAACAGATGAGAGACTCGTCGGGCCAGTCAACGGCTCGGTGACCGATTCAAGCAAAGGTATCAACTCCTCAAGTGAGTAAAGAAAAAAAAAATAAGCTGAGACAATTCGTTTAAGATAACTACTGATTCGTTGATAACATGTACTACACGAATTGTTACTTCACTTTTCTAGTACATGCAGGCTTGGGGGAGAAAGGCAAACACAAAAAATACATAGTTCTCAGGAAGAACGAGGGAAAAGAAGAAGTCGCAGGCCGCCCTCACGACCATGGGGAGTAGCCGCTGCTAGGGGACGAGTCGGACCGCCCAGGTGAAGGAAAGAGCTCGGGTAGGATGTCGCTGGCAGAGACCCCCCTCCAACTGTCTCGAATGGCGTCCACGTCATGGAGGCGACTCACCAGGGCTCGGGCCGTTGATGCCATGATTTTCCCCCGAGCGCGCTCGACTTCAGCGGGTCGAGATGGGGATGGCCTTGCCGCTCTCAAAGGTGCACCTCCTTCTCCTCCCCCTTCTCTTAACTGCCTATGAGCTTCGGCAAGTTGAGCCCTCAGGTCCTGCACTTCCTGGTCCGACTCCTCACATCGTCTCCTGAGCGAGTCGGCGGCACCGGGTCCCTGCAGAGTGGCAAGGCAAATACGTTAGAACCTACGAATAATAAGGAATTAAAAGGAAAAAAGGAAAATTCATTGAGGTGAGCGCGAACCAAGCCCCCGGATGACTCCTCCAGGAGTTTATCGGCAGTGGCCAAGCGAGCTGCAAGGTCGGTAGCTTTCTCTTCTGCATCCAGCTTCGACGCGTCCGCCCGCACCGACCGTTGCGAGAGACTAAGACCTCGGCGGGCAGCCATGTGGGAAAGTTCGGTCGCGCGGAGCTGAGCCTGGGAGCTCGCATACGCGAGGTCACGCATGGACATCTCCCGGTAAGATGCGGCGTCCTGCCGACCGTAGATGCCATAGGTAAAGCTATACGCCGCACCATCCGCGATATCTCCCTCGATCCACGAAGGCCGCTGGGAGGTGAGGGAGACCCGGTTCATTGTCTCGTCCCAGTAGACGATAGGTTCGCCTAGAGGGTCCGTGGCCTTTCCCCCCATCTCAAAGTTGGGATGATTGGCCAATGCGTTGGGGTCACTCGGTTGCCCCCTCTCCCTAGGCAGTGCCCTGGAATCCCTCCGGCAAACTGCCTTCCCCCGCCGCATCCTCGGCTCTTTCGGTGGGGAGGAGGGCGCTCCCTCCTCAACCACCCGCTCCTTGTCCCTCCTCTGACCCGACCCAAGTATCTTCGGAGCCGAAGCCGAATCAGCCGCAACCTCCTCGTTGAGCCCCTGGGCGGAGGAGTAACTTCCTCCTGCGGAGGGAAGGCGTCGAGGAAGGGACCGAACACCTGCACAAGTTGGGACGAGTTGAGCGGCAATGAGAGGAAATGAGCCATAAGAAAGATAAGTTGTCAAGGTCCAAGTACCTGCCCCCGGTTCCATGTAGGTGAGTTGGTTGATGTTCTTCCGGAGGTGATCAACCTCAAAGCTCGCACCCTTAAGGAAGCGGTGCAGCTCGGCAGCCTCCCCACGTAGTGAGGGGGGTTTACAAACCTTCTCGGACCTCTGTATGGGGGAGAAGGGGATGCCGTCCAGGTCACCCCGAACGAACACAAATGACTCATTCCAGTGGTGGACCTTGTTTGAGGTCTCGTGCACCTCCATGTGTGTGCCGGTCAGAAAGCACACCCCGTCAGCGGTCGCTCGGAAGGTGAAGATCTTGCGGAACACGTTCAGGTCAAACATCACCTTCTCCTCCCGCAAATAGCATGCGTAGGCTGTTAACATCGAGATCGCATTTGTGTTAACCTGAGCCGGGACTACGCCAAAGTAGTCCAGGAACTCCTTCACCTCAGGCCACAAGGGCAGCCGTAGCCCAGCCTCGAAGTGAAGGAGAGGGAATGCAAGCCAGTTGTCGTAAAAGGAGTTGACGGTCTCACCCCCTGATGGGCATCTGCATTTCCACCCTTCAGGAAGGTAGGAAGTCCTAAAGGCGGAGAGCTCCTCCTTGGATACTCTCCCTACGGGGAAAGAACTCTCCGAGAAGTTGGCCGCATTTTGTTCCCGATCATTTCTCTTGACAGCTGAACGGTTGGATGCCATCGTGTAGGAGTGGAAGGAAAGAGTAGAGCTAGATCTGGGAGAAAGGCAAAGCAAGGGAAGAAATGAAGGTGAAGGTCCAAAGGGGGAAGGAGGGCGTATTTATAAGGGAGGGGTAAAAGGGGAGGCGAGTGAATCATGGGATCCACTTGTAACATCCCCCAAACTGCTAGACCCCTAAGTTGGTTTTGTCATGACTAGGTCATGACAAAACCATAGGAAGAGCCTTTTGACCTTGAGAACTTAGGAAAGGAGGAGGAAACCACTTTGGTCTGCAAATAGCAATTTCCAGTTACCAAGCTTAGGGTCAGACCTTAGGGCCTCAACTTGATCAATTGACCCCATCTTAGTATCCCTAGCCCTTTAGTGGACCCCTTAGGGCATCAAGGGCCCATTAGGGTCAACCTAAGAGACCAATTTGACCAAAGTCAACCTAAAACCCCAAATTGGTCAAAGTAGCCTATTTAGAGCCAATTAACCTTCACCTTGTCAAATTGATCACACTCCTAGGTCTAGAATACTGTAAGAGACCTATTAGACCTAAAAGCCCCATCATGGGACCCTTAGGGGTGCAAATTGACCAAAATGCCCTTTTTAGGTCAAAATGACTTTTCTTCACAAAGTACCCTAATTGACCATCACCATATCAAATTGACCTTGCCCATAGTGTTATCATATCATAGGGGACCCATTGGACCAAAAAACCCCATCCTAGGGTCACCCAATTGGCCAATTTGACCAAAAGTCAAAATTGCCCAATTTAGGTCAAATCTTTCAAACCTAACCCAATCCCTTTGGGCTAGCTCATTTGGATGGTCAACCAGCCCATGTAGACCATCATTAAACTCAGGAGAAGAGTGTAGAAACCGGCCATGGTGATTAGGAGAGAGAAAATGGGGGTTTTCCCATTTTTGAAGAAAGAGAAGAAGGCCATTCATGGCCATTAAGGAGTTCCACCCCTTGGCCTCCCAAATTGACTCACCCTTTCATCTCCTCTGACATTTTCAATGAGTTTCCAGTAGTTTCCAAGGAGGATTAAGGCAGGGGGAATGAATGGGGGCCGGCATTGGGAGGAGCTCGAAGAGGCCATTAATGGCAATAGGGGTTAAAGCCACCATCACCCTCATTCGAACCCCCCATCACCTTCACAAACCAGAGAGGAGTGAAACCCCCAATCTTGCAGAGGATTTAGTGTGCTGTAGACGTGAATCGGCATGGCACCTCAACCTCCCCGAGCTCCCATGGTGTACTCAAGGACAACCCGCCGGCAAGCTCATCTGCAGGTCCTATTCTCCTCCCTGAACCCTAAGGATTAGATCCCAATCGCCGGCGGCTCGAATCGTGGCCAATCGGCTGTGAATCGAGCCAGCCAAGCCTCCCGTCGATCGGGTTGGGCATCTCCTTACAGAACACGATTCCGGCCACCTCCGGCCGATCAAACACCGCTCATCGCCGGCCCCCACCTCAACGGAGGTGGTGGTGGCGTTGGTCGGCCGGGGCGGCGTTCAGGTGGCCGGGAAATCACCAATCAAAGTCGCCCAGGCGCGCGGAATCTCAGCCCCAGGTTAATCGGGGACGATGGCTGTGAGCCGTCCGATTGGCCGCCTTTTGCTATACGCAGCCATGAAATGATTTAAATCATATTATTTTAATTATATGTCACACTTGTGACAGATTTTGTGACCCAATTTTAAGGCCCTTAGGGGCCATAATTCGAAAAATGCCCAGAGATAACATTTGTAGGCCTTGATGTCTACTTCCTAATGGGAGTGTAATCAGGCTATTTGGTTAAGTATGGGACCCACAACACTCATTCTAGTGAGGCTGGTCAAAACTCAAACCAGACCTTTAAATTAGTATAACTCTTAAATGGCAAATCTGATCAAGTTGATATTTTGGCTATGCATGCTTGTGCCCTGTACCTAGATTAGGTTTGAGTATCAAATTTTTAGGAGTTAAGTTTTCTAAGGTTTTTATAGAAATTTAATAATCCTTGCATAAATTATTTGGAGGGTCAAATGGCCTCCAATCACCACCAAATTTTGGTGGGGTAACATTAGGGTCATGATAAACCCTTGGTTAAAATCTCAACTCATTTGGAGTTGATTTGGTAGGGTATTTCACCAAAACAACCTTAGGCTCCCTAGGTTTAGGCAAAACTTTGAGTGAGTGCCCCCACTCTTCCACAAGGTCTTTTGGCTTCATATTTGGGGTGCACCTCACCCTTCCCCATGCCAACCTTTGGTCCAAGTTTGGTGGCCATTGGAGGAGTTTTGCCCTAGTAAATCAAAAAGGGGGTAAATGCTATTTGCACCCCAAATAGGTACCTAATAGAACCCCACTCCTCACCAAGTATTGGTAGGATCTTGGGTGCACTTTCACTGACCCCTGATCAGTATAGTGGGTAGTTTGGTCTTGGGCAAGGTAGGGAGTTATCTTGAGAATAGTTTGCTTAAGGGTTATGTTTAGGGCAAAAAGTGCACTTAAGCTAGCTTTGGAGTGTGGAGGGGTTTCCTCCCACTGATTGGTGGGGTGACCTTGGTTACTGATTTAGGATGCATAGGACACCCCAAGGAGCAATGTTGGATGAGTTAGGGCCTAGTGTGCCCTTAAGCCCTAGTGGTGAAGTGTATGGTGCCCTTTAGGGTTTGTGAAGGAGGTAGGAGTAAATGTCCATGGAGAGAAGTGCAATAGCCCTCTCTGGGCTCTAAGAGTGTTTTAATCCCCTCACAAGAAGTTTGGGTGGATTTGGAGATGCTTAGACCCTAACCCTAAGCTAAACCCTAATGGGGTGTAATTAGAGGCTAATGAAGGAAGAGGGGTCAAACCTTAATGGTTTGACTTGAAATTTTGGGGAGGTGGTTTAAGTGACCAGAGAATACTACTGTGATAATTTGGAGGGATTTGGAGTTGTTAATCCTAGGTAATAAACCCTTGGATAGATTTGTAAATAATTAGGGTTTTTGGTTTTAGAAAGGAATAATACATATTTATTAACCATTTTCTGTCACAAACTTGGTTTTAATGCTATTGATCTCTGGAAGAATCTGTTAGACCATGGGTAGACTTTGTGAGGTTCAAAGTGTAATATTTCATATAGTAGACAATTTTTGGGATGATCAATTTTAGGCTGATAAATTGTTGTAATTGCATGAAACTTTACTGGTAGTCTTTGGAACCACTGTAATTTTCTCATAATTTATGGATCAATATTTTTGGTACATCTAGTTCACTTTGGAAGAAATTGCAAATATATCCTTGGATGAAATTACAAATGTACCCTCTGTGGAACATGGTCAAACTTTGTAAGACTGAATATTATATTATGAAGCATCTCTGTATAAATTTGCATGAGAATTGGAGTTCATATGAGGGTACCTCCTTTGGAATTTTTTGGAAATAAATGTGTTTTGGAATTTTTAAAAATAGTAAATCTTGCTGATTTTTCCTAAAATTTAATACCTACTGTTTATGAGGTACTCTTGATTTATGAAAAAAATTGGAGTAGGCATTAGAGGTCAGAAAAGTACACTTGTAGTTCAAACCTTAGAAAAATTGCCCTTTGGAAATTGTTTAAAATATTATTATTATTGGGAAAATTGTGAAACCCTAGATTTGATCGGAATCAGGTAGCATGGACTCCCAGTAAATCCCTTGGGTCATAGAGTTGATTATTTAGTGTACCTCCCTTCATGAGCATCAAACGTTAAGGGTGGTCTGCGTTTAGCAACTTGGCAACTCTGGGTTAAGGATCAAACTGGTGGCCTTTGGTTTGGGAATGGTAAAGGTTGAGTGGCAATCTTGTAATTATGTGAGGACCCCTGGTTTGGTGAGTTTTAGGGTGGTGGGGTGCCACCCTTGGAATAGGTCGTCTAGGGATTGACGAAAGATCGTCTTTTCCCATTAGCGTCTTTTAGCACCTAAGTTTACTATAACAGGAAAGTTATTATGAGGATTTGCTTATAGAAGTCTAGCCGGTTTAGTCCGGTGATCTTATGTTTCTGAGATGTTTATTGGTGACGGGCGGGTTAGCCCGGGGAGCTTGTAGCTCGGTGTTGTTGGAAGATATACGGCATGTGCATAAGGTGGTGGGTCCTTCGTGTACGCGATCGTTGCACCGACGTTAACACTTGGGCTCGGCAAGTGTGGTATTTACACTTAGCCATAAAAGTCTGGCGGTCCAGTCAGTAAGAGTACGCAGGCGCTCCGCGGGTTTTGTGGAGGCGTACGATAGGTCTAGGTTAGGTAGTGCAAATACCAACCTAGAGGTGGGCGAGGCCCAACCCACCGCTTCCGTTTGCCACTACGGGAGTATCCTGGGAGTCTAGCTCGCTCCAAAAAGGGAGAACTAAAGGTCTATGCGCATAGAGTCGTAGTGGGTGAGTTGCACTTGTTTGATCACCGCATAAAAGCATACTCTGCATGTCATGGCATAATCATAACATTTAACCCCCGACACCTATCGTATAAATTGGTATGAGACTTTTTATACGATAGGCCCTGCTAAACGACCCCTTGGTCTATAGGTTTGTATGGGCATTCCTATAAATCAATGGTTAATATTATAATACTTACCTGCCTTTACTTTTGCTCCTTACTGTTTTTCCTATACTTTACCATGCTGCTTTTATCTCATGTTTTACTTATGTACATACACCTGTGTAGCGTAGAACTCATTTGTCATCTGCTTTCGTATTACCCCTTGTTGGTCCTCCGCTCCTCCTTCCCATACGGTGCCTAGGAGCCTTGGGGGGAGGGGTGGGGAATTGGCTGAGTCTTTATGACTGACGGTCGGTGGACCTTATCATTTTAGGAGACCGCGGCGACGGAGCAGCATCAGAGGCCGGTGCAAATGGAGGCGGGGCAGTCTAGCTCAGGAGCTCAGATGACAGGATCCGTGAGTGTTTGATTTAGTTGATTTGCTTCCGCGAGTGATCCATGTAGTGAGGCTTTTGATGTATCGGGCAAGAACCCTAGTTACCTTGTTATCTTGTTCTTTTTCCTTCAGTTATATTTGTGGACAACTTTTGATAGTTTAATATATGTGATGTGGACTTGGTTGTTTATTCAGTTAAGCTTACTTTTCTTGTGATCGAATTGGCTGGCAGGACCGGCGTTTTGTAGTGGCGACCTTCCCGAGCGAAGGTGTCACCGCAAAACGGCGGTTCTGGGCCTAAGACCCGGTGGTTTTTGTAAAAAAAAAAGGGGTCTTACAAGTGGTATCAGAGGGGAAACATCGATCCAAAGAAAAGAAGTCCACAAACCCTGGGCCACCCCGCGCGAGCTTAGTTTACGGACAAACTAGCAGCGGAAGCAATGGTGTGCCCATAAGGAAAATCACATGTAAAAGTCCACTTATAACTGAATTCTTCTTCCCTTTAGCTAAGTCCCTTATAAGTGCAATCTTTCTTATGTAGCCGGCAACGGAACCTTCACCGCAGCATGGAGTCCCGCCGGCTCCGAACGTCGTTCCACCACCACCGGCTCCTACCCCGTTCCAGCAGACGGAGTTGGGGCAGACTCTGACTGCCATTTTGGAGACGTTCAGGGCACAGCAAGCACCGGCTCCTCAGCAGAACCCCGGGGCCAACTGGCTGAGCATCTTTCGGGGTCTCTCCCCACCAGCATTCATCGGGACGGAGACTGTTGTGAGGACCGAAGAATGGGTAGACATCATGGAGGAGATGTTGTCAGGAATCCAGTGCCCGACAGACATGGAGGTGCCACTGGTGGTTTCTTGCTTGGAGTCTCATGCCAAGAGGTGGTGGAAGAGGTTCCTGGCTACAGCTTATCCGGGACTTGAGGCAGCAGACGTTTTGTGGGAAGATTTCAAGGCGGCACTGCTGGAACATTTTGTGCCGCAGTCGGCAAGAGATGATCTGGAGGACAGGTTTTTGCAGTTAAGACAGGGGAGTAGGTCAGTGTTGGAGTATCACCAGGAGTTCACCCACCTGTCCCGGTTTGCGGTATCTTACCAACTGGACGATGCGGGATATACTAAGAGGTTCTATAAGGGCCTCCGTGATGAGTTGAGGCAGGCCCTCCTTTTTGTCTCCGACGGTAGTATGTCAAAGATCCTGGAGATGGCGAAGAAGCTGGAGGGAGACCAGCAAGTTGTTCGTGGGAGGAAGAGACCCATGGAGGATCAGGGAAGAAATGGCAGAAGAGATCAGCCGAGAGGCCGAGACGCTGGAGAAGGAAGGACGGAGGTCCAACCCCGTCAGGGGGAGAGGCAGGAGCAAAGGGAGCCGGTAGTGTTGGCTCCTCAGCCTCTGCAGATGAGGGAGATGCCAAGGATTGGAGGAGGTGGGCAACCTCCGGAATGCTTTCACTGCCATCAGGTCGGCCACATCAAGAGGAACTGCCCCCAGAGGAATGCTCCTCCAGCACCTCAGGCAGCACCACGGGGTCAGCATCTCGGGGGCCGAGGACGTGGTCGAGGCCGTGAATTTCAGGGTGACGATCGGAGGCACTACAGAGAGCAGGCTTATGCCCTAGATTTGGCCAGGCCCCGGGACCCAGCAAGGGTCATCGCAGGTACTTGTCGCTTTTTTTTTAAATAGTTAATGTCTTATAAGTTTTAGCTTTACCTTAGCATTGAACCAATCATCAAACCCTTCAGGTTTAGTTTCCATTTTTGGCAAACCTGCTTTTACCTTGTTCGATACGGGTGCCTCGCACTCGTTCGTCTCGGCTAAGTTTATCGAAGACCTAGACCAAGTCAAGCACTTCAAAAGCGACTATAGGAGGGTGCGATTTCCGGACGGATCGGAGGTCTTAACAAATTTAATGTGCATAATGAGTCTGGAGATTGGAGGAAGACTATTCGAGGCCCCGGCAACTGTGCTAAAGATGAGGGATTACGACCTGATCCTGGGCATGAGTTGGTTGTATGGGAACCAGACAAGGATTGACTGCCCGGCAAGGCGGATCGTGCTAGAGCATAAAGACGGTGTAGTGACTTTCGAAGGTACTCAACCTACCTCTCGTCTCTTTTTATCGTCCATTCAGGCCGTCAAGGAGACGAGGTTTATCAGGTGCTCTTTGAGGCGACTGAAGTCAAGGACTCAGTGCCAAGTATCCCGGTAGTGCGAGATTTTGCTGATGTTTTTCCGGAGAAGCTTCCTGGGCTACCACCGCACCGCGAGAAGGATTTTCAGATTCAGCTGGTGCCAGGGGCCAAGCCGGTGTCCAAAGCTCCTTACCGGATGGCCCCGAAGGAGTTGGTAGAGTTTCGCCAGCTGCAGGAGCTGGTGGAAGCAGGGTTCGTTAGGCCGAGTTCCTCACCTTGGGGAGCTCCGGTGTTATTCGTAAAGAAGAAGGATGGGACGCTCAGGCTGTGCATCGATTACAGAGCACTGAATAGGCTGACGGTGCAGAACACGTATCCTCTGCCAAGGATAGACGAGCTCTTTGACCAGCTAGAGGGAGCCCACTGCTTCTCGAAGCTGGATTTGAGATCAGGTTATTATCAGCTGAGGATCCAAGAGGAGGACATCCCGAAGACGGCTTTCAGCAGCCGTTACGGATTGTACGAGTTCACGGTGATGCCGTTCGGGCTCACAAATGCACCATCAGCATTTATGAGCTTGATGAACCGGGTGTTTGAACCTTACCTTGACATCTTTGTCATAGTGTTCATCGACGATATCCTCATCTACTCGAGGACGGAGGAGGAGCATGCACGACATTTGGCACTGACCTTGGGAAAGCTTCGGGAGCATCGGTTGTATGCAAAATTCAGCAAATGTCAGTTCTGGTTGAAGGAGGTGGCCTTCCTGGGGCATATCATCAGTGGAGCAGGCTTAACAGTGGATCCTGCAAAGATTCAGGCAGTACGGGATTGGCCGCCGCTGAAGACGGCCACCGACGTGAGGAGTTTCTTGGGACTTGCCGGCTACTACCGGAAGTTCGTTCAGGGGTTTTCTCAGATAGCCCTCCCGCTTACTTCCCTGACAAGGAAGGACGCTGTCTTTACTTGGACGCCGCAGTGTGAGACAGCTTTTCAGGAGCTGAAGGGTCGGCTTACTTCAGCCCCCATCCTTGCCCTTCCGTCGGGAAGGGAAGGATTCCAAGTGTATACGGACGCGTCATATCAGGGGATGGGTGTCGTTCTGATGCAGAACGGGTATGTGATAGCTTACGCCTCCCGCCAGTTGAAGAACCACGAGCGGAATTACCCGGTGCATGACTTGGAGATGGGAGCAGTCGTTTTCGCTCTCAAGATCTGGCGGCACTATCTCTATGGTGTCCACTGCGACATATTCTCAGATCACAAAAATCTGAAATATGTAGATACGCAGAAGGAGTTGAATATCCGGCAGAGGCGATGGGTGGAGTTCTTATCAGATTACCAGTACACTATGCATTATCACCCAGGGAAGGCGAACATAGTAGCAGACGCGTTGAGCAGGAGAGCTACTACGCCAGGAGTAGGGCCTAAGCTAATGGCCATGGAGTTAGTGCAGATGTTCGAAGATATGCAGATCTCCCTAGTATCTGAGGATGATCCGGAGCTGTACAAGGAGTACCTAGCGGCGACTGGTGCCACTTATGACATTCGAGACCGCATCAAGGAAGGGCAGAGGCAGGATGCCAAGCTGGAGCCGATATTCAGAGCCTTGGAGGAAGGCTCAGCCGGAGATTATTCGCTGAAGGACGACCTGTTGAGTTTTAAAGGTCGAGTGTACATACCGGCAGGAGGTCAGATTCGGGAGGATATTATGACAGAGGCTCACTGTAGTAAGTATTCGGTGCACCCGGGTATTACCAAGATGACGGCAGATCTGAAGAGGACCATGTACTGGCCGGGTATGAAGAGAGACATCGTTTTTTTTGTGACCCACTGCGAGACTTGCCAGCTTGTGAAGGCGGAGTGCCGGAACCCCGCAGGATTGTTACAGCCACTCCCGGTGCCGGAATGGAAGTTCGACGATATACCGATGGATTTTATTCACGGTCTTCCCCGATCTCGTGCGGGGAATGACTCGATTTGGGTGATCGTCGATAGGTTGACGAAGGTGGCCAGGTTCATTCCGATCAGGAAGGATGATTCAGTCAGGATTTTGGTACGGAAGTTTGTAGAGCAGTTCATCTGTTATCATGGTGTGCTAAGGACGATAGTATCTGACCGAGATGGACGTTTTACGTCAAGGGAGTGGAGAGCGGTGCAGGCCTATCTAGGCACCCGGTTGACCTTCAGTACGGCTTTTCACCCCCAGACAGACGGGCAAACGGAGCGCACCAATCGGACCTTGGAGGATCTTTTGCGTCTTTGCATTCTAGACCGCGGGGAGCCATGGGAGAGACTGTTGCCGTTGGTCGAGTTCTCATATAACAACAGTCACCAGGCTAGTATAGGCAGAGCGCCTTACGAGGCATTATATGGGCGGAGGTGCAGGACGCCATTGTCTTGGATTCAGGATGAGGATCCCAAGGCTCTTGGCTCAAAGTTCATGGAGGATACGGAGGCCCAGGTGAGATTGATTCGAGATAGGATGCTGGAGGCCCAGAGCAGGCAGGCCAAGTATTACGATGCGCGTCATCGTATGGTGGAGTTCCAGGTGGGAGACCGGGTTTTCTTGAAGATACGTCCGATGCACGGAGTCTCGAGGGTTCGCGGCCGAAAGAAGCTCAGTCCGAGGTTTATGGGACCCTATAGGATCCTGGAGCGGATCGGCCCCTTGGCTTACAGACTGGAGCTACCGCCGGATTTGGAGGGACTGCATGACGTATTCCACGTCTCTTCACTTAGGAAGGCTTTACTTCGGCCTGAGCAGCAGGTGTCTACTTCAGAGGGGCCAGTAGCTACAGATCGATCGATTCACTTGGAGCCGGTTCGGATAGACGACACAGAGCTACGAGTCTAGCGGCGCAAGAAGGTTCCACTGGTCAAGGTCCTGTGGAGGAATCATGGACAGGAAGAACATACTTGGGAGCCACTGGACTTGATGCAGTAAAAATATCCGCAGCTTTTTACGACAGGTACAATTTACTTTTTCTGGGATGTTACAGTTTTTCCTCTAGTAGAAACCCCACAGGCTTGTCTGAATTTCGAGGACGAAATTTTTTTTTATGTATTGGGATTTGTAACATCCCCCAAACTGCTAGACCCCTAAGTTGGTTTTGTCATGACTAGGTCATGACAAAACCATAGGAAGAGCCTTTTGACCTTGAGAACTTAGGAAAGGAGGAGGAAACCACTTTGGTCTGCAAATAGCAATTTCCAGTTACCAAGCTTAGGGTCAGACCTTAGGGCCTCAACTTGATCAATTGACCCCATCTTAGTATCCCTAGCCCTTTAGTGGACCCCTTAGGGCATCAAGGGCCCATTAGGGTCAACCTAAGAGACCAATTTGACTAAAGTCAACCTAAAACCCCAAATTGGTCAAAGTAGCCTATTTAGAGCCAATTAACATTCACCTTGTCAAATTGATCACACTCCTAGGTCTAGAATACTGTAAGAGACCTATTAGACCTAAAAGCCCCATCATGGGACCCTTAGGGGTGCAAATTGACCAAAATGCCCTTTTTAGGTCAAAATGACTTTTCTTCACAAAGTACCCTAATTGACCATCACCATATCAAATTGACCTTGCCCATAGTGTTATCATATCATAGGGGACCCATTGGACCAAAAAGCCCCATCCTAGGGTCACCCAATTGGCCAATTTGACCAAAAGTCAAAATTGCCCAATTTAGGTCAAATCTTTCAAACCTAACCCAATCCCTTTGGGCTAGCTCATTTGGATGGTCAACCAGCCCATGTAGACCATCATTAAACTCAGGAGAAGAGTGTAGAAACCGGCCATGGTGATTAGGAGAGAGAAAATGGGGGTTTTCCCATTTTTGAAGAAAGAGAAGAAGGCCATTCATGGCCATTAAGGAGTTCCACCCCTTGGCCTCCCAAATTGACTCACCCTTTCATCTCCTCTGACATTTTCAATGAGTTTCCAGTAGTTTCCAAGGAGGATTAAGGCAGGGGGAATGAATGGGGGCCGGCATTGGGAGGAGCTCGAAGAGGCCTTTAATGGCAATAGGGGTTAAAGCCACCATCACCCTCATTCGAACCCCCCATCACCTTCACAAACCAGAGAGGAGTGAAACCCCCAATCTTGCAGAGGATTTCGTGTGCTGTAGACGTGAATCGGCATGGCACCTCAACCTCCCCGAGCTCCCATGGTGTACTCAAGGACAACCCGCCGACAAGCTCATCTGCAGGTCCTATTCTCCTCCCTGAACCCTAAGGATTAGATCCCAATCGCCGGCGGCTCGAATCGTGGCCAATCGGCTGTGAATCGAGCCAGCCAAGCCTCCCGTCGACCGGGTTGGGCATCTCCTTACAGAACACGATTCCGGCCACCTCCGGCCGATCAAACACCGCTCATCGCCGGCCCCCACCTCAACGGAGGTGGTGGTGGCGTTGGTCGGCCGGGGCGGCGTTCAGGTGGCCGGGAAATCACCAATCAAAGTCGCCCAGGCGCGCGGAATCTCAGCCCCAGGTTAATCGGGGACGATGGCTGTGAGCCGTCCGATTGGCCGCCTTTTGCTATACGCAGCCATGAAATGATTTAAATCATATTATTTTAATTATATGTCACACTTGTGACAGATTTTGTGACCCAATTTTAAGGCCCTTAGGGGCCATAATTCGAAAAATGCCCAGAGATAACATTTGTAGGCCTTGATGTCTACTTCCTAATGGGAGTGCAATCAGGCTATTTGGTTAAGTATGGGACCCACAACACTCATTCTAGTGAGGCTGGTCAAAACTCAAACCAGACCTTTAAATTAGTATACCTCTTAAATGGAAAATCTGATCAAGTTGATATTTTGGCTATGCATGCTTGTGCCCTGTACCTAGATTAGGTTTGAGTATCAAATTTTTAGGAGTTAAGTTTTCTAAGGTTTTTATAGAAATTTAATAATCCTTGCATAAATTATTTGGAGGGTCAAATGGCCTCCAATCACCACCAAATTTTGGTGGGGTAACATTAGGGTCATGATAAACCCTTGGTTAAAATCTCAACTCATTTGGAGTTGATTTGGTAGGGTATTTCACCAAAACAACCTTAGGCTCCCTAGGTTTAGGCAAAACTTTGAGTGAGTGCCCCCACTCTTCCACAAGGTCTTTTGGCTTCATATTTGGGGTGCACCTCACCCTTCCCCATGCCAACCTTTGGTCCAAGTTTGGTGGCCATTGGAGGAGTTTTGCCCTAGTAAATCAAAAAGGGGGTAAATGCTATTTGCACCCCAAATAGGTACCTAATAGAACCCCACTCCTCACCAAGTATTGGTAGGATCTTGGGTGCACTTTCACTGACCCCTGATCAGTATAGTGGGTAGTTTGGTCTTGGGCAAGGTAGGGAGTTATCTTGAGAATAGTTTGCTTAAGGGTTATGTTTAGGGCAAAAAGTGCACTTAAGCTAGCTTTGGAGTGTGGAGGGGTTTCCTCCCACTGATTGGTGGGGTGACCTTGGTTACTGATTTAGGATGCATAGGACACCCCAAGGAGCAATGTTGGATGAGTTAGGGCCTAGTGTGCCCTTAAGCCCTAGTGGTGAAGTGTATGGTGCCCTTTAGGGTTTGTGAAGGAGGTAGGAGTAAATGTCCATGGAGAGAAGTGCAATAGCCCTCTCTGGGCTCTAAGAGTGTTTTAATCCCCTCACAAGAAGTTTGGGTGGATTTGGAGATGCTTAGACCCTAACCCTAAGCTAAACCCTAATGGGGTGTAATTAGAGGCTAATGAAGGAAGAGGGGTCAAACCTTAATGGTTTGACTTGAAATTTTGGGGAGGTGGTTTAAGTGACCAGAGAATACTACTGTGATAATTTGGAGGGATTTGGAGTTGTTAATCCTAGGTAATAAACCCTTGGATAGATTTGTAAATAATTAGGGTTTTTGGTTTTAGAAAGGAATAATACATATTTATTAACCATTTTCTGTCACAAACTTGGTTTTAATGCTATTGATCTCTGGAAGAATCTGTTAGACCATGGGTAGACTTTGTGGGGTTCAAAGTGTAATATTTCATATAGTAGACAATTTTTGGGATGATCAATTTTAGGCTGATAAATTGTTGTAATTGCATGAAACTTTACTGGTAGTCTTTGGAACCACTGTAATTTTCTCATAATTTATGGATCAATATTTTTGGTACATCTAGTTCACTTTGGAAGAAATTGCAAATATATCCTTGGATGAAATTACAAATGTACCCTCTGTGGAACATGGTCAAACTTTGTAAGACTGAATATTATATTATGAAGCATCTCTGTATAAATTTGCATGAGAATTGGAGTTCATATGAGGGTACCTCCTTTGGAATTTTTTGGAAATAAATGTGTTTTGGAATTTTTAAAAATAGTAAATCTTGCTGATTTTTCCTAAAATTTAATACCTACTGTTTATGAGGTACTCTTGATTTATGAAAAAAATTGGAGTAGGCATTAGAGGTCAGAAAAGTACACTTGTAGTTCAAACCTTAGAAAAATTGCCCTTTGGAAATTGTTTAAAATATTATTATTATTGGGAAAATTGTGAAACCCTAGATTTGATCGGAATCAGGTAGCATGGACTCCCAGTAAATCCCTTGGGTCATAGAGTTGATTATTTAGTGTACCTCCCTTCATGAGCATCAAACGTTAAGGGTGGTCTGCGTTTAGCAACTTGGCAACTCTGGGTTAAGGATCAAACTGGTGGCCTTTGGTTTGGGAATGGTAAAGGTTGAGTGGCAATCTTGTAATTATGTGAGGACCCCTGGTTTGGTGAGTTTTAGGGTGGTGGGGTGCCACCCTTGGAATAGGTCGTCTAGGGATTGACGAAAGATCGTCTTTTCCCATTAGCGTCTTTTAGCACCTAAGTTTACTATAACAGGAAAGTTATTATGAGGATTTGCTTATAGAAGTCTAGCCGGTTTAGTCCGGTGATCTTATGTTTCTGAGATGTTTATTGGTGACGGGCGGGTTAGCCCGGGGAGCTTGTAGCTCGGTGTTGTTGGAAGATATACGGCATGTGCATAAGGTGGTGGGTCCTTCGTGTACGCGATCGTTGCACCGACGTTAACACTTGGGCTCGGCAAGTGTGGTATTTACACTTAGCCATAAAAGTCTGGCGGTCCAGTCAGTAAGAGTACGCAGGCGCTCCGCGGGTTTTGTGGAGGCGTACGATAGGTCTAGGTTAGGTAGTGCAAATACCAACCTAGAGGTGGGCGAGGCCCAACCCACCGCTTCCGTTTGCCACTACGGGAGTATCCTGGGAGTCTAGCTCGCTCCAAAAAGGGAGAACTAAAGGTCTATGCGCATAGAGTCGTAGTGGGTGAGTTGCACTTGTTTGATCACCGCATAAAAGCATACTCTGCATGTCATGGCATAATCATAACATTTAACCCCCGACACCTATCGTATAAATTGGTATGAGACTTTTTATACGATAGGCCCTGCTAAACGACCCCTTGGTCTATAGGTTTGTATGGGCATTCCTATAAATCAATGGTTAATATTATAATACTTACCTGCCTTTACTTTTGCTCCTTACTGTTTTTCCTATACTTTACCATGCTGCTTTTATCTCATGTTTTACTTATGTACATACACCTGTGTAGCGTAGAACTCATTTGTCATCTGCTTTCGTATTACCCCTTGTTGGTCCTCCGCTCCTCCTTCCCATACGGTGCCTAGGAGCCTTGGGGGGAGGGGTGGGGAATTGGCTGAGTCTTTATGACTGACGGTCGGTGGACCTTATCATTTTAGGAGACCACGGCGACGGAGCAGCATCAGAGGCCGGTGCAAATGGAGGCGGGGCAGTCTAGCTCAGGAGCTCAGATGACAGGATCCGTGAGTGTTTGATTTAGTTGATTTGCTTCCGCGAGTGATCCATGTAGTGAGGCTTTTGATGTATCGGGCAAGAGCCCTAGTTACCTTGTTATCTTGTTCTTTTTCCTTCAGTTATATTTGTGGACAACTTTTGATAGTTTAATATATGTGATGTGGACTTGGTTGTTTATTCAGTTAAGCTTACTTTTCTTGTGATCGAATTGGCTGGCAGGACCGGCGTTTTGTAGTGGCGACCTTCCCGAGCGAAGGTGTCACCGCAAAATGGCGGTTCTGGGCCTAAGACCCGGTGGTTTTTGTAAAAAAAAAAGGGGTCTTACAAGTGGTATCAGAGGGGAAACATCGATCCAAAGAAAAGAAGTCCACAAACCCTGGGCCACCCCGCGCGAGCTTAGTTTGCGGACAAATTAGCAGCGGAAGCAATGGTGTGCCCATAAGGAAAATCACATGTAAAAGTCCACTTATAACTGAATTCTTCTTCCCTTTAGCTAAGTCCCTTATAAGTGCAATCTTTCTTATGTAGCCGGCAACGGAACCTTCACCGCAGCATGGAGTCCCGCCGGCTCCGAACGTCGTTCCACCACCACCGGCTCCTACCCCGTTCCAGCAGACGGAGTTGGGGCAGACTCTGACTGCCATTTTGGAGACGTTCAGGGCACAGCAAGCACCGGCTCCTCAGCAGAACCCCGGGGCCAACTGGCTGAGCATCTTTCGGGGTCTCTCCCCACCAGCATTCATCGGGACGGAGACTGTTGTGAGGACCGAAGAATGGGTAGACATCATGGAGGAGATGTTGTCAGGAATCCAGTGCCCGACAGACATGGAGGTGCCACTGGTGGTTTCTTGCTTGGAGTCTCATGCCAAGAGGTGGTGGAAGAGGTTCCTGGCTACAGCTTATCCGGGACTTGAGGCAGCAGACGTTTTGTGGGAAGATTTCAAGGCGGCACTGCTGGAACATTTTGTGCCGCAGTCGGCAAGAGATGATCTGGAGGACAGGTTTTTGCAGTTAAGACAGGGGAGTAGGTCAGTGTTGGAGTATCACCAGGAGTTCACCCACCTGTCCCGGTTTGCGGTATCTTACCAACTGGACGATGCGGGATATACTAAGAGGTTCTATAAGGGCCTCCGTGATGAGTTGAGGCAGGCCCTCCTTTTTGTCTCCGACGGTAGTATGTCAAAGATCCTGGAGATGGCGAAGAAGCTGGAGGGAGACCAGCAAGTTGTTCGTGGGAGGAAGAGACCCATGGAGGATCAGGGAAGAAATGGCAGAAGAGATCAGCCGAGAGGCCGAGACGCTGGAGAAGGAAGGACGGAGGTCCAACCCCGTCAGGGGGAGAGGCAGGAGCAAAGGGAGCCGGTAGTGTTGGCTCCTCAGCCTCTGCAGATGAGGGAGATGCCAAGGATTGGAGGAGGTGGGCAACCTCCGGAATGCTTTCACTGCCATCAGGTCGGCCACATCAAGAGGAACTGCCCCCAGAGGAATGCTCCTCCAGCACCTCAGGCAGCACCACGGGGTCAGCATCTCGGGGGCCGAGGACGTGGTCGAGGCCGTGAATTTCAGGGTGACGATCGGAGGCACTACAGAGAGCAGGCTTATGCCCTAGATTTGGCCAGGCCCCGGGACCCAGCAAGGGTCATCGCAGGTACTTGTCGCTTTTTTTTTAAATAGTTAATGTCTTATAAGTTTTAGCTTTACCTTAGCATTGAACCAATCATCAAACCCTTCAGGTTTAGTTTCCATTTTTGGCAAACCTGCTTTTACCTTGTTCGATACGGGTGCCTCGCACTCGTTCGTCTCGGCTAAGTTTATCGAAGACCTAGACCAAGTCAAGCACTTCAAAAGCGACTATAGGAGGGTGCGATTTCCGGACGGATCGGAGGTCTTAACAAATTTAATGTGCATAATGAGTCTGGAGATTGGAGGAAGACTATTCGAGGCCCCGGCAACTGTGCTAAAGATGAGGGATTACGACCTGATCCTGGGCATGAGTTGGTTGTATGGGAACCAGACAAGGATTGACTGCCCGGCAAGGCGGATCGTGCTAGAGCATAAAGACGGTGTAGTGACTTTCGAAGGTACTCAACCTACCTCTCGTCTCTTTTTATCGTCCATTCAGGCCGTCAAGGAGACGAGGTTTATCAGGTGCTCTTTGAGGCGACTGAAGTCAAGGACTCAGTGCCAAGTATCCCGGTAGTGCGAGATTTTGCTGATGTTTTTCCGGAGAAGCTTCCTGGGCTACCACCGCACCGCGAGAAGGATTTTCAGATTCAGCTGGTGCCAGGGGCCAAGCCGGTGTCCAAAGCTCCTTACCGGATGGCCCCGAAGGAGTTGGTAGAGTTTCGCCAGCTGCAGGAGCTGGTGGAAGCAGGGTTCGTTAGGCCGAGTTCCTCACCTTGGGGAGCTCCGGTGTTATTCGTAAAGAAGAAGGATGGGACGCTCAGGCTGTGCATCGATTACAGAGCACTGAATAGGCTGACGGTGCAGAACACGTATCCTCTGCCAAGGATAGACGAGCTCTTTGACCAGCTAGAGGGAGCCCACTGCTTCTCGAAGCTGGATTTGAGATCAGGTTATTATCAGCTGAGGATCCAAGAGGAGGACATCCCGAAGACGGCTTTCAGCAGCCGTTACGGATTGTACGAGTTCACGGTGATGCCGTTCGGGCTCACAAATGCACCATCAGCATTTATGAGCTTGATGAACCGGGTGTTTGAACCTTACCTTGACATCTTTGTCATAGTGTTCATCGACGATATCCTCATCTACTCGAGGACGGAGGAGGAGCATGCACGGCATTTGGCACTGACCTTGGGAAAGCTTCGGGAGCATCGGTTGTATGCAAAATTCAGCAAATGTCAGTTCTGGTTGAAGGAGGTGGCCTTCCTGGGGCATATCATCAGTGGAGCAGGCTTAACAGTGGATCCTGCAAAGATTCAGGCAGTACGGGATTGGCCGCCGCTGAAGACGGCCACCGACGTGAGGAGTTTCTTGGGACTTGCCGGCTACTACCGGAAGTTCGTTCAGGGGTTTTCTCAGATAGCCCTCCCGCTTACTTCCCTGACAAGGAAGGACGCTGTCTTTACTTGGACGCCGCAGTGTGAGACAGCTTTTCAGGAGCTGAAGGGTCGGCTTACTTCAGCCCCCATCCTTGCCCTTCCGTCGGGAAGGGAAGGATTCCAAGTGTATACGGACGCGTCATATCAGGGGATGGGTGTCGTTCTGATGCAGAACGGGTATGTGATAGCTTACGCCTCCCGCCAGTTGAAGAACCACGAGCGGAATTACCCGGTGCATGACTTGGAGATGGGAGCAGTCGTTTTCGCTCTCAAGATCTGGCGGCACTATCTCTATGGTGTCCACTGCGACATATTCTCAGATCACAAAAATCTGAAATATGTAGATACGCAGAAGGAGTTGAATATCCGGCAGAGGCGATGGGTGGAGTTCTTATCAGATTACCAGTACACTATGCATTATCACCCAGGGAAGGCGAACATAGTAGCAGACGCGTTGAGCAGGAGAGCTACTACGCCAGGAGTAGGGCCTAAGCTAATGGCCATGGAGTTAGTGCAGATGTTCGAAGATATGCAGATCTCCCTAGTATCTGAGGATGATCCGGAGCTGTACAAGGAGTACCTAGCGGCGACTGGTGCCACTTATGACATTCGAGACCGCATCAAGGAAGGGCAGAGGCAGGATGCCAAGCTGGAGCCGATATTCAGAGCCTTGGAGGAAGGCTCAGCCGGAGATTATTCGCTGAAGGACGACCTGTTGAGTTTTAAAGGTCGAGTGTACATACCGGCAGGAGGTCAGATTCGGGAGGATATTATGACAGAGGCTCACTGTAGTAAGTATTCGGTGCACCCGGGTATTACCAAGATGACGGCAGATCTGAAGAGGACCATGTACTGGCCGGGTATGAAGAGAGACATCGTTTTTTTTTGTGACCCACAGCGAGACTTGCCAGCTTGTGAAGGCGGAGTGCCGGAACCCCGCAGGATTGTTACAGCCACTCCCGGTGCCGGAATGGAAGTTCGACGATATACCGATGGATTTTATTCACGGTCTTCCCCGATCTCGTGCCGGGAATGACTCGATTTGGGTGATCGTCGATAGGTTGACGAAGGTGGCCAGGTTCATTCCGATCAGGAAGGATGATTCAGTCAGGATTTTGGTACGGAAGTTTGTAGAGCAGTTCATCTGTTATCATGGTGTGCTAAGGACGATAGTATCTGACCGAGATGGACGTTTTACGTCAAGGGAGTGGAGAGCGGTGCAGGCCTATCTAGGCACCCGGTTGACCTTCAGTACGGCTTTTCACCCCCAGACAGACGGGCAAACGGAGCGCACCAATCGGACCTTGGAGGATCTTTTGCGTCTTTGCATTCTAGACCGCGGGGAGCCATGGGAGAGACTGTTGCCATTGGTCGAGTTCTCATATAACAACAGTCACCAGGCTAGTATAGGCAGAGCGCCTTACGAGGCATTATATGGGCGGAGGTGCAGGACGCCATTGTCTTGGATTCAGGATGAGGATCCCAAGGCTCTTGGCTCAAAGTTCATGGAGGATACGGAGGCCCAGGTGAGATTGATTCGAGATAGGATGTTGGAGGCCCAGAGCAGGCAGGCCAAGTATTACGATGCGCGTCATCGTATGGTGGAGTTCCAGGTGGGAGACCGGGTTTTCTTGAAGATACGTCCGATGCACGGAGTCTCGAGGGTTCGCGGCCGAAAGAAGCTCAGTCCGAGGTTTATGGGACCCTATAGGATCCTGGAGCGGATCGGCCCCTTGGCTTACAGACTGGAGCTACCGCCGGATTTGGAGGGACTGCATGACGTATTCCACGTCTCTTCACTTAAGAAGGCTTTACTTCGGCCTGAGCAGCAGGTGTCTACTTCAGAGGGGCCAGTAGCTACAGATCGATCGATTCACTTGGAGCCGGTTCGGATAGACGACACAGAGCTACGAGTCTAGCGGCGCAAGAAGGTTCCACTGGTCAAGGTCCTGTGGAGGAATCATGGACAGGAAGAACATACTTGGGAGCCACTGGACTTGATGCAGTAAAAATATCCGCAGCTTTTTACGACAGGTACAATTTACTTTTTCTGGGATGTTACAGTTTTTCCTCTAGTAGAAACCCCACAGGCTTGTCTGAATTTCGAGGACGAAATTTTTTTTTTATGTATTGGGATTTGTAACATCCCCCAAACTGCTAGACCCCTAAGTTGGTTTTGTCATGACTAGGTCATGACAAAACCATAGGAAGAGCCTTTTGACCTTGAGAACTTAGGAAAGGAGGAGGAAACCACTTTGGTCTGCAAATAGCAATTTCCAGTTACCAAGCTTAGGGTCAGACCTTAGGGCCTCAACTTGATCAATTGACCCCATCTTAGTATCCCTAGCCCTTTAGTGGACCCCTTAGGGCATCAAGGGCCCATTAGGGTCAACCTAAGAGACCAATTTGACTAAAGTCAACCTAAAACCCCAAATTGGTCAAAGTAGCCTATTTAGAGCCAATTAACATTCACCTTGTCAAATTGATCACACTCCTAGGTCTAGAATACTGTAAGAGACCTATTAGACCTAAAAGCCCCATCATGGGACCCTTAGGGGTGCAAATTGACCAAAATGCCCTTTTTAGGTCAAAATGACTTTTCTTCACAAAGTACCCTAATTGACCATCACCATATCAAATTGACCTTGCCCATAGTGTTATCATATCATAGGGGACCCATTGGACCAAAAAGCCCCATCCTAGGGTCACCCAATTGGCCAATTTGACCAAAAGTCAAAATTGCCCAATTTAGGTCAAATCTTTCAAACCTAACCCAATCCCTTTGGGCTAGCTCATTTGGATGGTCAACCAGCCCATGTAGACCATCATTAAACTCAGGAGAAGAGTGTAGAAACCGGCCATGGTGATTAGGAGAGAGAAAATGGGGGTTTTCCCATTTTTGAAGAAAGAGAAGAAGGCCATTCATGGCCATTAAGGAGTTCCACCCCTTGGCCTCCCAAATTGACTCACCCTTTCATCTCCTCTGACATTTTCAATGAGTTTCCAGTAGTTTCCAAGGAGGATTAAGGCAGGGGGAATGAATGGGGGCCGGCATTGGGAGGAGCTCGAAGAGGCCATTAATGGCAATAGGGGTTAAAGCCACCATCACCCTCATTCGAACCCCCCATCACCTTCACAAACCAGAGAGGAGTGAAACCCCCAATCTTGCAGAGGATTTCGTGTGCTGTAGACGTGAATCGGCATGGCACCTCAACCTCCCCGAGCTCCCATGGTGTACTCAAGGACAACCCGCCGGCAAGCTCATCTGCAGGTCCTATTCTCCTCCCTGAACCCTAAGGATTAGATCCCAATCGCCGGCGGCTCGAATCGTGGCCAATCGGCTGTGAATCGAGCCAGCCAAGCCTCCCGTCGATCGGGTTGGGCATCTCCTTACAGAACACGATTCCGGCCACCTCCGGCCGATCAAACACCGCTCATCGCCGGCCCCCACCTCAACGGAGGTGGTGGTGGCGTTGGTCGGCCGGGGCGGCGTTCAGGTGGCCGGGAAATCACCAATCAAAGTCGCCCAGGCGCGCGGAATCTCAGCCCCAGGTTAATCGGGGACGATGGCTGTGAGCCGTCCGATTGGCCGCCTTTTGCTATACGCAGCCATGAAATGATTTAAATCATATTATTTTAATTATATGTCACACTTGTGACAGATTTTGTGACCCAATTTTAAGGCCCTTAGGGGCCATAATTCGAAAAATGCCCAGAGATAACATTTGTAGGCCTTGATGTCTACTTCCTAATGGGAGTGTAATCAGGCTATTTGGTTAAGTATGGGACCCACAACACTCATTCTAGTGAGGCTGGTCAAAACTCAAACCAGACCTTTAAATTAGTATAACTCTTAAATGGCAAATCTGATCAAGTTGATATTTTGGCTATGCATGCTTGTGCCCTGTACCTAGATTAGGTTTGAGTATCAAATTTTTAGGAGTTAAGTTTTCTAAGGTTTTTATAGAAATTTAATAATCCTTGCATAAATTATTTGGAGGGTCAAATGGCCTCCAATCACCACCAAATTTTGGTGGGGTAACATTAGGGTCATGATAAACCCTTGGTTAAAATCTCAACTCATTTGGAGTTGATTTGGTAGGGTATTTCACCAAAACAACCTTAGGCTCCCTAGGTTTAGGCAAAACTTTGAGTGAGTGCCCCCACTCTTCCACAAGGTCTTTTGGCTTCATATTTGGGGTGCACCTCACCCTTCCCCATGCCAACCTTTGGTCCAAGTTTGGTGGCCATTGGAGGAGTTTTGCCCTAGTAAATCAAAAAGGGGGTAAATGCTATTTGCACCCCAAATAGGTACCTAATAGAACCCCACTCCTCACCAAGTATTGGTAGGATCTTGGGTGCACTTTCACTGACCCCTGATCAGTATAGTGGGTAGTTTGGTCTTGGGCAAGGTAGGGAGTTATCTTGAGAATAGTTTGCTTAAGGGTTATGTTTAGGGCAAAAAGTGCACTTAAGCTAGCTTTGGAGTGTGGAGGGGTTTCCTCCCACTGATTGGTGGGGTGACCTTGGTTACTGATTTAGGATGCATAGGACACCCCAAGGAGCAATGTTGGATGAGTTAGGGCCTAGTGTGCCCTTAAGCCCTAGTGGTGAAGTGTATGGTGCCCTTTAGGGTTTGTGAAGGAGGTAGGAGTAAATGTCCATGGAGAGAAGTGCAATAGCCCTCTCTGGGCTCTAAGAGTGTTTTAATCCCCTCACAAGAAGTTTGGGTGGATTTGGAGATGCTTAGACCCTAACCCTAAGCTAAACCCTAATGGGGTGTAATTAGAGGCTAATGAAGGAAGAGGGGTCAAACCTTAATGGTTTGACTTGAAATTTTGGGGAGGTGGTTTAAGTGACCAGAGAATACTACTGTGATAATTTGGAGGGATTTGGAGTTGTTAATCCTAGGTAATAAACCCTTGGATAGATTTGTAAATAATTAGGGTTTTTGGTTTTAGAAAGGAATAATACATATTTATTAACCATTTTCTGTCACAAACTTGGTTTTAATGCTATTGATCTCTGGAAGAATCTGTTAGACCATGGGTAGACTTTGTGGGGTTCAAAGTGTAATATTTCATATAGTAGACAATTTTTGGGATGATCAATTTTAGGCTGATAAATTGTTGTAATTGCATGAAACTTTACTGGTAGTCTTTGGAACCACTGTAATTTTCTCATAATTTATGGATCAATATTTTTGGTACATCTAGTTCACTTTGGAAGAAATTGCAAATATATCCTTGGATGAAATTACAAATGTACCCTCTGTGGAACATGGTCAAACTTTGTAAGACTGAATATTATATTATGAAGCATCTCTGTATAAATTTGCATGAGAATTGGAGTTCATATGAGGGTACCTCCTTTGGAATTTTTTGGAAATAAATGTGTTTTGGAATTTTTAAAAATAGTAAATCTTGCTGATTTTTCCTAAAATTTAATACCTACTGTTTATGAGGTACTCTTGATTTATGAAAAAAATTGGAGTAGGCATTAGAGGTCAGAAAAGTACACTTGTAGTTCAAACCTTAGAAAAATTGCCCTTTGGAAATTGTTTAAAATATTATTATTATTGGGAAAATTGTGAAACCCTAGATTTGATCGGAATCAGGTAGCATGGACTCCCAGTAAATCCCTTGGGTCATAGAGTTGATTATTTAGTGTACCTCCCTTCATGAGCATCAAACGTTAAGGGTGGTCTGCGTTTAGCAACTTGGCAACTCTGGGTTAAGGATCAAACTGGTGGCCTTTGGTTTGGGAATGGTAAAGGTTGAGTGGCAATCTTGTAATTATGTGAGGACCCCTGGTTTGGTGAGTTTTAGGGTGGTGGGGTGCCACCCTTGGAATAGGTCGTCTAGGGATTGACGAAAGATCGTCTTTTCCCATTAGCGTCTTTTAGCACCTAAGTTTACTATAACAGGAAAGTTATTATGAGGATTTGCTTATAGAAGTCTAGCCGGTTTAGTCCGGTGATCTTATGTTTCTGAGATGTTTATTGGTGACGGGCGGGTTAGCCCGGGGAGCTTGTAGCTCGGTGTTGTTGGAAGATATACGGCATGTGCATAAGGTGGTGGGTCCTTCGTGTACGCGATCGTTGCACCGACGTTAACACTTGGGCTCGGCAAGTGTGGTATTTACACTTAGCCATAAAAGTCTGGCGGTCCAGTCAGTAAGAGTACGCAGGCGCTCCGCGGGTTTTGTGGAGGCGTACGATAGGTCTAGGTTAGGTAGTGCAAATACCAACCTAGAGGTGGGCGAGGCCCAACCCACCGCTTCCGTTTGCCACTACGGGAGTATCCTGGGAGTCTAGCTCGCTCCAAAAAGGGAGAACTAAAGGTCTATGCGCATAGAGTCGTAGTGGGTGAGTTGCACTTGTTTGATCACCGCATAAAAGCATACTCTGCATGTCATGGCATAATCATAACATTTAACCCCCGACACCTATCGTATAAATTGGTATGAGACTTTTTATACGATAGGCCCTGCTAAACGACCCCTTGGTCTATAGGTTTGTATGGGCATTCCTATAAATCAATGGTTAATATTATAATACTTACCTGCCTTTACTTTTGCTCCTTACTGTTTTTCCTATACTTTACCATGCTGCTTTTATCTCATGTTTTACTTATGTACATACACCTGTGTAGCGTAGAACTCATTTGTCATCTGCTTTCGTATTACCCCTTGTTGGTCCTCCGCTCCTCCTTCCCATACGGTGCCTAGGAGCCTTGGGGGGAGGGGTGGGGAATTGGCTGAGTCTTTATGACTGACGGTCGGTGGACCTTATCATTTTAGGAGACCGCGGCGACGGAGCAGCATCAGAGGCCGGTGCAAATGGAGGCGGGGCAGTCTAGCTCAGGAGCTCAGATGACAGGATCCGTGAGTGTTTGATTTAGTTGATTTGCTTCCGCGAGTGATCCATGTAGTGAGGCTTTTGATGTATCGGGCAAGAGCCCTAGTTACCTTGTTATCTTGTTCTTTTTCCTTCAGTTATATTTGTGGACAACTTTTGATAGTTTAATATATGTGATGTGGACTTGGTTGTTTATTCAGTTAAGCTTACTTTTCTTGTGATCGAATTGGCTGGCAGGACCGGCGTTTTGTAGTGGCGACCTTCCCGAGCGATGGTGTCACCGCAAAACGGCGGTTCTGGGCCTAAGACCCGGTGGTTTTTGTAAAAAAAAAAGGGGTCTTACAAGTGGTATCAGAGGGGAAACATCGATCCAAAGAAAAGAAGTCCACAAACCCTGGGCCACCCCGCGCGAGCTTAGTTTGCGGACAAACTAGCAGCGGAAGCAATGGTGTGCCCATAAGGAAAATCACATGTAAAAGTCCACTTATAACTGAATTCTTCTTCCCTTTAGCTAAGTCCCTTATAAGTGCAATCTTTCTTATGTAGCCGGCAACGAAACTTTCACCGCAGCATGGAGTCCCGCCGGCTCCGAACGTCGTTCCACCACCACCGGCTCCTACCCCGTTCCAGCAGACGGAGTTGGGGCAGACTCTGACTGCCATTTTGGAGACGTTCAGGGCACAGCAAGCACCGGCTCCTCAGCAGAACCCCGGGGCCAACTGGCTGAGCATCTTTCGGGGTCTCTCCCCACCAGCATTCATCGGGACGGAGACTGTTGTGAGGACCGAAGAATGGGTAGACATCATGGAGGAGATGTTGTCAGGAATCCAGTGCCCGACAGACATGGAGGTGCCACTGGTGGTTTCTTGCTTGGAGTCTCATGCCAAGAGGTGGTGGAAGAGGTTCCTGGCTACAGCTTATCCGGGACTTGAGGCAGCAGACGTTTTGTGGGAAGATTTCAAGGCGGCACTGCTGGAACATTTTGTGCCGCAGTCGGCAAGAGATGATCTGGAGGACAGGTTTTTGCAGTTAAGACAGGGGAGTAGGTCAGTGTTGGAGTATCACCAGGAGTTCACCCACCTGTCCCGGTTTGCGGTATCTTACCAACTGGACGATGCGGGATATACTAAGAGGTTCTATAAGGGCCTCCGTGATGAGTTGAGGCAGGCCCTCCTTTTTGTCTCCGACGGTAGTATGTCAAAGATCCTGGAGATGGCGAAGAAGCTGGAGGGAGACCAGCAAGTTGTTCGTGGGAGGAAGAGACCCATGGAGGATCAGGGAAGAAATGGCAGAAGAGATCAGCCGAGAGGCCGAGACGCTGGAGAAGGAAGGACGGAGGTCCAACCCCGTCAGGGGGAGAGGCAGGAGCAAAGGGAGCCGATAGTGTTGGCTCCTCAGCCTCTGCAGATGAGGGAGATGCCAAGGATTGGAGGAGGTGGGCAACCTCCGGAATGCTTTCACTGCCATCAGGTCGGCCACATCAAGAGGAACTGCCCCCAGAGGAATGCTCCTCCAGCACCTCAGGCAGCACCACGGGGTCAGCATCTCGGGGGCCGAGGACGTGGTCGAGGCCGTGAATTTCAGGGTGACGATCGGAGGCACTACAGAGAGCAGGCTTATGCCCTAGATTTGGCCAGGCCCCGGGACCCAGCAAGGGTCATCGCAGGTACTTGTCGCTTTTTTTTTAAATAGTTAATGTCTTATAAGTTTTAGCTTTACCTTAGCATTGAACCAATCATCAAACCCTTCAGGTTTAGTTTCCATTTTTGGCAAACCTGCTTTTACCTTGTTCGATACGGGTGCCTCGCACTCGTTCGTCTCGGCTAAGTTTATCGAAGACCTAGACCAAGTCAAGCACTTCAAAAGCGACTATAGGAGGGTGCGATTTCCGGACGGATCAGAGGTCTTAACAAATTTAATGTGCATAATGAGTCTGGAGATTGGAGGAAGACTATTCGAGGCCCCGGCAACTGTGCTAAAGATGAGGGATTACGACCTGATCCTGGGCATGAGTTGGTTGTATGGGAACCAGACAAGGATTGACTGCCCGGCAAGGCGGATCGTGCTAGAGCATAAAGACGGTGTAGTGACTTTCGAAGGTACTCAACCTACCTCTCGTCTCTTTTTATCGTCCATTCAGGCCGTCAAGGAGACGAGGTTTATCAGGTGCTCTTTGAGGCGACTGAAGTCAAGGACTCAGTGCCAAGTATCCCGGTAGTGCGAGATTTTGCTGATGTTTTTCCGGAGAAGCTTCCTGGGCTACCACCGCACCGCGAGAAGGATTTTCAGATTCAGCTGGTGCCAGGGGCCAAGCCGGTGTCCAAAGCTCCTTACCGGATGGCCCCGAAGGAGTTGGTAGAGTTTCGCCAGCTGCAGGAGCTGGTGGAAGCAGGGTTCGTTAGGCCGAGTTCCTCACCTTGGGGAGCTCCGGTGTTATTCGTAAAGAAGAAGGATGGGACGCTCAGGCTGTGCATCGATTACAGAGCACTGAATAGGCTGACGGTGCGGAACACGTATCCTCTGCCAAGGATAGACGAGCTCTTTGACCAGCTAGAGGGAGCCCACTGCTTCTCGAAGCTGGATTTGAGATCAGGTTATTATCAGCTGAGGATCCAAGAGGAGGACATCCCGAAGACGGCTTTCAGCAGCCGTTACGGATTGTACGAGTTCACGGTGATGCCGTTCGGGCTCACAAATGCACCATCAGCATTTATGAGCTTGATGAACCGGGTGTTTGAACCTTACCTTGACATCTTTGTCATAGTGTTCATCGACGATATCCTCATCTACTCGAGGACGGAGGAGGAGCATGCACGGCATTTGGCACTGACCTTGGGAAAGCTTCGGGAGCATCGGTTGTATGCAAAATTCAGCAAATGTCAGTTCTGGTTGAAGGAGGTGGCCTTCCTGGGGCATATCATCAGTGGAGCAGGCTTAACAGTGGATCCTGCAAAGATTCAGGCAGTACGGGATTGGCCGCCGCTGAAGACGGCCACCGACGTGAGGAGTTTCTTGGGACTTGCCGGCTACTACCGGAAGTTCGTTCAGGGGTTTTCTCAGATAGCCCTCCCGCTTACTTCCCTGACAAGGAAGGACGCTGTCTTTACTTGGACGCCGCAGTGTGAGACAGCTTTTCAGGAGCTGAAGGGTCGGCTTACTTCAGCCCCCATCCTTGCCCTTCCGTCGGGAAGGGAAGGATTCCAAGTGTATACGGACGCGTCATATCAGGGGATGGGTGTCGTTCTGATGCAGAACGGGTATGTGATAGCTTACGCCTCCCGCCAGTTGAAGAACCACGAGCGGAATTACCCGGTGCATGACTTGGAGATGGGAGCAGTCGTTTTCGCTCTCAAGATCTGGCGGCACTATCTCTATGGTGTCCACTGCGACATATTCTCAGATCACAAAAATCTGAAATATGTAGATACGCAGAAGGAGTTGAATATCCGGCAGAGGCGATGGGTGGAGTTCTTATCAGATTACCAGTACACTATGCATTATCACCCAGGGAAGGCGAACATAGTAGCAGACGCGTTGAGCAGGAGAGCTACTACGCCAGGAGTAGGGCCTAAGCTAATGGCCATGGAGTTAGTGCAGATGTTCGAAGATATGCAGATCTCCCTAGTATCTGAGGATGATCCGGAGCTGTACAAGGAGTACCTAGCGGCGACTGGTGCCACTTATGACATTCGAGACCGCATCAAGGAAGGGCAGAGGCAGGATGCCAAGCTGGAGCCGATATTCAGAGCCTTGGAGGAAGGCTCAGCCGGAGATTATTCGCTGAAGGACGACCTGTTGAGTTTTAAAGGTCGAGTGTACATACCGGCAGGAGGTCAGATTCGGGAGGATATTATGACAGAGGCTCACTGTAGTAAGTATTCGGTGCACCCGGGTATTACCAAGATGACGGCAGATCTGAAGAGGACCATGTACTGGCCGGGTATGAAGAGAGACATCGTTTTTTTTGTGACCCACTGCGAGACTTGCCAGCTTGTGAAGGCGGAGTGCCGGAACCCCGCAGGATTGTTACAGCCACTCCCGGTGCCGGAATGGAAGTTCGACGATATACCGATGGATTTTATTCACGGTCTTCCCCGATCTCGTGCGGGGAATGACTCGATTTGGGTGATCGTCGATAGGTTGACGAAGGTGGCCAGGTTCATTCCGATCAGGAAGGATGATTCAGTCAGGATTTTGGTACGGAAGTTTGTAGAGCAGTTCATCTGTTATCATGGTGTGCTAAGGACGATAGTATCTGACCGAGATGGACGTTTTACGTCAAGGGAGTGGAGAGCGGTGCAGGCCTATCTAGGCACCCGGTTGACCTTCAGTACGACTTTTCACCCCCAGACAGACGGGCAAAAAGTGCACTTAATCTAGCTTTGGAGTGTGGAGGGGTTTCCTCCCACTGATTGGTGGGGTGACCTTGGTTACTGATTTAGGATGCATAGGACACCCCAAGGAGCAATGTTGGATGAGTTAGGGCCTAGTGTGCCCTTAAGCCCTAGTGGTGAAGTGTATGGCGCCCTTTAGGGTTTGTGAAGGAGGTAGGAGTAAATGTCCATGGAGAGAAGTGCAATAGCCCTCTCTGGGCTCTAAGAGTGTTTTAATCCCCTCACAAGAAGTTTGGGTGGATTTGGAGATGTTTAGACCCTAACCCTAAGCTAAACCCTAATGGGGTGTAATTAGAGGCTAATGAAGGAAGAGGGGTCAAACCTTAATGGTTTGACTTGAAATTTTGGGGAGGTGGTTTAAGTGACCAGAGAATACTACTGTGATAATTTGGAGGAATTTGGAGTTGTTAATCCTAGGTAATAAACCCTTGGATAGATTTGTAAATAATTAGGGTTTTTGGTTTTAGAAAGGAATAATACATATTTATTAACCATTTTCTGTCACAAACTTGGTTTTAATGCTATTGATCTCTGGAAGAATCTGTTAGACCATGGGTAGACTTTTTGGGGTTCAAAGTGTAATATTTCATATAGTAGACAATTTTTGGGATGATCAATTTTAGGCTGATAAATTGTTGTAATTGCATGAAACTTTACTGGTAGTCTTTTCATATCAATATGGAACCACTGTAATTTGTCCATAATTTATAGATCAATATTTTTGGTACATCTAGTTCACTTTAGAAGAAATTGCAAATATATCCTTGGATGAAATTACAAATGTACCCTGTGTGGAACATGGTCAAACTTTGTAAGACTGAATATTATATTATGAAGCACCTCTGTATAAATTTGCATGAGAATTGGAGTTCATATGATGGTACCTCCTTTGGAATTTTTTGGAAATAAATGTGTTTTGGAATTTATAAAAATAGTAAATCTTGCTGATTTTTCCTAAAATTTAATACCTACTGTTTATGAGGTACTCTTGATTTATGAAAAAAATTGGAGTAGGCATTAGAGGTCAGAAAAGTACACTTGTAGTTCAAACCTTAGAAAAATTGCCCTTTGGAAATTGTTTAAAATATTATTATTATTGGGAAAATTGTGAAACCCTAGATTTGATCGGAATCAGGTAGCATGGACTCCCAGTAAATCCCTTGGGTCATAGAGTTGATTATTTAGTGTACCTCCCTTCATGAGCATCAAACGTTAAGGGTGGTCTGCGTTTAGCAACTTGGCAACTCTGGGTTAAGGATCAAACTGGTGGCCTTTGGTTTGGGAATGGTAAAGGTTGAGTGGTAATCTTGTAATTATGTGAGGACCCCTGGTTTGGTGAGTTTTAGGGTGGTGGGGTGCCACCCTTGGAATAGGTCGTCCAGGGATTGACGAAAGATCGTCTTTTCCCATTAGCGTCTTTTAGCACCTAAGTTTACTATAACAGGAAAGTTATTATGAGTATTTGCTTATAGAAGTCTAGCCGATTTAGTCCGGTGATCTTATGTTTCTGAGATGTTTATTGGTGACGGGCGGGTTAGCCCGGGGAGCTTGTAGCTCGGTGTTGTTGGAAGATATACGGCATGTGCATAAGGTGGTGGGTCCTTCGTGTAGGCGATCATTGCACCGACGTTAACACTTGAGCTCGGCAAGTGTGGTATTTACACTTAGCCATAAAAGTCTGGCGGTCCAGTCAGTAAGAGTACGCAGGCGCTCCGCGGGTTTTGTGGAGGCGTACGATAGGTCTAGGTTAGGTAGTGCAAATACCAACCTAGAGGTGGGCGAGGCCCAACCCACCGCTTCCGTTTGCCACTACGGGAGTATCCTGGGAGTCTAGCTCGCTCCAAAAAGGGGGAACTAAAGGTTTATGCGCATAGAGTCGTAGTGGGTGAGTTGCACTTGTTTGATCACCGCATAAAAGCATACTCTGCATGTCATGGCATAATCATAACATTTAACCCCCGACACCTATCGTATAAATTGGTATGAGACTTTTTATACGATAGGCCCTGCTAAACGACCCCTTGGTCTATAGGTTTGTATGGGCATTCCTATAAATCAATGGTTAATATTATAATACTTACCTGCCTCTACTTTTGCTCCTTACTGTTTTTCCTATACTTTACCATGCTGCTTTTATCTCATGTTTTACTTATGTACATACACCTGTGTAGCGTAGAACTCATTTGTCATCTGCTTTCGTATTACCCCTTGTTGGTCCTCCACTTCCTCCTTCCCATACGGTGCCTAGGAGCCTTGGGGGGAGGGGTGGGGAATTGGCTGAGTCTTTATGACTGACGGTCGGTGGACCTTATCATTTTAGGAGACCGCGGCGAACGGGCAGCATCAGAGGCCGGTGCAAATGGAGGCGGGGCAGTCTAGCTCAGGAGCTCAGATGACAGGATCCGTGAGTGTTTGATTTAGTTGATTTGCTTCCGCGAGTGATCCATGTAGTGAGGCTTTTGATGTATCGGGCAAGAGCCCTAGTTACCTTGTTATCTTGTTCTTTTTCCTTCAGTTATATTTGTGGACAACTTTTGATAGTTTAATATATGTGATGTGGACTTGGTTGTTTATTCAGTTAAGCTTACTTTTCTTGTGATCGAATTGGCCGGCAGGACCGGCGTTTTGTAGTGGCGACCTTCCCGAGCGAAGGTGTCACCGCAAAACGGCGGTTCTGGGCCTAAGACCCGGTGGTTTTTGTAAAAAAAAAAAGGGGTCTTACACCACTCGCCCAAGGGCATGAAGGGGGGGTGGACCAGGTGGTCCACTCGCCCCGGGCGAGCGGACCGCAAGGCCCGCTCGCCCCGAGCATAGGCGAGTGGACCTTGAGGTCCACTCGCCCGGTGCAAGGGAGCGGACCTCATGGTCCACTCGCCCGGCAGAGGAGGGAGGGCCTCGCAGCCCTCTCCCCTAAGGTAGCAACGCGGACCGAAAGGTCTCTTCGCCTACGTCTCCCCCCTAACACACCACCCAACTGCTTCGCCCTCGGACCGTCCACCCGAGGTCCCTATCCCCCGCCTGTTACTCCACTGTCTCAGTGTTGCTGCGCTCACCCTGCATGAAAGTTAGCCAAATAATGACAGCTCAACTGAGATATAACTCGGCAGAGTTATTAAAACAAACATGACATAAACATGACGAAACAAATAGTCCGGCCGCGGAACAGACGAGCTGCTGCGACGTGTCGATCCTCATTATTACAGAACAAATAGTACATCCCCAAAGGGGTGGGGTGGCTAACGCGCCGTCCACTTCCAGAAGCCCTGGTCCAGGGTGAAGGGAACTCCCCCGCGCGTGGATTCAAAGCATGCCTTGGCAGAGGAGAGCTCTTCGGTCACGGTACGCACGGAGGCCTCCACCCGGCGAAAGTGATCCTCGAACGGTGTCGTCATACCGCCAAATGCGAGCCAGACCTCCCCTCGTAGGAGATTGAGTTCAGCCTCCAGCCTCTCCACCCGACGCTCCAGCACGCCAACACGGGCGAGGGGGTCGGGTCCAGAAGATAGCCTCCCCTCCCGCAGCTCCTGGGTAAGAGTCTCCAAGCGGCTCAGACGGACGAAGACGTCGGGACGGTCCCCGACGGGCTCTGAGATTGCAGTAGGAGAGTGGGGCGGCAGGTTCCCGAACGAGAGAGATAGGACTCACCCGAGTGTCTGCACCCGTCCCCTCTACCACTCTTCGGATCCCTTCGAGATCATCCGCGAGAAGCTATGAACAATGAAAAAGCGCGTTGTCATGGACAGATATAACCACAAGTGTGAAGCAGGAAGGAGGAGAGGACCGATACCATATCCATATCCAGTCCGCGGGCAAACTCGGTCACCCCATGAGAGGACGACGACGCAGCCTCCTTCACCAGCTCGGGGCGGGGCTTCTTCCGAGGCGATCGCACCGCATGGCGGGTGGGAGAAGGCGGAGGGCCATGGACCAGAGCTTTAAGCTCCGTCACGTCAGATGAACCCTTCCCAGCAAAGTCTTTGAAGCGAGCCCTGAAGTCTCGAGGTGGATCCATCTCGTTCGAAGAGGGAGTGGGGGAAGCGCTCAGGAAGGGTGCTCTTATTACCCTCCTATTCGAGGGGTCTTATATAGCTATCAAGTGGAACCCTCCAAAGATTCCCTCCGGGTCCCACCAACTCGTTCAATAAGTGGGTTGGACTTTCTTTCCGAGCTTGAGTCAAGCTCGCAAAGAGCGGAGATTGTGTACAACCCTCACATTTCCCGAGTCGGTGTGACCCGACCCGGATGAGGCCAAGATTACGAAGGTGATCGAGACGAACAAAACTACCGCATGGAGACGGCGAAACCGACTAAGGCAGGGCAGATCCGGGAGAGTGGAGGGGCTGCCCCACTCGCCCGCCCAAGAGGCGAGTGGGGAGCTGCCCCACTCGCCCGCCCAAGAGGCGAGTGGGGAGCTGCCCCACTCGCCCGCCCAAGAGGCGAGTGGGGAGCTGCCCCACTCGCCTGCCGAAGGGGCGAGTGGGGCGCTGCCCCACTCGCCTGCCGAAGGGGCGAGTGGGGCGCTGCCCCACTCGCCAGCCGAAGGGGCGAGTGGGGCGCTGCCCCACTCGCCAGCCGAAGGGGCGAGTGGGGCGCTGCCCCACTCGCCAGCCTAAGGGGGCGAGTGGGGAGCTGCCCCACTCGCCAGCCTAAGGGGCGAGTGGGGCGCTGCCCCACTCGCCAGCCTAAAGGGGCGAGTGGGGTGCTGCCCCACTCGCCCGCCTAGGGGGAGAGTGGGGAGCTGCCCCACTCGCCCGCCTAGGGGGAGAGTGGGGAGCTGCCCCACTCGCCCGCCTAGGGGGCGAGTGGGGAGCTGCCCCACTCGCCCGCCCCTGGGGCGAGTGGAGTGCCTTCCACTCGCGGCCAAGCTTGCGAGTGGATCGACGTCCACTCGCACAGGCAAGGTGGCCTTGGTTTAGGTCGTCCCCTCTCATTTGGGGTATTTTTGCTATCCGCAGTCCGATTTTTGCTATTCGCAATCCATTTTTGGGAAAGTCTATAAATAGACCCCCATGGGCACCTTGGGAAGGGTTGGTTCCTACCCCCTCTCTCGCGCGTGAGCAAGCACTACCCCTCCCTCCCCTTGACGTTGAAGGTGGTCGGTGAGGTGTTCCTTAGTGCCCTCCAAGGTGCCCAGGCTCAGCATTGGCTTGGGAGGGGAAGCGCTCTAAGATCTTCCGGGTATGTGGTGGGACCTCCGCGCTGCAGCTTAAGGGGTCCATTTGTGGATTCAAGTGTTCAATAAGTCTAAGTCTTTCAGTTCTTAGTGACCGGTCAAGGGTCTAGGCTTAGAACAAGTAAGGGTTAGTCGCAACCCCCTTTCGAACGCTGAAGCCGGGAAACTGGTTTCAACATTCGGATCTCCTTTAACTAGATAAGTAAAGTAGTCCTCCCCATAGGATCTTTCGGTTCTAACTCTTTTGTTTCTTCTAGGTTCATCATTTTCTAATGGTTCTATAGAAGAAGTGGAAGGTTGGTTTGAGCTAGTTGAAGGTTGAGATGAGTTATTTAGTTTATATGGAAATTTATCTTCAAAATAAGCTGCATCTCTAGCTTCTATAATGGTGCTGTTAGATATTTCACTAATTAGGGAATTAGTGATGAGAAATCTATTAGCACTACTATCGGATGCATATCCTATGAAAATAGAGTCTAATGTTTTTGGTCCTATTTTCTTTCTCTTAAGTTCAGGAATTGCTACCTTAGCTAAACACCCCCACACTCAAAAAATTTGGAGGTTAGGTTTTCTTAATTTGAATAATTCAAAAGGTGTCTTATCATTTTGTTTAGATGGAATCCTATTAAGGATGAAGGAGGAGGTGAGCAACGCTTCACCCCAAAGATTTTCTAGAGCACCAGACTCGGCTAACATGGCATTGACCATGTTCATCAATCTTGAATTTATGAAGGTTGGAAACATTATAGCGTTCTATACCTGCATTGTCCAGGTTATAACGCGCTTCAAGAGCATACCATAAATCATTAGCCGTACGATATTGAAGGAATACATTGTAAAGGCTGTCAGACAAGGCACTAAGAATGCGGTTGCGACAATGATATTCAATGTCCACCGGATCTCTATATGGGACACGTCTAACATAGGTTCTAGTGGTATTTGCATTTGAGGATGAAGATGATGGCAGGTTTGAAGCAACTGCATTTGCAGTGCTAGGGATTTCAGATTTTACAGCGGAGGCATCAAAGATGGCAGACAAAAAGCCTAACGTATTAAGCCAATATTCTATCTAAGCTTGCCAACAACGAAAATCATTTCCATTGAATTTCTCGGGTTTGATCCCGGCGGAGTCCTCAGATCTAGATGCCATTTTAGTTTTCTGGAAATTAAGATAGATACAATAAATTGTTGTACATATGAGAATGAAAGCAGATGTTATCATTTTGACTATTTGGTTTTATTTAGCTACAACTTCTTTAAATTATAGGAATATTTTCTAGTATATTCCAAAATAATGTATAATTTTCTTATTTGAAAATTGCAGAAAATAAAATATGAGAACAAATCTAGAAAACTAGATTATTAAAACTTTAAAACAGAAGGGATGAGAATTAAAAGAGATTAGTTAAAGGATAGTTTAGAATCGAGCCTGCGTAAGGCGTGTGATCACTGCCCTAAAGAAGTTGCACCACCCTCCGGCATGCCCTTCAACCGATGCTCACTCCTCCAAGGTACAACACCCGGCTAGATCCCGAAACTCCGATGTGCGCGGACACCGAAGAAGCACAGAGCACCCGAACACCCACTTGATGAAGCAAATGTAAAGAAAAGGAAGCACGTAGAAGATCGTCACCAAAACCAGAGAGTGAGAGAGCAGAAGAACGTCTATCAGCGTGCAATCTTTCTGAGAAGAACGTCAATATATAAAGACAGTAAATCGCCGAAAACGGAATCTTGAAAAACGACAACATTAAACCGTAATCAGTTATAATTGGAAAGCACATAAAAACGTTGAAAAATTCCAACGTAAATAAAAGCGAGAAACACGCGTAAATGAGCGGTTAAGAATACGCGTAAAACTGCGGAGAGAGAGAGAGCGCAGAACGGCAGGATGCGTTGAATTCAATTAATTCAATTAATTCGACGTTGCGTCGATATCATATCGACGCAAGTCGACGCAGGTCCTAACGACGATGCGAGCGTCGAAAACATATCGACGCAGGTCAAGTGCGTCGAATTCCATTCGACGCCTCCAACTTCAGCGGGCTTGTCGACGTTGCGTCGAAATCTATTCGACGCAGCTCCGATTCCTATTCGACGCAACTCCAAGTAAAAGGCTCTGAAACTATTTTGTACAAAAAATACAATTCAATTCAATTATTTCCCAAATCCCAAATCCGGATCCGGTGCGGTGCGTACGCGCGCGCGCGTGTGGTTCATAGTTTCTCCTTATGTTCTTTTGAACAAATAAGAAGATGTGAATTTCTTTACATACACTTAAGGGAAGAAGGAGAATGACAATGTGGGACTAAAGAACACCCTTTCATCATGAAAGGCTTCTCTCCAAAAATTTGGATTCCCTACAAGTTTGGTTTTGAGCTTTTTCATCATAATGAGGAGCCCAAACACCAAACACTATTTAGCTCCAATCGAAACATTTAATTTTATAATGTTTTATAATTAAAATTTCTAATAATTTATATATACAGGTAGCGTATGTGAGAACTGTGCGGGTTTATCTGGTCTGTTCGATCTAGACCGTCAACAAAATTTAGAAGAAAAAAACAGCGCGATGTCCGGCCGAATTTTATTTTAAAAATAATTATTCGATGAGTAAATAAGATCTTAAAATGTTTGTAAAAAATCTAATTAATATTATCTACAAATTTCTATAAAAACAATAAATTTTGTAATATAAATCATTTTTCATATCTCAACCCTACCATACATGCTACCCGTATGAAAACATTTCTCAAATGAAGGGATCCTGATACCCCCAAAGAGTGTCCTTTTTTAGGTGGGGGTAACGCACCCTAAACCCTTAACAGCCATCCGATCCCGCGCCAACTGGCTGCCAGCCGTTTCGATACAGCATTTTTCCCATTAATTTTTTTATTAATGGATTTCGACTGCCTGTCTTACTGTAGATCGGACGGAGAAGAGCTAACGCACCATGCGGAAGGTGCTTTACCGCCACCTAAAAATTTACCCCTAAAGAGAGTCTTGGGGGGAGAAAAAAAAACGCGCGTAGGGGGAGAAAAAAAAAAACGCGCGTTTAAAACAGCTCTGGCGGATGGAATAGAGATTTTCCATCCGCCAAAGCTGTCCCAAACAGACCCTAAGATCCACGAAAGTAGCAAGGGGTGGCGCCGTGGCAGTCCAAAATTGGCCTTCAAATACGGGCAGCGTTTGCATTTTCGCGCATCAAACAGCAAGCACTCTACGGTGACGTTTATTTAGAAACACACCAGGTAAGCCGCTGCGCAAACGGGGCCTTTTTTTTCCCCCGCTTTTTTTTTTATAAACAGCAGTTAAAGAAATTACACCTCGGAACTGCACACTAACCCCGCCTATTTAATGCCCAAAATCAGCCTCGCTTCCTTCAACTCTCTCTCTCTCTCTCTCTCTCTCTCTCTCTCTCTCTGCTACACTCTTCCCGATCGAGAAAAGTTTGGAAATGGAAGCCTCTCCTTCGTCAAATCCGGCCAGCGTCTTCTACCCCCGAACCGCCGCCATGGACGACTCGTACCGGCCACTCCCCACGCTATATCTCGGGTTTCTGGCCATTTGGTGCTTCTCCACATTCTCCTGGGCCGTCAACACTATGAGAAATCGACATTTTCAGGTTCTTAACTTCCCTTCCGATCAGATTTCCTATGCTAGGGTTTGTCTCTGGATTCGAATGATCAATGATTCCCTCCAAAATTACTACGTTTTTTTGCCCATAAATTGCTCTGTAATCCGTATTGCAGTATAATTATATGCTTATCCCCATTTTTTGCATCGTCGGTGCTCGGGCACGAACATATCGGAAATCATAGCCTGATTTTTTCATAATAATTTCTGTTTCCATTGTAGGTTAGCAATCTGCAGTGTATTATGGCGGCGGTTCCTCTGATTAAAGCCGTGCAGCTAGGATTATCGTATTCATTTTGGTAAGCAGATGCTAATCCATTTATTTGTTCCACTAATCTTATTTATCTTGTAATTATTTATACTATGTGCGGAGATTTATAGATCATCTGGAGTATCATACTTCAATTACCTCCTGTCTTGCGGAAGATTATTTCCCAGGATTTAAATTTCGATTCAGATACAATTATGCTTTTACTGATTTGTTGATTATTAGCCGGCTTAAAGAGGATCGATCTGTATGCATGGATCCCTGAATTGAATTGTATATAGTTTAAATGAGAAATGGAACTTTTATGGTCCGTTCGGTTCATGGGTTTTGGCTCCAAGGAATTGGTTTTGGTTTAAATAATTCAAAACTGGTGTTCGACGTGACGGAATTAGGCATGGAATTAGAATTGATTTAGCCTACGCCCAAAACTTGTCTCCCCCCACAAGTTTGCGGTGGTTTTGGGACAGAAGGAAGCCATCACCCTCATGAATCCAATCGCGCACCTAACGCCGGCGTGGAAGAAGATGACACTCCAGCGCGGAGCTCGCCTCATCATCTACGACAATGACAAAGGTCGGCGGGCATGGCGGAGCTTGTCTCATCGTCTACAGAAGGAAGCCCTCGCCTCATCGTCCATGGCAACGAGCACCCTCGAGGAGAGGCTTTCCCGCTTAGCTTCATCTTCCATGACGGAGCTCAGAACCCTCGAGGAGAGGCTTTCTTGCTCAGCGTCCTTGATGAGAGGAGAGGTTTTCATGTCCATGACCTACCTCAATATCTACGACAACGACAAGCAGCAGCCGGAGATTCAGTCATCGGTGGAGGTCGCCTAGCCCGAATTTTCTTAATTCCAATTCTTGTAACCTAATATTTTACTAGAACCGGACAACAAAAATAGAATTCAGTCAAAACCAAAACCTGCTAGTTTTGGTTTTGACTGAATTCCAATTCCTCAAAACCAAAACTTGCGATCCGAACGGATAATGCAAATATTGACTATGTTTGGGACGGTGGTGGCGGTGGGAGAAGATCTATTCCCACGGCCACCACACTTTTTAGGTTATTTGGATGAGAAGATATTTCAAAAGAGCTTTTACAAGAAAGGTGTTTTGGGGGCTTTTTGAGCAGCCGATCCGACATGACTTTCTAAAAACTGTTTTCTCTGCTTTCAGTTTTTCCTCTTTTATTCGAAGGTTTCTCTTCACCCATTCGTAATCTTTGCTTCTCGCCGATGACCCTTTGTAACTTGCTTATTTAGGATTTATATAATATTTACTTATTTATGTGATAAATGATTAGCATGAACACATTTTTTATTATTAAAAAGCTAAACATTTATTATTATAAAGTTGCTCTTTCAAACCGAAAAAACGTAAACACCTTTTTGAAAATCACTTACATGGAGATTTTCCAAACAATCTATAACATTTTCAAAACAGCTTTCTGGAAGCTCTATTGCCACCATTGGTTTCCCACCACTATTTTTTTCACCGCCACCGCCTCCCCAAATAGAGCCATTGTCTTAAAACATTTATATGGTAAGATATTATGTGATTTAATATAGTTGTGGTTTGTTAAGCTGACTCAAGTAGTTGATTTAGGTTAATAATGATCAGGATCAGTCTATTTGAATTTTCAACTAGTTTTATCTTAGTTTGACTTTCTTTTCTGGAGCCCCAGTCAACTTATAAACTAGCCCTAGAAACTTTGACATGTGCTGATCTGAGGATCATATCATGGGCAGATCAGATAGACTGACCTTAACTCGGTCTATAAAACAGGAGCTACCAACAAATTGAAGAGAAGATCAGATTCATTGAGATTTACTAGAAAGATATAAGATGTCTGTAGGCCCTCGATTGCCAAATAGACGGCCATGATTAGAGAGGCTGGAAATCTGGATCATCATATTGGGTGGCTGTTGGTCATATTGATTTTTAGGTATCTTTAAATTGTTTTTTGACTTGTTTTTTTGCATTTTAGGCTCCGTTTGGCGCTGTGTTTTTGCTCCAGTGAGTTTAGTCAAAAATACCACCATCAATCCATCATAGAAAGCATGTTTGATATGACAACGGTTATGACCGTCACCAAGAAAAGAGAACTAGTTTTGAACATGAAAGTGGATGAAGTTCCTTAGGTGAGGTCGGGCGTTCACGAACGACGGTTCATAACCATCGCGTTCACAACCGCCACCACCACGCTAAACGGAGCCTTAATTATTCAAGAAATCAATTTTCCTGTCATTAGCAATTATGGGTTCTATGTTTCTTGATTTATCTGCTCATCAATAACCTCTTAATTAAGATAACAAACCTTCTAAAAGTTTCTCCAATAACAACTAATCATAATATTTAAACTCTAAATATCCTCTCGTAATTAACTTAGGATCTGTTTGGCACGGCGGTGGCGGTCGTGAACGCGGTGTTTATGATCTGTCGTTCGAACGTCCGACCTCACCTAAGGAACTTCATCCACTTTTATGTTCAAAACTAGTTTTCTTTTCTTGTGGCGGTCATAACAATTGTCTTGCAAAACATGCATTCTATGATGGTGGCATTTTTGTCCAAACTCACTGGAGCAAAAAAAGCCACGCCAAACGGAGCCTTAGTAAACCAAATCTCATATCATAATTTCAAAATCCAATGTAATACTTATTGTGCAAAATCTCTTACAATGCAAATTTGAGGCACATTCTCCAAGACAGTCTCCCTCTTAATATTATGTTTATAGTATCTGGGTCTCCTCTCACTCTCCTCTTCAATCCAAACTCACAATTTGCAAATCACCTCATAACGATTGCAAGTTCAGATCACCTTTGAATAGATACGAGTTGGATCACTCGCCGACAAGCGAGCCTCTATCGTGTCATGCTGTTGAAATTTTTTTCTCCTCCCTCAGAATGTTGCCAAGGTACGACCTATCGTATCATGCTTGTAGGTCTTTAATTATCATGCTTGTAGGTCTTTTGATCTACAAGTTTGCCAGATTCATCATTCTCTATCACAACATTTGTAGCCATGGGAGCCTTCATGATGGAGGCATGATCATCCCATAATTTCTCCTCATTCTCTAGCGCTTGATTTGTTCCTGGAACCTTTTTTGCAGCTTTCAATATTTCTTGCTTCTCCGGGTCTACAACGGTTATTCTTCCCAATCTCCTGACCCAAGTAAATTGAAGAAAAAAAAATAGTATCCTTCTCTCTTCTATACTATGCACTCATAGGCTTCGTTTGGCGCTGTGGTGGCGGTCGTGAACGCCGTGGTCATGAACCGTCGTTCGTGAACGCCCGACCTCACCTAAAAAATTTCATGCATTTTATGCTCAAAACTAGTTTGTTTTCTTTATAGCGGTCATAACCTTTGTCTTGGCAAACATACATTCTATGATAATGACGTTTTTTGACCAAACTCACCGGAGCAAATAAGCCGCGCCAAACGAAGCCATGTCGCTGATATCTGAGCACATTCACATATGCCAAACTGGACCATAACATAATTGCAAATCTTGGTTCTGAAAGAACACGACAACTTTAGAACATCATTTTTTGTAATCTCAATTTTCATTTCGCATTCCAAAATCTTGCCCCGATACAAATGTGTTATGTTCTGAAAGTAATTTGTGCCAAATAACAGGTAGTTTCCTTGATCTAATGACCTCTTGTTCATACTAGAGGCAACATATCCATTTTTATAGGACATGTTTTTAATTTGATGTTTAATACTTATGTTAATATTGTTTCCACCTAGTAATAATTGATACACACATCTGTAGCTGGACTGTTGTGGCCTTACTTTTCAATCAGGCTTATCTCACAATTTTGTGTTTATTACTTCTATTAGTACTTAGAAAAGATCGAAAAATAAGTTTTTTCCTGAATGCTATTTATCTTTGCCCTCTTGCTTTTCAAGAATTCTGAAATTAATCCCTCATGCAGGTACTCCTGCATTAAACTTCAAGTATGCTCTCTGTGGATATCTTTTGGAGTCTATGTAACTGGAATAATCTTCCAAACAGCATCTTTAATGTCATTTATGCTAATATCACATGGCTACTGCATCATGTATGAGCGTCTTTCAGTTCCCGAGAGGCGCATAACCGCTGCATTGGGTTTTGGCCTATACCTGACACTCGTTGGCTATAAAGCTGCCATTCCTTACTTCACAGTAACCTCTTACTCATCTCTTTTCTTTATCGGCAACAACAACAACCTTGTCATCTATTAGGTTCCAATGCCAATTTCATCCAAATGAATGGGTTCCTTGGTGTTCGTTTGGTGCGGATTATCGAAAAGGCGCCCTACCGCTCCTACCTCCACCAATAGAACCTCCGGAGCAATGTCCACAGCACCTTCCCCAAACAGAACAGATCCTAAAGTGTCCATTGGAGCGTCCCCCACCATACCGAATAATCCGCGCCAACAGGCCCTAAACTTCCAATTTTTAAGGATATAACATGATTACTATAGCTTGCTAACTATTACTAGAATTCATGATTTGAATTATTTGCTCTTGGCTCTATTTTTGTTGTCCATTTCCTTAATCATAATTGAACTAACTTTCATGTGCAGGTCTTTGGTCTGCTGAACTACTCTGTATCTTTTTATTTGATTTTCCGCCATATCTCCCAAAATCTCGTCATTTTACGTGAAGAGCTGAGTTCTATGGAAGATGAGGGTGTTCAAAGCATGGACAATGCTTTGCGCATGAAGTACACTATGTTCAAGTATGCGATTTACATTTAGTATAATGGAATTTTGTATCTCCAGATAGTTTTTCTTTTAAATCAACTCTTGACCCAATCAGGAAGTTCCAAGGCACAATGCAAATTGTAGCTGTTGCTGAATTTCTGGTAAGAAATGCTGATTTCTTCACAAGAGTTCTAATGATTTTAAACTTTTTCTTCTTCAAATTTTTATAAGAGAAAGTTGCAGTTTTCATGGGATGTTAAAATTTTGAATTTCAGGTCTTTATGAATGTCGCCGAAGCGCCGGATAATTATTGGCTACGTTTGCTGGTTCGGGAATGCGCGCAGTTCTGCATTTATCTGTACATTGGGTACGTCTGTAGCTTCCTTTTCTGCATTGTAGGCTTTCAGGTCTATTGCATCTACTACCTCTTTATGTTCGTTTGATGTCTATTGGCAGATAATTGTTTTATGATATCATAGAATCTATTATTTATGTGCTTCGAATCCTAATATATCTATAGATTCTCAAAAGTATGACATTCAGACACAAATCATTCCTGTAAATTACTCGCGGGATTTTGTATCCGAATATATTTAGACTGAACTGTCTATAAAACTTTTGTTAGTCTAGGAATAGGGCCGTGCGGAAAATTTCTCCTTCTGTTCCATTCTGTTCTTCTATCTAGTGAAACAATCTGCTACCGCTACTACTGCTTATACGGTCCACATAAATCTTGCGTTCTTTTGTGTTATTTGTTTATCGCTTTTGCTCGATTTCGTAACAAAATCAAAATTGTTCTTTTGCAATGCTAGTGAACTTCATAGTCACTGTGGTATGCTTGCATGTACTATTGTTCAGGTGGACCTTCAGAGCATTAGGAGCATCAACCAATTTATCTGTTATGCGCACCTTGAAGTCAACATGTGAGATGAAGTTGCCCCCTATCTATAGCATCGTACGTAATCTTTCTTATATAGCAATAGAAGTACTGGCATGTTTTCAAATTTTCAGTAACCGTTGGGTGAATTTGGGGTCCTTAAGGGCCCGTTTGGCATGGTGGCGGCGTTCCTGAACACAGTGGTTATGAACCATCGTTCGTGGACGCACGACCTCACCTAAGAAATTTCATCACTTTTATGTTCAAAACTATTTTTTTCTCGGTGGCGGTCATAACCCTTTGTCATGCCAAACATATATTTTGTGATAGTGGTGTTTTTGTCCAAACTCATCGGAGTAAAAAAGCCGCGCCAAATGGACCCTAAGACTATCTTACCTGTAATTTATATTTATATTGATTTCTTGTAGTTGTAGACTCATCATAATACTCTATTATTAGATATTAAATAAGCCAATCTTATTAGTAGCTGTTAGATTATATTTCCATAGATTATGGTCTTAATCCTTCATTTTTGTTCGCGCGGATACGGATTGTCTACTATACCATTTCATGATGATTTTTTTTAATTACTCGACATTAGAGTGAATTTAAAAACCAATGCGTCAAGCGTAAAACCTATTGATTATAGGCGGAGGAGCTCGGGATTATATTAAGGGTCCGTTTGGCACGGCAATTTTGCTTCCGTGAGTTTAGACAAAAACTCTATCTTCATAAAATATATGTTTGGCATGGGAACGGTTTTGACCGCCAAACCAAGAAAAAAAAAACTAATTTTGAACATAAAAGTGAATGGAATTCCTTAGGTGAGATCGTGCGTTCACGAACGACGGTTCATAACCACCGCATTCACGACCGCCACCACCGTGCTAAACGGAGCCGAAGCATAATCATGCGAGTTTCTTCATGTCATAATAGAAACATTTCAACCAGGAATTAAATTTCAAGATCATCAATTTTCCTTTTCCATCTACCAATTAAAACTAGGATCTGGTAACATGCTAGACTTGTTTTCAATTTCTTTTGCGCACTTTCAGGAGATGGATGCTGCTGATTTTAATGACGTGGCATCCAGAAGTTGGCAGTTTGGTGTGGTGAGTTCACCTAAAAATGCACTTCTTTGTACTATAACTAGTTGCCATAGTTGAACATTTTAGAAAGTTTGTCTGCCAACTTCCTTACCTACTGCTGACATATAGCTTCTGTTTGGGAGAGCGGTAGCTTCTGTTTGGGAGAGCTGCGGCCGCAAACATCATAGAGCGGTGTTGTTTTGGGACGAAACGCCACTCTGACGAGCCAAATACCGTCGGGTTCCAACCGCTGCTTTCCCTACCACAATCTTATACCAACGCCGCTCTCCCAAACACAGCCTACAATGAGATGATTTACATATTTCATCTTTTCGCAGCCAACTTCTCATTCATCCCAGTTCAGAAACACAATTGATCCGCTGCTGGTATTGGTTCAAAATCCCCGCTCGGCGAGCAAAGTGGCTTCGGATATTCTCTTGAGGTCAAAGACTCCAACAGATTATACTGCTTTTTATGTGGATCCTCTGGATAATTGCCATCAGGTCTAGTTCCAGCCATTTTGGTAAAAAAATCTGCTCTTTAACCTTCTCATTCTTCTACCATAAGAAAACTCTGGAGAACATGTGGATCTTGAGGTATTTTTTTCGACAAATCCTGCACATATCCTCCCAATCTCTTATCAAACACTAAATTTTATTTCGCAAATCCTTACCGGAGACGAACTCGTGAATCCACGATACAGTTCGCCAAAATCTCACGGCGAATCTCCTCCTACATTCATGAGATCTGTGTTCTTCATGTAGCTGCTTCAACCAATTTTACTTTGTCATGCAGCAGCTGCTGAAATTTCTGTACATTGGAAAGATGAATGATTATGAATATGCCATTATTTCCTAAATTATTGAATTTATGTTCCAGTTTTTGTTTTTAAATAATCATACAAACAAAAGCTGCTAAGCTTTGAAGATGAGAACAAGCATCTGTTACTTCACATGTACATGCAGATGAATAACATGGAAGAACATGCTGTTTATTTAGTACCCTAACATATAAATAAGTAAATCGCCGCCGCCGCAAATTAATGGTCATAAAACACATGCCTTTGGCAGATGCGAACGTAAGAATGCGAACACCTGCACGAGAATACTCCGGCTACGGAGATGCTGGAGTTGCCTATAACCCATCTGAGTCAATTTCATTTAAAATTTCGACTTCTTGTGTTTTACGATGAACTCTTCCTCGCTGTCACTGTAATTGTTTCTTTTCTTCGCGCTTGAGTTGGTGTTCTTCGACACGTGCGGCTTGGAGCTTTCCGGCCTCTCTGGCTTGTGAGGTGGCTTGTGAGATTTGACGGGAGTGCCGGTTCGTAGCTGGTGTTGCTTCCTTTGTTTTCTTTCGTATGCTTTTTTCGCTTTATCGGGAGGCAGCAGGCCATGTTCCATCATCCTGTGTGTTGAGGTGGGGAAAGAGATGTCATTAGATTTGCTGAAGGCCGCCGGGATGAAGGCGGTGTTAATTACATGAACAAATAAGGTCAACTATGTTTTATGAATCCAACTCTTGTGCCCTAAAAAACTCATTGATAGTCTGAGTTTTGATCTCGGAAGGTGTTAAGATTGGAGTGTGGCAAAATGCTAAGAAGACTTTGTCAAGAAATAATTTCAGTAGAGGAATTTTTTGCTGTGTGGACATGTTGGAATGTCGATGCGAAGTTACGACTGTTTGGCTGCCACTGGTGTATTGTCGTTGCCGCGGTCGGCGTACTCCACCTCCCAAAATTGGGCCTTATGGTGGTGGAATTGGATGGTTTTAGACATGTTCAAAAAATGACAAATGTACAACAACAACAACAAAGTAGACAAAATTTGAGGTCAAAGGATAAGGAGAAAAAAAGGGTAGATTGAATGTACCATATATAAGTTGAGAGCAAAGATTTGTATCTATTAGGCGTCGAGCATCGTAATAATCTAACTCAAAATCAATTGGTTATAATGCACGTGCAAAAAATTTATATTAAGTGCCTATAATGTGTCTATATGTATTATTTATTACGAGATTATATTCTCGATACGCCCTCTTACAATGTAGGGTTTTTGCTCTCTAAAATGAGATCTTTTTGCTAATCCCCTGATATGAGGAAATATGAGTTCCTCAATGTGAAATTACTTTCAACAATGGGAATGAATGAATAATTAATCTTTGGGTTTGCTGCATTTAGGATAATAACCTTTAATTTTTCATTTTTTTTAAACAATAAGAAAATGCAATTGTTAATCTAAAATAATTGCCATGAAGGCATATTATCATGTGGTTCATAGAGAGGATAAGTACTATTGAGATACCTGAATCTTGAAATTATTTTATTTTATTTTGATCATTGCATACATTATAGGGGATATCGAGCGGCGGTCGGATAAAATCGACTTTGGCATTCATATTGGGGTTGTGCTAGGTTACTAGTAGGGAACCCCCTCTAAGTTTGCTAAATTACATATTGCACCCCTCTTATTTATCAAATTACAAAAATCTCTTCGCTCTTACTTTAGAAATAAAAAAAAGGGTATTTCATAACATCCATTGCACCTGAAAATTTACTCCTAGAGAGTATTTTTGTGCACGGATGTTATGAAATGTAAACTTCATGGGTGATTTTTGTAGTTTCAAAAGTAAGAGGAGTGCAACATGTAATTATGCTATCTTTCAAGGGAGTTCTTTTTTTGTAATTATTCCTAAAAAAATAATCATGCAAATGTTCCTAGACTATTGGAAGAAGGTAAGTTAATCATGGACAAATTCCCATCCCACGAGAAATTTTAAGGTGCGTCCGACGCATGAGCATGGTGCGAGTGAATTGTTTTCCTTGTCTTAATCACAATTTCAAGTATCCAAAAAAATTGATTTTGCAAAAAAAAAAAAGGTATTTTAACAATCATTTTAAGTAAACTGAAAAAAATTCCAGTCAAAATTTTCTGTTAAGGCTGAAATTTGCCAGTCGGAACAACAATTTTTGGAAAGTAAAAAAAATTCCAGTCTTAACAGAAAATTCCTACTAATTTTTTTTAGAAATAATCAGAATATGAACAAATGAGTACTTAAAATGATTATAAAAACAATTTTTTGGATACTTAAAAAAGGCAATTGTTATAAGCACATCAGTTTTGGCTATTCGCACACCAATTTTTATGAGTTATCACACGACTTTTGAAAATACGTCTTGTACATGCATTTTTAGGAAAAGTGTTCAACACGAAAGTTGTAGATCTCGACGAGATCTACAATTTTAGTGTTGAACACTTCCTAAAAATGCATGTACAAAGGGTATTTTCAAAAAAATCGCTATAATTACGATCAGAGCGACAATACGCCTTGTGCGTGCATTTTTTAAACATTTTTCCTAAAATTGCATGTACAAGATATATTTTCAAAAGGGGCGTAATAACTCATAGAAATTGGTGTGCGAATAGCCAAAACTGATGTGCTTATAACAATCACCATGTAATTTAAAGAAGAAAAATACTTCATGCTCATTCGCACCGTGCTCATGGTGTGTCAGTCACACCAAATTCGGACCCCAAGAAGAAGCTAAATTTTTTTATTGCTGCATGTGCAATTAACTGAGAATGAGAGGGTCAAAAATGAAAAAAAAAAACTCAATGTGTGCAAGTAGAAAATGTAAACTTACATGGGAAGGTAATTTGGGTTTCTGTACTTTCGAAAGATAGAGAGTTAAAATGTTAATGCTGTAAGTGTTTTGTGGCAAGAAGTTGGTCCCTACAAATAAATATCATAAGACTTTTAAACATAGTCTATGTCTATGTCCCTTTCTAATTTAAAAAAAAAATATTTGTCTCTTCTTAGGGTATGTTTGGGACGGTGGTAGCGGTGAAAAAAGTTATATTCTCACTTTCACCGTTGCTTTGGAGGCATTTGGTATTCCATTGGCGGGAAAAGTGATTGTGCCAAAAGTGTTTTCATGTCTTCTGGGAAAGCAATAAACAGAAGTTTTTCGGATTTTCAAGCTACTTTTCCTCCCGCTACTTTTCCTACCGCTATTTTTCATGACAGCTCCAGTCATGCCACTAATTTTTCTGAAGCCACAGCCGTTCCAAACATAGCCTTAATCTCACCTACAAGCTAATTCTCTGCTTAGTATAAATAACCCTAGTTTTTATTAAATCAATAGATTTTTTTAACTTTTTCAGACACAATGAAAGGTAGATAATTGCAAAAAAAACCTATAGATTTTTGCATTTAGTACTCACACAATTAACCTAGTAAAATTTCATGAGATGCCTATTAAAAAACTTACCAAAACTCAGCCATCTCGCTTGTCGGGATCTGCTGCGACAACGATTCATAGAATATCCGCAATGGTTCTCTCTGCGAAAATGCATAATTTTTTCCAAATGAGATGACGGATTTCACGGTTTAATCATCGCCTCGAGTGATCAAATTTGCAAGAAAATAGCTATTTAGCTAGTCTACAATAGAAGACCTCTTCAGGAACATCGTACTTCTGCCCCGGCAGAGTATATACTTTTTTCGTAGATTTGGCTTTAACGGCTGTAGTGGTAGCGGTAGTCGTCGTCTTTGTGGTGGTCGCCACTGCCTTCCCTTTCACCTACATCACACAGTTAAATATGAAGTGTAAAACACAAATGAAGAAATCCAAAAGGATAAAGTATCAAAACATATGAAAGTTGAAAACTAAAGGACAAAGGCTCAATTTTTTTAGTGTTTTTCTCAGCTGCGATTACAAACGCTCATTTTGCCCATTTGGGTAACAACTGTTTGGAACCATAGATCTAAAAAAAACTCGTTTTATTCCCACTTTCGGCGGCACGGAGAGCTAGTATATAAACATTGTTTCATCTCCATCTCCAACAGCTCCAAGTCCAACCACCGCCGCCCTCCAAAACACGCCCTAAGGCTCTGTTTGGCGCGACGGTGGCGGTCACGAACGCCGTGGTTATGAACCGTCGTTCGTGAACGCCCCACCTCACCTAAGGAATTTCATCCACATTTATGTTCAAAATTATTATTTTTATGGCGGTCATAACTGTTGTCATGCCAATCATACATTCTATGTCGGTGACATTTTTGTCCAAACTCATCGGAGCAAAAAAGCCGGGTCAAACGGAGCACGGAGCCTAAGGCTCTCTTTCGGATGGGAAAAGTAACGATGAGAAATCAGTGATGTGATTAAATCTTTCATTTGAATATGCAGAAAACACCTTTTAACTTCTCTGGAAATGAAAACTTCACCATTGAAAAATGCAGAAAACAACTTTTAACAACAATTGCAGAGAACACCTTTTAACAACACTTGCAGAGAACACCTTTTAACAACAATTGCAGAGGGAATAAAACTTTTCTCACCGCCACCATCGTCCCAAACAGGTCCTAAATGATTCACTCAAACTTTTCACTCAAATTTCTATGTAAAATTTTATAAAAAAAAAGATGATTATACCATAATTCTGTACAATTTAGATGCCGCTTAAATTGCGCAGAAACTAGATGTCCCGTAATCGGACGCCGTGTATAAACTCTACAAGCCCCGTAAGCTGTTCTATCTTAAGGGTGAAGTGAATTTGCATCAATGTCATATATTCTCTCTCTTAAAGCTGATCTCATATTTTCTCTGCTCCATCCTTATTCAGATACAAGGAGATTTCTCCGAACCTCTCTCTCTCTCTCCCTCTCTTATTTTGTGAATTGAGCACCTAAATCGAGGAGACCACGAATCCCAAAAGAAAATAACTATCAAGAGTAAAATCTAATTACCATCATAAACATTAAAAAGCTTGATCCGAACATAAAGGAAGCAAGATCCAAAACAGATTAGCAAAATTTCCTTTAGATCTATCCAGGAATCAACAGAATATGAGAAGAGCACAAAGCCGCATCAATTCACAATCAGACGACAAATCAAAAAAATCATAGATAGACTACAAAATTCTGCCGCTTCAATTGCGCAGAAATTAGATGTCCCGGACGCCGTGTATAAACTTTACAAGGCCTGTAAGATGTTCTATCTTAAGCGCGACGTAAATTTGCATCAATGTCATATTTTCTCTCTCTTAAAGCTGATCTCATGTTTTCTCTGTTCGATCCTTATTCATATACAAGGAGAAATCTCGGAATACCTCTCTCTTATTTCGTGAATTGAACACCTAAATCGAGGAGTCCACGAATCCAAAAAGAAAATCGCCATAGAGAGTAAAATCTAATTACCATCATAAACATTAAAAAGCTTGATCCAAGCATAAAAGGAAGCAAGATCTAAAGCAGATTAGCAAAATTTCCTTTAGATCTATCCAGGAATCAACAGAATATGAGAAGAGCACAAAGCCCCATCAATTCACAATCATCATAGATAGACGACTAAATTCAGTCGGGGGTTTCAGGAAAATTAACAATCTCGCAAATTCCCCCAAATCGGTAATATAATAATCAGCTCAACCAGAACACAAAAGGAAAAAAAAAAGAAATAACCATGTTAATTCCCAGCAGAGATGACAAGGAACGAATGAACATACCCCATGATTGTAAGTCCCACTCACGGACTTCAGCTTCGAGGTCGAGAGATCCACCTTCTTTCCGCTGCTCTCCACCTTCACCCTCGTCGCCGTCGCCGCCGCCGACATCCCCCCCGGCGCGTAAACGATCTGTCCGCCGCGATCTGACGTTAATTATCGTCCTTACCTGGATCTAACTCCGGCGATCTCACCAGAGGCTATATGGCTCTCGAAATCAATCCGAAGCAGAATCGAGAAGCAAAAAAGCTCTTCCTCTAGTTTGGATCGCAGATAAACGGAAAGAGTGGTCGTTATGTAGCACGCCAGCGGACGGTGCTGCGCCCACGCGCATACGATGTTCTATGCGGGTAGACCGCAGACACCTCGAACTGTGTGCGGAGCTAACTTTCATGAGGATTCATGTAACATACATCCTGAGACATTGTATCGTGATAAACGAGAAATTAACGGAGATTCTGAGGTAATTACATTTAGGTTTCGTTTTGACACGACTTATTTGCTCCGGTAGAGTTTGATCAAAAATGTCAATATCGTAAAATGTATGTTTGGCAAGACGACAAAGGTTATGACTGCTACCCAAGAAAATAAACTAGTTTTGAGCATAAAATGTAGGAATTTTTTAGGTGAGGTCGAGCGTTCATGAACGACGATTCATGACCACCGTGTTCACGACCGCCACCACCGTGCCAAACGAAGCCTTAGTGTAGTGTTAAGGGCACAAAAACTGGCAAAATACCTAAATCAGTTTGCAAATTTTTGGTGGGAGTCGAAATAGTTCTCTAAAGTTGAAAATGCTTGAAATCAGTTCCCGATAGTCCTGAAGCTTGTGCGGTTTGTTGCGGTTTGTTGCGGTTTGAGCTCAAACCACAATCACACCGAAGAGGGTCGGTTTTGGACTTTACAAAATCACACCGCATCCAAACTGTGTGGTGCGATTTGACATTTGTGCGGTTTGGAGTCGATTTTTGCGGTACGGGTTTTGCACATTTATCAAAACTTATCAAAGAGTACATGAACTATTTATATTTTATACCCAATAATGTTATCCCCTCAAAATTTTCCAACACATGATATTCTCTTAGAATTGAGTGATAACCATATATTCCAAGGACTGTATCATCACTTCAATAACGATACTATCTGTTTGGTCATAAAATACATATACATTTTTTTATAGTATATGAAAATAGTGAATCTATTAAGCTATATTAGCTGAGCAAGTAGACATGTGATAAAAATTAGCATGACACTAAAGTTGTCATAGGATTATATAACCATGACATTCAGATCAATAAATTCATCGTATTATGAATTATGATTCATAAAAGGCCACAAATCATGAAACACCACAGAGATCTCGTATTATGAATTATGATGAAAATTAGCTCTTCTACCTTTGTTTTTTTTTTGAATCACCACAAAGATACTCTTTTTTCTCTCCCGCATCAACATTTTTTGTCAATTTTCTCTATCGCTTTGACAACACATTCTTTTCTTTTGGATCATTTCCCTTTGTCACTCTTTGAAGTAAACATTCTATTACATTGGAATTTTTTTAACAATTTGATCCTAAAATTGATATATTATGCTTATATAAAAATAATACCTACTCGATCACTATTTCAGAGGTTCAGCCCACAGGTTTACCGTTTACTTCAGGTAGAGACGGTGGTGGCGTAGTGCGGCACTCGGTTAGATTTAGATACAAAGATACTTAGATTAAGTAATATTAATATATTAAATTATATAATTATAAGATATATTAATTAATTTGTGAGATATAAAAATATATATATATATATATATATATATATATATATAATACGAGTGCCCGACACGGGGCTCCGCCCCTACGGTCCAGCGCGACAGTACCCGGCCGGCGACTGTAGGCTTCTCCCACCCCTGACACGATGCTGTCGGGCGGTCTTCGGTCGCATCCAGGCGGGCTCCGCTCGCCTCAGCACGGGCTTCGCCCGTGCTCGATGTGTCTGCGGCCTGCACCAGCAACATATACATGTGAGTACTCGAAATGACCGTAAAAAATATACATCAATATTACAATATTTATTTAGTAAAAAAAATAGGTATATACTTGAAAAAATTATTATTTTTCCTCTCTTTCCCTCTCCGCCGCACTCTCCTCCTCTCTCCTCTCTCCTCTCTTTCTCTCTCACTCTCTCTCTCCCGAGAAATTTATTTTTTATATTAAAAATGTATCGGATAAAACATGTGAAAGATCAAATCATTCAACGGTGAAAAATGAAAGCACAATAAAAGCATGGAGAATGCTATATTCACTTATATAATAATGATATATAATATTATCATATATAAAAATAAAAATAAAATAATATTATAATCATTGCGGTGCGGTGTGGTTTATTCGGTTTTGCCAAGGCAAAAACTGAACCGCACCACAAATCATGCAGTTTTACAATAACCAACACCGCACCACAACCATACCGTTCGGTGCGGTGTTGCGTTTCAGTTTTTAAATTTCACCGGTTTCTAACTTTTCCCAAATAGATACTAGCGAGCTTTTCCATCCATTTTGTTAGCGGAATTTGCCACATTGCCGTATGTGGCGCTTATTTACGGCTAGCTTAATTTCCGAAGGGGAAATTCGGAAATTAAGCTTGATAACTATCATCAAAGTCAAGCACACATATTTACGGTTGAGTTAAATATAGATTTCTGTTCCTAACTTTTGCCACATTTACATTTATCTTTTTTTTTTATGAAATTAGTCCTCAAATGAAATTAAACTAATATCTCTTAATGAAATTTGCTTAGATGGCCATCTAGGAGAGAGAAAATATCTTAGGTGGCAACCAATATTTTTTTTCTTAATTAGCAATCTCATGCTATCATAATGCAACAATTTTATATGTAAATTATTATATATATATATATATATATATATATATATATATTAGTGGAGTTCATTACTAAGAATAAAAATACAACGTATAAATAATCTTAATAATCAACGGAAGTGAAATAAAATAAAATAATTTGTTAGTTCTGTTGACTTTGATAACTATCATCAAAGTCAAGCACACATATTTACGTATAAATAATTTGTTAGTTCTGTTGTCTATAGAATTAAGCATATATATATATAATTTGTTAGTTCTGTTGTTTGACTCACAAGAATTATTAGTTTATAATAATAAAATAAATTAGTATCAAATATTTAAGTTTGTAATTTTAAACGTATCACATAATTTATATTAAAATAACATATCCACTTAGGCTCCGTTTGGCGCGACATTTTTTGCTCTCATGAGCTAAGGCAAAAACGTCACATCATATGTTTGTCAGGACAATGGTTGTCCGCCACCAAGAAAAGAAAACAAGTTTTGAAGATAAAAGTGGTTGAATTTACTTATGTGAGGCGTTCACGAGCGACGGTTCATAACTGCCACCGTCAGGCTAAATAGAGCCTTAGAGCAACTCCAATGAGGGATCTCTAAATATAGAGATCCCCCTTGTACTATGTTCTCTAAATATAGAGAACATGATAGAGCAACTCCAATCATGTTCTCTATATTTAGAGAACATGATTATTATATATCTACTTTTATGTTTATATATATATTAAATTATTTTTATATGTATATTATATATACTTATATTTATATTTATAATAATAAATTATTATTTTTATTATTAATTTATTTTATTTGATTAAATTTTTTTAAGTTATTTTTATTTCAATTTTTATTACAACAAAAATAAAAATAACGCTAAAATAGAACTTTCATTGAATACAACAAAACATAGTGGATTCGCTAACATATAACAAAAAGAAATGCGCATTGAAATTAAACAAACAAACAAAAAACCCCCAAAAAGCTAAAAGACAATAAAAATATTACATTGGAACTAATACTAAAATTCTGGTAGGTCATCACTTGGTTCGTTACGACTTCCGCGCACAGTTCCCCCGAGTTGTTCGTCTCCATTTCCCGGTACTCTATAGTCGCTTCCTCCATATTGACTTCCTCCGTGATGGTCTCCTCTGAACCGAGGTCCTCCATATTGGTCTCCTTCATATTGGCTTCCGCCGTACTGGCTTTCTCGGTACTGGCTTCCTCCAAACCCGGGTACTTTATATTGGCTTCCTCCATATTGGCTTCCTCCATGCTGGCCTCCATGAAACTGAGGTCCTCTGTATTGGTCTCCCCCATATTGGCTTCCTTCGTAACCACTACCTTCATACATACCTTCTCCATATTCAGTTCCTTCGAGTGATGAATATCCTTGAAATAATGATTTTTTTTTAATGTTTCTATCCAAAATAGCTTATTTTTTTTACGAAAATATTGTCGCTCTGGAGTTCCTTTGATGTTTTCCAAATCTATCATCATGATATCATGATCTTGTTTAGCGCTCTGAAGATCTAATAGTCTCTTAGCATTTTCGAGTTTTAATTTCATAAGTTGTTTTATAGAAAACCTATCATTTGCTCGTTCTACTTGCCCCCTCTTTAAAATATCCATGATTTCTTCATTTTCAGCAGTCTTGGCCTCAATATCACAACTCTTACCACTCACCTTTCTCCTCCTCTCTTTTTCTTTCTTTCTTCCATCAGGTCGATTAATGAAATTTGAGATCGGGGATTCTTCATCACCAATACTAGCATGATTCATTTCATTGCTGTCTGTATTTAAGTCTATACTTTTCCGTTGACTGGGAGAGTTAGAATCTAAAGTTTATGACATGCCAATATTCATAGAGTTCATACCTTTTATAGACCCGGACGTATCTATCCATTTTTCTGTATTTTTCAAGATAGACCAAACATGGTCAAACAAGAACCCTTTCTTTTCTTTCGGATCGTCTCCATATAACACTTTGGCTTGAGTGAGCTACAAAAAAATAATTATTATAATATCATATTAAATAATGAATATAATATACAAAATATAAATAAATACTTACAATATTGAGTTCAGACGCACCGCTGGGGTTTCGTTGCTCAATCTGTCGAATACACCCTCGAAATTTGCTAGCCTTACTTGCTAATAATGATCAGCGACATGAGAGAGATTTTGTGGTTCTTTGTCCAAAGCAAGTATTAAGTCTTGTGTTGTGAAATATGACAGAAATTCTTTCCCACATCTTGTGCTCTTTTTGATTGCTCCCCATAATTGGGTCTTCTGAGACCTCAAGCCAAGCATAACATAGTGCTTGATCTTCTTTAGGAGAGAAAGCTGCTCCATGGCTGGAAGACATGATGAAAATTAAGGGAAAGAGAGAATACTTGATTTTTGAGAAAGAATGATGTGTACTTATATAAATCATGTGTGAGTGGAGAAAGAATCTAATGCTGAGATAAAAACAAAGCACCGGAATTGATGCATGACATGATTGATGAAGAGAAAGTGATGTGTGAGTAGAGAAAGAATCCAATGCTGAAATAAAAACAAAGCACCAGAATTGATGCATGACATGATTGATGGAGAGAAAGTGATGTGTGAGTTGAGAAAGAATCCAATGCTGAGATAAAAATAAAGCACCAGAATTGATGCATGACATGATTGATGGAGAGAAAGTGATGCGTGAGTGGAGAAAGAATCCAATGCTGAGATAAAAACAAAGCACCAGAATTGATGCATGACATGATTGATGGAGAGAAAGTGATGTGTGAGTGGAGAAAAAATCCAATGCTGAGATAAAAATAAAGCACCGGAATTGATGCATGGCATGATTGATGGAGAGAAAGTGATGTGTGAGTGGAGAAAGAATCCAATGCTGAGATAAAAACAAAGCACCAGAATTGAAATAATGATGTTGCAAGATTATTGCAGAAAAGAGAAGAACGGGGATTTCCAGGGATGTTGGGGAGTCTAGATTGCATGCATTGGCAATGGAAGAGCTGCCCAACTGCATGGGCAGGCCAATATTCAGGTCGTCATGGTGGGCCAACAATTATTCTCGAGGCGGTAACATCGTATGACTTGTGGATATGACACACATATTTTGGTTTACCAGGTTCGAACAATGATATCAATGTCTTGAAATCGTCTCATTTATTTGCTAACTTAGCACAAGGTATTACACCTCCTACTCATTATAAAATCTTGGGAAAAAATTATGACGTTGGTTATTATTAAAAAAAAAAGCAACCCAAAAAAATTGCAGCCACTCTATTTTCTCTCTCCCTCCTCTAAATTTAGAGGGAGAGAGAGGGGATCGGCAAAAATGCCGATCCATTTGGAGAACGATTGGAGGTTGTTATTTCGGCAAATATGGAGATTTCGGCAAATTTGGAGAACCGTTGGAGCTGCTCTAGGCTTCGTTTGGCACAACTTATTTGCTCCTCGAATTGTGACAAAGCTTCTGACCGCTACCAAGAAAATAAACTAGTTTTAAGCATAAAATGCAAGAAAATAAACAAGTCTTAGGGTCTGTTTGAGAGAGCTGCTTTAGATTGAAAAAACTGCTGATCGCACAGAGCACTTTGCACAGAGCTTTTTGATAAGCTATTTTAAAAAGCTGCAGACTGTTTTGAGGGTTTGTGTATAATTGCTGATGAAACATAAATTTTTTCATTTTTGAGTGTTTGATAGAATAATTTTTTGAGAGCTGTTTTACTTGATGATTGGTGATTCATGCTCGATGTTGTTACATAATAATAATAATAATAATAATAATAATAATAATAATAATAATAATAATAATAATAATAATAATAGTTATCGGTTTGAGGAGGCATCCCTGAGAAATTTTAGCGCAGCATCTAACCTTCTTTCCAGCAGTTTTTCCATATCTAATGCACACGATGCATCCCTGAGAAAGAAAAAAACCCCATCAGATAGGCTTCTTCGATCCATCCGCCACCAACACAACATCACCAGTTTGAGGAGGCGGACGACCAATTATTCTGTCAACAGCTCCGTTGTAAACAATGGGACTTCCATCTTTGAAAAGCTGGGTCTTCCCCTTCTTCAACATCTTTGAAAAGCCCGGGCTCCACCGGTCGATGCTACCTACGGATCCGACAACCGCCCCTCCTCCCGTTCTGATTGTTTTCAACGCCTCCCTCATTCCTATCTGATTTCCAGCGCCGCCTCTACCAGCCCCCTTCACGAGCCTCCGACTCCTCCTGCATCACCACTAGCGAGCCTTCGTCAGACAGACACTCCCCGCCTCAGTCGATTCACCGAACCATCTCCATCTCCCCGCTGTCGGAGAAGATCGCTCACCACCATCGCAGAAATGGGGAGCTTTTCTATTCTCAAAACCAACCAAAACAGACCTTTCTAGGTCTGTTTCTTCTAGGTCTGTTTTGAGAGGGGGTGTTTAATGAAGGAATGAAAACGATATGGTTTTTAGTCAAAACCAAAACAGATCAAAACAGAGTCAAACGAACAGTTGCATTGGGACTACGAAAACTCAAAACAAAAACCGGTCGTGAAAACAGTGCAAACAAACGGGGCTTTAGAAAATGTTTGGATCAATGTGGTTAGTGTCGTGTTTAATTGAGCGAGTTGGGTGGTGAGATCGCGTTGGACGGCTGCTAGGTGGGCTTGTGTGACTTTCCTAGTATCGTGGGTGTTGTCCATGTTAGTGGACGCGGAGGAGTGCGGAAAGTACACAATGCCGGAACGCGTGTGCATAAAAGTGAAACAAGAGGACCGGCACAGATTAAGAAATCTTTGCGCCGAAGTCTGATACCAAATTGATGCATCAAACGCTATTGGTTGCGCACAATTACCAAATTCACGAGATAGTGAGACATTTCCACAAACACTTGGCGTGCACTTGGCGTGATTTCATTCCTCCACAATTTTACTACGCATGCAATATCAATCCTAGCGACGAGATTAACGGGCGCAAACTTTTTGAGCGTGGAGATTCCTTCCGAGTGATGAAAAGATTCCCAACGAAATTAATTAACGAGTGTGATACACTTCTGACCAATTGGTTGGAGAGCGGTGAAGAGCTTTCCTCGCTCCAACACGTTCGTTGTTTCCGCACGTACACCAAACCAATATCACTCACAAGAACTGAATTAATAGAACCGAATCACACAAGAGGGGGAGGTAAGAAGTGCGTTACCCAAATAGATGGATCCAGAAAAACCAATCGCCGCTAGCGCCGGTGCAAGGAGTCACCTTGGTGGAAGGGGAGAAGTACCACCTGACCCCGATAGCACAGATCTCACCGGAGGAGGGGCGCTCATCGCGGGGGAAGATGGAGCTCGCCGGATGGATCGCCCTCGGCCTCGTTTGTCATGCCGAAGGGAGGAGGGTCGCTGACCACGCCGACTGGAGTAGGGAGGGGAGGTCAGTGTCACGCCGGGAAGGAGGAGGGAGGTCGTCGGTATCACGCCAAACAGACGCTGCCGGTTTCACGCCGGAGCTGGATCTGGAAGCCCGCACTGGATCGCCCTTCTCAGGCTCTCACGATAAGGAAGAAAAAAATCCCCCTTTTTTTAATTCCACCGTACCCTAATTTCAGTAAGAGGGGTATATAAACTGTGCAAACCAGCCCTCAAAGCAAGCCCCAAAGAATTTCACCACAGTTCCCAGCAATGAAGGGAGAAGCTCGGTTAAGATCGTGAAAAGGAGAGAAAGAGAGGAAGCTGTTTCGCAACAAGAAGGAGCAGAACTCCAATCGCCGACTCCGCTCGGCTATACCCTAGGCGGCAAGAAATGAGGTAGGAGAATAAGAAATCGGGAATGAGAAGAATAAGAGCAGAACCGTTGAAAGAATCCACTGCCTTTTAAAAGCTTTTGCTATTAGCACCCCAACAACAAGAATACCAAATGGAAATTGCTATCCGCACATCTTCTCTCTAATGCCAAACCATAAATATATTCCAGCAGCACACCTTTTAGGCCACAGGACAAGCCCAACTAACATGAAGACTCCATGACATGCCCACCTATAGTTTCCAAAAGCTTTCTCATTTGAACTATAAGCAAATCCGTATTATAACACCACATGACGAGGAGGCAACCTCTAGTAGCATACTAAAATTGTTTCACTGTTTTAAATTATCATCATAGGAGATCTTAATTAGCACATAATACTAATTGTTTGGAGATATTTGTAACAACAAAATAAATGAAGATAATGAAAATCACTTACGGAAAACGTCGTGCGTCACAATTCTTCCCTCCTTAAAGGTTTTCGTCCCCAAAAATCGAATCAACGCGATCTTCAAATAAGTTAGGAAAAAGTCCTTTCATGGTGTCTTCCCGCTCCCAAGTAGCTTCTTCTCGAGGTTGACCTTTACACCATATATGGACGAAGTTAACATCTCGGTTTCTCAATTCCTTGCTTTGCCGACCAAGAATTTGATATGGTTCTATTGGACTAGACAAATCAGCTTCGATCTGTATATTTGCAGTCGGAACAATCTCTTCGGGATTACGAATATATTTCCGCAGTGTTGACACGTGGAACACATCATGCAACCTCTGCAATTCTACTGGTAGTTCTAAGCGATAAGCTACTTCCCCAACTCGTTCAATTATTGGAAACGGTCCGACATATTGGGGACTGAGTTTCCCTATTCGTCGGAGTTGTGACACTCCTTTAAACGGTTTAATTTTTAAGCAAATCAGATCACCAACCTGGAATTCGACAAAACGATGTCTGACATTAAAATACTTTTGTTGACGATCTTGGGCCACTTTCATTCTTAATTTGCTGAATAAGAACAATCTTCTCGTGCCACTTATCGACCTTCTCTTTATTGTATAATTGCCTTTCACCATCTTCCGCCCAACTTAAGGGTGTTCGACAACGACGGCCATACAATGCTTCAAATGGTGCCATCTGAATAGAAGATTGATAGCTATTGTTGTACGAGAATTCTACCAGTGCCAAGTATTTCTCCCATGAACCTTTAAGGTCTAGCACTACCATACGTAATAAATCTTCTAGGAACTGTATAGTTCGTTCAGACTGCCCATCTGTTTTGGGATGAAATGCTGTACTGAATGATAACTTCGTTCCCAAACGCTTATGAATTTGTCTCCAATTATCGGACGTAAACCGACCATTTCGATCAAAGATAATCGTTCGAGGAATTCCATGCAGTTTTACAATTACGTCAATATAAAGCTCATTCAATTTTTCAGGCGGCCCATCTTGACGAACAACTATGAAGTGAGCGCTTTTCGTCAGTCAATCAATAATAACCCATATGCCGTCATGACTTTGTTTGCTACGAGGCAATGCAAAAACAAAGTCTATAGCAATGTCTTCCCATTTCCATTCTGGTATTGGTAGCGAATGAAGGTAGCCTCCAGGCTTTTGATGTTCAGCTTTCACTACTTGACAAGTATGGCAAGATGCTATATACTTTGTCACATCTTTCTTCATTCCAGGACACCATAAGTCTTCTTTTAAATCATGATACATCTTTGTCCTGCCCGGATGAATTGAAAACGGCGTATTATGAGCTTCATATAAAATATCTTTTCGCAAAGTATCCACATCCGGAACACACAATCTTCCATTCATTAACAACAATCCATTCTGTTCTGTGAAGTTTGGCAGATCCTCATGTTTTACCTTTTCCATCACTTCCAGTAAATACTCATCCTTTGGTAAGGCCGCTACAATTCTATCTTTTAGTGAATACCGAATTTGCATCTGAAATAATTGTGACTGTTTCTCCTTTGTGGTAAAAATAGTATCTCCATCTTTTCCAACTCCCGCATGAGTTGTACATTGTACACTTTCATGGTTGATAACTCCACAATATTCTTACGACTTAGTGCATCAGCAACTATATTTGCTTTTCCCGGATGATATTGAATATCCACTTCGTAATCTTTAATAAACTCTAACCAGCGCCGCTGACGAAGGTTTAGTTCTTTCTGCGTTGTACAACCCGTATTTGGCGAGTGGGTCCCTCGAGTCAGTTGATGGGACAGGGGTCAGCCAGACCATTCGCCCATACCGAGACAGGAAAAAGGATCCCCAGATTAGTGGGGGTAGGCTGCAGGCGAGAGGGAGCCCGACGAGTGGTGCCTCCACGGACCATTCGCTCAGGGGCTTGAGCATTCGCCCAGTCAAGCGGGAACTCGGCGAGTGGTTCCCTCACGGACCACTCGCCCAGAAGGCTTTGAGGAGGAAATGACCATGATACCCCTGGTGGGCTGCAAATAGCCCTTCAGAACAGCGGAGTTAGGCTATCAGCAGACCAATTTGGGGTGCGGTTAGTAAAATTAAAAGGCGGATTCATGCTATTTGCAGACCAGCCTGGGAAAACTATAAATAGACCCTTAAGGGCACCTTGGAGGAGATCCGATTTTAGAGAATCCTCTCCTCTAGGCTAGTTTTGGTTGGCAGCCAGTGCCCTCCAAGGTGCCCGGTTGAGCTTTGGTTTGGGAGGGGAAGCTCTCTAAGATCTTCCGGGTGTGTGGCGGGACCTCCTCGCTTCAGCCTTGGGTCTATTCCGTTTCCAGCATCCACCGTCAAGAGAGTCTAGTGAGGGAGAAAGAAGCATCGGCTACACCCCCAGTGGGTCCGAACTCAAGAGACCAGTTGCTGGTTTCAACATTTTTGGTGCGGTGAGCGTGGACCGTAGCCGGTGAAAGAAAATCCCAAGCTGGTTTCGATGACAGGAGATGGAGGAAATGGTTCTGACTCAGGTCACTCGCAGCCACCAGCGGCAGGCGAGTGGCTGGAGATGTTTGAGAAGTTCAAGCGAGAGGTCCTGCAGACGGTTCTCGCAGCAAGGACCGAGTGCGAGACCCCGGTGGTCCCAGTGGTCCCGCCTTTGCAGATTGGCGAGAACGCACCGGGGCAGCGACCGGGGAAGGAGGTGCCAGCAGAAGGAAGTGCGCGAGACCTCCCCGGACGGCAGTTGTTCAGCAGTCCGGCGAGTGCTGAGGTGTGTGAGTTGGTCCCGCGCGAGAGGACCACTCGCCGAGCAGGGGAAGGGAGCCCCTTTTGCGAGATGATCCTCTCGGCCCCAGTGCCAGAAGGGTTTCGTGGGCCAGAGATGTCCTACTATACCGGCAAGGAGGATCCAGTTGTGCACCTGCAGTGGTTCGAGGACATGACTTCAATCCTTCCCATGTCGGATTCTTTCCAATGCCGACTCTTCGCGACCACCCTGAAGGAGAAAGCAAGGGACTGGTTCCACCAACTTCCCACAGGTTCCATCTATGCGTTCGATGATCTGCGCCGAAGCTTCCGATTGCGTTTCTCGACGTCAAAGAAGAGGAAGAAGGATGCGGAGGCTCTTTTCAAGATCAGGCAGAGGGAGGGGGAATCCCTGGCCAAGTACGTGGACAGGTTCCAGGAGGAGATACATCTAGTGCAGGAGGTGCCGGGATTCGCCCTCCAGATGGCATTCATCGTAGGGCTGCGAGAGGGGTTCTTCAAGATGGACCTGAAGAGAAGACCTCCTGTATCCTTCGAGGAGTTGATGGAGAGAGCCACGGAGGAGATTGAAGGGGAGGCAGCCAATCCCGAATTCTATAAAAGGTTGGCAAAGATGAGCGAGCCCGAGGCAAGGCAGCCAGAAGGAAGAAGGCGAGAGGAGCCCAGGGGCCAGGGGTTCGAAAGAGCACCTCGGGTTTGGAGGAACCAAGAACCCAACAACAGGTTGGGCTGGAGGAACCAGGAAGGACCCGCGCGAGGTCAGGATGAAAGGTACCAAGGAAGGGAGGCAGGAGGAGTGAATCAGGGGTGGAGGCAGGGTCCCAGACCCCCTCACCCCCCGAGGGAGCAAGCCATGGCGGTAGGCCGAGGAAGAAGAGGTAGAGGAGCGAGAGGAGGAAGAGGAAGAGCTGGAAGAGAGGACAGGGTGGCGTTGCCTTACTGTGACTTTCATCAGGGAGAAGGTCACGCGATCGCCACCTGCCCAGAGTTCTTGGAAATGAGGGAAAGAGGACAGCCACGGCGGCCGCATGCCAGAATTGAGGAAGTGCTTCCAGAGGCAGAAGAGGACCGGTGTGAGGATAGGGCAGATACAGGAACCAGGGGGGAATCGGGGTGATTCACGGTGGGGTTGGGATAGAGGCCTCTCGCAAGAGGAGCTTCCAGGCCATGTTCCGAAGGGACGTCGCGTCGACTTCCCAGACCCCACCCCCTCTGAGAAGCTCACCTTCTCCTCAGAAGATATGCCAGACTACGAAGACTCATTCTGCGACGCCCTGGTGATCCAGACGGCAATAGAAAACTTCACGGTCTCTCGGATCCTGGTGGACAACGGGAGCTCGGTGAATGTGATCTTCAAAAAAGCTTTCGACGCGATGGAGGTAGAGAAGAAGAGAGTGCAGGCCTCCGACGGACCACTGTTTGGTTTCTCGGGAGAGCGGAAGGAGGTCGAGGGAGGCGTAGGTCTCCAGGTGACGCTAGGAGGAGTCCCAAGAAACTGCTGGTTCGTCATCGTGGACGCTCCGAGCAGCTATAACGCCATCTTCGGCCGACCCCTCATCAGCGCCTTCCGGTGCGTGCCCTCATCGTACCATCAATGCTTAAAGCTCCATAGTGGAGGAGTCCAGATCCGCGTCCGAGGAGATGCTAAGGTGGCGAGGCAGTGCTACGTGACTGCCGTCAACACCATTTCATGGATGGCGGATGCCGAAAAGATGGATGAAGAGATGGTGAGGCCAGAGGGGTCAGGAGAGGAAGAGGAGAAGGGAGAAGAAGGGGGAGAGGGCGATGCCCGAGAGGAGTTGATGGAGGTTGCTCGTGAGGAGCAGGAGGTCGAGGTGTTGGAGGTTGCTCGTGAGGAGCAGGAGGTCGAGCCGATGGAGGCGGAAGGAGCTGCAGGGGAAAAGGCCCGGGAGGAGGGGCGAGAAGCAAAGGGCCAGTGGGAAGAGCCAGCCCGGCTCGAGCCGGCAGAAGAGGTAATAGAGATGGAGGTTACCACCCAGGCAGGAAGGGTGGAGAAGGTGCGGATCAGCGGGGGCCTCGGCCCGGAGGACCAGAGAAGGATGCTGGAGTGCATCCAGAAGAACATGGACATCTTCGCGTGGAGCGCAGCGGACATGCCAGGCATCGAGGCGGACGTGGCTTGCCATCGTCTCAACCTCGATCCAGAAGCCCGCCCCATCCGGCAGAAGAGAAGGGCTATAGCTGACAAGCTCGAAGGACCGATCCGCGAGGAGGTGGCGAAACTCCTCGAGGCAGGTTTTGTAACGGAGATCCAGTATCCAGGCTGGGTCTCCAATGTCGTAATGGTAAAAAAGGCCGATGGCCGCTGTCGTATGTGTGTGGACTTTTCATTGTTAAATAAGGCCTGTCCTAAGGATTGTTATCCCTTGCCTCGGATCGACGCGCTGGTTGACTCAGCCGTCGGTTTTTCTATGATGAGTTTTTTGGATGCTTTTTCAGGTTATCACCAAATAAGAATGCACCCACCGGACGTCAAAGATGTCTCGTTCATCACCAGGGAGGGATGCTACTGCTATAAGATGATGCCCTTCGGGCTGAAAAATGCAGGAGCAACCTACCAGAAGATGATGGATCAGGTATTTAAGAAGCAAAGGGGAAGGAACCTGGAGGTCTACGTGGATGACCTTATGATAAAGAGCAAGTGTGTGAGCTCTCACATCCAGGACCTCGAGGAGACCTTCGCCACCCTACGCAAGTACAAGATGCGCCTGAACCCCCTGAAGTGTGTGTTCGGGGCCAGCAAAGGGAAGTTCCTCGGGCACCTTCTCACCCCCTGGGGGGTAGAACCTAACCCGGACAAGGTTAGGGCTATAATGGAGCTGGGGTCGCCCCGGAACGCCAAGGAAGTTCAACGCTTGACCGGAAGACTCGCCGGGCTGAACAGGTTTCTATCCCGGGCAGGGGAAAAATGCTCCCCCTTCTTTAAAGCGCTACGAGGCAATCGGAAGTTTGAGTGGACGAGAGAATGCGAGGAGGCCTTTCAGGCCTTGAAGAGCCAACTCACCAAGGCTCCGCTACTGCAAAGTCCCAAAGAGGGGGAGGTTCTACATTTATATCTCGGGGTCGGGGCGGAGGCCGTAAGCTCCGTCCTGGTTCGAGAGGAAGGAAAGAAGCAGCTGCCAGTCTACTACGTAAGCAGGGTCCTGAGGGAAGCGGAGCTCAGGTACCCAATTTTAGAAAAGTTGGCCTTTGCCCTGGTCATCGCAGCAAGGAAGCTCAGGCCATACTTCCAGGCCCATTCGATCCAAGTAGTGACGGACCATCCACTCTGCCAGATCTTCGAAGGAGTGGAGCACTCGGGAAGACTCGCAAAATGGTCAATCGAGCTAAGTGAATTCAACATTACCTTTGTCCCTCGATTATCTATGAAGGCGCAGGTGGTAGCTGATTTCATGACAGATTTCGTGGCCGAGATGAAAGAAGACGGAGCCCCTCGTCACATTCCGTGGAAGCTGCTGGTGGACGGGGCTTCGGGCAAGAATTCTCTTGGAGGAGGGGTGGTGCTGGAGAGTCCCCACGGAGTAAAGATAGAGCAGACGCTAGTGATACACTTCCCAATCACCAACAACCAGGCGGAGTATGAGGCTGTAATCGCCGGCCTGCGGTTGGCCCGGGAGCTTGGGGTCCATGACGTGGAGGTCCTCACGGATTCCATGATAATAGCTTCTCAGATAAGGGGAGAGTTCGAAACAAGGGAACCTGTGCTCATGAAGTATTTAGCAAAAGTCAAAGGTCTCGTGGGGACGTTCAAAACTTTCTCCATCCAGCATGTCCCACGAGAGGAGAGCACCTCGGCAGATCGGTTGGCAAAATCTGGTCCTCGTGCCGGAGGGACCCTGACGGACCTATTCCGTCCTCCGATTGAAGAAGGAGAGCTCATGGAAGTAGAACAACGGCCCTCCTGGAAGGATCCCTTCGTCACCTTCCTTGCAACGGGAAAATTTCCGGAAGAAGTTCCGGACCAGAGGCGCTTCCGGTATAAGTCTGCCTACTATGTGCTCCATGAGGGTGACTTGTATCGGAAGACCCTCTCGGGCCTCCTGGCCCGATGCATCTCGGAGGAAGAGGTCCCAAGGATCTTGGAAGAAGTCCACTCCGGCGAGTGCGGCAGCCACTCGGGGAGCAGGATGTTGGAGGCAAGAATAGTGAGGCAGGGGTACTTCTGGCCAACCCTAAGCAAAGACGCGGCAGCCTTCGCCAAGAGGTGCCAGAAGTGCCAAATGTTCGCCCCGCTTCAGCTCATGCCAGCTCAGAGGCTGAAGAGTATCACGGCGCCCTGGCCATTCGCCATATGGGGAATGGATCTGGTAGGACCCTTCCCCCAGGCTAGCGGGCAGAGGAGATTTCTCCTAGTCATGATTGACTACTTCACAAAGTGGCTGGAGGTCAAGGCGTTGGCTAAGGTCACCTCCCAGGTAATCCGCAACTTCGTATGGGGGGAGATCATTTGTCGACATGGGCTTCCGCAGGCCATAGTCACGGATAATGGACCGCAGTTCGCAAGCGAGGAATTCATCAGCTTCTGTGGCCAGCTGGGGATAGACCTTAGGTTTGCGTCCGTCCACCATCCCAGGAGCAACGGGCAGGTAGAGGCAGCGAACAAGGTCATCGTGAACTTGCTCAAGAAAAAGGTGGAAAATCTCAAAGGCAATTGGGTGGAACAGCTCCCCTCGGTCCTATGGGCTTTAAGAACCCCCCCCCAACACCGCCACGGGAGAGACCCCTTTCAGGCTCTCTCACGGCTGCGAGGCGGTCATCCCAATAGAGTTCGAGATTACAACACCACGGGTCACGGTCGCCACAAATGGAGAGGAAGATTGGAGAGCCGAGAACGAGGAGGAGTTGCGGCTCTCCCTCGACCTCATCGAAGAAGCTCGGGATCGAGCAGCCATCCATCAAGAAGAGGTCAAGCGGCGGATGGCCAAGTATTTTGACAGGCACGTCAGGATCAAGCAGTTCGAGAAGGGAGATCTGGTACTCAAGAAGGTCGACGCGGCTGGGAGATCCGCCGCGGTGGGAAAGCTTAACCCCAACTGGGAAGGCCCCTATGTCGTGGAAGAAGCACTAAAGTCTGGGGGGTATCGCCTTCAGAATGTGGAGGGCCAGCTCCTCAGCCACACATGGAGTGGCGACGACCTTAAACGCTTTTATCCTTAGTACCATGTAATAATGATGTTTTTTGAATAAAAGCATTTTGTTTAAACTATGTGAATGAAAATGATGCTGCAGCTCGCAGGAGAGACCCTGGATGTTCAAGAGGTTGGCCCCGAGCAGACCCGCTGTCCAGGCTCTCATCTAGCTGGCAGGTCCGAAGGCTCACTCGGTGGCAGGTTCTATGTTCCAGAGGTTGGCCCCGAGCAGACCCGCTGTCCAGGCTCTCATCTAGCTGGCAGGTCCGAAGGCTCACTCGGTGGCAGGTTCTATGTTCCAGAGGTTGGCCCCGAGCAGACCCGCTGTCCAGGCTCTCATCTAGCTGGCAGGTCCGAAGGCTCACTCGGTGGCAGGTTCTATGTTCCAGAGGTTGGCCCCGAGCAGACCCGCTGTCCAGGCTCTCATCTAGCTGGCAGGTCCGAAGGCTCACTCGGTGGCAGGTTCTATGTTCCAGAGGTTGGCCCCGAGCAGACCCGCTGTCCAGGCTCTCATCTAGCTGGCAGGTCCGAAGGCTCACTCGGTGGCAGGTTCTATGTTCCAGAGGTTGGCCCCGAGCAGACCCGCTGTCCAGGCTCTCATCTAGCTGGCAGGTCCGAAGGCTCACTCGGTGGCAGGTTCTATGTTCCAGAGGTTGGCCCCGAGCAGACCCGCTGTCCAGGCTCTCATCTAGTTGGCAGGTCCGAAGGCTCACTCGGTGGCGGGTTCTATGTTCCAGAGGTTGGCCCCGAGCAGACCCGATGTCCAGGCTCTCATCTAGCTGGCAGGTCCGAAGGCTCACTCGGTGGCAGGTTCTATGTTCCAGAGGTTGGCCCCGAGCAGACCCGCTGTCCAGGCTCTCATCTAGCTGGCAGGTCCGAAGGCTCACTCGGTGGCAGGTTCTATGTTCCAGAGGTTGGCCCCGAGCAAACCCGCTGTCCAGGCTCTCATCTAGCTGGCAGGTCCGAAGGCTCACTCGGTGGCAGGTTCTATGTTCCAGGGGTTGGCCCCGAGCAGACCCGCTGTCCAGGCTCTCATCTAGCTGGCAGGTCCGAAGGCTCACTCGGTGGCAGGTTCTATGTTCCAGAGGTTGGCCCCGAGCAGACCCGCTGTCCAGGCTCTCATCTAGCTGGCAGGTCCGAAGGCTCACTCGGTGGCAGGTTCCAAGGTAATGAGAAAATGGCCCCGAGCAGACCCGCTGTCCAGGCTCTCATCTAGCTGGCAGGTCCGAAGGCTCACTCGGTGGCAGGTTCCAAGGTGATGAGAAAATGGCCCCGAGCAGACCCGCTGTCCAGGCTCTCATCTAGCTGGCAGGTCCGAAGGCTCACTCGGTGGCAGGTTCCAAGGTGATGAGAAAATGGCCCTGAGCAGACCCGCTGCCCGGGCTCTCATCCAGCTGGCAGGTTGGAGGGTCCACTTGGTAGCAGGATCCAAATTCTCTAAGATGGATCCAGGAGCATTCGCAGGGACCGCCCAAGCGAATGATAATCTTACCTCTCTTCCTGACTGCCCGGACGAAATCCCAGTCCGAGCGAATGGTAATGGTACGCGAGTGTTTCGGGTAGCGGGAAGTCGAAAAGGGGCAACACACCTAAGTCATCTCCGAACACTCGCTGGGTAGCCGGGATGGTTACTCTACGACCTAACGTCCTGGTGAGCCTAGCGAGACGTTGCAACGAATAATAATAAAGTTTGAGATAGCATAAAAACTGAGATTACGCAGAAATTGAGATAGCACAAAAATTGTAATCCATAGATATATCTTTCAGGGGCATTCGCCCAATTCGTGGTTACACCAGAAAAAGAAAAGGTAAATACAACAAAAAGAGGAAAATACAGAGGGCCCCCCTCATGGGTCACCAGACTCCTCCGAAGACCCTTCGCTCTCATCCTGGACGGGGGCATCTTCTCGCGGCGCGACGCTGTCGTCCTCCGGGAAAGGGATCGGAATGTAAAGCTCCGGAACTACTTGGCGAGTGGTGAGGCATTCGGCCTCCGGCTTCAAATACCCAGCCCGCCGCAGCACCTGCAACGCGTGCTTGACGGCGCGTTGCGCATTCTCCTGAAGCAGTTGCTCCAGCTCGTGATGGGGGTAAAAGTGCCCCCCATCACCCGGGGCGAGTGCTGTCATTCCGGCTTCTCGCAGCAGCTGGGTCTCGGCTTTGGCGAGACGGACTTCCTCCTCGAGGTCGACCACCCGCGCTCGGAGCATCCCAGCACTTGTTGCATCCTGGAAAAATAAAATGATCATGATGAGAGGAATATGGAACAGTCAGTAATAACCATTCGCGGGAGTAAAAGTAAATGTACCTCTACAACCGGGAGGTTGGCGAGAAGAGCTTCCGCGGTTTTCAGTCTTTCCCTGAGATCACTCGCCTCCTGGGAAAGAAGAGCCCTGGTCTCCTCGACCTTGGCCAGGTTCCGCGAGACCTCAAGGCTCCGGCGAGAAGACATATGCGAGAGCTCGAGAGCGCGCAGCATAGCCCGGGCGGCTTCGTGGGCGAGAACTTGAGTCTTCTCCAAATCGAAGACCTCGGCGTCCTCCCGGCCATAAAGGGCATACGCCAGGGCATAGGCCTCGCCGCTAGCAATGTTGGTCTCCACCCAAGATGGATGGAGAGTGGATAGCGAAACCCTGTTCGCGTTCCTGTCCCACTTCAGCAAAGGAGCCCCGGAGGGGTCCACGTACCTCTCGCCGTTCGCGAAGTTGCGATGGTCCCGGGGCAACGGAGGCGGCGGCAGCGCCGATTTCTCCGGAGGAGCATTCGCACCAGGCGCGTCGGTCCCCAGGGTTGAGGGTGGAGCACTCGCCCCAGAGGATTCGCCCAGAACCCCCTTGCCCTTCGCCGCGGGTGGACAGGGCGACTTCGAGGGAGGAGGGGAAGAAGCCTTCACCGACTTTCGCTTCCGGCCACTAGGCTTGGAGGAGGAAGGTTCCTCCCGGCAGGCATCCGCGGCGGCTTGCGCGAGAGGTAAGCAAAACCCAGGAGGACGCGGCGGATGAACGGGAAGATTACGCACACCTGCATGATATTGCGAGTGGTTTAGGCGAATGGTGTAAGAATCACAACCAAAATGAATTCGAAAGTCTTGGAATCTTACCCTCGCCCTGCGGAATGAACGGGAGCGTGTTGACATTTCGCCGGAGATAGACAAGGTCCATCCCGTACTGCAGAATGTATTGATGGAGTTTTGCCTCATGCCCCCATAGGGTCGGGGGGCGGAAGGTTGACTCCTCCTCCTGCACCGGGGCGAGAAGGGTGTTACCTAGGCTCCCGCTGACGAAGATGAAGCGGCGAACCCATTCGTGGTTCTTGTTAGGGAGCCCGTAGTGTTTGAGAGGGCTTAGACCCGAGAAGAAGGAGATGCCGCCGGTGCAGCGGAAGGTGTAGAGTTTGCGGAAGGCGGGCAGCGAGAACTCGATCCCTTCTTCTCGCAAATAGCTCGCGTACCCGACCAGCATGGCTATGGAGTTGGGGTTGAGCTGGGCGGGCACGACCCCATAGTACCTGAAAGTCTGGCGCAACTCCGGCCAGATGGGGAGGCGAAAGCCCACCTCGAAGTGCTCTAGCGGGATCGCGAGAGCACAAGGCGAGATGGAGTTCAGGCGCTCTTCAGGCCTGGGCTTTCGCCCCTCGAACCCCCCAGGGACGTAGTCAGCAACTGCCGTCAAGTAGGCCTCTTCGGTGAGGTCGCAGGAATCAAATACGTGATTGACGAATGCGCTGGCACACTTGCCCCTTCCTTCGGCATCGGCACCCATCTCGCGAATGAGGGAAAAGAAAGGAGCAGCAATGAAGGGAGAGGTGCGAGTGCTAGAAGCAAGGAAAGAGAGGGAGCGGATGGTGATGTATTTATTACGGTAGTTGAAGGGCCTATTTATAGAGGCATTAAACGGCGTTTGGGCTTTCGAGGCAACGGGGGGTGCGGATAGCAATCTGCGGCAGCCCGACGCCTCGGAACCCGGTCCCAATCTCTCTCGCCCATTAATGGCGAGTGACCTATAACTATTCGCTCAACGGCTTTGCGAAAAGGGTTAGGAAAGCATTCGCAAAGCATATCATTCGGCGACAATCAGATAGGCTGAGGAAAGTAAATAGCGATAAATAGAGCATTCTCAGAATCATAATATACAAAGTTATTACAGACAAATATTAATGTTCGACACTCGCGGCGAGGCGGGTAGGAAAAGAAAGAGATTATGGCATCTGGGTCAGTACTCCACCCAAACCCATCGACCTCGCTTTCGCGACCCGGCTTCTGGGGGCATTCGCTGACGATAGTATGTCATCATGTTGGTGATCTCGTGGGAAGCCAGTTGGAGCTGGTCCCGGGCTCTCGCCGCGTGCCTTTCAGGCGACAGCTCCCCACCTTCGCCCCCCAGTCGCTCCACTGTCGCGAGAAGCCGCGAGTAGTCCCTCCGGAGTTCCTTCAGCTCGCGCTTGATCTCCAGCTTCTCCTCGTCCACCTGGCCGGCAGCATTTCGCTGGAGGTGGATAAGCTTCCCAAAGATCTCCGTGATTCGCTCCTTCAGGGTCACGTGGTCAGATGAGTCGCCCAAGAAGTCAGCGAGATCACCTGGGGAGGGAAGGGGCGAGAGCACCCCGTCTTCCCCCTCATAGTAGGACTCAGGGGGGGAGACCTCCCGATACCCTATGAGATTACAAAAGGATCAGTACGATGAAGTTAGCGAATGCAGCAAGGACAAGATAGAGGCCTGACCTGGGGCGGGTACCCTGTGGCCTGAGGGGCGAGAAGTATGGGGGTGTACCCCGGGCAACCCGGCGAAAGGGGGGAAAACCTTCCCTTTTCCGGGGCGGAAAGGCGGTGGAGGAGGAGCCTGATCATCCGCCGGGGGATTCGCGTTTTCTTCAGACCCGGCTCCCGCTCGGGGTAGACCCTCTGTTCATTCGCTGTAACAGAAGGGTTCCGCTGGGTTGGGGAAGGTGGAAGAACAGTGTCCCGTGGCGGGATGTCAGGGTTGAGGACTGCGAAAAGTTGAGGGTCAGAAACAAGCCGTCTCAAAGGTAAATCGGAAGGGTTCCAAAACTTACTGGACTGAAGTACGGTCTCGCCCGGAGGAGGGGGAGGAGCCAGGTCCGGGTTAGGGGGAGGAGCCAGGTCCAGATCTGGAGGAGGCCCCTCAGACTCGGGGGGGTGGCGCCGCGACACTACTCAAGACGGCTACGTGGTCGTCCTCTGGCACCGAGGTCCCCTGCGAGTGGTCAAAGCAATTTTGGAATAAGGGTCCGAACTAAAAGGTAAGGCGGGAGGAATTCCCATACCTGGGTCCCGAGGTCAACAGGAGTACGCGCCGGAGATTCAACCACGGTCTCGCCTTTTTGACGATTCAGCCGAATCGTCTTGGCTCGCCGCGAGACGTAGGGGGCGCTCGGGTCTCGCTTAGATGTCAGCCAGGGAGCGAATCTGGCAGTTTTCGGGGCGGTTGCAACCTGGGCCGCGGCCAGGCGCTCGATCATCTCTTGCGAGAGGGGTTTCGCAGAAGGCTTATGAGAAGACATTGGAAGTGGCGAAAGGTCAAGAGAGAGAAGAAATCTTGAGCCGAAATGTGGAAGTGGTCCAGAAAAACCTGACACGGGATGTATATATATAGGATAACGGTGGGACCCACAGAATCTTGCGGGGTCCAATCAACAAGCACTCACCAAATAAAGGGTTGGACTGTTCTTTCCGAGTGGAAGAGCCACTCGCAAAGAGCGGGGATTGTGTACAACCCGTATTTGGCGAGTGGGTCCCTCGAGTCAGTTGATGGGACAGGGGTCAGCCAGACCATTCGCCCATACCGAGACAGGAAAAAGGATCCCCAGATTAGTGGGGGTAGGCTGCAGGCGAGAGGGAGCCCGACGAGTGGTGCCTCCACGGACCATTCGCTCAGGGGCTTGAGCATTCGCCCAGTCAAGCGGGAACTCGGCGAGTGGTTCCCTCACGGACCACTCGCCCAGAAGGCTTTGAGGAGGAAATGACCATGATACCCCTGGTGGGCTGCAAATAGCCCTTCGGAACAACGGAGTTAGGCTATCAGCAGACCAATTTGGGGTGCGGTTAGTAAAATTAAAAGGCGGATTCATGCTATTTGCAGACCAGCCTGGGAAAACTATAAATAGACCCTTAAGGGCACCTTGGAGGAGATCCGATTTTAGAGAATCCTCTCCTCTAGGCTAGTTTTGGTTGGCAGCCAGTGCCCTCCAAGGTGCCCGGTTGAGCTTTGGTTTGGGAGGGGAAGCTCTCTAAGATCTTCCGGGTGTGTGGCGGGACCTCCTCGCTTCAGCCTTGGGTCTATTCCGTTTCCAGCATCCACCGTCAAGAGAGTCTAGTGAGGGAGAAATAAGCATCGGCTACACCCCCAGTGGGTCCGAACTCAAGAGACCAGTTGCTGGTTTCAACATGCGTGAATATGCACTTCAGGCTTTTGTGATCTGTAAATATTTCACATCGCACACCGAACAGATAATGACCCCAGATTTTTAATGCAAAAATCACCGCGGCCAATTCTAGGTCATGCGTTGGATAATTCCTCTCGGCATCCTTCAATTGACGAGAAACATAAGCAATTACTCTTCTGTGCTGCATCAACACGCAACCTAGACCTTTGTATGATGCGTCACTGTAAATTTGAAATCCATCGGTGCCTGAGGGTAGTACTAATACCGGAGCAGTGGTTAAACTTTCTTTCAATGCCTCAAAAGCAGACTGACAATTTTCGTTCCACTGGAAAGGAACATTCTTTTGCGTTAATTGTGTCAACGGTAATGATATTTTCGAAAAATCTATGACGAATCTTCGATAATATCCTGCCAATCCTAAGAAACTCTGTACTTCTGTCACACTCGTGGGTTGTGACCAATTAAGAACTGCTTCAATCTTCGCAGGATCAACAGATAAACCTTGTTCAGATATGACATGTCCCAAAAACGATATTTCCTTCAACCAGAATTCACACTTTGAAAACTTTGCATAAAGCTGATTCTCTTTTAACCTCTGTAATGCTAGTCTCAAGTGTTGTGCATGCTCTTCTTCAGAAGTCGAATAGATTAAAATATCGTCGATGAACACGATAATAAATTTATCCAGATAATCCTTAAAAATTCGATTCATCATGTCCATGAATGCAGCAGGGGCATTCGTTAGGCCAAATGGCATTACTACAAACTCGTAATGTCCATACCTTGTGCTAAAAGCGGTTTTGAAAATGTCTTTCTCCTTAATTTGTAATTGATGATAACCTGATCTCAAATCCATTTTTGAGAATACTTTTGTATCAACCAACTGATCAAACAGATCGTCTATACGTGGTAGAGGGTATTTGTTCTTTACCGTCAATTTATTCAATTCTCGGTAATCCACGCATAAACGTAGTGTTCCTTCTTTCTTCTTTACAAATAGCACTGGTGCTCCCCACGGAGAAGAACTTGGCCGTATAAAATTTTTATCCATTAGTTCTTGCAGTTGACATTTTAATTCGGCTAATTCTTTTGGAGCCATACGATATAGCGTCTTTGCAACAGGTCTTGCTCCTTCTTCTAACTGAATTTCAAACTCAACTTCTCGTTCTGGAGGAAGTCCCGACAATTCTTCAGGAAAAAGTTCTTGGAAATCACGTACCACTGGAACAGTTGTGATATCTTTCTTTTCTTCTGTAGTTACTTTAACCATTACCAGAATAGTGTCGCATCCTTTTCTGATTTTCTTAGAGGCTTTTAACGCTGAAATTAACATGTTAGACACTTCACCTAGCCCTCGGAAGACAATTCTTCTTTGATCTGCACATGTCACTGTAACTTCCTTTTTTTACAGTGAATAATGACTTTATGCTGGACTAACCAGTCCATGCCCAAGATAAGATCAAACTCGGTTAGTGGTAAAACCACTGCATCTACCGTAAAGTTTTGATCGTTCAATTCAAACGCAACTATCGCTCGCTGTTGTGAGGGAACTATTTGATTATTTGGTAAGGTGACATGCAGGATATCCCGTATTTTGTATGGTTTTGCCGAAATGGAACTTAATATAGCAGTATATATAAAAGAATGGCTGGCACCGGTATCAAATAAAACTTTTAGTAGTTGATTACCCGAATAGATCATACCTGTCACCACGGTATCATCTGCCATAGCTTCTTGCTGATTTAAGTTGAAGACACGGGGCTGAACGCGACGTTCTTCCACTGATGTTCCCACTGGGGCTGAGGTAGAAGCAAGAGACTCACTCTCCCTGGATACATCCATCTGATAAATTTTCTGACCTGGGGGAGCTGGAGCCCTCCTCGGTTCATTTCCTCCTTCTTGCCTTCTCGGACATTCAGTCTTTCGGTGCCCGGGCTGGAAACATATATAACAAACATTGCTCCCAGCTAAGCATTGTCCCTTGTGGGCTTTCCCACACTTACCACACCTCTGCTCCTGACTTTGAGACCGGTTCACACTACTGCTCTCTGCCAGACGAGGTCGTTTTCCGGAATCACTGGTTTTCCACGAAGTAGTAGATTTTGACACTTTACTCGACGATTCAGGAAACCCCTGAGATCTCTTCTTTACCATTTCCTTCCTTCGATATGTCTTCTCGGCATCAATCTCCATTAGCCGGGCTTTTTGAACTAATGCCCCGTAGTCTTGAATTTCAAGTGGGATTAGAATAGCTCGTATACTGTCCCGCAGTCCTTCCTGAAACCGTCGACACCTTTCCTTTTTGTTGGGCACAAAGGCTTCAGCGTAGAAAGCTAGATTTGCAAATTCGGTCTCGTACTCGAGAACGGAGCGGGGACCCTGAATTAGACGTAGAAACTTATCTTGCAGGAGCTTCTTTTCTGACTCAGGTACAAACCATCCCATAAATTCCTGAATGAAGGTAGCCCAGGGAATACTTACTTGCCCCCGGCCCGCCAATCGTCCACGAACGTTGATCCACCACCATTTTGCCTCCCCTTCAAGCAAGAAAGTAACTAAGCCCACCTTTCGATCGTCTGGGCAACGCATTACCTCTAAGACAGTTTCGATGCGAGAAATCCAGTCTTCAGTCTCGAGGGGAGACAGACCCCCACGAAACACCGGTGGTTTCAGGTCCAAGAACTGTTTCAAGTCAACGTCCATCTGCCTTTGTTGCACTGACCCTTACGGTACTACAACAGGTACGGGAGGAGGAACACTACGTACCATTTGTATGGCCTCTGCTAGAATGCGGGCAAAATTTGTTAACTGAGGTTGTGCCTGCTGCTCCATCTGAGGATGCACCTGCGGTGGAGGGTCCTGAGGCACATGTCCCATCTCTCTACTCTCAGGAGTAGCGTCCTTGCAAATGAAATAAATACTGATTAGTTTGCATATCCGTACTTGACAAGCAAAATATATATCATATGTTCACTAATCTTATGGTGTTGTGACGCATGTACATACTCATTGCGGCCAGGCTTTGGGAAACCTGGCTCTGATACCACTAAATTGTAACGGCCCGTAGTCCGCACAATCAACTAATATAAAGTACTTAACATAAAACCATCATCATAAACATCACAATGAGCTGTACATGACATCACCACCAGATATCTGATCACTTAAAATTTATAAAACATTAACATTTTGTAATAGTCGTACGTGGGCCTTCTATACAATGTAGTCATACAAAACATAAGTGCATAAACATCGTTCATAAGCAGATAATTGAACATTCGCCCTACAGGGCAACAAAAGAGAAAACTCCACGCTTGCAAGCATCATCTTCATCATAAAATAACTTAGCGCTGGCTCGCTTGCAATTTACCTTTACCTAAAATATTTGAAATAGCAACCATTAGCCTTTAAGAAAGACTAAGCGAGATTCTAAATTTTTAACCTGCTATACATGCAATTCAAAACGGTATATAACAATATACGTAATCATTTTAAAGCTGTGAACTATAACATTGGCTATATGCGTATTTCTTTATGAGCAGTATGAAGTAACAGTGAACAATATAAAGCTAAACAAGTTTAAGCAGTACAGAACAATAGTGAACATGCTATCATGTGATATCTCATATATGAGGTAGTAGTAGGTAGGCTATCATAAGCCATATCATATACCGTAATCATGAGTAAACTTTTAGAAAATGCTAAGGGCAATTGAATTGAAATTCATTTTCATTTCTCTTTTTCTTTGGGCCCGACCCCTCTGGGTCCTGTATCCAAGTCAGTACGTGCACACGCGTTTCCGCCTACGGCCGACTGACTTGGTAAACTATCATTCTTTTCGTGTCATTTATGCGCATTCATACTCAATTAAGCCCTTAACATTCCTACGTGTCGACACGTTTTCCTTAATATAACATATGGTTGTTTGTTAATAGCTCCCCTCAGATTTGAGTCGTTGATTTGCCTTCACAGAAGGCCATATCACAAACGACTAATATTTCAATGATCTTTTCATACACAACATATTCTTATTCTTGAGAAATACCATGCCAATAAAGTGAAAATAGCTGAAAATAAGCATAAGTTAAAAAGATAGTTCTCACATTGGGATTTTCATTGCAATCGTCACGCCTCATGTCATCGTCGCGATTATCATGAGATGTCATCCGTCGCGATATCTGTTTAGCAATCGTATTAATAAAAGGCATATTTATCGGGGTTGCATCTTTCAATATCTACGACGTTGACAAATAAGGGTGACGTAAATCTCTTAGGAATTCTTTATGGAAGAAACACTTGAAACGAAACAACTAAAGTCCAACCACCGGCTCTAAAGAACAATAATCAGCCAACAGGGAATGTCATATTTATGGTAATTCCTCAAATCATACATAAACAGAGTCACTGGACAATTCACAGCAAGCATATGGATCCATTTTAAAATCATGATATCCCATAGCTTAGGACAGAATTAGCCGGCCAACAGGGACAACAACAAAGAAATAAGGGAACAAGAGAGTGAACCACATAAAGATAACAACACAGCATGTATCAATCCAAACATCAAAGAACAAGCAGCCGGGCTAACCATCACAGGTAACTAAAACTGCAAGCAGCCAACTGATACTAAATCCCGCAACAGTTCACTCGCTGGACAAAGGAAAACATCACAGGCAACTACTAAAACCCTAACCGAACTCATACCGAAAACACTAACATTCGGTAAAAATAACAGAGGAAGAGCCATGGATTAAGAGGTTTAGCCACTTACAGCGGGATCCAAGGCAACTGTGCAAACCAGCCCTCAAAGCAAGCCCCAAAGAATTTCACCACAGTTCCCAGCAACAAAGGGAGAAGCTCGGTTAAGATCGTGAAAAGGAGAGAAAGAGAGGAAGCTGTTTCGCAACAAAAAGGAGCAGAACTCCAATCGCCGACTCCGCTCGGCTATACCCTAGGCGGCAAGAAATGAGGTAGGAGAATAAGAAATCGGGAATGGGAAGAATAAGAGCAGCACCGCTGAAAGAATCCACCGCCTTTTAAAAGCTTTTGCTATCAGCACCCCAACAACAAGAATACCAAATGGAAATTGCTATCCGCACATCTACTCTCTAATGCCAAACCATAAATATATTCCAGCAACACACCTTTTAGGCCACAGGACAAGCCCAACTAACATGAAGTCTCCATGACATGCCCACCTATAGTTTCCAAAAGCTTTCTCATTTGAACTATAAGCAAATCCGTATTATAACACCACATGACGAGGAGACAACCTCTAGTAGCATACTAAAATTATTTCACTGTTTTAAATTATCATCATAGGGGATCTTAATTAGCACATAATACTAATTGTTTGGAGATATTTGTAACAACAAAATAAATGAAGATAATGAAAATCACTTACGGAAAACGTCGTGCGTCACAGGTAGGACCTCCAGCGAGGGGGGAGTGGGCACCTCAAGCCCCACTCGCCCCCCCTCCTGCGCTGTCCATTCATGGTCATGGTCGAGCTGCGGATAGTGAAATTTCGGCTATCCGCAGCCCAATTTTGGGAAGTCTATAAATAGACCCCCATGGGCACCTTGGGAAGGGTTGGTCTCTACCCCCACCCCTCGTGTGTGTCTTGTGAGCAAGGACCCCCTCCCCTATCATCCTTCAGTTGACGGTGAGGTGGTTCTTAGTGCCCTCCAAGGTGCCCAGGCTCAGCATTGGCTTGGGAGGGGAAGTTCCGAGTGAGCTTCCGGGTGTGTGGTGGGACCTCCATGCTGCAGCTTAAGGGGTCTGTCTTTAGACTCCGGTGATTGTCAAGGGCAAGTCTCTCAGTTCTCCATAACCGGTCAAGGGTCTTAGCTTGAGTCAAGTAAGGGGTAGCCACATCCCCCTTTCGAATGCTGAAACCGGGTTACTGGTTTCAACATTCTGGTGCGGTGAGCGTGGAAGCGACTAGTTCGAAAAGCTCTGAGCCAGGTCTCATGGTTGGAAGCGATGAGTTGGGAGATCTACCTCCTGCTTGCGAGTATGTGAAGAAGAGTGACTTCGATGAGTTCAGCAAAAGGATTCTAGAGCTCCTGCAGGTCGCACCCTCCACTCGCGGCGAGTGCTCGACACCACCTGCACCTAGGATCGCCTCACCACCTCTGATGGAAGTAGGGAGAACCTGTCAGCAAGGGAGAGAGCCAGTCAGCAAGGGAGAGAGCCAGTCTCAGAGGAGTGTTTGAACCTCCAGGCACGAGTGCTCTTCAACAGCTCGCCCAGGACCAGCTACCCCGGCAGGGAGGTGATAGGAACGCCCCCGTCCAACCAAGGGGGAGTAACTTCACCTGGAAGGACCAAGAAGAAGTTGAGGAGACGGAGGAAGTGGTGAAGAAGACGGCCAAGGAGCATGCGGTCGAGTGAAGTGCCCAAGAAGGGCGAGGTGTAAGTGAAGTGCCCAGGAAGGGCGAGATGTAAGTGAAGTGCCCAGGAAGGGCGAGATGTAAGTGAAGTGCCCAGGAAGGGCGAGATGTAAGTGAAGTGCCCAGGAAGGGCGAGATGTAAGTGATGTGCCCAAGAAGGGCGAGGTGTAAGGAAGTGCCCTGGAGGGGCGTAGGGTAGTGAAGTTGTAATAGACGAACTAGGAATGAAAAAAGGGTTCTGGGGTAATACCCCAATCTAAGATCCCCGACTAGAGACCATTCTCCGGGCTTGGTCATGCCGGTAGATGTGGGACTCGTCAGGTCGACTCGCTACTCAGTAATTGGACTGGGAAGGTGTTGAGTTCCTCTACCTCCAGGTGAAGGTAAACACCTAGGACGTGGATGGGTACTTCCACCTCCAGTCAGATTGGGAGGCGTTGAGTTCCTCTGCCTCCAGGTGAAGGTAAGCACCTAGGACGCGGACGGGTACTTCCACCTCCAATCGGTAAGGGGACTGGGAAGGCGTTGAGTTCCTCTACCTCCAGGTGAAGGTAAGCACCTAGGACGTGGATGAGTACTTCCACCTCCAGTCAGATTGGGAAGGCGTTGAGTTCCTCTGCCTCCAGGTGAAGGTTGTTGGAGCATGCGTTTCGCACTCCTCCGGTTTGATAATAACAAAGTCCCGTTTGTATTTGATTCTATTTTTTTATTAATGGTGTGCAGATAACAGGTATGAGATGTTCACATTTCTGCTGGAGCTAAATATGAATGTGGGAAATTTCACTGTCGGGAAATTCCGACAGCCGATGTCGCCCAGGAGACAGCAGAGAAGTTACCACTACTTCCCTCCACGCCAGATCGACGAAAGGCATTTTTGAGCTGTCGGAATTCCGACAGCGATGTCGCCTAGGCGACAGCTCGGAGGTTACAACAACTGCCCACGACACCACCCACGATCGGCAGTTTTGCACTGTCGGAAATCCGACATCGATGTCGCCCAGGCGACAGCTCGATGGTTACAGCAACTGCCCGCACAACGCCACTCCAGCGGCAGTTTAACGCTGTCGGAAAATTCCGACAGTCACTGTCGCCCAGGCGACAATGATTTTCTATAAATTGCCTCCTTGTGTTCGTGCATTCCAAGCTTTGAGAATTCCAAGTCCCTTCCTGAGTGCATACGAACCAGAGAGCTCCAGAACCTCTTCAACTCCCATTTGTGCAAAGAAGGATTGAAGATTGAAGACGAGATCGGGCGCGCTTCTACATCATTGATCATCTCGAGGCTTCAACAATCCGTTCAGAGATCTGATCTTCTAGGGAGTTGTTCTTTTCATATTGTATTTTCATTCACATACTTTTCATTTTGTATTGGTAGAGAAATCGTCGTCTTGCGTGCGGCGTCTAAGTCCTTGCGCGGCTTAGGGGAAAATCGCTTCCTTTTGCGGAGTGCCCAAGTCCTTGCGTGGCTTGGTGGGAAATCGTGGCCTTGTGTGCTACGTCTAGATCTTGGGAAGATCTAGAGGATAGGCTTGGGCTTGGTCTTGGGAAAGATAAGCGATAGCCTTCCGATCCTTGGGAGAAGGATTGGTAAACCAAAATTGTAGAATTTTTTTTATTAACATAATTGTGCCTTGATCTTAAGCATTGTTAAGATCATTTTTATTGTACTCAAATTTCATGATTAATATAATTATGTCTTTTTCTGTAATTACATATTTGGTGGCATAATCTTTATCTTAGAAATTTGTGTTTTGGTTTAATACTAAAGTTGCATTGGTTTGAAAGTATTTATAAGTAATTTTTTAGTAAAGTAAAATCTCTTCAAAAAATTACTAAGTAAAAATTAATTTTTAGACACACCCTTATTCACCCCCCCCTCTAAGGGCGTCATACGATCCAACAAGTGGTATCAGAGGAAGGTTACTCCAAAACGGTTTTACCACCGGGAGTAATGACGCACAACGATCACGCGTTCGTTGAGGGGAAGGAATTAGTAGGCCACCACTTTTTACGGGCACAGACTATAATTATTGGAAAACACGTATGCGTTGTTTTCTAATTGCGCTAGATATAGAAGTCTAGAATATGGTAGAATCTAGTTACACTTATCCAACATTTGTTGTAGGAGATGTAACCATGGATAAGCCCAAAGACAAGTGGGATGACAACGATAAATTAAAATGTAAGAACAATGCAAAAGCCATGAATGCTTTATTTTGCGCACTAAATCGCACTGAATTTAATAGAGTTTGTGCTTGTAATACTGCATTTAAAATTTGGAATTTATTAGAAATCACTCATGAAGGTACTTCGCAGGTAAAGGATTCAAAGCTATTTCAACTGGAATCTGAATTTGAAAGGTTCAAAATGGAGGTAGATGAAGAGATTGATACGATATACACACGATTTACAAAAATCGTGAACGACTCAAAGGTGCTAGGAAAGGTGTTCTCAAATGGAGATTTGGTAAGGAAAATCTTAAGATCACTTCCCCCGAAGTTCAATCCTAAGGTGACTGCAATTTCCGAGTCACATGATCTTAAGACCTTACAATTGGAGAGCCTCATTGGGAACTTGAAAACTCATGAAGTTGAATTGAAAATTCAACAACAAGAGTATATGGAGCCAAGGAAGAAGGGATTGGCTCTAAGATCAAAGAAGGAAGAAACTAGTGATTCTGAGGAGGATGAAGAAGATGAGGAAAGTTTATTTGTTAAAAAATTTAGAAAATTTATGAAAAATCCGGAGAGAAGGAATTCGTTTAAGAAGTATTTTAAGAAGGAGACCTTTAGGAAGAAAAAAGGAAAGGAAGGCGATGAGGAGGAAGAGAGACCGCCACCGGAGTGCTATCACTGCAAGAAGTTAGGACACATTCAAAGCAAGTGTCCAAAGTACTTGAAAGAACTTAAAGAAAAGAAGCACAAAGGGTCGAAGAAGGTGTTGAAGGCGGAAACCTGGGATGATACTACTTCTGAGGATGCGAGCAGTTCCGACTCAAGTTAAGAAGAGGAGGCCAACCTATGATGAATTGTTTTCTGAATTTTTAAAGACTTGCAAATTTTTTGAAAAAAGCTTAAAAGACAATGATCTTCTTAAATCTGAAAATGACATTTTACTTAAAGAAAACAAAAAATTGTTAAGGGAAATTAAGACTATTGGAAAACGAGATATCTCTTGCCAAGAGTGTGATCACTTTTTGGGAAGAATTAATGAACTTGAAGAATCTCTTTCCAAATCTCATTCTACAATAAAAATTCTTACTAACAAGAATGAGATTTTAGAGAGAGATCTGAAATCTTCAATCTCCAAAGTCCATGAGGGAAAGAAATCTTTTGAACGTAGATGCGTAAATCTAGTATCCGAGAATACAAAAATGAGACACCAGATTCATGACTTAACACTAGCCATGAAAAAATTTGGAATGGGCCGAAGATCACTGGATATGATCTTAGGATACCAACGCCATGGATTTGGAAGGTTTGGGCTCGGATACACATCTGGAAGCTGTCGCCCGGCGACAACCACTGTCGCCGGCGATAGTGAAAAGTCCAGAAAATTCACTTTTAAAAATTCTAAAATTAATGAATTATTAAATACTGCATCCTCATCCAGTAAAAGTCCAGAAAAGTTATACTTTTCTAAATACATTACATGTGCCGAATGCAATAGATTTGGTCACACTACGAACTCTTGCTGGAAAGAAGGAAAAAGTAAAATCAAACAAATCTGGGTGCCTAAGGCTTCTACCTATACTATGGGTGGAACCACTTGGGTAACCAGATCTTTACTCACCTCTTCTTTCTAGGTATGTTGGCAGGCTAAGGACAAAGAAGACGTGTGGTACTTGGACTCGGGTTGTTCAAAGCACATGACGGGCAATAAAAAAAAGTTCCTTAGCCTAGAGATGAAGAAAGGAGGAGTTGTTACATTCGGAGACAATGGGAAAGGAAAAATCATCGGCATCGGAGTTGTGGGTAACGAAAATTTTTCAATTTCAAATGTTTTATTTGTAGAAGGTTTAAAGCATAATTTGATTTCTATTAGTCAATTATGTGATAAGGGTTTAAATGTTTTATTTGAATCTTCTACAAATTTATGCAAAATTATTAATTTCAAAACAAATGAAATTGTTTTTACCGCACCTAGATGTCATAATGTATATATGATTAAATTTCTTGATTTTTCAAATTCTACCTTAAAATGTTTTTTATCAAAAAATGATGAATTAGATTTATGGCATAGGCGACTTGGACATGCTAGTGCCAAGTTAATTTCAAAACTTTCAAAAGATAAATTAATTAAAGGTTTACCTTTGCTAAATGGAAATTTATCTTCTTCACTATGTGTGCCTTGCCAAAAAGGAAAATTTTCAAAATCATCTTTCAAAAGTAAAAACATTATTTCTACCACTAGGCCACTTCAATTAATACATATGGACTTATTTGGGCCAATTGGAATTTCTAGCTTAGGAGGTAGAAAATACACATTTGTTTTGATTGATGATTATTCTCGTTTTTGTTGGACTTTATTTCTAACCTCCAAATCCGAAGCATTTTCAGAATTTTTAAAATTATGGTTGCGTATTCAAAATGAATTTGAGTTAAAAATTAAACGCATACGATCGGATCATGGAGGAGAATTTGAAAATGAAAAGTTCATTTCTTTTTGTACGGAGTTAGGAATTAAACATGAATTTTCCGCTCCACGCACACCACAGCAAAATGGTGTAGTGGAGAGGAAAAATAGAACTCTTCAAGAGTTAGCCCGTACAATGTTATCTGAATTCAAATTACCAAAATCTTTTTGGGCTGAAGCGGTTAGCACAACATGTTATGTAATAAATAGAGTAATGCTTCGCCCTATTTTAAAATTAACTCCTTATGAATTAATTTTTAATAAACAACCAAATGTTTCTTATTTCAAAGTTTTTGGTTGTAAATGTTTTATTTTGAATTCTAAAGATTTCTTAGGAAAATTTGATGAAAAATGTGATGAAGGTATTTTTATTGGCTATTCTTCAACTAGTAAAGCTTATCGGATTTTTAATAAAAGAACAAAAATAGTTGAAGAATCCATTCATGTTAGGTTTGATGAGTTTGCTTCATGTGTAGAAAAGAAAATAACAGGAAAAGAAGATGATCCCCTTCCTTCGGTGGAGAATGATGATGAAGAACTTGGAGACAATGAAGAAGAAAAAGGAGAAGAAAGAGAAGGAGAAAGAGAAGAAAGAGAAGAAGAAAGAGAAGAATATGTGCCTCCAAGTGAATTGAGATTTTCAAAGGATCATCCAAAGGAGCTTATCATTGGAGATCCGCAAAAAGGGGTTAGTACTCGTTCATCGCTACATGTTTTATTTTCCAACCTTTGTTTTGTCTCTGAAATAGAACCAAAAGATGTTTCCACCGCTTTAAATGATGAATTTTGGTTTTTAGCTATGAATGAAGAACTTAATCAATTTGAACGTAATAAGGTTTGGAATCTTGTAGAACGACCCAAAAATCGTCCTGTAGTTGGTGTTAAGTGGATTTTTAAAAATAAAATGGATAATGAATCTAGAATTATTAGAAATAAAGCCAGATTAGTTGCAAAAGGTTATGCATAAATTGAAGGGGTAGATTTTGATGAAACTTTTGCACCCGTAGCAAGATTAGAAGCGGTTAGGATATTTCTTGCATTTGCTTGTTTTAAAAGATTTAAATTATATCAAATGGATGTCAAAACCGCATTTTTAAACGGGTATATAAAAGAAGAGGTTTATGTAGAACAACCCCTGGCTTTATAAATGAGAAATATCCAAATTATGTTTATAAATTAGATAAAGCGCTTTATGGATTAAAACAAGCACCTCGTGCTTGGTATGATCGATTAACTCAATATTTGTTAAAGCACGATTATAAAATAGGAAGTGCTGATTCTACACTCTTCATTAAGCAAATTGATAATGATTTAGTTATTTTATAAATTTATGTTGATGATATTATTTTTGGAGCCACTAATGAAGAGTTGTGTAATGAAGTAGTTCAAATTATGAAAAATGAATTTGAAATGAATATGGTTGGAGAACTTTCATATTTTCTAGGTTTTCAAATTACACAAAAACATGATGGAGTTTTTGTATGTCAAACCAAATATGTTCATGATATGTTAAAAAGATTTGGATTTGAAAATCTTAAGCATGCAAACACTCCTATGAGTACTTCACTAAAATTAGGAAAAGATGAAAGTGGTGTTTCAATTGAACAAACCCTTTATAGAAGTATGATAGGGTCTTTATTGTATTTAACCGTATCTAGACCTGATATTATGTTTGCCGTTTGTTTATGTGCTAGATTTCAAGCTAATCCTAAAGAGTCACATTTAAAAGCGGTGAAACGTATCTTTAGATATCTCATAGGAACATCAAAATTAGGTTTATGGTATCCTCATAATGATTCTTTTATTTTACATGGTTTTTCGGATTCCGATTATGCGGGATGTTCTTTAGATAGGAAAAGCACTAGTGACACTTATCACTTTATCGGCCCTTCACTTATTTCATGGTCGAGTAGGAAACAGAATTCTGTTGCCCTCTCTACTACCGAGGCCGAATATATTGCACTAGGTAGTTGTTGTGCCCAAGCTCTTTGGATGTCACAAACATTAGAAGATTTTGGCATGCAACAAAGTTGTGTAGAATTAAAGTGTGATAATAAAGTGCTATAGACTTAACTAACAATCCCGTATTACATTCTAGATCTAAGCATATAGATGTCCGACATCATTTTATAAGGGATCATATTAAGAAGGGTAATATAAAAATCAACTTTATAGGCACGGAAAATCAACTAGCGGATATATTCACTAAGCCGTTACCAGATTCCCGTTTTTCTATGCTTAGGCTAGAATTGGGAATTCTAGATATTTCACAATGAATATATCACTATTTAAAGCCTATAAAATTAAAAAAAAAATTTATCACAAAACCTAAACAATTTAAAAAGCAAAAGCCTAAATTTTAAAAATGGTATCAAGTTCTTTAAAACCTAAACAATAGAATTTCAAAAGACTTAACAAAAAAAAATTCAAACATCATTAATATTACATCAATATTGTTCAAATAAAAACAGTAGAAAACAACATAAGGATCAAGTTCATTAAACAGCAATAGATCTGAAGAAGTTCACTATCGCCCAGGCGACAGTGGATGTCGGAAATTTCCGACATCTCCCAGCAGCAGCAACCTGATGAAACTACTCTGAATCTTCATAACCAGCCTCGCTGCTCTCTGGACAATCTTCTGGAGGTCCTCGTCTCACGGCTTTACCACGGCGAGTCCGCCTCACCGATTGGCGTGGCGGTTCTTCGTCCGGAACTTGCCATTCGGCCTCTTCCTCCGGCGTTGGCTTCAACTTCAGACCTTTGACGAGAAACTTCATAAACTTCTGCATTCGACTACGGTCCTTCTTCACTTCCTTCTTGTGATCCTCTAATGAATCACGTAAATTATCAATGGACTCTCGTAGTGATCCTGCCCTAGGCAATGGTGGCTCTCGAATCTCAATTCCCGGATGAGCCTTTTTCTGCGTCTTCTTCACTTTCATCGAACCCGTATAATATATCTCCGGATAACAATCATCCAAATAAGAACTTTGCGCTATCCATCCGTACTTCTTATAGAGTACACGCTGAATTATCGCCCCCATTGGCAGCGTATGAACCTTCACCCATCTTGGATGCTTTAATCTATACGTATACCTAATCTGGGAGAGTATGAAGTCCGCCACATCAAAAAGCTCATCCTCCATAATGTAGTATGTAATGAGGGTCAACTGAGCCGTAATACTTCTTGTATCTCCACTCTTCAACATGACTGAATTCCTTAAGATATCTTGAACTAAGAAAGCATCCGGATTGAGTGACGTCACTTCAGTGGTTAGAGTCTTCTTTTGATTCCCATGTAAACTCATGTTTACAAGGGTCCAATCTCTATCTTTTCTATAACTCTCCACTATATCCGGCACATTTTCACTAATCACTAATCCGAATTCCTCTCTTAGATCAACATGTGTTATTTCCACATGTTGACCCTGAATTCTTGATCTTACTCCTCCATCCAACTCAGTGCAATTTGGATCTTCCAAATGATTATAGAACTCGCGAATCAAAAAGGAAGAGAACGGCTCTGGGGTGATTATTGAGAGAATACCTGCATTCGCAAGCCGATCATAGATATGATCGTGCTTCGGCGAATCAAATTCCACATACTTCGCAACTCCAACAATAGCTTTCTCCACCCCAGGAAAAACTTGATATGAACTATGTACATCTTCCGAAGTACTCCTTCGAGCTTTGGAACTGGAAGCCATTCTGCAAATAACATAAAATTTTTTTTTTAACATGTGCTGTGCACTGGAACACTGTCGCCCAGGCGACAGTGACTGTCGGAAATTTCCGACAGCTGTCCAGTGAACTTCTCTCGAAATTTTTTTACATACCCTTCCAGATCTACTCAAATCAAGGTTATTTCAACAACAATTTTAAAAAAAAAAATTTGTTTTTCAAATCAAAATCTTCTCCATATCCTTACTATTCATCATCTTCAACCTTCTTTCAAAAGGAAAATCTTCCATTTTTAAAATTAAACTATGAACAAAAGCAAACCTCCAACCACAAGACTCCCAAAATCAAAACATTTTTAACAAAGATCCAACAAGATCCACTTGCTTTAAACTAGATCTTCATTTAAAAAAAAACACAACTTCAAAAACCTACACCAAATCATCAAAAATCAAGATGAAAACAACATTTTCCTTCTTCTCTACTTTCAAAATAAAAAATCCCTAACAAATTTGAGTCAAAAAAACATAAAAATCCAAAATCCATACCTTAGATCTAGAGTTGTCGCCGACTTCCGACAGCCTTCTCTCGTTCTACAGTCCAGAAAAATGAAGCACAATAGGGTTTGACTCGGTCCAAAGCCCTATTTATAATTTTAGCTGTCGCCCAGGCGACAGTGACTGTCGGAAATTTCCGACAGCTCCATTTTTGCTAAAAATTCAATTTCGGGTCCCTTTGATGATTTACAATAGTTATATGTCATTATTACTGCTTCATCTCATGACTTGATGACAAACCATGTGCTTTCTATGTTTTAAAAAAAAATGACTCTTACATGATTATATGCTTTCATTTCCAAGCTATCATCGTATTGACACTCCTACTTAGTTGTTTAGACCATTGGAAATTGTTTTCGCATGCCTCTAAGTATGAGAAATTGGTTATCTATCATAATGAACTATCCATTCACTTCTTTTGGTCCATCCGTATGACTTTTTATTTAATATATACATGGATCATATTTGCTTTAACATAATAAAATAGCACTTCATAAATACAACTTTCAACCTTAATTTGTTAGCACAACAATAATTTACATCATCTTTTGCGATTCAAGTGAATTCAGAGATCCTTGGCCAATTAAAAATATATATATCAAAATCTCAAAAAAAAAAGGTATCACAACATTTGTGATCAAAACAAAAAGGTTTAAAATAAAGACAAGGATACTCCACCAAGCACTACTTACCCTCCTGATAAGTCTTAATGAGCATTGTGAGGTTAAGCACCTTGGAAAGAATTGTAAAGTGTCTTGTGCAAAAGAAAAATGGTTTTCTATTTCATCTTGTGCTATATCTTCAAAGTCAAAGTTAACTTTATATGCTTTTATTATGTTCTACATTTCAATGATCATGTAAATTAAATAACTTCATATGTTTGATCTAAGTATCACATGTACACATCATTATGTTATATAAACATTCATCTCATGAGAATTGGACCGAAAATATTCCATAATTCTATACACTATTGTGTCTTTCTATGATACTTTCAAATGACCTTACTCACGTTTAAGTTATTTTCTTTCATTACTTCATATGGCTATACCGTCACTTCATGGATTTATTCATACTATGGCATATTCCTATTATTTCATGAACTTCAATCATTTCCAACAAAGTGCTTCCGCTTACTCTTCATTTCTATATCCTATATACTTTCCCTTAAGAACTACTCTTTTATCTAATATTAACTTTTGCTAATACCAAAAGGGGGAGAATTAACACGTATAAAAAGAAAAATCAAAAATATATTACACCTAAATATTCCACCTACACAATACATCATATATTTAGGGGGAGCATATATTTAGGGGGAGCATATATTTAGGGGGAGCATTCATTTAGGGGGAGCCTTCATCTAAAGGGAGATTATTTATTTTAAGAGAAATATATCATGTTATTTTTGTGCACACACCAAATGATAAAATCAACAATCTAAATAGACATGATTTTTTATACGGATTTGTTATTATCAAAAGGGGGAGATTGTTGGAGCATGCATTTCGCACTCCTTCGGTTTGATAATAACAAAATCCCGTTTGTATTTGATTCTATTTTTTATTAATGGTGTGCAGATAACATGTATGAGATGTTCACATTTCTGCTGGAGCTAAATATGAATGTGGGAAATTTCACTGTCAGAAAATTCCGACAGCCGCTGTCGCCCAGGCGACAGCAGAGAAGTTACAACTACTTCCCTCCACGCCAGATCGACGAAAGGCATTTTTGAGCTGTCGGAATTCCGACAGCGATGTCGCCCAGGCGACAGCTCGGAGGTTACAACAACTGCCCACGACACCACCCACGATCGGCAGTTTTGCACTGTCGGAAATCCGACATCGATGTCGCCCAGGCGACAGCTCGATGGTTACAGCAACTGCCCGCACGACGCCACTCCAGCGGCAGTTTAACGCTGTCGGAAAATTCCGACAGTCACTGTCGCCCAGGCGACAGCGATTTTCTATAAATTGCCTCCTTGTGTTCGTGCATTCCAAGCTTTGAGAATTCCAACTCCCTTCATGAGTGCATATGAACCAAAGAGCTCCAGAACCTCTTCAACTCCCATTTGTGCAAAGAAGGATTGAAGATTGAAGACGAGATCGGGCGCGCTTCTACATCATCGATCATCTCGAGGCTTCAACAATCCGTTCAGAGATCTGATCTTCTAGGGAGTTGTTCTTTTCATATTGTATTTTCATTCACATACTTTTCATTTTGTATTGGTAGAGAAATCGTCGTCTTGCGTGCGGCGTCTAAGTCCTTGCGCGGCTTAGGGGAAAATCGCTTCCTTGTGCGGAGTGTCCAAGTCCTTGTGTGGCTTGGTGGGAAATCGTGGCCTTGTGTGCTACGTCTAGATCTTGGGAAGATCTAGAGGATAGGCTTGGATTTGGTCTTGGGAAAGACAAGCGATAGCCTTCCGATCCTTGGGAGAAGGATTGGTAAACCAAAATTGCAGAATTTTTTTATTAACATAATTGTGCCTTGATCTTAAGCATTGTTAAGATCATTTTTAATGTACTCAAATTTCATGATTAATATAATTATGTCTTTTTCTTTAATTACATATTTGGTGGCATAATATTTATCTTAGAAATTTGTGTTTTGGTTTAATACTAAAGTTGCATTGGTTTGAAAGTATTTATAAGTAATTTTTTAGTAAAGTAAAATCTCTTCAAAAAATTACTAAGTAAAAACTAATTTTTAGACACACCCTTATTCACCCCCCCCCCCCCCCCTCTAAGGGCGTCATACGATTCAACAAAGGTAAGCACCTAGGACGCGGACGGGTACTTCCACCTCCAATCGGTAAGGGGACTGGGAAGGCATTGAGTTCCTCTGCCTCCAGGTAGGCTAAGCCCCTAGGACGTGGATGGGTACTTCCGCTCCAATTGAATTGGGAAGGCGTTGAATTCCTCTGCCCCAGGTGAGCTAAGCACCTAGGACGTGGATGGGTACTTCCACCTCCAGTCAGACTGAGAAGGAGTTGAGTTCCTCTGCCTCCAGGTAGGCTAGGCCCCTAGGACGTGGATGGGTACTTCCGCCTCCAATTGGATTGGGAAGGCGTTGAGTTCCTCTGCCTCCAGGTGAGCTAAGCACCTAGGACGTGGATGGGTACTTCCACCTCCAGTCAGATTGGGAAGGCGTTGAGTTCCTCTGCCTCCAGGTGAAGGTAAGCACCCAGGACGCAGGCGGGAACTTCCGCCTCCAATCGGTAAGATCCCTGACTATAGACCGTTCTCCGGGCTCAGTCATGTCGGCAGATGGGAGGCTCATCAGATCGATTAACTACCCAATGATCGGTTCAAGTAAGGTATCAAATCCTCAAGCAGTAAAGTGAGAAAGTAAGCTAAGAAATTCATTACAATGATAACTGGTTCAGTGATAACATATGTTACATTAGTCATTACTTCACCCCTATTGGTGCATGCAGGATTAAAGGAAACAGGTATGCAGGAGATACATGGCTCCTACAAGGAGCAAAAGAAGAGAAGAAGTCCCTGGCCACCCTCATGTTCACGGGGAATAGCCACCGCTGCAAGGGGACGAGTCGGGTCGCGCAGGAGAAGGGAAGAACTCGTGCAGGATGTCATCGGCAGAGACTCCCCTCCAGCTGTCTCGGAGAGCATCCGCCTCATGAAGGCGGCTCACCAGGGCTTGGGCCGTTGACGTCACAATCTTCCCGCGAGTACACTCGGCTTCAGCAGGGCAAGGCGGGGCAGACGTCGCTGCCCTCGAAGGTTCGCCTTTTTCTCTCCTTTTTTTCCCCAGCTGTCTTTGGGCTTCAGCAGGCGAGAAGAGAAACCGGCGCGCGGGCTCTTGTTGAGCTGTCTCCACTTCCAGTTGAGCTCTGCTCCCTGGAAGATGTTGAGTTCCCTCCATCTCAGGTTGAGTTCGACTCGACTAGAGATGTTGAGTTCCCTCCATCTCAAATCGAGTTCGACTCGACTAGAGATGTTGAGTTCCCTCCATCTTAGGTTGAGTTCGACTCGACTAGAGATGTTGAGTTCCCTCCATCTCAGGTCAAGTTCGACTCGACTAGAGATGTTGAGTTCCCTCCATCTTAGGTTGAGTTCGACTCGACTAAAGATGTTGAGTTCCCTCCATCTCAGGTTGAGTTCGACTCGACTAGAGATGTTGAGTTCCCTCCATCTCAAATCGAGTTCGACTTGACTAGAGATGTTGAGTTCCCTCCATCTTAGGTTGAGTTTGAGTCGACTAGAGATGTTGAGTTCCCTCCATCTCAGGTTGAGTTCGACTCGACTAGAGATGTCGAGTTCAATTCGACCTAAGGTGTTGAGCTTTCTCCACCTCCAGTTGAGCTCGGCTCATAGGAGGGTTCTTAAGTGGAGAAAGGTTTGCCTCCCACCTCAAGTCGAGCTCGGCTCGACTAGAGGTGCTGAGTTCTTCCTCCACCTCAGGTCGAGTTCAATTTGACCTAAGGTGTTGAGCTTTCTCCACCTCCAGTTGAGCTCGGCTCATAGGAGGGTTCTTAAGTGGAGAAAGGTTTGCCTCTCACCTCAGGTCGAGCTCGGCTTGACCAGAAGTGCTGAGTTTTTCCTCCACCTCAGGTCGAGTTCAATTCGACCTCAGGTGTTGAGCTTTCTCCACCTCCAGTCGAGCTCGGCTCACCAGAGGGGTGTTTAGTGGAGAAAGGTTTGCCTCCCACCTCAGGTCGAGCTCAGCTCGACTAGAGGTGCTGAGTTCTTCCTCCACCTCAGGTCGAGTTCAATTTGACCTAAGGTGTTGAGCTTTCTCCACCTCCAGTTGAGCTCGGCTCATAGGAGGGTTCTTAAGTGGAGAAAAGTTTGCCTCTCATCTCAGGTCGAGCTCGTCTCGACCAGAAGTGCTGAGTTCTTACTCCACCTCAGGTCGAGTTCAATTTGACCTAAGGTGTTGAGCTTTCTCCACCTCCAGTTGAGCTCGGCTCATAGGAGGGTTCTTAAGTGGAGAAAGGTTTGCCTCTCACCTCAGGTCGAGCTCGGCTCGACCAGAAGTGCTGAGTTTTTCCTCCACCTCAGGTCGAGTTCAATTCGACCTCAGGTGTTGAGCTTTCTCCACCTCCAGTCGAGCTCGGCTCGCCGGAGGGGTGTTTGGTGGAGAAAGGTTTGCCTCCCACCTCAGGTCGAGCTCGGCTCGACTAGAGGTGCTGAGTTCTTCCTCCACCTCAGGTCGAGTTCAATTTGACCTAAGGTGTTGAGCTTTCTCCACCTCCAGTTGAGCTCGGCTCATAGGAGGGTTCTTAAGTGGAGAAAAGTTTGCCTCTCATCTCAGGTCGAGCTCGGCTCGACCAGAAGTGCTGAGTTTTTCCTCCACCGCAGGTCGAGTTCAATTCGACCTAAGATGTTGAGCTTTCTCCACCTCCAGTTGAGCTCGGCTCGCCGGAGGGGTGTCTAGTGGAGAAGGGTTTGCCCTTCGTCTCAAGGTAGCTCCAGCTGAAAAGCTCGGCAGGGGTGTCCCGTTGGCAGGTCCCTTCGTGGATTCCCCTAAGGTCCCACCTACTCGTCAAATAGGTGGGTTGGACTTTCTTTCCGAGCTTGAGACAAGCTCGAAAAGAGCGGGGATTGTGTACAACCCTCATATTTTTCGAGTCGGTGCGACCCGACGCGGATGAGGTCAGGACAGTAAGGGTGGCCGAGACGAGCAAAACGACCGCGCAGAAACGGTCGAAACCGATCAAGGCCAAAAGAGAAAGCGGGGGGGGAAGCAGAGGGAGCACCCGCTCCCCCGGCTCCCTTCGGGCGAGTGGGAGGAACCCTCCCACTCGCCCGACCCTCTTTGGGCGAGTGGGAGGAGCCTCCCACTCGCCCGGCCCTCTTTTGGCGAGTGGGAGGGGCCCTCCCACTCGCCGGCCCCTTATAGGGCGAGTGGGAGGAGCTCTCCCACTCGCCCGGGCGAGTGGGAGGGGCCCTCCCACTCGCCCGGCGAGTGGGAGAGGCCCTCCCACTCGCCGGCCAACCTTGGGGGCGAGTGGGAGGGACTCTCCCACTCGCCCGGCACCCTCGGGAGGGGCAGGTAGGACCTCCAGCGAGGGGGGGGGGGGGAGTGGGCACCTCGAGCCCCACTCGCCCCCCTCCTGCGCTGTCCGTTCATGGTCATGGTCGAGCTGCGGATAGTGAAATTTCGGCTATCCGCAACCCAATTTTGGGAAGTATATAAATAGACCCCCATGGGCACCTTGGGAAGGGTTGGTCTCTACCCCTCACCCCTCGCGTGTGTCTTGTGAGCAAGCACCCCCCTCCCCTGTCATCCTTCAGTTGACGGTGAGGTGGTTCTTAGTGCCCTCCAAGGTGCCCAGGCTCAGCATTGGCTTGGGAGGGGAAGTTCCGAGTGAGCTTCCGGGTGTGTGGTGGGACCTCCACGCTGCAGCTTAAGGGGTCTGTCTCTAGACTCCGGTGATCGTCAAGGGCAAGTCTCTCAGTTCTCCGTGACCAGTCAAGGGTCTTAGCTTGGGTCAAGTAAGGGTTAGCCGCATCCCCCCTTTCGAACGCTGAAACCGGGTTACTGGTTTCAACACTAGCCATCCAAGGTTCTAAAACCCAAATAAAAATGGAGGAAATAAAAAGGAGATAAAACGTCGGTGACCGCCTAACATTTTGGTCGATCAGACGCGCCCGATTAAATTAAAATGCGCATAAAATATTTGATAATATTAAAAGACGAGTTAATTAAATGTAACAGATCATGTCGCGGTATAACCTCTGCATGTTGGGCCGAAGGTTGTAATGGTGCGTCGCGCCGCCAAGTGGTACCGGGTCGGCGCCATCAGTTATAATACTTCTGGCGATGACGAGCTAATAACACTCCCAAATCCGATGGGAAAATAGATTTTTGATCCGCAAAAGCATGTCTCTTGTAGTTTCTCAAAATAGACCAAAAACGTGGCTCTACTGTACAACCCTTATTCTCCAAGGGCGGGGCCCATTCAAGGCCACGTAGGCAGAATTCAAAGTCAAAAAGTCAATATAGAAGCCAGAAGCCGAAGACTCAAGACATCTTAGCTAGTAGGAGCAGTAAAAGGCATGAGCTAGTATAGGCGAGCATGTGCGAGCAGTCCCTTAAACTCGCCAAAAGGTGGCGACCATAGATGATACTCACCTTTTTCAAGCGAGGTCGCCTCAATGTCGCATAGTCGCCGGGCTGGGTGGGGTATAAATAAGACCCCCCCCCCCCCCCCCCACCTTTGGTTTGCCTATAAATAAGACCCCAAGGGTACTTGGATTGGCAACAAAACTTGAGCTTTCGGAACCCAACCTTCAAATTCTCGGACCCGTCATCATTGGTCGTTACTCTCTATACTCGCCAAGTCGGTGCCTTCCTCGTACCCTGCTCGGACATCTTTGGCTGTGGAGGGGAAGTCTCTTCTGAGCTTCCGGGTATGTGGTGGGACCTCCCTGCCGTACCGCCTGGGGTCCTGTTGTTCTAGTTCTAGTTCCTTCGTCGTCGCCAGTCAAGCCATCTAGTTGGATCACTGGGTGAGTAACCTCCGACTGCATTGATTCGAATTTTGGAGTTGGGATTTTCCTGGCTTCAACACTTTGGTGCGTTGAGCATGGATCGTAGCCATAGGGAGAAAGTCTGGTGAGAAGACGAGATGGTCGAAGTCGGCGACCATGAGGGAGTTGCAGGGAATTCGACGGGAGGAGGCGAGTTTGTCACGTGAGCAGACTTCGAAGTCTTCGCGCGGCACTTGGAGGACACCATGCGAGCAATGCTCCTTCCTCGCACGAAAGGCATGACAACCTCACCTTATCACGTGCTTCCGTCCGAGGGTGGTGGTCCCGGTCAACGAGCAGGAAAGGAGCATGTGGAGGAGGATCCAGAGCGACCATGGAGGTCGCGGTTCTATCAGCTGACCTCGCATGGAATCCGATTTCGCGAGGTGGACGACCAGGAGAGATTCCATGATACCCGCCCATACAGCAAGTATGGGGGAGCTTATCGCCAGGTGGAGGACCGTCGCAAGGCAGGTGGGAGGAGCCCATTCTGTGAGGAGATTCTTGCTGCTCCCGTGCCGGAGGGCTTTAGTGAGCCAGTGATGGCTTACTATTCTGGGAGGGATGGCCCTGCCCGACATCTCCAGTGGTTTGAGGATGTAGTCTCCATCCGGGCCATGTCAGACACCTTCAAGTGTAGGCTTTTTGTCATCACCTTTCGAGGAAAGGCCACCAGCTGACAGCAGGTTCCATCTACTGCTTCGAAGATCTGTGCTGAGGAGTGACGATGTTATTCGCCACGGCCAAGAAGAGGAAGAAGGAGGCCACGACCCTCTTCTATCTGGTGCAAGGAGTGAAGGAGACGTTGGGGCACTACATCGACCGGTTCCAGGAGGAAGTGTTGGACATCCAGGAGATGGATGTCTTCACCATGCAGCTTGCCCTGACGTTTGGCCTAAGGGAAGGCCTCTTCAAGCTAGAAATCAGCCGAGATCCTCCCATGTCCTACGAAGAGCTCATTAAGAGGGCTAATAAGTTTGTGCAGGGGGAGGCCTCTAACCGTGGCTTCTTGGCCAGGATGACCAAGCTAACCAGGGAGGAGGAAGAGGAGGAAGAGGAGGAGAAGAAGGTCCCCGTGCCGAGGAGATGGGAGGAGCCCCGAGGGATGGAAAGGAAGAAGCCAGAGGAGAGAAGAAGAGAGGAGCCTAGGAGGGCAGAGCCGATGAGGCAAGAGGAGAGGAGGACCGTCATGGCTCCGGAGCATCGAGAGGAAGAAATGCGCTTCCAAGTCCCCGTTAATAGGCCTCCATGGAGGCCAGCAGGTCGGCCGCCGCGTCAAGGTCAGGGAAGGGGGTGTTCCCCTGAGAGGAGAAATCTCAATCAGCAGGATAGGCGTCGGGAGAGGAGGGAAGAAGCGATGGTTTTTGCCCGCCATGGCAACAGGCCAGCCCGGAGAGTTCAGAGGAGGAGGCAGCAGGAGGAGGAGATCCCCCTCTACTGCTTGGCTGGATTTTTGGGAAGCCCGGAGAAAAGTAGCTGTCGGAGAAGCGGGAGGAGAGTTGCGGAGGCCAGAAGCCCTTGTCGAGCCGTTGATTGCTCAAGCCGCCGCTCGAAGGAGGAACAAAGATAGAGTCGACCAAGGAGGTCGAGGAGAAGTCATTCAGGGGATCAGAGGAGGAGAGGCAGCTGTAAGAGTTATCCACAGGGGAGCAAGGGTGGGAGCTTCCCGAAAGGACAGTCTCCATCAAATCTACCGAAGGAGCGTCGCCTCGACCTCACAAGCACCGCCCCCATTGGAGGAGATCACTTTCTCGGAGGAGGACATGTTGGGGAATGAGAATCCCTTTCATGATGCCCTCGTGATCCAGACAGTAGTAGAGGACTTCACCGTCGACCGGATTTTGGTTGATAACGGGAGCTCCGTGAACATTATCTTCAAGAAAATGTTCGACGGGCTTGGAGTCGAGGCAGGAAGGGTGATGGCCCCGGATGGTTCCCTCTTTGGCTTCTCAGGAGAGAGGAAAGAGGCGGAAGGAGGAGTGGATCTCCTAGTAACCCTCAGCGGCACCTTGCTCAAGTGTCAGTTCATCATCGTCGACACCCCGCGCGGTTACATAGCGATCTTCGGGAGGCCACTCATCAACGTCTTCAAGGCCGTCCCGTCCTCCTACCACCAGCGCCACAAGTACTACCAGGGAGACGTCTAAGTGAGGATCAGGAGCGATCCAAGAACCGCTCGTGAGTGCTACCTCAGCGCGGTCAGTACCATTAGCTGGATGGCTGAGGAGCTGGAGAAAGATCTGAAGGGAGCATCTAGGCTAGAGGCAGCCGAGGAGGTGGAAGAAATCGAGGTACTCTCCGAGGCAGGAGTGCCTGGAGTGCTGAAGATCGGAGGATCGCTGAAGACCGAAGAAAAGATCGAGGTGGCGGCATGTCTGCAAGAGAATGTCGACATCTTCGCTTGGAGTGCTGCCAAGATGCCTGGGATTGACGCGGAGGTTGCCTGCCATTGCCTCAATCTAGACCCCGCGGTCAAGACAGTCCGCCAGAAGAAGAGGTCAAGTGCCATGATGCTGGCCGTGCCGATCAAAGAGGAGGTGAAGAAGCTGCTCGAAGCAGGCTTTGTGACAGAGATCCAATACCCAGGCTGGGTCTCGACGTTGTAATGGTGAAGAAGGCTGGGGGAAGCTGGAGGATGTGTGTAGATTTCTCGTTATTGAATAAAAGCTGCTCAAAGGATTGTTATCTCTTGCCTCAAATCGACGCGCTGGTTGATTCAGTCGTCGATTTTTCTGTGATGAGCTTTCTCGATGCATTTTTAGGGTACCACCAGATCCGGATGCATCCCCCCGACTTCCGTAATGTATCCTTCATCACTGGTGATGGCTGTTACAGCTACAAGATGATGCCCCTTAGGCTAAAGAATGCAGGGGCAACCTACCAGCGGATGATGGACCATGTGTTCAAGGAGCAGAAGGGGAGGAATCTGGAGGTGTATGTGGACGACCTCTTGATCAAGAGCAGGAGCGTCCGGGAGCATATGGCCGAACTGGTGGAGACCTTCGCGAGGCTCAGAAGATTCAAGATGGGCTCAACCCTGCGAAGTGCGTGTTCAGGGCAGGAAGGGGGAAGTTCTTGGGTCATCTCCTCACCCCAAATAGAGTAGAGCCCAACCCTGACAAGGTTAAGGCAATCCTGGATATGACCTCGCCAAGGACCGCGAAGGAAGTTCAAAGGTTGACTGGAAGGCTGGCTGGCCTTAGCCGCTTCTTGTCAAAGGCCGGGGAGAAGTGCTCTCCATTCTTCAAGACGCTCCGGAAGAATGAAGGCTTTGAGTGGTCCGAGGAATGCGAAAAGGCGTTCGAAAGGCTGAAGGAGCAGTTGACCCAGATACCTCTCCTTCAAAGCTCGAGGGAGGGCGAAGACCTACTCATCTACCTAGGAGTAGGGTGGAAGCAGTAAGTTCTGTGCTAGTCTGAGAAGAAGGGAGGAAGAAGTACCTATTTACTATGTTAGCCAGGTGCTGAAGAAGGCGGAGTTGAGGTATCCAATCATGTAGAAGCTTGCCTTCTCCTTAGTGGTATCAGCGCAGAAGCTCCGGCCTTATTTTCAAGCTCACTCCATCAGGGTCGTGACGGATCACCCTCTTCAAAGTATCCTAGAAGTGGTGGAGCATTCAGGAAGGCTGGCGAAATGGTCGGTAGAACTCAGTGAGTTCGACATTTCTTTCTCATCCTGGGTGGCGATCAAAGCGCAGGCGGTGGAGGACTTCTTAGCCGACTTCTCGATAGAAGCAGAGTCGGGAGAGGGAGCTTATACTCCAGTTCCTTGGAAGATGTTCGTGGACGGAGCTTCGAGCAGAAGCTCTGTGGGGGTGTGCATCATGCTTGTCAGCCCGCAGGGAACCAGGATCAAGCAAGCCGTTGAGATCCTCTTCCCTGTCACGAACAACCAAGCGGAATATGAGGCCATAGTGGCAGGCTTGCGTCTCGAGGAGTTGGACGTCCAAGATATCAGGGCTTTCACTGATTCAATGGTATTCGCGTCGCAGATTCGGGGAGAGTTCGAAGCACGCGACGCTGTCTTGCAGAAGTACCTTGCCAAAGTAAATGGATTGATTGGAGGCTTTCAATCCTTCTTCGTTGAGCATGTACCAAGAGAGGAGAACTCAACAACAGATCGTTTGGCCAAGTACCGGCCGAGGGCCGGAGGAATGATCACTGAGTAATTTCGACCGTCCATCGAAGAAGGGGAGTTGATGGAGATCGAGCATCGCCCTTCGTGGATGGATCCGTTCGTAGCATTCCTAACCACTAGTCAGCTCCTGACGGGTGACGGGGACCAAAGAAAATTTCGATACAAAGCGGCATATTACTTATTATAGGATGGGGAGCTGTATCGTAAGACCATCTCGTGCCCTCTGGCCAGATGCATCTCGGAAGCGGAAGTACCTCGAGTCCTGGATGATATCCACTCGGGAGAGTGCGGAAGTCATTCAGGGACTCGCACTTTGGAGCAGAGGATACTAAGGCATGGTTACTTCTGGCATACTATCCGTAAGGATGCGGAGGTCTTCTCGAAGAAGTGCCAGAAGTGCCAGTTGTTCGCCCCCCTTCAGTTGTAGGCAGCCCAACAACTTCGTTCAATCACCGCCCCATGGCCGTTTTCCATCTGGGGAATGGACCTGATTGGCCCTTTTTCCCTTAGCAAGTGGCCAGAGGAAGTTCGTTATCGTCATGATCGACTATTTCTTCAAATGGATCGAGGCCAAAGCTCTGGCCAAGACCACCTCTCAGGTCGTGAAGAACTTCATCTGGGGGGAATTCGTCTGCAGATTCGGGATCCCCCTCGCCATCGTCACCGACAATGGTCCCCAATTTGCCAGCTTGAAGCTGGAAGATTTTTGCAGGCAGCTCGGAACCGATCTTTGGTTCGCCTCAGTACATCATCCTAGGAGGAATGGACAAGTGGAGGCCGCCAACAAGTTGATCATCAAACTCTTGAAGAAAAAAGTCGAGAACCTAAGAGGGAATTGGGCGGAACAGCTCCATTCGGTCTTGTGGGCTCTGAGGACCACTCCTATCTCGGCCATGGGAGAGACTCCCTTCAAGCTCTCTCATCGGTCTGAAGCCCTCATCCCCGTAGAGTTCGAAGTCAGATGCCCCAGAGTGGTTGCTGCTGAAGACGGAGGTGAAGAATGACGACTAGAGAATGAGGAAGCTCAGAGGCTTTCTCTCGACTACATCGAAGAACTCTGAGACCTGGCCTCAGCTAGGCAGGAGGAAATTAAGCGCCAAATGGCCAGATACTTCGACAAGCACGTCCGCCTCAAGCATTTCCAAGCAGGTGATCTCTTCCTGAAGAAGGTAGACGCGACGGGAAGATCAACGGCCGTAGGAAAGCTCAACCCAAATTGGGAGGGGCCTTTCATCATCTACGAGCCACTCGCGACATGAGGATATCACATGCAGAATCATGAAGGGGGGCTACTAGGAGCACCTAGAGCGGTGATGACCTGAAAAGGTTTTACCCCTGAGCGAGAGTGTGTACGCCCCTCTTCTGTAAATTTATTTTCTATAAATAAATTTCCCACCTCCCTGAAACAAGGGATAACAAGTGGTTCTTTCATTTATCTGTCTCGGCAAAATATTTTTAAAGGAGAGGAAGAAAAGCAGGTGAAGCTGATCTCCACGCTAAGTTGGGAAACGGGCCTCCGACTTGATTCTCGTAAAACCCAGAATGGATGATGGGATAGTGCATCAGTAGTGCGTTCTCTTAAGTCCAAGCCTCTGCACTGACGGTCGAGATCAGCTCCCCCCTTGCACGTTGGTTGTAGATACCCTCCGACTGCATTTCTCATCCGACTGGAGAGATTATCAAGAAAAAGTCTGGACGCCGACCTCCCAATTCGACGAAGGGATGACTGACTTAACCTATCAGGGGACCCTTGAATAAAGGCGTTGTAAGCCCTCAAGAGCTGAAAGCTCATAGCATAGCGTCTCGTTTCCGATTATTTCGTCCAATCATTTGAGTTGGTGTGCTTAATCCCCTCTGATTGTTGAGTATATCAAGAAAAAAGTTTGTTTCATCAGCATCAACATTGTAGTAGGATGGAGACCTTGGGATGGTGAGTCCTCTTGGACCTCCCAGACAGTCATTCCCTACTTGTCAATCTCCTAATCAGCATCAACATCGCAGTAGGATGGAGACCTTGGGACAGTGAGTCCCCTCGGACCTCCCCGAATGTCATTCCCTACTTGTTGATCTCCTAATCAGCACTCAACATTATGGTAGGACGGAGACCTCAGGACGGTGTGTCCCCTAGGACCCGCCAGATGGTCATTCCCTACCTTCTTTCCTCTTAACTCCATTATTATTGCAAACATCTTGGAAATTCTTCACCAGGTATAAGAAAAGGCTATGAGAGCATATGTCCCTCAGGACCCCCTCTAAGTGTCCTTCGCAGCTCGACCCTATTGATGATTTTAAAAGAGGCAAGCATACAGGTGCGAGTATGTATGCGCGAGTATGCAGGTGTGAGCACGAGCGAGCAGGCAACTGCGTGCAAGTAAGGTATGATCGTCGATTGTAGCGAGCATCTTCCAAGGTCGCACTAACCTCAATGGCGAGCACTCAACCTCGCCTCAAGCCTAAGAGCCTAGCGAGCACTCAACCTCGCCTCGAGCCTAAGAGCCTAGCGAGCACTCAACCTCGCCTCGAGCCTAAGATCCTAGCGAGCACTCAACCTCGCCTCGAGCCTAAGAGCCTAACGAGCACTCGACCCCGCCTCGAGCCTAAGGGCCGAATCGGCGTACAAACAAGAAAGCAAGAATGGTAAAAGAAGGCGAGCAAAAAATCTGTCTTCATTTCATCTATACGTTCTGAATTACATCTTCAAAAAATGATGTACATATCATTGAGCTATCAAAAAAGAGCCCTGGCGACTATGCGTCATCCTCGCCTCCATCTTCACCATCGTCCTCGCCTTCAACATCGACGTCTTCCTCGTCGCCCTCATCCTCGGAGTCTTCGTCCTCGGCATCACTGGAAGACGGTGAAGGAACTCGCCTAGGAGAGGTGGACTCCTCGGCGAGCAGCATCGGGATGATGTCCACCACAGTTAGGTTCATCGCCTCCGGCTTCAAATAACCTTCAGCTTTCAACCGACTCAGGACGACCTTCCCGGTCGCTCGCGCGATCTCTCGGTGGATGTGAGGCATTTCATTGCCGTGCATCCTAATCTGCTTGCCAACCCTAGAGGAGCCCGCCTCCGAAGGCTGTTGCTCGGCAGACCGAGTTTCCAGCTCGGCGATGCGGACTTGGCCGGCCTCCAAGGACATCTGGGTGTCTTCCAGCTCCTTCTCCAACTGGGACACCTTCTTCGCCGTTTCAATCTCGGCAGCCTGCAGGCAGGAGAAGAAAATGTTAGTGGGAAAGTCGGCACGATAGGCGAGTATTCGAAAGGCGAGAAAAGCGACAAGCGAGTACCTCATACTCTTTGCACTTAGCGGCATGTTTCCCCAAGGAGATGAACTTCTTGCTCTCCGCCTTGATCATCTGCTCATACTCGAGCAGGCGCCTCGCCTTCGTATGGCACAGCTCGGTAAATCGCAACAGAGAGCGCGAGCTCTGGTAGGCCAGATACTCGATGGATGCCTCCTGTAGAACCTCGGCATCCGTGCGACCGTAGAGAGCGAACATTACATCGAATGCTTTGCCTCTATCTTCCCAATCCTCCGACCACGCGGGGAGGTTTGTACTGAGGGTCACCTCGTGGGTGCGCTCCGCCCAGGTCACCAGCGAGCGACCATAGGCATCCTCGTTATGGAGGCCTTCGTTGAAAAGTGGATGGCTGTGGGGCTCGTCAGCCTCTGAAGGATCAGCCTTCGCCCCCATGTCCCTGTGCGCGACCTGCTTCTTCTTCCTCACGGGCTCCGGGGCTCTGCCCTTGCCCTTCCTCTTCTTGGAGGTCCCGTCCTCATCGCCGACGACCCTTGGCTCATCGCCAACCTGCAACAAGCCAATCGGGGAAGAACCCCCAACCTCGCGCGCCGAGGTCCCCGCACCCCCTTGGGAGAGAACTGCCTCCTTCGCCACCAGGAGAGGCTCGCGCGGCAAAGTACGAGTAGCTGCAAAAGACAGAAGATAAGCGATTAGCCGCAAGCTGGAAACAAAAGGCGAGTATAACCAATACTCGCTCAGAAGATTACCTTCGTCTGGAAACTCCTCTGCGAGTACGCCTACTCGCCTCCTCCAGAAGACCACATCAAGACGGCGATTCCGGAAGGAGTCGAGTAGCTTCTCCCTGGTCTCCTCCAGGTAAGGAACAGAGAAGACACTCTCCGGCGGCTGAAAGGACGAGCTTGGGATGACCCCAAAGTCGCCACTGACGACGACCAGCTGCTCGCCCCAGCGGTGGTTCTTATTCGCCGTGCCGACCAACGTGCAGACGTGGCTGCACAGGAAGACGACGCCTTCGCCTGTCGCCATGAAGTGGAATACCCTCCTGAAGACGGATAGATCAAAGACGATCCTCTCTTCTCGCAGGAAGCATAGGAACCCAATGATCATCGCCATGCTATTTGGGTTGATCTGGGCGGGGACTATCCCAAAGTAGCGGAGGATCTGACACAGCTCCGTCCATAGCGGTAGTCGCAAACCAACTTCAAAGTGGCGAATAGAGAACACCATCTCGGTGGTCAAGAAGGTGTTCAGTCGCTCGCCTTGGCGAGGAAGCCTAGCGACATATCCCGGTGACAAGTACTTCTCAGAAAAATCCTCCAAATCCTTCGGCTGAGTAATCGGCTTCTTGAAGCATGTTGCCATGAAGTTCTTCGCGTGATTCACACGCTGAATGGCCGCTTGTCAGTCATCCTGAAGATCGAAGAGAAAGGGAGCGAGTATCAAAAAAACGAGAAGGGGAGTTATCGAGAGATACTCACTAGCAATAAAGGAAGATCGCCAAAAGCGTTATTAATACTTACCCCCTATTTATAGGAGTCGAAGAAACTTGGTGTGTCAGCTACGACGCCGCGATTACAAATAAGAGGGTGACGAGTATTAAAGAAAACCGTCAAATCCGCAGTACACGTCAAATCGCCGACTTTCAACGCGCGAGGACCTACATCAGAATACAAGGAAGCTCGCCAAATAGGCGCGCGACATTCAACCACTACTTGTAAGAATAAAGATGATGGAGAAAATTCAGACATCACAACAAGCAAACAAGAAATGAAGGACGAGATTTAGATACTCGCCAGATAAATCTTACAATAAATAAAGGTGTCCACATTACAAGATACTCGTCTAATAGCGGCCGTTCAAGTACAAGGAAAAAGAAAAGCAAAATCTAAGGAGGGCCCTAGAGGTTCGCCTGAGGATCTAGGGGTTGTGGATGTCGCCCAACCCAGCCCATGCTGCGAACCCGCTTGAAGTGCTCGAAGGACAAGGTCATCGCATCCTCGCCTTGCCGCAGCTGGTCCTCGATTCTCGCCAGCCGACCAACCGAGCCCATGCTCGCGCGCATCCCTACCAGCTCATCATGATGCAGCTGTTGACGGTGCTCGATCCTAGCAACCCGGCGCTCCAAGTCGCTGATAGACTGAAGACGAGATTTCGCACCAGCCAGCCGAGTGTCAAACTCTTCCAGCCGGGATACCCGCACCTCCAACTCGGTCAGACGACGATGAGACTCGATGATCGCCAAGCGCTCGACCTTCACCTCCAGCTCCAGGATAGCACGAGTAGCCCTCTCCTGGTACTCGCGAGAAGAGAGCCCGACGACGTCGATCAAGGCTCCCACGGGAGTATGAGCGCGAGCTGTAAAAGAGAAGGGAGCAGAAAAAACATTAGTGGCGAGTACAGAAGGAGGATCACATCAATTTCAACAAAGCAACAACCAGTTACCAGGCCGATAAGCTTCATTCCTCGTATCGCGACGAGGACTGTGAGATCGCCGGAGAGGAGAGCCCCTTCCTCGATGCGGGGAGAGGCTATGATGGCCAGCACCTCGCCGGCCAAAGTGAGACCCGTCGGTTTGCTCCCTGCTGGGAGGCGCATTACCCCGGCTGCGACCATCCACTGGTCGCCCTCCCCCCTTGGGGCGAAGAACCCAGAAGACCCCCCAACCCCTCCTCGGCGCGAGGATTCCCCCTGATGGGTTGAGGGAGCGATGGAAGGCGAAGGACGATGATCGCCCCGGACGATGACAGAAGGCGACAATGAAGGTGATGGCGGAAGCCCACCCACGGGCAGCTGCGAGCTGCTCGCCAGTTCCGGTCGCAGTAAAGGCGGTGGCGGTGGAGGCGCGCTGCTCGCTGAGGGAGCCCTCTGCTCGCTCACAGGCCGCTTCTCCGATAGAGAGCTGTGAAGGATCCACACTGAGCGACTACCGCAAGACCCCTCCCCAGCTCCAGGCGAGATCATCAGGGATGATCGCAAAGGAGGTATGGCCAAAGGCTCCTCCCGAGACTCAGTGGTCGGCAAATCTGCGAGTAGTAGAAAGGATGTCAGAACCTCGCCAGCAGCGACAATTTAGCAGCAAGTCCGAAGGTGGCGAGTATGGAGCTCTCACCTCGCGCAGGCGCGACATCCGGTTGAGCCCGTGTCAGGGCCCCACGTACCCACCTCCGGAGCGACCTTTAGCGCAGGAGGATCAGGAGCAGGCGAGCCGCCCTCATGAGAGAGACCCAGATCGACGAGCAGTTGCTCACGATGGCCGACCAGAGGATCGACGACATCCTCTGCAGCATCGTTCTTCTTCTTCTTCATCTTGGCGAGACGCTTCCTCTTTTTGGAGGCGAGAAAGTCCTCGAGCTCGGTGTCTATGCGAGCAGGTGCCCGAAGAGGCGGCAGCAAGCCCAGAAGGTCGGCCATGTCAGCATCAACTTCCTCAGCATGACTACGCGACATCTTGAGCGAGGTCAGAAAGGCAGTGCCATCAGAGACCCCTCCCCTTCTATATATAGAGTCCGGGCATCGGCCAGCGAGATGCCGACTATATCCCGATGCTCGCTAGTATGACAGCTCGCCGAATAAAGGTTGGATGATTCTTTCCGAGCAACGACGTTGCTCGCAAAGAGTGTCGTTGCTCGCAAAGAGAGGAGATTGTGTACAACCCTTATTCTCCGAGGGCGGGGCCCATTCAAGGCCACATAGACAGAAGTCAAAGTCAAAAAGTCAATATAGAAGCCAGAATCCGAAGACTCAAGACAGCTCAGCTAGCAGGAGTAGCAGAAGGCCTGGGCGAGTATAGGCGAGCATGTGCGAGCAGCCCCTTATACTCGCCAAAAGGTGGCGACCATAGGTGATACTCGCCTTTTTCAAGCGAGGTCTCCTCAATGTTGCATAGTCGCCGGGCTGGGTGGGGTATAAATAAGACCCCACCCCCCCCCCCCCCCCCCCCCCCCTTTGGGTTGCCTATAAATAGGACCCCATGGGTACTTGGATTGACATCTGAACTTGAGCTTTCGGAACCCAACCTTCGAATTCTCGGACCCGTCATCCTTGGTCGTTACTCTCGATACTCGTCAAATCGGTGTCTTCCTCGTACCCTGCTCGACCATCTTTGGTTGTGGAGGGGAAGTCTCTTCTGAGCTTCCGGGTACGTGGTGGGACCTCCTTGCCGCAGCGCCTGGGGTCCAGTTGTTCTCGTTCTAGTTCCTTCATCGTCGTCAGTCAAGCCATTTAGTTGGATCGCTAGGCGAGTAGCCTCCGTCTGCATTGATCCGAATTTTGGAGTCGGAATTTTCCTGGCTTCGACATCTATGAAAAGTGATTTTTGAAAAGCTGGACTAGAGAGTTGTCCCAAATAGTTAAAAAATAGCTCTGACGGTTGGAAAATTGATTTTTCATCCGCAAAAGCTGTCCCAAACAGAGCCTGACAGCTCTCGCGGATGAAAAAGTTGTTGATCGAAAAGAGATTTTATAATAGTGCTTTCAGAAAAACTCTAATGAGAGAGTTGCCGACCGTTTGGAGAGTCTGTGCTGATAGAATAAAGATTTTTCATTTAAAATGGTAGAACAACTGTTTGAAAACTGCTTTTTTAAACAAAAATATTGAAATATAATGATTATGAAAACTCGCGCCCAGGCAAACACACGTGTCCGGGAAAAAAACAGACGACCGGCCGAAAAACGGCCGCCCTGGCGAAAAATAACCACGTGGGCAAAAAACGGGCGCCCATGTGAAAAAACGCGCTTCCGAGAAAAAACGTCCACCCAGAAGAACAATGGTCGCCCGTGCGAAAAACGCGCGTCTGGGAGAAAAATGCGCATCAGGGCGAAAAACTACCGCCTAAGCGAAAAATGGGCGCTCGGGCAAAATACGCGCGTCAGGGCGAAAAACGGTCGCACGGGAGAAAAACCGCCGCACGAGCGAAAAATCGCCGCATGGGCGAAAAAAACGCGCGTCCGGGCTAAAATGGTCCGTCCGGCCGAAAAACGCCCGCCCGGGCGAAAAAAGAGCGCTAGGGCGAAATACAGCCGCCCGCAAGAAAATCGGCCGCCCGGGCGAAAAACGCGCGCTCGTTCAAAAAAAATGACTGCCTGGGAGAAAAACTCGCGCCCGGGCGGACAGCAGGTCCGGCGAAAAACAGCCACCCCGACGAAAAACACGCGCCCGGTCAAAAAATATCCGCCCGGGCGAAAAACGCGCTTGGGCGAAATACGGCCGCTCGGGCGAAATACGGCCTCCCTGGCAAAAAACGGCCGCCCGGGCGAAAAAAACGGCTGCAGGGGCGAAAAACGACCATCGTAACGAAAAATGCGCACCCGAGCGAAAAATGTCCGCCCAGGCGAAAAAACATCCACCCGAGCGAAAAACGGTCTCCCGGGCGAAAACGCGCGCCCCGTCGAAAAATGGCCGCCCGGGTGAAAAACAGCCGACCGGGCGAAAATCGGGCGTCTTGTCAAAAAACGTGCGCCTTGGCAAAAAATGGCCCGACCGAAAAATGCGCGTTCGGGCAAAAATAACGAGCACCCGGGCAAAAAATAGCCACTTGGGCGAAAAATAAGTGGCTGGCCGAAAACAAGTGCCCAGCCAAAAATGCGCGCTTGGACGGAAATTCTAAAGTGATATGTAGCGAGATGAAGTTAATAAAAAAGAAAATGCTAAAAACAGAAATAATTTTTTTTAAAAAGCTATGTTTGACTGACTTCCCAAAGAACCTCTAAAACAGCTTATTTAAAAAAAAATTTAAAAAAATTTATTCATTCAAACAACTAGAAAATAGTTTTTATTGTTTAAATAGAACTCTTTGAATAGAAAAAAATGTCCTAAATAGAGCCTTAATCTCTCCGCTCTCTAAAAATCCCAGTAGGATTCTCACACAAATTTAGTTTAACTGGAATTCTCTAATAATTTGTTTAACAATAGAATGCATATTTGGGGTGATAACGGTCATGAGCGCTATTAAAAAAAGACTAGTTTTGAACATAAAAGTGGACGAAGTTCCTTAGGTGTGGTCAGGCGTTCACGAACGATAGTTCATAACCACCGTGCTCATGACTGCGACCGCCGCACCAAACAAAGCCTTAATCATCATAGTCTGTAGAGGCATGAACCAATATAATTTTGAATTATTATAAAGGGTCATTTACAAGGACCACCCCTATAAGCTACTAAATAACATATTACACTCAACTATTTTTTGAAATTACAAAAATTTCCCTCTTAAGCTTACATTTCATAGCATGCATACTGTAATTATGGTTAGAACTAATGATATTATCGGAATTTCGAAACAATTTGAGGAAACAAATGGAGTATGTTCATAAACTCAACTAAATAATTACAAAATTCTACTAACATTCCTACCACCCTAAGGTATTTCTGCCGCATTTTCAGAGAAGGGCGGGACGATCGGAGGGCCACGATCGACTCTCAGAAAAATAAAAAAATAGGAGACTAGCTGCGGCGAAAAATATGGAGGCAGCTTTGGCCATTTCCCGGGCACGGGGATCTCATTACATCGGCTGATCTCTCGCAGCTGCGTATCTCCATTGGTGTTCTAGATCCGATTTCAAATTCCGCCGGATTGCGCTTTTCCCTACACCACTTCTTCAAGGACTCTAGGGGTAGGAACAAGGCCACGATCCTCACCGTTGACGAAGAACGGCAAGCTTCCTGGATCTTTCTCCTCCAGAACAAGCCTCACCGGAGCCTGCGCAGGGTAATTTTCTATGATGAACTCAATATGATCTCCATTTATCTCCTTGTTATCCAGCAGTACCTGGAAAAAAGAGAAACAAAAATTGAATAAAGGTCTGCTGGGGATAATGGTTGAGCGGTGGCAGTGTGAAGCTGTTGTAGTAAACAAAGTTGTGGCGGTTCACCAGCATTTTGAATTTTCGCGGCATTCGTTTTTGCCCAAATTCCCTTTTCGGGGTCTGTGTTCACGTCTGCTAGAGCTTCACGACACTTGTATGATTATGGCAGCGTTTTGGACTAAAATGTCATTTTCAGAAATTAGCATTCGTGACCACGCCTATAAAAAACGCTGCTTGTGTTTCTTATAGCTGCATTCTTAACCGCCACCACTCTTCCACCGCTCTCCCAAATAGGGTCTATGACGGTTATTAGCTCATAATCACCACCATTAGCAATTATCCCAATGAATTTGAGGTTGGGTGGGTTTAATGAAGGCTATGCAAGATATCGACTCGTTTTTTATGAGTTCTTTGCATAATCTCTAAACAACGCGAAAGGTTGATATATTTTTCCGGCATTATAATTTACGCATTAATGTTAGGGCAAACTATTCTAAAACATATCGAATTTTATTCTACTTTACAGTTTGGCTACACTAACATGCCAGAAATGTAAGGAAATTCATTTTATTTTCAAAAATCAATCACAAATTTTGAGTAGGGCATGTGACATTTTTGCGATAATCGTCAGAAATCAAATGAAACTGATACATAGACGCCATCAGACGAGCCCTCGCGACAAGACAGGACTCAGAGTGTCGATCGATTTTTTTTAATATTTAGTATTAATTGTATTAAAGAATATGTAATCCCTTTTGTCATGTTAGGACTCTCCCCTCCCTATATACATGGGAGGTTTAAGTTTGAGTTGGGTTATCACGTGTAGTCTTGTAAACTCTCCGAAAGAGGAATTTCTTGGGGAACCAGCCCTCAAGTGTAGTAGATGAGAGTATACCTCGCAATTGTAACCTTCACAATTTATGTTTTAATGCAATTATTCGGATCTTGTTTCGTATCAATTGGTCTAACATGTACCTATCGTCCTACCGCTCCTTCGGCTGTCAGGGACTACCCATCATGCAAGCTTCGACAGAATGGATGCTACCCTCACCGACATCCCAACGATGATCCATGCGATTCACCGTAGACTCCTCCCTCCAGCCGACGCATGCCCTAGCCTCTCCGACTGCTACCTGTACCTCCTCCCTTCCCCTTGCAGCAAAGCGTCGCCGGCCCCTCCAACACAGCTCCATCTCACCTCCACGGCCCTACCACTGCACTTCAACCCATCGCCGCAGCTCGACACCCACTGTTCATCGCATCCCGATCATTCGTCCGTAGCTAGTGCTAGTAACGATTCCCTGCTACTCACCCCAGCCGGTTCCTCCAACCAGACACCAATAACATTCAAATGCTTTCCTACCACAGCTGCAATAATCTCGGATCGCCATGCTCATTCGTCAGCCGATGCTGACCCACGACCAATCCTATGCCGTCCAAAAGATCACTTTTCGAGGTGTTGGTCTATACTAGCCCCACATCGCCGTCTCCAATCGCCCTTGTTCCTCCGTGCCTTCCACCAGCACAGTGGTGGACCTGCAACCAATGGAAACGACAACACTATGTCCTTCCCAACATACCCCTGAACCCCAGTTCAGTTCTTGCTTTTCACAACCAAACACGCCCCGCAACTCCGCCAGGCCTTCCACCATCTATCAACAATTCTCATTCAACTCATACCACACCCGCTCCCAACCGCCCGTTTCAAATCCGAGTTACTAGTACAGGACGTAACATCCCCATTGACATTGATTCACCATCTTCTCTATAACCTGCACACCTCCCACTTACTCCAATGCTTTCACCAATCACGGGTTGTCACGATGATCATTCCAGTGCTTTGGGATATTTTGAACCCAGCATACCTCCATGCCATCACTCTTTCACGTTGCCTCCTAATCACTACCAACGACCGCATTGCGCTTCGACAATGCCTGCTGCTAATCACCATGATATTCGGCATTGTGACGATCTCATTAACGACCCAGACAAAGGCAGTCATCCTTTGTCGCTGGCTAACGGACTCTCGCAGCATTTCCCTTCCGTTGTTCCAAATTAGGACATCACATCTTTCTTTTGCAGCTCGACCTTGGAGACAGTTGATTTTCAAGACAGTGGTATTGATACATAGACACCCTTGGGTGAAGCCTTATGACAAGACAGGCACTCAGAGCGTCGATCATTATTTTATATTTACTATTAACCGTATTAAAGAATATGTGATCCCTTTTGTCATAACTTTCCCCTCCCTATATATGAGGGGCTTATGATTGAGTAGGCGCAAGCATACCTCACCATTGAATCTCTCACATTTTATGTTTTACGGCAATTATTCAGATCTCATTTCGTATCAAGAACCCTTCGATATTTGGCGATTGTTGTAAGAGAAAATGATCAAACTACCCTAAATATTGAAAATAATAATAATATTGGTGTGACTATTCAAAATGTTAGTTATCAAACTGTAAAGCGGAATAAAACTTTATCTTTTAGAAAAGTTTACTCTTAGGCTCCCTTTGGGTTAGCCGTGGTAGTTTTGACTTGCATTTTTTACTTCCATGACATTTTTTTAGCTCAAATTTCACTTTCTGGGGTTTGAGTATTCATGACTGCTAAAACTTGACAACATTTGCATGACTGTAGTAGCGTTTTGGCCTAAAATGGCATTTGAAAAAATAGCATTCGTAGCAACACCTACCCAAGCGCAACCTGTGTTTCTTAACTCCATTCACAACCGGCACCACTCTCTCAAAAAGTACCTCATTTATCAACTTTATTATGATTGCATCTTCTACCCGTTACTGCACAATGCTCAAACCACTTAAGTCTATTTTGAACTAAATAGATGGTATATCTAGTCTCTAGCTAGAGCATGTCTAGGGAGGGCTTAATTTTACTAATAATCGCATTCAATAAACACCTCAAAATGATTATAAGAAAATAAATAAGGTTTCAGATAGCATTTTACCTTAATTGTTTTCAAAAGAGCTGCAGAATGCTGCCTCAACAAAGTGACTGTCTTCCCATACATGACATGCATCAACTCTTCAGTTCTTCGAGCAACCAAATCATCCATGTCAAAATTAATCGGAGGCTCTATGAAGCCATAATCGTCATAAAGCGATCCTTCGAAATCAAGACGAGGCCCAATAAATCCAAACTTCCTTTTCCAAGGGAAGGGTTCCCCATGTATTGTCATGGGATTCTCCAAGTTCCAACTGTTAGGTAGGAGAAACTGCTCTTTAAAAGAAAAAAAAACTAACTTGAAGGGCAAAGAGGGCTCACATGGTTAGAATTTTTCGTGCGAGACAAGTTGCGTCCTCCAAATATTTCAGGGATGCTTTCGAAGTATCCCGTCTAAATATAACTTCCTCTGCAGCTCTCCCTCCCAATAATACCTGAAGCAGAATAAAAAGTTACAAAAAAAATTATATTTGAGCATAAAAATATCACAGGACGATGCATGCTATAAGATATACCTGAAGACGATGGAGTAACTGGGATCGCGTTTCGAACATGTAGCATTCGTCTTCTAGGCGATGGAATACAACTTGGGAGAGCGTCTGCGCATATTAGTATGGACATAAGTTTGTAACACGAAACCACCGAGATGCAAGTATTAAACCAGATATATATTCATATATGACAAATACTGGCAGCGAAGAAAATGACCTGGCCACGAGGGATGATGGAAATACGTTCGCAGCACTCGACTTTCGCATTTTCATGGCGCCTCAATAAATGAGATGTTAGCGCAATGCCGACCTCAGCCACAGCTCTGCGGCATTGCCCTTGATGGCCTAAATCAATTCCTAGCCTCTTAGGTCCTATCGTCAGCCGATCGACCGCCTGATCCATATCAGATGGAAGGACAGATTCATGCTTGTTCCTGACAGCCACCAGAGCTGCCTCTTGCATCAATTGGGCAAGCTTAGCGCCAGTCCATCCTAAAAATAATTGTCATTTCAGATCCTTAATATGATCCTATAAATAAGTCTATTATGGAAGCGATCAAAGACCAACTGTACCAGCCATAATAATCTGTGTAAAGGTAAAGGGATTACAGTGTACTCCATTTAGGGTTCATTTGGCAGGGTGTTGTTGCCTCAGTGCATTTGGACAAAAAACCCGTTTGTAACGATAATGGATGCAACCGCGGCCACAGAAAAATCCAATTTTGAACCTAAAAGTGGAAGCGGTTCCAGGGGCGAATAGGCCGTTCACAAACGATAGTTCACAACAATTGTGTTCACAGCCTCCACAGCCGCGTCAAATGAACCCTTATTTAGCAGCATATGTATAATAGAGATACAAAGTTTCTTAATCGACAACATCATCATCACCAATAGCCTTACCCATACTATTTGAGGTTGGTTTTACGAATTATCATTTTCCATTCGATCTTCTGAAATCTGAACCACCCAAATCATCTTAAACAACATTCATCAATGTCAACTCGAGCACACACCCTTCTCTTGCCTAATCCTTCAATGTCTAACTCAATCTATTAGTCTAATTGGTGCTTCTCCTAATCTTCATTGTGCATGCCTAAACACTCAAGTATACTTTCTATAACCTTATCCTCTAAAATAATCATTCCTTAATTCATTTTTATTTTTATTTTGTCCCACATACATTTTCACCTCGCATGTTATCTACCCCATCTTTCTCCATTGACAACATGAATAAGAAAAACTATCAACATTCTATTTGGAGACCATTTAACAGGTCCTTGTTTTTCTTCATTTTTTGCATAGTTCAGTTCATGCAATCGATCTAAAAAAGCTCGCTTCATTTTACCCATCCCTGCCCATATTTTCATACTTACTCAATCTAGTCAATCTAGTCATCCTTGGATTTGAATATTTATCTTTCTATTCAACATTCAAGTACTATATTCAAATCAAAATTTACATTGAAACACACATAAGTTGACAAGAGCCGAATTAAGATGGCATACCTGGCAAATTTTGAGCATAAGAAGCCAAATCAACTGTGGGTGACAATTTGACTTTATGAGCATGAACCTTTAAGATTTCCAACCGTCCCTTAGCCCCAGCAGGGCGGATTCTTATCTGAAAAAGAGACCAATAACATACCATTTTGATGACAACATACCATTTTGATGACAACTGACAAAAGAAGAAGATAAAAGGATAAACAAACTGAAATGTAAGATCTTTTAGTGAGTATGCTTGTTACGAACACGGAAGAGGGCGAGGGACGAGGAGAAGTGGACCGACGCATATGTCGTTGTCGAGACCGAGGCGACGAGGAAACAAATCTCAACATGACAATGGGCGTTCACCAGTAGTGAGCATGGGCATAGCGCACCTGTCATCGTTATATTTTATTATCACACATGTATTTCAAGCCATGGGTTATTTACCGTTATCCCTTGCGCATTTTGGAACTAGACACTACAAGCCTAGACATGTATCTCATTTGGGTCATCTTGGGGTAAGATCACTTTTGGAGGAGTCCTAGGGGCTGCATTCTTCTCTATTCTTCTTCCTCCTTCGTCTCTTCCCCTCCTACAACCCTAGTACCTAACATTTGGTCTGGCATGCCCTCTTCCGGCCCCGGTTTCCTGAAACGATCCAGCTAAATCACTCTCACCCCACCTCCGTCCATGACACCCTCTCCCGCATACGATTCCGCCACAATCCAGACCCAATCCAACAACATCCCCTCGATTCCGATCCTGTCAACGCCCACTCCCACACCCGATCCATAAACGATCCAGCGCTCGATCCCATCAACAGCACCCTCGCGCCTGTCTCTCCAGTCTCGCCACCGCATCCCGTAATCGTCGTCCGTGTCACCGCTCCGCTTCTCTTCAACAACACTAATTCCGTCGTGACCCACTCACGTCTGTCGCGCCAAACCCCTCCCCACCCGACCTCGCCGCTCTTGTACCCGACGACCATTTTTCCGATTCCGCCAACATTGTACGCAATTCCAACACTACCCGGCCCTTCTTTCGCGTGCATACCCCTACGACTTCACTCCATGGCGCCCTCCGACGCACCCGCACCTCAGCCTCATGTGCATCCAACCATTTCCCGCCGCCTCGACATTCACGAGGAGTCCATCGCCTCACTACAAGCCCTTATGTTGTGGATGGATGCTAAGTTTGACGCCCTCCTCGCCGGTCGAGCGTCTTCCTCCTCGACCTCCAACGCGGAGCCCCCTTCGCTTCTTGGTGGGAATCCGAACCTTCCCTGGGATCCAATTCCTCCGCCGGCGGGCTTTCTGCCAGCACACCGTTCGTTCGACGTTCCCTCCTTCAACGACACCGATGGGTGGCGACACCGATGGGTGGATTGCTCGTGTGGAACAATTCTTCAACATTCATTTGACTCTGGAGCCTCAAAAGGTTTCTACGACTCTCATCGGCATGGAGGGGTCGGCCCTCCATTGGGTCCGCTGACTGCGACAGAACAACCCTTCGCTCTCTTGGTCGGAACTCCAACAGGATCACATCCGCAGTTACGATGTTCGCTATTCTGGGAAGGCAATAGAACGTTTATGTGGTGTTCGTCAATCAGGCCTCCTTGACGACTACAACGACGAGTTCATCGCCTTGGCAATGCACGTCCCTGGCCTACCACCCAATCATTACTTGGGCTTCTTCATGCAGGGACTCCTTCCCCACATCCGGTCCTGCCTTCGCACCCACCACCCCGGACAATTACTGATGTCATGGATCTCACCCGCTTGGTTGAGGTAGACTTCAATGCCACCTCCGTCGACACCATTCAGCCACAGGGGAGTTCTACGACCCTACCGATTAGCGACCCTCCATCACCCTACCGGCCGCCACCCCTGGTGCATACATCGGCTCCCCAACGTCTCAGACCACCTCTCCGACCGCCCCGGACGTCGAACGCCGCCCGGATGACCAACCAAGAATACCGCGATCTTAGCACTGAAGGACTCAATTTCCGTTGTAATCAACCCTAATTTCCGACTCATGGTTGTCCTCTGAAGGTGCTTCGCACCACCATTGGCGAGGAGGACCCCGAGATCACCCTCGAGGATTATGAAGCCCTGGAGGGTGATGACTCGCCAGCCGATCTGGGACCCCACGTGTGGCTGCATCGTCTAGAACTTCTAAGCTCTGCGGTTGGTGACACCTTTGGTCGCCGCACTATGATGCTCGATGGTTCCATGTATGGCACTTCCCTGACTGTGCTGATTGACAGTGGGGCCAGCCACAATTTCATCCCCCAGTGTCTGGTGACAGCGCTCGACATTCACCTGTCTCCTGCCCCGCCTTTCGCTATTTTCTTGGCCGACGGTCACCGCACTACCTCTGGGGGCCTCTGTATGGACCTGCCCATGATTGTGGGCCTCTGACCTCTCAGCGCAGATTTTTACTCTTTGGAGCTCGGTGGTTTTGACATCATCCTCGGCGTCGCGTGGCTTCGTACCCTTAGTGACGTGTGTGTAACTAGGAACACCTGACGATGTGCTTTCCTTAAGCAGGAGTCCATTTCCTTTTGGCGGGGGAGGCGTCCTTTCCCCATTCGGCGGTGGTCCTCCATCCTCCTCCGCGGTCAGCGTCAACGGACTTTGCCGTCGTCTTGTGGCACGACGTCGAGCCGACACGCCCGCCCGCCCCCAACACCCCAACTGCAGTGCGTCTAGGAAGTTTCGTCTGTCTTGAAAACAAGACAAATTTTCAAGGGGCGACATTGTTACGAACACAGAAGAGGATGGGGGAAGATGAGACATGGACACGACGCATATGTCATTGTTGAGACCGAGGCGACGAGGACACAAATCCCAACACGATGATGGATGTTCACCAGTTGTGCGCGCAGGCAGAATGCATCCGTCATCGTTATATTTTATTATCACACATGTATTTCGGTCCATGGGTTATTTACCGTTTGCTCTTGCGTATTTTAGAACTAGGCACTATATAAACCTAGACATGTATCTCATTTGGATCATCTTGGAGTAAGATCACTTTTGGAGGAGCCCTATGGCTAAATTCTTCTCTTCTTCTTCCTCGGTCTCTTCCCCTCTCTCTCCTCTCCTTCAACCCTAGTACCTAACAATGTTAATCATATTTGACAGACATGATGAGTTCATAGATTTTTAGTCCACTAGTGCCCATTACCATATGAAGTATCATTTCCATGCACGAGTTGTTGAATCAGTTCAACAACCAAATGAATTCACCAAATAATATAACATATTAATTACCGGGCACTCCCATAGGATTTTGCATAATTATATAGACCTCCCTTTTATTTGAAATTACAAAAATCTCCCTTCCGAGTTTACATTGTTATAAGATACCCTCTCCCAATTAACATACATTACGAGATGCATGTCCTAGAAGAATTAACAATGTAAACTAAGATGAGAGCTCTTCGTAATTTCACAAAGCAGATCGGAGGTTCATGTAATTACGAAAAATTCTAGGGCAAGTCACATAAATTAACCCTATACAAATGTATTCAAATGCTTGTACAAGATGTAGATCACTAGATATATTCATAGGCAAGTGAGCGTTAAGACCATACCTTTCGATCAAACCGACCTGGCCGAAGAAGGGCGGGATCCAGCAGGTCCATACGATTGGTAGCACCCAAGAAAATTACACCTTTTCCAGTATCAAAGCCATCAAGTTCAATCAAAAGTTGATTGAGTGTAGTCTCTCGTTCTTGTGTCGCAGCATTATAAAGATGGTCGGTGGACTCTTTAAAAATACCTTGACGCCTATTAATATAACAAGTGTAAATGTATATGGATTAAGACAAAGAAGTTATCAACATAAAACTGTTTGATTTTCTTCTAAATTCATAAAAGAATGCCCCAAAAAATAATTTTTCCCCACATCTATAGAGCTAAATTCTTCATGCCCTTCAAGAAGGAAACTCTTTCAGTTAAAGTTTCAGTAAGTAAAAATGATATTACTTTGCAGTTTTACATGAATTTGCTAAGAATTTATTGTTTTGCATCTAATAATAAATGCACTTATACGTTCATGGATCTGCTTGCGATCATAAAAGAGGCACTTTAAAAAAAAAGGACCATTTCTAAATTTATGCGTGTCATCCTTGCGCAGGGGTCATGCGCCACTTAGCTAGCATTCAAAATTAATTTGAAAATTCTACTTTTACGAATTTATTAAACCAAGGCACGTTAAAATGCACTTTGATCAAGATGGTCATTCATCCCAAAAGATTTTAATTAAATGTTATTGCTACCAAATATGATATACCTCTATTTATATAGCATACAAAAGGGTTACTGGAATTCACGAGAATCATGAATTGAAAGAACAAGATGGATGATTGTATGTGTCCTTTACCTCTACGTTACAAAGAGGCTATTTCCATGATTCAAATCTATGACCCTCAAACTAGATGCAACATAATCGTTGTCACCGGCCCACCAAGCTCTCTACATATAATTAATTATATTATGTCATTAGTAACTTTTTATTTCACATCATAATGGTTGCAGATTGATGTGTTTCTAGTTAGATCAAGAGAAGAACAAATTACAAAAATCAGCACAAGGTAAAATGAGCTTCACACAATAATTCTACGACATCAATGGGTAACAATGACATCAATCATGGGTGGAAATCACTATAACATGTCCACAACTTTGTAGGAAACGTCTTCCAAAATACGTAAATTACGTAATGCAAAAGAGATGAAGCAAGAGACAAGATTCACTACCAAGAAGATGAGCCCACAATCGTCACTCCTTAGATAAAAATTGATTTGTTACATTTGGAGTAATAAGAGAAGTTCCCCAAAGGGGCACTCGACGGAACGCAGCAGTGAACAGCATCCTTTGCGCAGGAAAATATTTGATCCCCCAGCCGTAGAGCTCCACTAATAGACATAAGTAACAAAATAAACAAGGATCCCACAGCTTGAAATTACATTAAAAACAACATAATACTAAACCTATTCAAGTAAAATGGCAAACAACCCAACCAGTTAATCCGACAATGTTGCCTGATTTAGCAATGGGAAGCCGGCGTAACTATGGGTCATACAAATTGACGCATATGGCTCGCGTGTACTCTGCCTAAGCTTTTTGCTGCTGAGAGAGAAGTTGATCGTGCACCATTCGAGTATTTCTAGGAAAGATGATGCTCCTGGAGTAGGAAAACATGCAGCTTGACGACTCGGGCAGCAACAGGAATCACCTTTGGATATCCCAGAATGGTTTGTGAGACCCTCCCAGTAGAAGGAAATGGTACGACCTGCAGGGAGAATGCTCAAGTGGTTGTGAAAATAGGGACTTCTCAATCTGGAATGCATCTGATTACACCTCTTTAAACGGATTTATCATCAAGTATGGAGGGTATTTAACTTTCATTGAGGTGACTTCCTTGAGCTCATCTGACCATTAACTCCCAATCAACATTGGTTCACATGCTCTAGCCAATTGCTTCACCACAATATGAGAAACATGCTCAAACAACCAGACTTTTATGACCTTGTCCCTTATGAAGCGCATACTCTTCTAGGAGGGCCGTGTACCCGTACAACCTACATCTATGATATTCGTACTCTCAGATATTAGTAGGATACTTACCTCGTATGATCCCAATAATTTAAAAAATTTAAGCACACAGAGGATTCAACAGGATAGGCTCGCGACAGACGATATTAGACTTCTTAGTAGCAAGCGCATTGCTCTCTCGGATCTCAATCCGCGCACAAGAGGCACCAATCCATCTCTTCTCAATCAGCCCAAAGTCGTCCACCTCCACAGCCCACAGGTAGCGTCGTCGTCCACCTCCAGAGCCCACTCCTAGCGTCATTGCCATCTCCTCCCAATCAACCTGAATCAACTTTTCCTCTCCATATAGCCACCCCCTCATGATTACGTACAATTATCAAACCACCTCTATCCCTTCTCTCCCGCAGCCGGACTAAGGAACTCCTCTCCCTTTGGAGAGGAACAAGTGTTTCAGAATATATTTTCCTAATGTTGGGAGAAACCTAATCATCAACAAATTTTCAAGATTCAAGGGACTTGGGCAAGCCTTTAATGAAACAAATAATTTGGAATCTCAAGCTTTTTTGCCCAAAGATTGATGGACTTATTATGGAACTTCGGTATCAAGGTTGCTAAAGATAGCTATGAAGATTCTTTGTTAACCTTCTTCATCCTTATGTTGTAAGAGGAAATGTACACACTCTTTCATTCACTCTTTAAGAAAAAAAGATTCAACTGCAATGAGTTGATGACTAGGTCTACGTAAATAGTAATCTCTGACCATTGTCAAGGAGAAATAATGTAACAATGACAGAATAAGTGGGATGGGGGCAATGTTTTGATGAATGGCAGTGGGGAGATCGTTTTGATGGTATTGATATTCTTAGTGCTGCCAGCTTGTCATTTGATGGGCGATAGTTCCAACCTCCATATGGAAAGTTGTGTCGTCTTGAGGATGAAAAACAGTGCGGGATACTTGAAATTTGACGTTATCGTCCGGCGGTAACCGCTATAAGCTATATCCATAGATATTTAAATCTATAGTTCACTTCACGCGATCCGAAAATCAGTTGATTCATGGTCCAAATCAATGATTACACACGAAACTAGCATAACGGCTAACTAAACTAGAATACTTAATAAGTACATGAATATATCTCAAATGGAAGTAGAATCACTCACAATAAAGAAGAAGATGAAAATTGATAACAACTAGGAGGACATAAGCATACAGTTCCATTCAAACAACCCTCACTCAAAATAAGCAGTCGAATGTGCTAAGGTTCCATCTCGTATTCTCTTTATGGAGATATGTCATGAATGCAATTACCACAAAAATGGAGCTGGACCCCAATTGAGCGTGGCGCGGTCCATAGAGGCCAAAACCTCAGGCAGCTCCCTCTAAACCAAGAAGCGAAGTGTTATGGGCAACGTGCCCATAAAGTTATCCTATTATCGAGTCGTATGTTGTTATCTTAATTATATGTTATTATTAGTGTGTCGGACTATTTACCGTAATGCCCATGTATGTTCTATTTAAGGGACCTTTGGGGCCTTGTATGGGATATGAATGAAATCAGTCTAATTTCTTATTCTCTTGTGTGAGGTCTTGGTAGCTCTCTCCTCCAACGAGCAAGCCATGCTTAGGCAGCCGCGGTTAGGGCTCCACGGTATCTCCGCCATCTTCCCCGTCTCCGACCACTACTCCGGCAGCCTCCGAGTAGGCCCGTAACAACTTTGGTATCAGAGCTTCTCGGTCCCCTTCCGTCAACACACGCCAAACTCACTCCGAAGTGCTCCGGCACCGCGCCCGCCTCCTCCATTCCGCTGTTACTTCCTCCTGATCGCTGCTGTCAACCCTACGCCTTCTCCTTCGTCGAGCCCTGCTGTCGAGACCAGCAGCACCAACATCACTTTCTTCCTTCGTTGAGCCCTGCCGTCGAGACAAGCACCACCGACGTCGAGCTCTGCCGTCGAGAGCAGCAGCACCTACGCCGAGTCTGGCCGTCGAGACCAGCAAACGCCACCGTCGAGCCCTGCCGTCGAGAACAGCGGCACCAGCGTCGAGCTCGTTACGCTTGTTCGACGCCCGACTCGCCCTTCCAGTCGCCTCCTCCTGCGCGATCTACTTCCCTCCAACCAGCCCGTGGGATCAGCCCTTTCCAACGCAGCCCTTTCTGACGCAACCACACCGTCTGCTGTGTCCCATCGAGCCCCTCGCCAACCGTTTCTCCTCATCGAGCCCCTCGCCTGCTGCTTTCTGCATCGAACCCCTGCAACGTTCCCTCGGGAACAACAACCCGTGCCTCTACTCCCAGCAACTTTACAAAAAGAAATTCTCTTTATTACAGCACATTCCCAAACAACCCTACATTTTATTATTATTACAGCCCTCAAAACAACCCTACATTTTTCCACTGCCTCGAGCTTAAAATATTTTTGCCGCCATTGGGAGACGACGCGGCTCTCGCGGCAACTCCCAACCAATTGCCTCGGAGAACTAGCCGTCCCCGCACCCGCTCCTTATCTCGCACTATGGGTGACTCGTCCGATCAAATGAGTCAGATTATGTTCATGCTGCAGGCCGTCATGGCGCAGCAAGCTGCCCTCGCAGATCTTCATCAGGAGGCCATTACTGCGCTCTCCAAGCACATCGATGATCTCTCTACCGCCTCCGTACACGATCAAGCGGGCAGCAGTCAGGCACCACCACTTATCCGCCACGCGCCGCCGCCGCCATTGACAGTCCAGGAACCACCGCCACCAGTCCTAGCACGCCCCGCGCTGCGATTCTGCCACGCTACACCGGGTTGGAATTTTCAACCTACGATAGAAAAACTGATCCCTTGGGCTGGCTCACCAGATGCGAGCAATTCTTTGGCCACCAACAAACCCCGGCAGCTGAACAACTTCCTCTGGCCACCTTCCATCTTCTCGACTCGGCCTTGCTTTGGGCCACTCGCCTCCTCGCTGATTAGCCGGCTCTGACATGGAACAACTTCAAGCGACTCTGCAACCTGCACTTCGGTCCTCCCTTCCGCAGTAACCCCCCGATGCTCTTACAAATTTACGCCAGCTAGGCTCCATGGACGAATACTTGGACCAATTTCAGCTTCTTCTAGCGCACGTCACACTTTCCCCATAGATGCAGGTCGCCATCTTCACCGCCGAACTTCGTGACCGCCTGCGACGCGCTCATGGATTATGTTTTAACTGCGACGAGCAGTACACTCGCGGGCACAGGTGCAAGAAGCTCTTTTACCTACACGTCGAGGACTCTGACGAAGAGGGTGTCAAATGAAGTTCGCATGTTAGTTGAGCTTGTGGTCAAGCTCGTTTTGAACGGCGAGAGTGATGTTATGAGCAACGTGCCCATAAAGTTATCCTATTATCGAGTCGTATGTTGTTCTCTTTATTATATGTTATTATTAGTGTATGTCGGGCTATTTACGGTAATGCCCATGTATGTTCTATTTAAGGGACCCTTGGGGTCTTGTATGGGATATGAATGAAATCAGTCTAATTTCTTATTCTCTTGTGTGAGGTCTTGGTAGCTCTCTCCTCCAACGAGCAAGCCCCGCTTAGGCAGCCGCGGTTAGGACTCCACGGTATCTCCGCCATCTTCCCTGTCTCCGACCACTACTCCGGGGGCCTCCAAGTAGGCCCGTAGCACGAAGCTTCAACGAGAAGTGGTCGGCGTAAAACATCACACAATCGTCCCTTTGGGAGTTGTTTCACTCTCCGTCAATCGACACCTCCAAGATGAACTCAATGGGGATCTCATATTCCTCATGTAGACGCCAGAGCCAATCCCCCTACACAGTTGGAAGAAATTTAAAGATGGCATCCCTGAAAAGGGAAGTGCGCATAGGAGCTAAGGCAAGTTTCTTCGCATAAAAAAAATTTTGTAAAAGGGTAGTCGGAGGTAGAGCAATCAAGTAGAAGATAGAATGATACGCCTAAAGGAGGGTGGGAGTATTCATAGGGTCGAAAAACGAAGCAAAATGAACTTATTATAAACTTGATCATTTTGAAATGTACATAGGTCATCATGAAAAGCCCGAAGCGCTATCCTTAAGCAAAATAGAAATTCATTAAGGCTCCGTTCGTTTCGTCGGAATTGGGGGTTTGGAATTGGCATTCATTTGCCAATTTCAATTTACGTTGTTCGGCAGCCTTAAAAAAGGCGGAATTGGAATTCGCTTGAATTCCCGTAGGAAATAGGTATAGGTTATTTTCGTGAGCGCGATTTCCGACCTCCCGAGGTCTCCTTTCGTGATTCCGCCCACTGCCGCTGTTATTTCTCGATTCCCCGCTCTGCCGCTCGGCTCCCCCCTGTGATTTCTTTTTCGTGAATCCTTTCTCGCTCGCCGCCTCCATTCCTCTTCTCCGGCGAGCCCCCATATGCCGCCGCCGCTTCCGTCTATTCCGTCGTCGTTCTTCCTCGCCAATAGCAGGTACTCTATTTTTTGGCCTAGAGCTTGCGATTTTTTCATGAAGTTTAGGGTCTTCCTCATCCAACAATGCTTTCAATGTTTTGCCCTAGAGCTTCCATCGATTTCCTCATCCAACAATGCCCATCGATTTCATGCCCATCAATTTTTTCTTGGTTAGGGTTAATCAGGAAACAATTTCAGTGCTTTGTGTGGTGTGTGTGTATGGGAAATTTCATGGCCAGCAGTGGTGGTGCTGTGTGAATGCATGTGTGTTTATGTGTTTGTGTATATGTGTATGTATGTGTTTTTGTGTGTGGTGTGTGTATGAATGTGTATGTGGTGTGTATGTGTGTTTGTATGAATGTGTATGTGGTGTGTGTATGAATGTGTGTGGTGTGTGTGTGTGTGTATGTGTGTGTATGTGTATGTGTGTGGTGTGTGTGTATGGGTGTATGTGTATGTGTGGTGTGTGTGTGTGGTATGTGTATGTGTGTGGAGTGTGGTTATGTGTGTGGTATGTGTATGTGTATGAATTTGTGTGGTATTTGTGTGGAGTGTGGTTATGTGCAGGTTTTTTTTTTTGTATGGATGATTATTATTGCATATTGGTTTATATGTAGATGGATGAACTAAAGAAGCATCGTAGACGTAGAAGAGGAGCAGTGGCAGCGGCTCTTGCTGCGGCCACTGTAGTTTTGATGAAACCCAAGATTGCAAGAGATCTTATTTTAGAGGCCGATGCTAAGACTGTTTTAAGGAGGACGCTGTATGCTCGATTATATAGTGGAACAGATGTCAACTGTTTTAACCAACTTCGTATGAATAAAAGCTCTTTCAAAACTTTATGTAACATTCTCATCGGTCGTAGATTATTAAGAGACACCAATAATGTTGCAGTTAGAGAGTCAGTTAGTATATTTTTATGTCTTAGCTCACAATAAGAAATTCCGGGTTGTCGGCGGAACATATCTTCGTTCAATTGATACAATCAGCCGTCATTTCAACAAGGTGTTGTGGGCAATTCTAAAGTTAGGCCCCGAGTTTATAAAGCTCCCTAATGCGTCAACAACACAAAGATGGCGTCATTTTCCCGTAAGCATTTTAATTAATGTACCATTTTATGTTTAGGTAGTAAGCTTACATTAATTTAATATATATTGTATTATCTTATTATAGGATTGCATTGGCGCCATTGATGACACTCATATTGAAGTAACAATGCCAGTTAAAGATCAGGGTAGGTATCGAAACAGGAAACAAGCTATTACAACAAACGTCATGGGGGTATGCGATTCAAATATGAAGTTTTTGTACGTCTTGCCTGGATGGGAAGGGTCTTCATCAGACTCTAGAGTGTTACGTAATGCACTTGAAAGGACAGATCGTTTCGAGGTTCCAGTAGGAAAATACTATCTTGTGGATGCTGGATACACCAATGGTCCAGGATATCTTGCTCCCTATAGGTCAACTAGATACCATCTAAAAGAGTGGTCCGCACAAGGCAATAATCCCACAAATTATAAAGAGTTGTTTAATCTCCGACACTCAAAGGAGAGAAATGTTATTGAGAGGACATTCGGGCTCCTTAAAAAACGGTGGGCAATTTTGCGGGGACCATTTTTTTTTATATTAAAGTGCAGGTAAATGACTATTACATTGTATGCATCATTATGATTTAATTTGTATTGAGATATAAATTGCTTACAATTTTAAACAGGTTCAAATTATAAACGCATGTTGCATTCTACATAATTTTCTTATAGAGAGGAGACTAGAAAATCATGCTAGATTACTTGCCGAAGTAGATGCTGAGATATTAGCGCAAGATGCAAGTTCGGAAAGTTTTGAGTACGTGGACGCAGTTGGTGCAGTTCAAGCAACACCCGAGTGGAGCACATTTAGAGATACTATGGCTATAAACATGTTCAATGAGTATCGTGCTCGCCGTGGGATATGAGTATCGTGCTTTTTTGATATTTTCGTGTTTCTTAAATCATATTGCCAAAGCTAGTGAACGGTCTTATGTTCCCTGGACATCACAGATGGACTGTGCTTTATCCACAGCTCTCCTCGAACAACAGAGTTTGGGGAACAAGGCGGCTGGTGGATGGAAAAGTGTTGCCTACACAGCGGCAATTCAAGCATTAAAGGAGGATTGCAACGTCGAAATAAGTAAGGAGAAGATAATGGCTCGAATAAAAACATGGAATAAGTACTACCAAGAGATATCAGCAATGCTAGATACTAGTGGATTTGGCTGGGATTGGGAGCGCAATGTGGTGAAGGTAGACAGTGAAGATGTCTGGGCCAACTATGTTCAGGTAATATTTTAATTTGACAATTACTTGCATGTTTAGAAATTTTGAAAATTTACGAGTCTAATTTAAACTAAACTTGTAGGCACACCCGACAGTAAAACATTATCGGGGCAAAGTGATCGTGAATTGGAGCGACTTAGCTATGATATGTGGGGTTGATAGAGCTACTGGAGCTCATGCTGCTACTGCATCGGAGTCAATGAACGAGATCCACATTGATGATTCGGTGGAAGACAATGTGGTTGAGGAGGTCGAGCCACATCCCCAGAAGAAGAAGGAAACATCTGCGGTAGATGTTATTGCGGATGCTGTTACTGCTATAGCGAGGAACATGGAGTATGAAAACAGTTTGCCTTCTCAGCCACCGCCTCCGATCTCAAAGGCAGACAGGATATATGCGGCCATTGCAGCTATTGCAGATCTGACTGAGGCTGAGGTCATACAAGCTATCGATATGCTGAGTGTTGACGACACGAAGAGCGACGTGTTCATCGCTTTACCGGTGCCAATTAGGAGGACCTGGCTCCGCTTACATTTACTCGATTGATTATATATGAACTTATGTTTTGTATGCTGCGGACTTTTTTTATGCTGTGGACTTATGTTTTGTATGATGTTAATGCGGACTTCTATTTTAATTCTGATATTTTAATCCTGTTTAAAATTTAATTTTAATTTTATAAATTTTAAATTTCAATTCCGTCCATTGAATTCTGACATACAGCCGAACAGCGGAATTACCAATTCCAATTCTGATGACAGAATTCCTGCAGTTAGCCGAACAACAGAATTGGAATTGAAGTCAATTCCAATTCCTGCGGGAATCAGAATTGACTTCAATTCCAATTCCTGCATCTCATTTCCTGCGAAACGAACGGGCCCTAAGGGAAATGGGGCAAAAAGAAAGGTCACATTGTTTTTGCGAGAAGTCACGTAAATTAGGTGTTTGACGGGTCACACGAGACTGACAGTTTCTCTTGTGTACTTTGACTAAATGGTTAGCCAACTATTGCACCATCTCCTCCAACCATGCCCATAGAAAAGAAACACCATCCACAGTCGGATCATTCTTGGACCCTAAAAACATTCATAAGTCAAAGGAAGGGTCAACTGAGATTAAATATTTAAGGCAACTACGAAAAGAACCCTCTCGTGGAGCTTCCTAGAGAGGATGGGGGTCAACCTCAATGCCAGTACTGAGGAGGGAGACCATGGCCTACACCTCCTCCTGGGAGACAATGGAAGAGGTATGGTCCATCCTTCGAGGGTGGACAGGCAGAGCGTTTGTCATCAAAGACTAGCTGACTCACAACGGGGTTAAAAGGAGTTTTAGGAAGGACAAAAGCCGGAGAAGACCCGACAAAAACCTAGGACTCATATCATCGAGGTGAAAATATCTCAGAAGCAACAAAATCATTACCTCCATCAGTAGAGTCGGAGGATCCCTAGTTCTTCAAAGAGAGGGAAGACATGGGCACTTGATTAGTAGGTCGTCGGGTGTAGCACAAGTAGTGCATATCTAAAATCCCGCTAAACCAGAGTCTCGTTGTCTCTTTACTTCTAAGAAGGGTCCCTAGAATCTATGGTCATAGGAATAGGAAAAAGAAGGCGACAATATTTTTTAAGAAAACAGAAGAATGTAATTAGTTGACAGAGATATTTATGGGTGAGACAAAAACGACAATTTTCAAATACCAAGTGATGCAGTGGTGAGTCCGACTCGGGAGGGGTTCGGTAAATGCAACCCTAAATGCGATGAGATGCAATGTAGTGCAAGAGTGGTCCACTAAAATTACAACAAGTACTTAATTATTATAAAGAAAATTAGCAGGTGCACGAACTTTGCCAACTTTGATATAATAAGACAAGTAATGATCACAAACTAAACGAGGCGCAATTACTATTAAGCGTGCACAGAATAAACCCAACAAATTTTACGACAAACGAACTAATTGCACAATAAAATAACAATCCACCACAGTACAAGTTTGCCAAAATAAATAACTAAAAGAAATGACTTTACCACAATTCACACATGCAGGCGGAGGCGAAGGCGATTTGTGGCGGGTATCCAGGGTATAAGCAAGTGGGGCAGGTGTCAAAATAGTTTTTCTGGAGTGGTGGAGATCTGGGTGGACTGTGACTTGGCTTCTAGAAAGACTGAGAGGTTCACTGTGGAGGGTGTGGTAGGCGGCTGGGAAAGATTTCTGGAATTGATTGGAAGTTGGGGCTGGCTGGAAGGGGGAGGAGGAGGAGGCATGTGGGGGCTGGATATGGGTTGCTGGGTGGTTGCACGAGGGAGAGGAGGAGGGGAGGCGGTGAGGCTGGCGGTGGCTGCACGAGGGAGAGGAGGGGAGGTGGTGCGGATGGCGGTGGCTGCACGAGGAAGAGGAGGGGAGGCGGAGAGGCTGGCGGTGGCTGCACGAGGGAGAGGAGGAGGGGAGGTGGTGCGGCTGGCGGAGATTTACTGGATCTGGCGGTGGAGGAAGGAGGAGGGGGAGGCGGAGACTTATTGGATCTGACGGTGGATGTCGACGGGGAGAGGCCGACGGAACAGGGGTTGCGGCTTAGAGAGCTTGCGGGTTGGGACAGGGAAGGAGGAGGGTGGAGCAGGCCGTGGATCCAGGCGGTCGTGGGGCTGATCGGGGAGGAGGAGGTCGGCGGGGAGGGCATCGCACCCAAGCAGATGGCGAAGTCTGGAGTCGCACCAGAGAAGACCGGCGGCTGCAAGAAAACTGCAAACCCACGATGCCTTGAACAGCAAATTGCCACCTATATATATAACCCTAAAATAATAACGGCCCAACACAATCAAATAAAACCCGAATCGGGCGGCTCACACTGTTTGGACCTATCAGGGGCAAAATATAACTCAAAAATATATAACTCATATATGAATTTGACTTGGATCGACCATCCGGACACAACCACGGACTCGGATCGTCCATCCGGGCAACGGATCACCGCCTCCTGCGGGAATACGCGCATGTAGGTCGTGGTGCGCCGTCAACTCCCCCCGGCTTAAAAGCACTCATCTCCGATGAGTGAAGATGGTCGTACTCGCTGTGCAGCCGCGGGGCGAGTCTCTCGAATTTCTCTGAAGAAATCCTTGTAGCATCATGTGGTGGCCGACCGCTCCAACGGACAAGATAACGCACAATATCTCGCCCGCCCGTGGTGTAGAAGTCGTAACCGATGATCTGAAGCACATCGTCTGTAGAAGTGAATGGCACTGATATTTGTCCATCTGGCAGTAATGTATCTCCGTTTGGCAATGATGTATCTCTGATTGATTGCTGTGTGGGTGGAACCGTCGATGGTGTGATGCGATCCTGAGGGCGCTACTCTGCGGGAGGCAACATAGAGGGACTGGTGGAGGCAATTGGAGGTGAAGACTCAGGTAGAGGGGCTATGGTAGATGAAGGCTCGGGTAGAGGTGTGGAAAAGGGGTCCACATACACGTGCTCCTCGCAGTAAGGTGTCAAATCCTCTACGTTGAATATTCGAGTTGATGCCCATACCATGAGGGATGTTTATCTCATATGCGTTCGTACTAATCCGGCGTACAACTGTATAGGGGCCCATTCTACGTGCGCTTAATTTTTCTGCTGGTCCTTGTGGGACCCTCTCAGATCGAATGTGAATCAATATTTGTTTCCCTGCTTCAAAGTTTTGTTTTTGCCTGTGCTGGCCTGCTTGATCTCTATAATAATCATATCACTAGTTGCAATTTCTTTACGGACCAACTCATGGAGTGCATGCAAATGATAAATGAATGACTCAACTGACTCATAAAAATGAAGTGAATGGTGCAAGTGGAGCACAACATATTCGACGCACTTTTTAAGGGAAAGCCTGACAATGACTTGGATATCTCTAACATGGGGTGACCTATCAGGAGGCTCACCGGGTGGTCGATAGAAAAATCCGACGTGACTAACGTCATCTCCCGTGGGGACGTCGTAGATGGTGACAAAGTATTGCGATGCACGGGTGTAATGGGTATCTTTTAAATGACAAAGCCCGTCAGGGGGCTCACCAGGGGGTGTATACCAAAAGTCATCACGTGTGAGATGGTCACTAGTGCGGATACGCGATCCATCTCTAAAGTGCAGGCAGGGAAGCTCGCCAAATGAGCCTCTCAGGGACTTAATCTCGAGGAGGTTGATAACGATATGATAGTCCACCAAGAGGAAGGCACCAATAATAGTAGTGTTTATGGGAGCAAGTAGGTCACCTACAACAAAGTCAATGATATCCTCATGAACCTCCAGATGAGTATCGCTGATAGAGGTAGGGTTCACATGTGTGAGGGAGGCAGTCCCGACGAAGTCAATACTATGCTCTCGGCTCTTAGTAGCGATGTGACTCGAGGTGATACTAAGGGATAAGCAGGGAGTGCCCAGACTCAAGTGTGGGTCACCCGACATAGTGTCGAAAACGGTGTCTCTGTCCAAAGGGGGCACTAGGTCTACGTGAGGTGAGAAGGATGGGTATACCATCACAGCATCATTGGGTCACTCGTCCTCACTCACGTGACCACGCTCACTAATCATACTAGCATCACCCTCGATCTGTATTATAAGGTCATGATTAGATTCAACCTCAAGAAGACATGAGCACTGAGTCTCATAAAAATGAGACGTATCAAAATCAGGGGTCGGGCCTCTCGTGTCGGTGGGAGTACTACTAGACACATCTGTGGCTTGACCCAAATTCCTAGGCTTTCTTCCTAATGTAGATCTTATGTGATCAAAGTGAGCGTCTAAGAGATCAAAACGGTCAAGAACTAATCGTTGAAATTCGGCCTCAGGCAACTCTATTTGTGGAACACTAGGAGGGTCTCAACATGTGTTGTGATCCTGGCGATGGTGATCTCTATAGGGTTCCTGAGGGTCATCAAGACAACAGTTCTTAACATAATCAGATTGTGCTCGTGGGTGGGTATGTGCTCTACGAACGTGCAGTGGTGGTTGCGCATATCCGAACTCAGATTCCTCAACTAGAGGAGATGTGTGACGACGACCTGAACGATAGTCAACTCTATCATCATAACGTCGCAGAGAGGTGCAACGATGATAACGTGAGGACCTCTCGTTGTGGTGATCGTATCTAGCATAATGGAATTGCGTCGATGAGTCTACACGATCTCTAGGAGTGGTGTGCGATGAGCGATAATAATTATCATGATAACATGAGGGGTTTTCTAAAGGGGTTCTATGAGATCGGCTATAGGTGGACTCGGGATCCTCAAATAGAGGAGACGAACGACGACGATAGCTAGACATAAATGAACCTAAAGACTCTATAAGACCTACCACTACGCATATAAATGTGGCACAAACCTTGGCCTCTGATACCAATTTGATGCAGTGGTGAGGCCGACTCGGGAGGGGTTCGCTAAATGAAACCCTAAATGCGATGAGATGCAATGTAGTGTAAGAGTGGTCTACTAAAATTACAAGTACTTAATTATTATAAAGAAAATTAGCAGGTGCACGAACTTTGCCAAACTTTGATATAATAAGACAAGTAATGATCACAAACAAAACGAGGCACAATTATTATTAAGCGTGCACAGAATAAACTCAGCAAATTTAACGACAAACGAACTAATTGCACAATAAAATAACAATCCACCACAGTACAAGTTTGCCAAAATAAACAACTAAAAGAAATGACTTTACCACAATTCACATATGCAGGCGGCGGCGAAGGCGATTTGTGGCGGTTATCCAGGGTATAAGCAAGTGGGGCAGGTGTCAAAATAGTTTTTCTGGAGTGGTGGAGATCTGGGAGGACTGTGACTTGCCTGCTAGGAAGACTGAGAGGTTCACTGTGGAGGAGTGTGTGGTAGGCGGCTGGGAAAGATTTCTGGAATTGATTGAAAGTTGGGGCTGGCTGGAAGGCGGAGGAGGAGGAGGCGTGTGGGGGCTGGATATGGGCTGCTGGGTGGCTGCACGAGGGAGAGGAGGGGAGGCGGTGAGGCTAGCGGTGGCTGCACGAGGGAGAGGAGGGGAGGTGGTGCGGCTGGCGGTGACTGCACGAGGAAGAGGAGGAGGGGAGGCGGAGAGGCTGGCGGTGGCTGCACGAGGGAAAGGAGGGGAGGTGGTGCGGCTGGCGGAGATTTACTGGATCGGGCTGTGGAGGAAGGAAGAGGGGGGAGGGGGAGACTTAGGGTCCGTTTGGTTGGGCTGTTGCTGATGAAAAGCTGCTGATCAGAAATTGAGTTTTGAAAAAGAGCTGTTTCTGAGAAATGTAGTTTTGTTAGAAAACTGTTTGGGTGAAATGGAGTTTTCAGTGCTTATTGAAATGAAGTTTTATAAATTTTGTTTGAGTCAAATGGAGTTTTTGAAAAAAAAAATTTCGATACACATCAAATACACAATCTTGATAATAGTTACTATAATAGATTAAAATACCAACAATTCTTCTCACCATCTAAGATCTAGAAGTGTACAACTGTTGCGCTATATTTTCACGCAACGTGATTATCTCATCTACCCCGTCTGCTGTATCAGGACATAAATACATAAACATAAACACACACACATATTTACACATACATAAACACATACATAAGCACACACATAAACATAAACACACACACACATATACACATAAACACATACAAACACACACCTAAACATACACACACCTAAACTTACAAACACATACACACATACAAACACACAGACTCACATACATACACATACAAACACACACACACACACTCATACATATAAACACACACACACACACATAAACACACACTCATACATATATATATATAAACATAAACATATAAACACACACACACTCATACACACATAAACATAAACACACACACACACTCACACACACATATAACATACAACACACATACACATACACACATACAACACACACACATATATAACACACACACATATAACATACAACACACACACATATAAAATACACACACACAAACACATAATACACACACATATAATACACACACATATATAACACAAACACAAAAATTAATTACACACAAACAAACACACATTCACCACCATCATCACACCACACACACAACCACATTCATCTAAAAAAAAATTAACAAAAAAATAATGATTTCTACCTAAAATCCGGCGGAGGAAGCTGGAGCGGGCGAGCACTGGATAGGCTTAGGAGGAGGAGGAAGCTGGATCGGTTGATTCCGGAGGAGGAGGAAACTGGAATGTCTGATTCCGGCGGCGTCGAGAGATACCGACGAGGAGCGGCGGCGTGAGGAGCGGCGACGGCGACAAAGACCGGCAATGGTGTCGTCGACTGGAGCGGGCGAAGGAGATCGGGGGAGAGGAAACCCTAGAACTGCGGTTCGGGCGCGGCTGGACTGGGGATAAAAACATCGGCAGAGGTTAACAAAGAAACGAAGGTTATTAATAACCTCCGTTTCGGATCATTAGCCACGCCAAACAGTGCTTTCGCCTATTTCTTCATTGCGTTTCTGCCGCACCGGAGGAAATAAGCCGCGCCAAACGGACCCTTATTGGATCTGGCGGTGGATGTCGACGGGGAGAGGCCGACGAAACAGGGGCTGCGGCTTAGAGAGCTTGCGGACTGGGACAGGGAAGGAGGGTGAAGCAGGCCGTGAATCCAGGCGGTCGTGGGGCTGATCGGGGAGGAGGAGGTCGGCGGGGAGGGCGTCGCACCCAAGCAGATGGCGAAGTCTGGAGTCGCACCAAAGAAGACCGGCGGCTGCAAGAAAATTGCAAACCCACGATGCCTTGAACAGCAAATTGCCACCTATATATATAACCCTAAAATAATAACCGCCCAACACAATCAAATAAAACCCGAATCGGGCGGCTCACACTGTTTGACATATCAAGGGCAAATATAACTCAAAAATATAAAACCCATATATGAATCTGACTCGGATCGACCATCCAGACGCAACCACGGACTCGGATCGTCCATCCGGGCAACGGATCACCGCCTCCTATGGGAATACGCGCATGTCGGTCGTGGTGCACCGTCACCACGATAAGGTGTTTTTAGTCTGAAGAGATTTTCCTGGAGTATTATAGTCATTATATGCCTAGAAAAGTGGTAATGAATGTATACCCTATTATGTCCTCTCAACACTACGTCAACAACATGTGACGGCTCGGTGCACAGGAGAACGACATCTGGCAGTTAACTCGAGAAGATAGTCTAAGTGGATCATCGACTGGGAATCCACCTTTCCGGGATGGTCCTAGCCATGAAATCCTTCTTCGAGATTCTATCCTGGAAAGTCCTAGTCGCGAAGTCCTCGCAACTTCCATCTTAAATGGTCTTATATGCGGATCTCGATGATCACCATCCAGGGACTACACCTCCAGCATAATCACCTAGCCCCCACCTCCTTTGGGGCCAATTAAAGGAGCGGTCATGATGAAGGCATAGTTCTCAAAGCAAACCACCCCTTTTCAGGTGGAATAGATACATACGCGCATTAAATATTAGACACATGAAATAATGCTAAGGATTATGCGGTCCATGCCAACAAACCAATATAGTCTCGCCATCTAAGGTAGCTCTAGACCCAAGGTGTCCCCTGACACTATATAATTATAAATTCCAAGGAAAATGATTCAGACTCCTTGCACCCGGTCCTTCTCTCCTTTGAACCATAGCTAGTATTTTCTGATTCTTGGGGAGAGTTCTTCGTACTCTTGCTTAGTGGAGATTCCTCCAACAAATTGCATTGATATTTCTCTCTCGTATTCTCACTTGTGTCCCTCTCCCTCACTTGACTTGTTTGGTCAAGGTTGATTGTGTAATACTGCACTAGCGCTTTAAGTTGATTAATTGGACATTTATAATGAAAAAGCATGTCATGAAATTTATTTAAATACATAAATAAGGTGTATTGCAACCAAAACTCAATTATACGTACAATTGCAAAACATTGTTGATGCTATCAACATAAGATTTATAAAAAATATTATTGCAATTTACTCATCGAAATTGTCTGCAGTTAGTAATCATTCATTATCCCCCGATACAACCGTCCTGCGTCAGATTGATATCAGAGCCCAGATCCAAGCTTAGTTTAAAATACGCGGGACTTTGAGACAATGTCACCTCATGTCATATCATAGTAGCCATTGCTACTCTAATCCTCTATTTGAGGAACCGGAGTCCACTTGTGTTCAAGCCCATAAAGTTCCTTTAGGGAGATCGTCATCCGACTATGATGATTATCCTCCTCCTTGACCCATCGCTCATAGAGATCGTGTTGCCCCTTCGACACGACTCGATTGTCGTAGGAAAAGATACTACAATGATCATCGTTTTCAGGAGAGTCCAAAATATAGTTAATGTAGAGTCACATAGAATTTTATCTAGATCACTTTGAGTTATTCGGCGAACGTCGCATCAGGTTTGCGAAGCATGGGTTGTTAGGTCAGGCGATACAATATTGAGATAGATTGAGATGACCCTTAAGCGAGAGCATCTTTGCCTCATCACTAGTTGCGTGGAGATGAATGTTGGAGCTTCTAAGGTGATCTCAAAGCAATCAACAGTTAGTCTTACTGCCAACGCAATATGAGCTTATAGGGTCGCACATAAAAGCGTTTGGAGAAGTTGGAGAAAGGATTGTGTTGGCCTCACTCATATTGGATATGAGTGGAGGACCAGTCCTGTGACTGATCGGAATTAAGTTGAGAATGTCTCAATGGGAAATCGTTTAAAGTGTCTAAACAAATAGATTTATTCTAGACAAATTCGGCTAAAGTGTTTAACCGAATTATGTCAATTTCGGCTAAAGGGTTTAGAAAAATTCGGCTAAAGTGTTTAACTGAATTTCGGCTAAAGAGTTTAGACAAATTTCGGCTAAAGGGCGAGGATGACACCTTAAGACTAGCATGTGCGTTGACTGATGACCGGTTCTCGCAGGTCATGATATTGTGATATCAAGTCATCACATGGGTACTTGTTAGGAACAAGTTGTACTGGACAGACCCACCGTGAGACTACTTTGTGGATTGTTATATGAACGTGTCACAAGTAGGTCTCAAGTGACAATGGTGTTTGTGGTCCTTTGACCTGAAGTCACAGCATTCATCGGGTGAGGAAGAGCGTACTTTGATGCCATCTAAAGTCTTCTCTTGAGAAAGGTTGACGATAAGGATGGTTGTTGGGTATGTTACAAATCATTTGGATGTTTGTGTGTGAGCAGAAATGGGATTTGTCCTCCTTTATGATAGGAGTTACATCCATGGGCCACTTGATGGAATGAGACCGAGAAATGCATGGTCATGCTGGGTTGAGCCAATATATGATATTGAGCTTACCACTCTCTTAAGGTCTATTCTAGATCAGGAAACTAGGATTGAACAATTATGAGGGTGACACGGTTCATGCCTCTAGTTCTATCCGGATGTAAGGGACAAAGGGACAAGACAACACTGATACATTGGTTAAGACCGACTTATTGAGTTATGAACTCTTATTGCTTTGGTAGCATTGATGTATTGCTAGATGCCGTTCATTGTTTGTGAGACTTTTGTTGATACTTTGTGATCAAGTGGGAGACTGTTGGAGTTTCTGAGGTGATCTCAAAGCAATCAACAGTTAGTCTTACTGCCAACGCAATATGAGCTTATAGGGTCGCACATAAAAGCATTTGGAGAAGTTGGAGAAAGGATTGTGTTGGCCTCACTCATATTGGATATGAGTGGAGGACCAGTCCTGTGACTGATCGGAATTAAGTTGAGAATGTCTCAATGAGAAATCGTTTAAAGTGTTTAAACGAATAGATTTATTCTAGACAAATTCGGCTAAAGTGTTTAACAGAATTATGTCAATTTCGGCTAAAGGGTTTAGACAAATTCGGCTAAAGTGTTTAACCGAATTATGTTGATTCGACTGATCAAATTCGGCGATATAGATTTGGCGATATAGTTTTAGTTAAAGTGTTTAACTGAACTGTAACAATTTCGACTAAAGAGTTTAGCTGAAATGTGTTAGTTCGACGAAATCATATAATCGAATTTATATAGTCGAATTCGGTTATAATGTACAGTCGAATTCAATTATAGTGAGTTCGTCGAACGCAGATCTCTTGAGTTCGTCGAACGCAGATCTCTTGAGTTCGTCGAACGCAGATCTCTTTGAGTTCGTCGAACGCAGCCTTTAGTATATAACAGTTCACGATCTTAGGGTTCGACAGATAGATGCAGACACAGATAATGCGACCGACCCTTTTTCGTATTTTGTGAGAGCAGCGCCGGAAGTGTTCCGCTAGGGCTTCTCTCCTCTTCTGACTGTTGCCGCCTCCCTTGTTTCGGATCTAGCAGTCCGTGAGGACGCTGAGAGCTTTTCTTCTCCGACTCATTCCTTGTTCGACAAGGCATTGAGGTTCTCCTTCGCTTGTGTGGATCTCTGTAGAGGGGCCGATCCATTTCGGTTCTTGCAAAGCAAGGTTCGTTCTACCAGAAGAACGTGTGGAGCATCTTGGTTGAGTATCGACTCAATCCCTTAAAGGTATTTTATTTTTGTTGCCTTTTTCATTTCTTGATTCATGAAATCCGCAAGATCCTTAACTCTTTGGGTTGTTCTTGTTATTTTTCCGCTGCGCATATGTGATATGCTGTCTACTTTATTGTTAAGAAAAACCAAACAGTGATATCAGAGCTAGTTTGCAATCAAGTGCGTGTAAATCGAGATTTTAGAAGCGTTCTAAATGCCCTGATTTCTTCTTGGAACCCCGCCAAGAACGCATATGATTGCATTGCGATTTCATTGTTTCAAAAATAGTTTCTCATTTGCAGTAACCGTCCCTCCAAGTGATTTGTGAAATCACATGTCTGAGATTTTGAATCTGACATTGAGAGACGAGCTTGTCTACTGCATAAGTGGAGTTGTTTTTGTTGTGTCCAATGCATGTAAATCTGAAGATTTAGAAGTGTTCTAAGTGTTCAAATTTAGCCCTTCTTATCAAAGTGTTGATAATTTTTCTTGTGCACATTGGGGATGCATTTGGTTTGAAATGTTGTATTTCAATTTTGTGAATGTGCACACTGATTAAAAGTTAATCAAGATGAAATGTTCATCGATTGTATCTTAAAATCCCTTAATCCAATATTAAGCATTTGGATGCCATCCGATGGATGACACTTTTCCTGCCTCGATCGATGAAGTGTGGGCTTGCCAAAGCAAGGTGCATTAATCTATCTTGGTAAGGGTGCGAGCGGATAATTGTGATATCCCACTGTCGACATCGGGTCTATCTTAACTAGGTGGCCTCAAAGGTTGAGTGCCTAGAGGCATATGGTTGGCATGCACCATATGATGGATGCGAATAAAGAGTTATTCACCAACCATACAAGAGTTGCATAGTGATGTAATTGATAAGTGTTGTCTACCTAAATAACCGCATTGCGAGAGAAACGCCAAAGCGGACTCGTTGTGTTGGTGAAATACGGATCTTGTCCACTAAGAGAGTAGCTCGCATAAACTCTCCGAATCGAAATTAAGGGTTATCTATTTGATTAAAATAGTAAGAGTATTTAATTAAAGTCCTTATTAAAATAAAATGTATTTTGAAATATAGTACTGAAAATCTTTTGCAAATTTATTGTAGAATTTCCATGGCAAATACATCACACTCCATGTTGTCCCTGAGAGCCATCCTTGAGAAGGACAAGCTCAATGGGACGAACTTCCTCGACTGGTATAGGAACCTGAGAATTGTTCTCAGGCAAGAGCGCAAGCTCTATGTCTTGGAAGGGGAAGCCCCTGCAGAGCCGACCGGGAATGCTCCGCGAGCAGACAAAGATGCTTACAAGAAGTATCAGGATGATACCTTGGATGTGGAATGCCTCATGTTTGCTACCATGTCCTCTGAGCTTCAGAAGCAACACGAGAGCATGTGTGGTTATGAGATAATCGGGTACCTCAAGAAAATGTTCGAGGGGTAAGCCCAGCAAGAGAGGTTTGACATATCTAAGGCATAATTTCAGTGCAAAATGGGAGCTCGAGACTCGGTAGGGACTCACGTACTCAAGATGATTGGGTATATAGAGAACCTTGAAAAACTGGGTTTTCCCTTGGGTCAAGAGTTGGCCAAAGATCTGATCATGCAATCATTGCCGGACAGTTATGAGCAGTTCGTCTTGAACTATAACATGAATGAAATAGAAAAGACACTGCCTGAGCTCCTAGGCATGTTGAGAACTGCCGAAAATAATATGAAGAAGGTCAAGTCTGCTAGCCCCATACTGATGGTGCTTAAGGCAAGAGCAAGGCCAAGGGATCCAAGAAGACAGATAGGATCTAAGTCTCAACTTGATCCCAAGTCTTCTACACTGAAAAGGAAAGGTCTGGCGAAGGAAGGAAAGTGTCACCACTGCAGTGAGGCAGGGCATTGGAGGCGGAATTGTCCCCTCTACATTGAGGATCTGCAAAAGAAGAAGGAAAGTGTGAGTTCAACTTCAGGTATTTACGTTATAGAGATAAACCTTTCTGCTCCTTCATCATGGGTATCGGATACCGGATGCGGTTCTCATATTTGTACAAATGTGCAGGAACTGAGAAGGAGAAGAATGCTGGGTAAAGGGGAGGTAGACCTGCGCGTCGGGAATGGAGCAAGAGTTGCTGTCGTCGCCGTTGGTGTTTACTATCTTTCTTTGCCCACTGGGCTTGTAATAAAACTAGATAACTGTTATTTTGTTCCAGCCATAACTAGAAACATTATATTCATTTCATGTCTTGACATGAAATATTTTTCATTTATAATTAAGAACAATTGTTGTTCGATTTTTATGAATGATGTTTGTTATGGTGTAGCCCAGTTGTTTAATGGTTTATATGTTTTGAACTTAGACCATCCGATCTATAATGTTGAAAATAATAAAAGACTAAGAACAAATGACTCGAATCCTACATACCTTTGGCATTGTCGTTTAGGCCATATAAACGAGAAACGCATATCCAAGCTCCATAGAGATGGACTACTGGACTCATTTGATTATGAATCAGTTGAGAGATGTGAGTCTTGCTTATTAGGCAAAATGACTAAAGCCCTTTTCACTGGTTATACTAAGAGGGCAGATGATCTCTTGGGTGTCATACATAGTGATATGTGCGGACCTATGAGTTCTATGGCTAGAGGTGGGTTCCACTACTTCGTTACATTTACTGATGATTTCAGTAGATACGGATACTTGTTTCTTATGAAGAACAAATCCGAGACCTTTGAAAAGTTCAAAGAGTTTAAGAATGAAGTAGAGAACCAACTGGGAAAAGGGATAAAAGCACTCTGATCTGATCGAGGTGGCGAATATTTGAGTCAGGAGTTCCGTGATCATCTGAAAGAGTGTGGTATTGTATCACAACTCACCCCACCTAGAACACCGCAACATAATGGTGTTTCTGAGAGGAGGAATCGTACTGTGTTAGACATGGTGCGGTCGATGATGAGTCATGCAGATCTGCCCGTTTCCTTTTGGGGTTTTGCTCTAGAGACTGCTGCTTTTACACTAAATCGCGTTCCGACGAAGACAGTTCAAAAGACACCATATGAGATATGGACTGGGAAGCATCCTAGCATGTCTTTCATTAAGATTTGGGGCTGTGAGACATACGTACGACGTCAAATGTCTGACAAGCTGGAACTCAAATCAGATAAGTGTTATCTTGTGGGATATCATAGGGAAACCAAAGGGTATTACTTCTACCTGCCGTCCAAGGGCAAAGTGTTTGTCGCAAGGACTGACGTCTTTTTGGAGAAAGAGTTCTTATCCAGAAAGACTGCAAAGGTGGAATTTGAAGAGTTCAAGAACCACAAACAATGAATGAACGTGAATTGGAACCTGAGCAAGGACTACAATCTGTTGTAGCTAGAGAACCTGCTCAAGAAACACAAGTCCTATGTAGATCTGATAGACCAAGATTTGAGCCTGAGAGATATGGATTTCTCGTGTCTCAAATAGGTAATGTGTTGCTTATGGATCATGATGATGAGCATGCAACCTATCAAGAGGCTATGTGTGGACCTAACTCCGAAAAGTGGCTTGAGGCCATGAAATCTGAAATGGACTCCATGTATGCAAACCAAGTTTGGACCTTGGTGGAACCACCTGAAGGGGTACGACCCATAGGGTGCAAGTGGGTCTTCAAGAAGAAGACCGACATGGATGAGAATGAACAGACATTCAAAGGCCGGCTGGTGGCTAATGGTTTCAGGCAAATTCATGGTGTTGAATATGATGAGACCTTTTCCCCTGTAGTCATGGTCAAATCCATCAGAATTCTACTTGCTATTGCTGCGTATTATGACTACGAGATCTGACAAATGGATGTCAAAACGGCTTTCCTTAATGGAAACCTCCTTGAGGAAGTGTATATGACACAACCCGAGGGTTTTGTATCTCCAAGTGAAGCTACTAAAATATGCAAGTTGAATCGATCCATTTATGGATTGAAACAAGCTTCTCGAAGTTGAAATCTTTATTTTGATGAGAAAATCAAAGAGTTTGGTTTCATCAAGAACGAGGATGAACCTTGTGTTTACAAGAAGATTAGTGGGAGCATTGTCGTTTTCCTGATATTGTATGTAGATGACATACTGCTTATCGGGAATGACATTCCAACCATGCAAGCTATTAAGAACAGGCTAGGGGACTGCTTTTCTACGAAGGACTTGGGTGAAGCGACTTATATACTTGGTATTAAGATCTATAGAGATAGATCGAAGAAGTTGCTGGGTTTGACCCAGAGTACATACATTGATAAGATGTTGAAATGGTTCAACATGCTTGAATCCAAGAAGGGATTCTTACCCATGTCTCATGATGTGAGTCTCTCTAAGGACCAGTGTCCTAAATCTTGGAAGATAAGGACCGCATGAAGTTGATTCCATATGCCTCGGCAATTGGATCAATCATGTATGCAATGTTATGCACTCGACCCGATGTCTCATATGCTTTGAGCATGACGAGCAGGTATCAGTCTGATCCTGGTGATGGTCACTGGATAGCTGTCAAGAATATCCTAAAGTACTTGAGAAGGACTAAGAATACGTTCTTGGTGTATGGTGGAGAGGAAGAGTTTGTTGTAAGTGGTTACACAGATGCTAGCTTCCAAACTGATAAGGACGATTCAAAGTCCCAATCAGATTTTGTATTTTGCCTTAATGGAGGAGCTGTAAGCTGAAAGAGTTCCAAGCAGGAGACAGTTGTCGATTCTACGACAGAAGCCGAGTATTTTGCTGCCGCAAATGCGACAAAGGAGGCTGTGTGGATTAGGAAATTCATCGGCGAGCTAGATGTAGTTCCTAGCATTGTTGATCCCGTAGTTCTCTACTGTGACAACAACAGTGCAATTGCCAAAGTTAAGGAACCTAGATCTCATCAGCGCTCCAAGCACATACTTCGGCGGTTCTATCTTATTCGAGAGATTGCCGATCGAGGAGATGTGAGCATTTGCAGAGTACCGACTGAAGAAAACATAGCGGATTCACTGACAAAGCCTCTTGCGCAAAAGAAGCATGATGATCATGTTAGATCAACGGGTATTAGATACCTGAATGATCATCTTTAGTGGGAGCCTGGTGAATTGCATGTTTGTTGGTTGTTTGTTCATTTGATGAATTGTGATATGCACTATATATTTCATTTTACATTTATGACAAGTTCTTTTATTATGTCAACTGTTTCTATATGATAGACTAATTAACATAATAAATGCCCTTAGAATGTTTGCTTCCATAGGAATTCAAGTACGTGACTTGAATGTGAGGGCCTATGTTTATATGAAGCTTCATTCTTAAATGGTCCCTGGTCGAGGTATCATCCTAAAAATTAGGGCGAGGATGACACCTTGAGACTAGCATGTGTGTTGACTGATGACCGGTTCTCACAGGTCATGATATTGTGATATCAAGTCATCACATGGGTACTTGTTAGGAACAAGTTGTACTGGACAGACCCACCGTGAGGCTACTTTGTGGATTGTTATATGAACGTGTCACAAGTAGGTCTCAAGTGACAATGGTGTTTGTGGTCCTTTGACCTGAAGTCACAGCATTCATCGGGTGAGGAAGAGCGTACTTTGATGTCATCTAAAGTCTTCTCTTGAGAAAGGTTGACGATAGTGGTGGTTGTTGGGTATGTTACGAATCATTTGATGTTTGTGTGTGAGCAGAAATGAGATTTGTCCTACTTTATGACAGGAGTTACATCCATGGGCCCCTTGATGGAATGAGACTGAGAAATGCATGTTCATGCTGGGTTGAGCCAATATATGATATTGAGCTTACCACTCTCTTAAAGTCTATTCTAGATCAGGAAACTAGGATTGAACAATTATGAGGGTGACACGGTTTATGCCTCTAGTTCTATCCGGATGTAAGGGACAAAGAGACAAGACAACACTGATACATTGGTTAAGACCGACTTATTGATTATGAACTCTTATTGCTTGGGTAGCATTGATGTATTGCTAGATGCCGCTCATTGTTTGTGAGACTTTTGTTGATACTTTGTGATCAAGTGAGAGACTGTTGAAGTTTCTGAGGTGATCTCAAAGCAATCAACAGTTAGTCTTACTGCCAACGCAATATGAGCTTATATGGTCGCACATAAAAGCGTTTGGAGAAGTTGGAGAAAGGATTGTGTTGGCCTCACTCATATTGGATATGAGTGGAGGACCAGTCCTGTGACTGATCGGAATTAAGTTGAGAATGTCTCAATGAGAAATCGTTTAAAGTGTTTAAACGAATAGATTTATTCTAGACAAATTCGGCTAAAGTGTTTAACCGAATTATGTCAATTTCGGCTAAAGGGTTTAGACAAATTCGGCTAAAGTGTTTAACCGAATTATGTTGATTCGACTGATCAAATTCGGCGATATAGATTTGGCGATATAGTTTTAGTTAAAGTGTTTAACTGAACTGTAACAATTTCGACTAAAGAGTTTAGCTGAAATGTGTTAGTTCGACGAAATCATATAATCGAATTTATATAGTCAAATTCGGTTATAGTGTACAGTCGAATTCGATTATAGTGAGTTCGTCGAACGCAGATCTCTTGAGTTCGTCGAACGCAGATCTCTTGAGTTCGTCGAACGCAGATCTCTTTGAGTTCGTCGAACGCAGCCTATAGTATATAACAGTTCACGATCTTAGGGTTCGGCAGATAGATACAGACACAGATAATGCGACCGACCCTTTTTCGTATTTTGTGAGAGCAGCGCCGGAAGTGTTCCGCTAGGGCTTCTCTCCTCTTCCGACTGTTGCCGCCTCCCTTGTCTCGGATCTAGCAGTCCGTGGGGACGCTGAGAGTTTTTCTTCTCCGACTCATTCCTTGTTCGATAAGGCATTGAGGTTCTCCTTCGCTTGTGTGGATCTCTGTAGAGGGGCCGATCCATTTTGGTTCTTGCAAAGCAAGGTTCGTTCTACCAGAAGTCCGTGTGGAGCATCTTGGTTGAGTATCGACTCAATCCCTTAAAGGTATTTGGTTTTTGTTGCCTTTTCTATTCCTTGATTCATGAAATCCGCAAAATCCTTAACTCTTTGGGTTGTTCTTGTTATTTTTTCGCTGCGCATATGTGATATGTTGTCTACTTTATTGTTAAGAAAAACCCAACAATGAACCGGAGATTGTGTCATGCGTATTTACCGACGTCATATAAAAGTCATCTCCTCGAGCAAGTATTATCCCTTCAGCAATGATCCATGTCTGTTGCAGAGTATAAAAACTATTTTGACGAGTTAGCGGTGAGGAGTGGCATCCATGATGAGCCAATCGCAGCCACTGCTAGATTCGGTTCTGTATCTAGGGCTGCGATCTACCATCTACGTCTCATTGATTAATAATCCATTAGTTTCTGTCGAGCAGACATTTCAGCTCTCCCTTCACTGCGAGTAGTACTCGACATTTGCTAGAGTTACTCAAATAAGCTCTCCTTCTGACCGCCCCATTTTAAAGAATCTTCCCCAGCCCGAGTCCACCATTAGAGATTTTTCCCCATCAGAGAGCACCAATGCACTTAGTTGTGTATCGCAATCCCCGACTATCGGGTTCTCTCATTCTGATGAGGTTCAGTGTGTTATCGCCCAGGATATAGTGCCCTACAAGGAGTCTACTCCTTGATAGTGAGCATGAGCCTACTCCTGACTCGATAGTGCATGATGAGGGAGATAGTGCCATGGCCATTGAGATTATTTCTCAGGCATGAGTAGAGCACTAAACTTAGACTCGAGGAAGTGTCTATTTCCAACACCTCTTCTTAATGCCGATGAGATTTCGATGAGTGGTCCATTTCTAAGAACAAGATTCTTGATGCCTCCTTAAGTCATATCTCTGAGTCACCCCATCCCGGAGGTTCTCGAATCTAGTACTGCGTATTTAATGTTTGCCCCTCTTACACTTGAGATCACTCCTGACATTTCAGGAATCTATGATGGTACCCGTCGCATTTGTGACGGATTTCATTATACCCCTCCCGGTGAGCCACTCGATGAGTTCTCTTTTCGTGGAGACATTCAATATATCCTGGAGCGGTATCCCCATGTCAGTGGCTCACACATTCTTATGGCTGTTTATCGCACACTCGACGAGTATTTCTACACAGTTCTTAAAGAGCCTCTAGATAAACCAACACCCAATAAGGGTGTGTCCACTATCTATAGGTCAATCGAGAGTGATCTCGATGGCCAGGGGATCGATTCCCTCGTCATTAGCGCTGACACCACGGGCGATTATTTAGATGATCATCACTCCCGCGATGATTTTTTCTACACCCCACCTACTGAACCCCCTGACTATGTGCCCATCTGGAGTGAAACCTGGAGGGTTGTAGAGCCTCTGCATAAGAGATATATTGAGTCTGTCTGTTGGATCTGATGGCGCCCTTAGAGGGGGGAGGGGGTGAATAAGGGGTTAACTGTTTTTTAGAATAAACTTACAGATTTTAACAAAACAGAAAAAAAAATTTGCTCTGTCGCTAACGTCTGGCGTTAAGAGTCAACGCTGGCGTTAACTCTCCAGAAAAAAAGTATTTTCACTGAAATATTCAAAATGATTTTCTTAATGAAATATAATTCCAGAAAAATTAGATATACTGAAAAAGAATTTTATATATCACAATAACGCTTGAAATTGGAGGCGACAACTTGAAAATCTCTTTTTGTTCCTTCACCGGTCCTTCTCCCAAGGACCGGTTGGCTATAGCTTATCTATCCCCAGATAAGGCCTCTAGCCACCCCCTAGATCTACCCTTGACCTAGTCGCCACGCACAAGACGGCGAATTACCCCCTAAACCGCACAAGGACCTAGTCGCCACACGCAAGGCGGCGAATTCACTACCGTTACAAGAAAAATATAAAAGGATAAAGATAAAATTAGAACAAATGACTCCCTAGAATGAAGAGCGCTGAAGGAGATGTTGAAGATACGCCATGACCACGTCGGAGTTGAAGTGAGCGTCCTTCTTCAAATTTGTCGTTGGAAATCTCCTTCTCACTCTTGTTCCTCAATGTTGGTGTTGGGAGTTCTCTCTGAATTCTGGAAGAAATGCTCTCTCAGATCTCTGGAATAAAGGCTTCAATGCATCTCATGCTTCAGCAAACGAAATCAGATCTTTAAATAGAAACTGGAGCTACGCGTGGCGTTAAGGGTTAACGCCAGCGTTAGTGAACGTGTACGGCAGTTGCTGAGATCGTGCATAGTGTCGGGAGCGTGGCAGAACCAAATTTCGTCGAACGAAACTCATTTTGTCGAACGCGCCTTCGTCAAACGGAATCCCATTTCGTCAACCGCAACCGCCAGGATCGTGGCAGAAACCAATTTCGTCGAACGCGCCTTCGTCGAACGGAATCAAAGTTCGTCGAACGCAGTTTGTCGAGCGCAATTTCGTCGAGCGCAATTTCGTCGAACGGAACTCAAAGTTCGTCGAACGCAGTTTGTCAAGCGCAATTTCGTCGAGCGCAGGCTCATTTCATTGAACGGAACTCCAAGTTTGTCGAACGCAGTTTCGTCGACCGCAACTCGACGGATTTGTTCTCGACGACATTCCTCCTCAGCGGTTGTTAACGCTGGGCGTTAACAACTAACGCGAGCGTTAGCTCTCTTTCCAGAGAATCATCATCAATCAGCATCCTGTTCATAGGGTTAAATAACTATAGTACCTGCACACTATAAACACAAGCAAGATCAAATACATAGTGTGATTTGTTATTTCTCAAACTAAGAGAAGTGGAACACAAGCTCCAATAATCTCCCCATTTTGATAATAACAAATCCACCAATAAGAAATAAACTATAATTAAAGTAGTGTTTATAGTAAATGTTAAGCGTGATAAACATGCATACTCCCCCTATGTGGATACTCCCCCTACATGAATGCATTTCCTAATGAACTCCCCCTAAATAAAAGATTTTTTTTATTTCTTCAATTATTCTCCCCCTTTTGTTATAATCAAAAGAAGGTGTGATAGAGTTATAGCAACACAAAATAATATGCATTTAGTAGAGATAAGAGCAACTTGAATATAAATAGTGAACATAGCGACAGCAATTTATAACATCTTGTAGAAATTGTAAGTACAAAATATAATAAGCATTTTACTCAATTAAGTTGATGTTTTGAATTTAGATACACAAGTTGCAAGTTCATTTGTAATTTGTAACAAAAAGTAGCAAGAAAGATTATAAAAATATCAAGTAAAGATATGTTTACAATGTAAATAAATTTGCATTTAAAGTACACAAAAACATTGTAAAGATCATGCTTTGCTATCTAGTGCATTTACTCATGATTGTAGAAAATTGTATAGAAAATTTTTTTAGTCCAATTCTCATGAGTGGATGTATTATAAATGATAATGATGTGTTCAATAAGTGTGTTTTGATAATGTATACAAGAGTATAAATCAAACCACATGAAACTATGTAATGTAAGAACATAACTTGAATTGAATATAAACAACTTTACTTCCACAAATTTCAATGCACATATATTTTTTTGTATCTTTATTTTTAAAGAGAAGTGGCAAAAAATTTGTTTGCACAAGACACTTTATAATTCTTTTCAAGGTACCCAACCTCACAATGCTCATAAAGACTTATCAGGAGGTTCAAGTAGGGCTTGGTGGAGTTAACCTTGTCATTCATTATTTGCTTTTTAGATTAGTGACTAAGGACTCCGAATTCACTTGTTTTTGCAAACATAGAAATTTTATTTTATACGACATATTTCTCTAATCACAAGTGCATGAAGAACAAAGAATTCAAGAAAGAATTCAATGTTGTGTAGGTAAACTATTTATGAGATTCAAAATAAGTTCTTATACTACACAATTATGCAATAAGATTTAAAAACACATGTATATTAACAAAAATGTGTAAGTGAGAAAATCATTATCAAAGATAAAAACTTTACTTATACTTAGAGGCATGTAAAAACATTTCTACACATGTAATCTATAACCAATTTTGTTTTTGCATATTTTAAGATGATATTCAAGGCATGATAAAATCAAGACAATATTTTTAAGAAACTTGAAGGTTTAAATTAAACATTGAAAAGAATCTTTAAGCAATATATATAATCATCCTTGAAATAAACATTTAAGCACATATTTTTTTTTGAAGTAAATAACAAAAAAAAATTGAGCATAGAGGCTAACGTCAGGCGTTAGCTTCTTAACGCCGAGACAGAACATCAATTTTTGACTTTTTGAAAAATCTTTTCATGATACATTTGTAATAGAAATAGGCCTTCTTACAGTTGAAATTTCAGATATTATGAAGTTGATATGAAGGCTCTTTTTAAAAAAATATATATAAAGTACATAGATATTTTTGATAGCCTTTTATAAGGGTTAAAATGATATTTCTAAGACACCTAATTCTAACCTAAGCATGTGAAAACGTGCATTGGGTAGAGGTTTGGTAAAAATATCGGCAAGTTGTGATTCCGTCCCTATAAAGTTAATTTTAACATGTTCTTTCTTAATATGATCCATAATAAAATGATGTCGGACATCTATATGTTTAGATTTAGAATGATGTACGGGATTGTTTGTGAGATATATAGTGCTCTTGTTGTCACACTTTAATTCTATGTTATTTAGATGAACACCAAAATCTTCTAACGTTTGGGTCATCCACAAGGCTTGTGCACAACAACTACCTAGTGCGATATATTCGGCCTCGGTGGTGGAGAGGGCAACAAAATTCTATTTCCTACTCGACCATGATATAAGTGAAGGGCCTATAAAATGACACGTGCCACTAGTGCTCTTACGATCTAATGAACATCCTGCATAGTCCGAATCAAAAAAATCGTGTAGAATAAAACTATCATTATGAGGATACCATAAGCCTAATCTAGATGTTCCGATTATATATCTAAAAATGCGTTTAACCGCTTTCAAATGTGATTCTTTTGGGTTAGCTTGAAATCTAGCACATAAGCAAACAGAAAACATAATATCGGGTCTAGATGCGCTTAAATATAGCAATGAGCATATCATCCCTCTATATAATGTTTGATCAATAGAAATGTCGGCTTCATCTTTTTCTAATTTTAGTGATGCACTCATTGCTGTATTAGCTTGTTTTAGGTTTTCAAATCAAAATCTTTTAAGAATATCATGAACATATTTAGTTTGACAAATAAATATACCATCTTGTTTTTGTGAGATTTGAAATCTTAGAAAATAGGTGAGTTCTCCTACCAAGCTCATTTCAAATTCATTTTTCATCACTAAAATTACTTCATTACATAACTCTTCATTAGTAGCTCCAAAAATGATATCATCAACATAAATTTGCAATATAATCAAATCATTATCTACATGCTTAATGAAGAGTGTATTATCTGCACTTCCCATTTTATACCCGTGCTTTATCAAAAATAATATCAATCTATCATACCAAGCACGTGGTGTTTGCTTTAATCTATAAAGCGCTTTCTCTAATTTATACACATGGTTTGGAAATTTTTTATTCACAAAACCGAGGGGTTGTTCTACATAAACTTCTTCTTTTATAATCCCGTTTAAAAATGCACTTTTAACATCCATTTGAAATAATTTAAATCTTTTAAAGCTCGCAAATGCAAGAAATATTCTATTAGACTCAAGGCGAGCAACGGGTGCAAAAGTTTCATCAAAATCTACCCCTTCGATTTGTGAATACCCTTGTGCAACTAGTCTAACTTTATTCCTTGTAATTTTATAGTCATCTAGTTTGTTTTTGAAAATCCATTTGACTCCTATAACCGGATAGTTAGATGGCCTCTCTACTAAATTTCAAACCTTGTTACGTTCAAATTGATTTAATTCATCATTCATAGCTAAAAACCAAAATTCATCATTTAAAGCGGTTGAAACGTTTTTTTGGTTCTATTTCAGATACGAAACAAATGTTTGAAAAAGGCTCATGCAAAGAAGAACGTGTACTTACCCCTTTTAGATGGTTCTCCTATCACAAGCTCCTTTGGATGATTCTTAGTGAACTGCAATACGCTTGGAGGAACATATTCAATTATCTCATTTTCTTTCTCCTCTTGTTCTTCTTCTTTTTCTCTAAGTGATTCATCATCCTCATGTTCCAAAGGGGAAATAGGTTCGTCTTCATTTCCTGTATGATTAGAATCTACACAAGGAACAAACTCATCAAATCTTACATGTATAGACTCTTCAACTACTTTAGTTCTTTTATTATATATTTAATAAGCATTGCTAGTTGAAGAGTAACCAATGAAAATTCCCTCATTACATTTTACATCAAATTTTCCTAGTGCATCTTTAGTGTTTAAAATGAAACATTTACAACCAAACACATGAAAATAAGATACATTAAGTTTTCTTTTAAAGTAGAGCTCATAAGGTGTCAATTTTAAAATAGGACGAAGCATAACACGATTAATGATATAACATGAAGTATTAACCGCTTCGGCCCAAAATGATTTAGGCAACCCATATTCACAAAGCATAGTGCGTGCTAGTTCTTGAAGGGTTCTATTTTTCCTCTCCACTACACCATTTTGTTGTGGGGTGCGAGGAGCGGAAAATTCATGTTTAATTCCTAAATCATCACAAAAAGAAGAAAATCTATCATTTTTAAATTCTCCTCCATGATCCGAACGAATGCATTTAATCTTTAAATCAAGTTCATTTTGAATACGAATGCATAGTTTAGTAAATTCAAGGAAAGCATCGGATTTGAAAGATAGAAATAATGTCCAACAAAATCTAGAAAAATCATCAATTATTACAAAAGTATATTTTCTACCTCCCAGACTAGAAGTGCTAACCGGTCCAAATAAATCCATATGAATTAATTGAATAGGTCTAGTGGTAGAAATTAAATTTTTGCTTTTAAAAGAATTTTTTGAAAATTTTTCTTTTTTGCAAGGCGTACAAAGAGAAGATAAATTTCCATTAAGCATAGGTAATCTCTTAATTAATTTATCTTTTGATAATTTCAAAATAAGCTTGGTGCTAGAGTGACCAAGACGCTTATGTCAAAGTTCTAATTCTTCATTTTTAGAAATAAAGCATTTTGAAGAAGAATTTGAAAGATCATTAAAAGTAATCATATAATTTTGCAAAGATTTGTAGATGATTCAAATAATACATTTAAGCCTATATCACATAATTGACTAATTGAAATTAAATTATGTTTTAAGTCATCTACAAGTAAAACATTTGAGATTGAAAACGAATCGTTACCCACTGTGCCGATGCCCATGATCCTTCCTTTTCCGTTGTCACCAAATGTCAACATCCCTCCTTTCTTCATCTCAAGGCTAAGGAACTTTGTTTTGTTTCCCGTCATGTGTTTGAAGCATCCCGAGTCCAAATACTGCACGTCCTTTTTGTCCTTAGCCTGCCAACATACCTAAAAAGGAGATGAGAGTAAAGATCCGGATACCCAAGAGGTTCCTCCCATAGAATAGGTGGAAACCTTAGGCACCCAGATTTGCTTTATAGCATTACGACCCTTTTTCCTACACGAGTTAGAGGTGTGTCCAAATAAATGACATTTGGCACACGATATAAAAGGGGATGAGACCCTTTTTGAAGTTTTGGATAAACTCTTGTCAGAAAATGAGGTAACATTTGAATCTTTGGATTTATTAATAACAGTATTAGTGTTTCTGGAATTACAGCTAACGTCAGCGTTAGTAGTAAACGCCTGGCGATAGCTTCCAGAGCTATATCCAAGGCCATATTTGGCATTTCCATGACATTGGTTAGCCAAGATTATGTCCAGAGATCTTTGCCCAACTCCAAACTTCTTAATAGCCAAATTTAAATCATGAATACGAGCTTTGAGAGCGGTGTTTTCCGTTACTAACATAACGCACCGATTCACAAAACTCTTCTTTCCATCCTCTATTTGAGACATAGAGATTTTTAAAGTTCTTTCTAAATCCCCATTCTCCTCAGTAAGAAGTTCAATAGTGGAGTGGGATTTAGAAAAAGCTTCTTCAAGTTCTTTCACTCTTGCCAAGGAGTGATTGCACTCTTGGCAAGATACATTTTCTTTCCCCAATTGTTTAGATAATTTTTTGTTTTCTTTTAATAAAAGTTTATTTTCAGAATTTAGAAGATCAATATCTTTTAAACTTTTATTAAAGAATTTGCAAGTTTGTAAATACTCAATACATAAATCATCATAAGAAGTAGGGATAGTTACCGTAGTGTCGCTTTGGACACTGTTTTCATCCTCGGATGTCTTGTCACCTTTTCCCATAAGGCACATCTTTGTCTCTTCTTCATCGCTAGTGGATGAGCCGCTTGAATCCTCGAAGGAGTCATCCCATATAGCCGCTTTTAGGACATTCTTCTTCTCTTTTCCCTTGTGCCCTTTTTCTTTACGCTCTTTCAGATATTTTGGGCACTGGCTCCGAATATGTCCGGTCTTTCTACAATGGTAGCACTCCGGTGGTGGTCGTTCATCATCGTCATCGTCGCTACCTCTTCCTTTCTTTGATGAAGATCCTTTCTTGATGAAGTATTTCCGAAAGGTATTTCTCCTTTCCGGATTCTTCATGAACCTTTTGAACTTCTTCACAAAGAGGCTTTCCTCGTCCTCTTCATCATCATCTCCGTCAACCTCCTTCTTTGACTTTAATGCTAAGGCCTTCTTCTTTGGCTCCAAGTTGTACTCTTGTTGTTGAATTTTGAGTTCAACCTCATGGGTCTTGAGGTTCCCAATGAGGCTCTCAATTTGGAGCTTCTTCAAATCGTGCGACTCCGAGATAGCCGTCACCTTTGGATTGAACTTTGGAGGGAGAGACCTTGAAATTTTTCTCACCAAGTCGTCGTTAGAGAACACATTTCCAAGTACTTTTGAGTCGTTGACGATCTTGGTGAACCTTGTGTACATTGAATCTACGTCTTCATCCGCCTCCATCCGGAATTTCTCATACTCGGATTCAAGTTGGAAGAGCTTTGAATCCTTAACCTGCGAAGTACTTTCATGAGTAATTTCTAATAAATTCCATATATCATAAGCTGTTTCGCAAGCACAAGTTCTATTAAATTCCGTTCTATCCAAAGCACAAAATAACGCATTCATTGCTTTAGCGTTATTCTTACATCTCAACTTATCATTGTCATCTCATCTATCTTTAGGTTTTTCCATAGTGACTTCTCCAACAACAAATATTGGTGGAGAATAACTTTGTTCTACCATACCCCAAACGTCATTATCTAAAGCAGTTAAAAAACAACGCATTTTAGTTTTCCAGTAATTATAATCAGTTCCGGTAAATAGTGGAGGTCTACTAATCCCTTGACCCTCAGCGAAAGCGTGATCATTATGCGCCATTATTCCCGGTTGTGAAACCGTTTTGGAATAACATACCTCTGATACCAAGTGTTGGATCTGATAGCGCCCTTAGAGGGGGGAGGGGGTGAATAAGGGGTTAACTGTTTTTTAGAATAAACTTACAGATTTTAACAAAACAGAAAAACTTTTTTGCTTTGTCGCTAACGCTTGCCGTTAAGAGTCAACGCTGGCGTTAACTCTCCAGAAAAAAAGTATTTTCACTGAAATATTCAAAATGATTTTCTTAATGAAATATAATTCCAGAAAAGTTAGATATACTGAAAAAGAATTTTATATATCACAAAAATGATTACAAGGATAATATTTCAATAACGCTTGAAATTGGAGGCGACAACTTGAAAATCTCTTTTTGTTCCTTCACCGGTCCTTCTCCCAAGGACCGGTTGGCTATAGCATATCTATCCCCAGATAAGGCCTCTAGCCACCCCCTAGATCTACCATTGACCTAGTCGCCACGCACAAGGCGGCGAATTACCCCCTAAGCCGCACAAGGACCTAGTCGCCACACGCAAGGCGGCGAATTCACTACCGTTACAAGAAAAATATAAAAGGATAAAGATAAAATTAGAACAAATGACTCCCTAGAATGAAGAGCGTTGAAGGAGATGTTGAAGATACGCCATGACCACGGAGTTGAAGTGAGCGTCCTTCTTCAAATTTGTCGTTGAAAATCTCCTTCTCACTCTTGTTCCTCAATGTTGGTGTTGGGAGTTCTCTCTGAATTCTGGAAGAAATGCTCTCTCAGATCTCTGGAATGAGGGCTTCAATGCATCCCATGCTTCAGCAAACGAAATCAGATCTTTAAATAGAAACTGGAGCTAACGCGTGGCGTTAAGGGTTAACGCCAGCGTTAGTGAACGTGTACGGCAGTTGCTGAGATCGTGCATAGCGTCGGGAGCATGGCAGAACCAAATTTCGTCGAACGAAACTCATTTCGTCGAACGCGCCTTCGTCGAACGGAATCCCATTTCGTCAACCGCAACCGTCAGGATCGTGGCAGAAACCAATTTCGTCGAACGTAAACAATTTCGTCGAACGCGCCTTCGTCGTACGGAATCAAAGTTCGTCGAACGCAGTTTGTCGAGCGCAATTTCGTCGAGCGCAGGCTCATTTCGTCGAACGGAACTCAAAGTTCGTCGAACGCAGTTTGTCAAGCGCAATTACGTCAAGCGCAGGCTCATTTCGTCGAACGAAACTCAAAGTTCGTCAAACGCAGTTTGTCGAGCGCAATTTCGTCGAGCGCAGACTCATTTCGTCGAACGGAACTCCAAGTTCGTCGAACGCAGTTTCGTCGACCGCAACTCGACGGATTTGTTCTCGACAGCATTCCTCCTCAGCGGTTGTTAACGCCGGGCGTTAACAACTAACGCGAGCGTTAGCTCTCTTTCCAGAGAATCATCATCAATCAGCACCCTGTTCATAGGGTTATATAACTATAGTACCTGCACACTATAAACACAAGCAAGATCAAATACATAGTGTGATTTGTTATTTCTCAAACTAAGAGAAGTGGAACACAAGCTCCAACACTATCGACCATCATTCATCGTCATTGTGTAACATGCATGAGTCTGTCCGATGCGGGATTACTTGCAATAATGATATTAATAAATCTTATGTTAATAGCTACAGGAGAATGCAAAGCTTCAAAGAAAGAGAACATGTGTTGATCCGTATATATGCTGAGAGGTTCCTTGAGGAAATTGCTCGAAAATTAAATGTCAAGTGAATGTGTCTTTACACGGTTATCAAAAGAATTAGAACAAATGCTTAAGAACTAGATATTCCGCAGAGTATAGGAATTTCACCCATATGCAGCATAGAAGATTTGACTCCATTTTTTGAGTCATACGACTACATGTACCCTTCGCCTCCCGCCACTTCAGCTCCTCAACCCCAACTTTCGCCTATTACTTTGTTGCAACTCCAGTCATTCATTATTATCCCAGGCTTCACCTACTACACTACAGCTCCAGTCTCCGGCACTGATTGATCATTCGGCTTCTTCCACAGCAGTACCACATTCACCGACACAGGAATCATTATCCACATACACCGTTACCATTGTCAGCATCATCTTCAACGCCATCTTCAACAGTGTGATTTCCATTATCAGCACCTTCACAATACCGTCTTCAACACTGATTTCCTCTACTTCGACTAAAACATCTTCAGCACCATCTCCTACAACAGCAACACGAACTTCAACACCGTCACCAGCCTCAACAGTACCATTCTCGATTTCATCATCATCATCGGCTCCAACGACACCGTCTCCAGCCTTCGCAGTAGTTGTACCATCGAGCCCGACCCACGAGTTCAGGACACCATTAGAGCTAGATGGATTCACCTCGCCTTCAGACGAGAGCATGATCATCTTCATTCACGAAGATGAATGCTTTCAAGGAGGGGGGAATCGATGGGGATCACAACACACATCGGCCTACACGACGATCGAAGCCGTCTATTTTATGCGGATCGACGAGATTTATAGTTATTTATTATTATTATTATTATTATTATTATTATTATTATTTTATTTTTCATGTATTTTGAGGGCTGTCATGATCAAATAATCATGATCATCCATGATGGACCCTTAGTCTATGTATAGGGATAGAGGGTTCATGTAGAAGGGATTGAAAGTTTGAGTGAAGAAGAAAATCCTCCTTTCGATCACCCGATGTCGAAGCCGGAATCTAAGTGTCGAAGCTTAGTGGTTATCCCCTCCCCTCTCCTCATAGTCGGTTACCCCCTCCCTTAACAACCAGCCGACCACTCCATTCCCATTTCCCTCCCACAAAATCACTAGCCGGCTCCACCACCCCATCCCCGCATACTCCTCCAAAACCAGATACCAAAACCCCTTCCATTTCTCTCCACTTTTCAGTTTTCCGACCATCGCCGAAAAACACCTTTGGTGACCTCCCTTAAGCCACCACCACCTCCACAAAACTCATCCCCATCACCACTTTAAATCCTCTCATTTTTAATCTTCCAGCGATCGCCGGAAACTACCTCCGACCACCACCATCACCTCCGGACACCTCTGGCCGGCCTCCACCCTCCCACCACCATCTCCACTCCCTAGGCAACTCCCCACTACTCCACTACAACCATTTCCTAAAAAATAGGCCCACTCCTAAAATCCTTCTCCACCATTCCCTCTCCCATTTCACCACTTCCCACTCACGCCAATACCCTCTCCAGGCTACAACCGAACCCCTTCTCTCCAATTCTCAGCCAGCCATATCCCCCCTCTCCAAACTCCCACGACACATCTTTCCCTCTCACTAAACCGCACAAGCTCTGTCCAGGGAGGTATAAAACTGCTGCCAGACACTGAACCCCTCCAGCAGTCCCTTCACTCCCTCCCCTAAGCCTTCCAAAACAACTCTCCAACCTCTGGAAGTTCCCCAGCAGCCCATCCCTCTTCCCTCACAGGCCCCAGCTCTCCAGAGATCCCACCAGACATTGAAAAAACCCTCCCAACAGTTGTTCTCTATCATTCAACCCACTACAAAAACAATTCAGCAGTCCTCCAGCTGCGTTAGGCCTTCTGACTCCGTCTCTTCTACTCCCAGCCTGGACAACCTGGAAACACCTTCCAAATTTCTGTAACATCATTCCATCTCCCTTACCGTTCGTGCCAATCAACTCCAAGCCCCTCCACAGTCCCAGCCCATCTCCGGCCGTCCACAAACAGTCACCTTCAGCCCAATCCAACAGTTTGGTTCCCGGGAGTCCAAATCCAGTCTCCTTCCATCCCGGCCACCGGAGACTTGTCGGATACCCACCAAACCCTCTATGCCTTAGTTGTGTAAACCTTTAGTTGGAAGTCTTTTGTTTTGTGTTGAATCTCGTTTTAATTCTCGACTTGAGGAATATTTGTTTGTAATCTTTGCTTCCGTGTTTTGAAACATTGCACGTTCTCATTTACTTGAGTTATTTGATTGCGAGCTCTCTTACATTTATACGACCTCACTTGTTTATTTGCTTTTTAGCTTTAACTACTATGTTATATCTTAAATTTTGATTTATACACAAATTTATTATTGCAAGTTACTCGGCGGAATTATTTGCATTTAGTAATCATTCATTATCCCCCAATACGACCGTCCTGCGTCAATTGTTCTCTCGAGCGGCAAACCCTCCATGATAATAAGAGGTCTGGTTTTTAGCCCACTCAACTTATAGGGCATCACCTTTAGCTTTTAGATGTCAATTTCTCTTAGAGAGTAAGTATATAAAGTTTAATCAGCCAAGTAGTGGATCACTAATTTAGTGGCTTCAGTTGAATAAATTATAAACCATTGTGTTAAATAAAAATGAATGTCATCGCACAAGGAATTGTAAATATCTAAGAATGTTGTGAGATTGGACAACAAATTCTAACTCCAACTGACATTTTTTTAATGAAATAACCATACCTGGTCGCCAGTGCATCTATTTCATCAATAAATACTACCGATGGTTTATTTACCTGCATAGTTACATATGATGAGAATCAGATTATAAGGATTGGATTATAAAAATAAGATTATAAGAGTGAATATGAACAAAGAAAAAATTTTGTATTTCCTTCGAAATAAAATAAATAACAAGAGAAAAAGATGACCGACAATCATCTTAGTGATATATCAAAGGATTACTTTTGTTCTAACTTAATGATGCGGTTGAAAAATGCTTGTGATATGATGTGAAGTCATGAAACACATGTTACACAAGAGATGCAATGATATTTTTGCAATAAATTTTATCTATAGGAAAGCAACTTAACGATAACGAGCAAGCCGGAATTCTAATCGTTAATAATTTCATGGCATGCGAAGAGTTGCTAACTGGTAGCCTCTGATCCTAACAAGCATGTGTTGAGATATTTCTTTCCAAAAATAAACTATTAAATCTTGCATTTACCATTTATATTATATATTCATTATCTTAATATATTCAATAAATATGAATATCTAGTTTTAATTTTAATATATTTCCAAATTGGATCTTTAATGGAAAGGAGTGTATCATCTCTTGCCTTTCGCTTGAGATTAATATGGTTTGGGCAATCTGCAATAATTATGTATTAACATTATACTAAATACCATCTAGTCAAGTTATCTATAAGGTATGAGGTTTTACAATTTACATTTGGGGGGTCATCTTGACTTATTAAAAAATATATTTCTCATCATCAATAATTGTATCCCAACTATTCAAGGTTTTGCTTTATTAATACCCATTTTCTATTTGTTCCAATCAAATTCTACTAGAGGTATTAAAACTAGACTATGTGAATCATCCTGAATAATTTTCATCCATGTTACCCTTGGTCTACTGCTCCTACCACATCTTTCAACATTAAGTTTATATACTCATCTAACTGGTATATTTGTTGTTATACATGTCCAAACCACATAAGCCTGATTTATATTTAAGTATGTTCGATAGATGTCACTCTCAATGATTTTCTAATATAATGACAATTTAATCTATCTTTTTGAGTTTTGTCACATCCATCTTAACATTAACATTTCTATCACACTCAATTTAGATATCAACTAATGCCCAACAATCAAATCCAAAAAACATTGTCTAATAGAGAATTTATTGAAAAATAGGGTTTTTTTTTTAAGTTGAGGTCATAATTTTCCACATCGATGAAATGTTTAAAGTGTAAAATCAATAGCCAATTATTTCCATTGAATAAAATGTACCAAAAAAACAATAATAATTTACCCTCTTACCTTGGCTCTCATAAAAAGATCTCGTATCCGAGCAGAGCCAACACCAACCAAAACCTCAACAAATTCAGAACCAGCCATTTGATAAAATGGTACACCAGCTTCACCAGCAATAGCTTTTGCAACTAATGTCTAGCAAAGTTAAGAGTCGACTAAATTATATTGGACAGACAGAATCAAGGAAGTATCTTCAAAATATTATTTACCTTTCCACAGCCAGGAGGACCTTCCAGAAGTACGCCGTGAGGAGGCTTTATACCCATCTTATCAAACAATTCTGGGTTCTTCAGATATCTAACCAACTATAAAAATCATAGAACATCGGTTAAGGGGAATGTGTGCTGCATAAATGCAGTCTATCCCTTCATAAAAAATTCTTTTTAGAAATGTATTGACCAGATGAGAAAAAAAATTATTTGGTACAAGATGTTTTCCATAATTCCATTTGTACAAGAGTTTAGAATTATGCCAAAATCTTCACTCAACTAGCTTGGTAAAAAAAGTAATATGGAAAATTCTGAAGAAAGTGCACAACTGAGAAGAAATTATTCTACAATATCTCACCTCCAGTAGTTCCTCCACTGCCTCATCAATACCTGCTACATCATTGAATGTCACTCCTGTAGATCCCTAGAAAAACAAACAGGTTAAAGCATAAGATTTACCTTGTCTCTCTTTATACCAGTATGATGTGAAAAGCTGAACATATAGAAAACAGATGTGTGGTGGGTTTGATCAAACTTAAAAGGTTAAAAGCATACATCAACTCGAGCTTGTGGTTTGGACTGTCCAAACTCTATGCCTTGCCAAATATCCTATAAGAAACATGTGGGAAACATAAAAAAGAATTTTTTTTACGCAAACTACCATATACCAATGAAAAGTTCAAGTAAATTTACAAGTATATTCAATGAATCCATAAACAAGAGAGAGGTACCCATTTCCTGAAGTTCTTCGGTCTCCGTGATAAAGTGAAACGAACAAGAAGGACCATAGTTACAAAGACCAACAACATTAATCTCAGCACCTCAAGACTAGAAGAGAGACCACCAAAAGTATATAACTCGTACACTTTTGACAAAAATCCTCCCTCGCTGTTTATGTCAACGATATATTCCCCTATCCCTTCAGAAATATTGGAAACAATACCAACTGCAAGCTTAAGAAATGGTCTGACCAAAGGCCAGACAACATATACTGTAACGGCATACAAAAAGCTGGTGACTGCAAAGGCTGCAGATGCCATGAAACCCGCTGTCACTGCTGCAACAGCAGCTATTAAGACTGTTACCATACCAAATTCAGCCATGACTCTACTGGATATGGAAGATGCCACGGGATGGGGATACTCTACTAGTTTGCCCACATATGACTGCATCATAAAATCAAGACAAACATCAGTACAGTTATTATACCAAAAATAATGACATTTCAGAGAATAAAGGAAGAAAAGACCAAGTAAATAAAATATGTAGATATAGTTAAAATATTGATATATAGCATAAAGGTTCATAAGAAATCAGTTTTTATTGTCTAGGTTGAAAAAGACTCTAGATTGCAGTGTTTGCATTCACATATTGCCAATTCTTGTTAACATAAGTGGAGCTTCTGAACTCACAAGGTTTTTCCATCCATTGAAGAACTCTGTGGCTTTAAACTAGAAATTCATGCTTGCGAAAAAAATGATGGTCCTATTAAACCCTAAAACTGCTGAAGATTATCCATAGTGGTTGATTTCAGAATTCATCATGTGATGTGCTATAATATCCCGAAATTTGGAAGTGCTTTCCTGAAGCTATTGGTTTTTTGATAGGGTGTACCGGCGTGGGCAATAGACTATTGAGGGTATCGGTAGAGCGATATATCATGTTTTCCGGTCTGGTATGCTCTGGCGTAGTGGTATCATTGTTGTGATCTTTGATTGTCAATGTCTTGTGTTCTTGGATCATCGGGCAGTTGTTGATAGATCGTCAAGCAGCTGGTGGTGGATCGTTGAGCAGTTGGTGGTAGATCGCCGAGCAGCTAAGATTGGATCGTCGAGCAGTTGGTGGTGGATCGCCGAGCAGCTAAATTTGGATCGTCAAGCGGTTGTTGCTTGGTCATCGAGCAGCGGTTGTTGCTTGGTCGAGTGTTGAGCACTTGTTATGTGGTCAATCAACCAACCATCGGTCGACAATTGGAGTTTTCATGCCAATCGGAATGTTCTTTTAGGTTTTGCGATTTGTTGTTGAATCCCTTGGGACTAGATCCTAGGGTTGCGATTTGACCCTAGAATGGTTGGGGAGTTTATTAGGAGAGTTAGGGCTCCGCCCAACTCTACTCTCCCTTTATTTCCTCTCTTCCCTTCTCTTCTCTCTCCCCCCTTCCTAATTTCTTGGAGAAATCCATGAGGGAAACAATGGAGAACAATGAATGAGTTCCTAGCAAGAGGTATGTGGTGCTTTTGCGGAGATGAAGAGAGATATCGGAGAATTTTTGGGGGATGGAGTCCGAAGAGATGTCAGATGATCGTCAATGAAAGGTTGGGCTTGGAGGAGTAGATCCATGGGCTCCTTGCTTCATATTTGAGATTGGAACGTCGTCATGTTTAAGGCAATGTCTCTTCCTCTTCCAGGTATCCTGATGCATTTATTTACGCAATTGATAAATAGATTGCATGCCCAGATCAATCTATATACTCGATCGGAGGTTATCTCTTATACATGGATCGGTGGTAGGTGATCCCGATCCCATGTTGTTAGTCATTTGTAATCGGCGATGAAGCCGTAAGCTAGGCATTTTGAAATGAAGTCAATTAGACAAATTTGGTCGAGATTAGTGGTGTTTGCTTGTCGATATCATTTTTGTGTGATTTGATGTGCGCATGAGATCACTGAGGTAAATCTGTGAGATTGAGAATTTGGGGCTTGATAATGGAAATTGAATTGACTAAAATTAACGAATGGTAGGAGGTTTTGGCAGGTTTGTTGAAATAAAACCCTATTGGTGATTAGAGCATTTTACATAAGTTTGTGGGTTGATGGATATGGATGATAAAGCCTTTATAGGGCATTGCATTTTGTTTGCACTAAAAGAATCTTATGGGTAATGGAAATGGTAGAATGAGATGACCCTACTGATATCTTATCTTGGAACATGTCTGGACTGCCCGTATACACCAATATATGAAGCTATTGCAATGTGAATTGTGATGACTGTTTAATCATTTACTTGCTTGTGATGGAGAATGGATAAGCAGAAGTTCCGAAAAGGCTATGTCTGGTGAGAATTACGTTGGAGTCCTTGATAGGACAGTTGGATATAGATAGGCCGGGGTCTGAAAGGGCTTTGACTTGGCGACAATTTTGTGGAAAGCCGGGTGAGATGACATTTGGTCGGGGCGGGAACACGGTGGCGTAAGACACGATGAACTGGCACCTGGAGAGACGTGACGCTAGGGTTGTGCTTAAAAATCACAAAAATCACACTGGACCACTCCACATTTCAACCGCACCACTTAACATTTCAACCGCACCACTCCACATTTCACACCGCACCACTCCACATTTCACACCGCACCACTCCACATTTCACACCGCACCGAGCGTTACTAATGTAATGCAATTTGGAGATCTGGAAAATCGATTATCATGTGAAGCGATCCAGGTTCTATGCAATGGAAATAACTATTATGGGCTTTCACGCCTAGTTATCGTGTTACAAGTCTTCATGCCTATTTTAACTAATACGAACCACTAATGTATTATTGGTAGTTGAATCAATTAATGTGTGTCATTAATATGTTAATTGCTATTAATGTGTTGTTGGTAGTTGAGTCAAATAATATCAGTTATAAATATGTTAGTGGCTAGTTGGGTTATCTATATTATTATATAAAGGGAGTACCTGAGGAACAGCTCCCGCACCGTTAACAACGCATTTTGGAGTCCTGAAACTGCTCTTCCGCCTTCTGTGAGCATCACATGCTTCTCCGTGTCACGGACCGCCAATTCGACATGCATCAATTAGCCGCCTAGTGCCAATTCGAAGCACGTAGAATTGATATCTATATATAGCCAATTCGACGTGCGTCGAATTGTTCGTTTGTTGCCAAGTCGACGTACGTCAAGTTGGTGTATATATAGACAATTCGACGTGTGTTGAATTGGCTGTCTAGTGCCAATTCGAAGCATGTTGAATTGGTTTAGAGCTATATACAACCAATTCGACATGCGTTGAATTGGTGTATCTATGTATATATAGCCTTATCAAATAGTGTGTGTGTGTGTGTATACACACACACGAGTGACAGTGCATAGGGGGCCATGTGCAGCTGCGACAGTACCCCGGCCAAGATAGTACCTCCACCCATGCTAGCCTGCGCGCGGATTTCTCATTTATCTTGAGCGGGCGCGGGTGAAACCCGCATGCCCAAGAGCAGGCGAGCACGAGCAGAGGTACTGTCCTAAGTCTATTCTCTCGTCCTAAGTTATAAGATTTCAATTTACAGACCAAGTGAGACAGCTTATGGAACTGATGTGTACCTTCATGATGATCAAAGCCGCTGATGATATTCGACACCAAGAAGCTGAAGCATGACACCAGGTTCCCCTTGTTGCACTCTCCAACATAATTAATGGCCTCACATCACGGCAAGGCGTTAACATCACGCTAACACATGAAGACAACTCAACAAATTTTGCGCCCCCCCCCATCTCTCCAACCAGTATGAAACCAAGTTCGTCGGCCACTACTCTTGAACCATTACTTTCGACATTGCTATCCAGTCGGAACTACCACTCTTGACCCCCGTGGTTCCCATCCTGTAGGCTCATCAGTCGCCCTTGATCATCCGCATCCACCGGGTACTCTTGCCCCAACTCAAATCAACTAGCCATCGGGATCACCGCTACTACACATTGGGATCATTGATTCCATCTCTACGCAGGCAACGACACCGCGACAACATCGCAATCGACCATCTCATCATTGATCACGACGAAGGCTCGTCGCTCGAGGAAGCCTCAGCTCGGGCAACAAGCTACAAAGAGCTATTCTGGAGAGAAATTAACGAATCAGATAATCAAACCGTCGGAGACTCATTCAAGCTTGACGGCAAGCTCGATTCGAATGACATGTGGGATGTTATGGGCTTTCGCACCTAGTTACCATGTTACGAGTCTTCGTACCTAGTTTAATTAATATAATCATTAATGTATTATTGGTAGTTGAGTCAATTAATGTGTCATTAATATGTTTTGAATCATCATTAATATGTTAGTTGTCAATTAGCCCATTTAATATATGTCATTGATATGTTAGTTGATGGTTGAATCTTGTAATTTTATTTAAGTGCCCCTTAGAGGATGAATGAAGCATGCATGAATTGAATTCTATTCCATTGTCCCTAGTAATAAGATCATGGTAACTTTTAAATATATCGTTAACTATTTTATTTTATGTTATATTAACAAACTAACAGTATATGTTTAAATCACTCATATGTATTATACATTTATACTATGTATGTTTAAATCAATTAAACTTATTGTTTCGGTTTTTTAACGTTTTATTCTTACAACCAATTTTGTATAATTATTTCACACATTTTTTATTTAATATTACAAAAAATGTGAAAAAATTGAACACATTTATTAGTTGATTATTTAGATGTTTTTAATATAAATTTATAGGTTTGAAAAAACTCATAATCAATTAAAGATATTTAGCTTTTAAATCTTCTTTATTTGCTATAAACTTAGTGTTATAAAAATAAAATTATTGTATAAAATTAAATATAAGGGTTTTAGGTTGAGCAGGACAAAGACGGAGTATATAGAGCTTAAATTTAGTAGTGCAAGAAGACTTAGTCATTAAATTGGGTGACCAAGATATTTCTCGCAGTGAGTGCTTTAAATATCTGAGATCGATAATTCAAAAAGATGGAGGTGTAGATAAAGATGTGATATATAGAATCCAACCAGGTTGGTTGAAGTGGAGAGGCGCGTCTGGGATCTTATGTGATCGTAAAGTACCATTAAAACTTAAAGGCAAGTTTTCTCGTATTGCAATTAGACCAGCAATGCTCTACAGTTCTGAGTGTTGGGCAGTGAATGATGTACATGAGCAAAAAATGGGATTTGCGGAGATGAGAATGCTTAGGTGGATGTGTCGTCACACGAGACTGGATAAAATTAGGAATGAATGTATCAGGGATAAGACAGGAGTGGCGCCAATTGTATAGAAGATGCAAGAAGCTCGTTTAAGATGGTTCGGACATGTACATAGGAGACCATTAGAGACACCTGTTAGGTGTTGTGAGAGTTTAGTCACTAGACATGTAAAACGGGGGAGGGGTAGACCAAAAAAGACATGGAATGAAACTATATGGAAATACATGATGTACTTAGGCATTAATGAGACTATGATTAAAGATAGGGCACAATGACGACAGAGGATCCATATAGTTGACCCCACTATGGTGGGATAAAGGCTGGAGTGTTGTTGTATAAAATTAAATATATTTTACAATGTATCATTTTGTATTTGTTAATAATATTTTATCTTGGCTACTCTTCAAATTTATTTTGTAATATACATGACTCATTTTAATCTATTTGTATATTAAAATTTTTTACTATTAGAACATATAATTATAGTTAGTATACATAAAAATAAATTTATATTTATAAGATATGAAAATTCAATATTTTAAAATATCTCTGGCATGTCTCCGACTTTCAACATCCGACATTTAAAAACTCAATCTGAAATGTCGCCGACATTCGATATTTACAACCTTGGTATCTGAAAGTGCACAGTTAACCTCACTAGAATTCTCTAGAGGGGGGGTGAATAGAGATTAAAAATACTTTGTGCAATTATATATATATGTATGATAATCACAGATTTAAGCTTTCCACACACCAATAAGAATTAAGCAAATAAAGAAGAAAAATAAGAAGAAAATCACAGCACAACACAAGAAAATATAGTGGTTCCTCAAACTTTGGGTAGTCCACTCTTCTACCCCCTTGGTAGGAATTCACTAACTTGCACTGAGTCTTTTGATAAGGAGACTCTTAGAACCAGACTGAGTCTTTTGATAAGGAGACTCTTAGAACCACTACAACTGAATTTTTTGAAAAGAGATTCTAAAAACTCTTTTACACAGTTTGAAAATGAAATAAGAATAAGAATAAGAAGTAGAACAAGTAGAAGAACAGAGATCAATATATGTAAGAAGGAATCTTCTTCCTAGCAAGAAGATTAGAAGCACAAGTATAGTGAATATGATCTCTCTTCTATAGTGAGAAGGAGATTGTAAGCTTTTCTCTCTTTTGTGAGAGCTTTCAGAATTTGCAGCAGAATGACTTGAGAAGATGAAGGCTTTTTCTTTGCTGCAGCACACTATCTCTTTTCTCAATTTTCTCACTATTCACTTGGGAGCTCTTCCTCTTTTTCAAATGTATATGGTGGATCACTTCTTGTTATTCTCTGCCGACCTCCTTCTTATTTATAGCTCTGTTTAAAATATATTGCTAAGAGGGAATAATCAATTAGCAGACACAGAAATAGAAAGAGATAAGAGTTTCCATAATTAATATTTCTGTAGAAGGAAATGAATTCATTCTAATTTCAAATAATATCCATAATAGTCTTAATCAAATTAGCCAAGAATCAAATAGAAGGAAAGGCTGATTCAGAACGGCTATAAAAGAATAATATCATTCCATAAAAAATCAGATCTACAGAAAGAAGGAAAGAGATCTGGCGTGTTTTTGATTTACTTATAGATATCGACGTGCGTCGAATACTATTCGACGTAAACGTCGATTTCATCCTGGCTGGACGTCGAGAGGAGAATAAGGAAGGTGCGTCGACAAAGGTGCGTCGACAAAGGTGCGTCGACTTTATCAAATGCATCGACTAGAAGTCAGAGGTACGTCGACTATGATTACGTCGAATTCTTCTAAGAGTTACTTCGACTCATTCTGAGAGAAACGTCGAATATATTTCGACGTTGCGTCGAATACTATTCGACGCATATTTACTTAGCCTAATTTTTCATACTTAAAATTTATATTCTTCTTAATTCTAGGGGTTAAGATAAATCATTTCCCCAACAATCTCCCCCTATTTGTCTTAACCCTATACAGAGAGAAATTGTATCAGCTTTTATTCAATAAAGCAAAGCATTTATATAGAGAAAAAATATGCTAAGCAATCAGAAGAAGATAGAATAAGAAATTATATAAACAAATTTCATGTTCAGTTGACTAATCAGCATTTGAGCATAGACAATTGTTCAAATAGAGTATATCATCATTGTTCAGGGGTAGGAGTTTTTCTCTTCCTAGTAAATACTTTTGTGGGTTGTTCCTTCTCAGTAGCAGGTGATTCCCTCAGCTCCCCCTGAGTCAAAGTAGTTTGCTCCCCCTGGAATGGAACTTCCTTTGAGCCTTTTTCTTATTCTTCAATTTCTCTTTTATCTCCAGTTTCAGGTATAACAGCATCTGACTCCCCATGAGCTTCAGCTTCCTCTTCAGCTTCATTCTCTGCTCTACTTGCCTCCCCTTGCAATAGATCCACTTGTTGTGCAGCTTCTCTTGCTATAATCAGTACATTTGATATCTGCTCTTCAGTATGTAGCTCTGGTACTACTTCATTCTCAATGGTCTTGAGTAGAGCTAAACTGTCAGATTTTGAAGAATGAGAGGTTTTGTGAGAGGGAGTTTTGTGGTTGGAGAGCTGCTCTTCATCTAACTTCTCCCCCTTCTTGACCTTCTTAGCCAAGGAGGTTAAGAAAGATCTGGTGACTTTAGAGGAAGAGATAGAAGTCTTCAGGCTTTGCACAGAGGCACTAACCCCATCTATTTGGGTCTGCATGTGTAAGATGGAGAAATGAATCTTGGAGCAGTGCCCATCCAGCATTGCTTGGAATCTTTGGGCTGTGGATTGGATGCACTGAGTGATGAGGTTTTCAGTGGATGGAGATGGTTCAAAATGTGGTGGTGGAGGAGGAGAATGTGATGAAGGTGGAGAGGGGACTGTATCATTGTGATGAGATATATTTGATGGGGGCGGAGGAGGAATAAAGGAGGGTTGAGCAGGTGACTGAGTTAGTATTTGTGAAGGTGTGGATGATGATGGTACAGAAGAGATGTCTGTATGAGTAGGAGGAGGGGGAGGTGAAGATGGATGAGCAGGAGAGATAGGAGGAGATGGAGTCATTTCAGGAATGGAACCAGGCTTGGGAATTTGCCTGGTCCATTTAGAGAAGAGGGCTATTGACATCCTTTTTCCTGGAGGGATAGGGATTCCTTTTGACCTACATAGGTCAGGGAAGGAGTGGAAGAGTACTTGACTCATGATTCTCATATAGGCATTCTCTTTGTGAGAGTATTTGTAGCATATCATTTTGAGCAGGAGGCTGGCCCAGTCTACCTTCTTCTTCAGCACAAGGGCCCCCATGATGTTCAGTTGTTGTTTGGGTACTGCATCATGGGCAGAGATCTTGCATAGTAGAATTTTTCCTACTATATCTGCCAGTAATTTATATTCATCAGAAAAGTCAATTTTCTTCAGGTGGATTGGTCTATCTTTTGAAAACTTCATGGTGATTAATAGATTCTTGATTTCATCAGGAGTGAGTTCCACGGGTTCATCACCTGATAAGGGAATGATGAAGGAGACTTGTTTAGTTGCTCTTTAGAAACTGATTTTATTTCCCTATTTGAGTTGAACAAAGATAACATTGGAATGTACCTGATGGAAGATCAAAGGTGGTCCTAATGTGTTCTGCAGAGATTGAGACAGGTGTCTCATGGATTGTTCCTTGGATTTCTCCTTGTTCAGATATCTGAACATGAGTCATGAGCTCTGTGAGTTCTGTCTCCAGGAGCTTGCATCTTGTGGAGATGAGCTTGTCTAATCCAGCTTCAGTAAACAGAGTTATGATGCTCTTGTAATTTTCTGCGGCGGCTTGGAAAGATTCGAGGTCAATGTCAAAGCCTGAGTTGGTCTTAGGAGCCATTTTAGGTCAGTGAGAGAGAGGAAGAAATGGTTGGACTGAGGAACAAGAAGGATGAAAGATGCAGATGTCGTGAAGGTTTCTAACTGAAGAGTCTATTTAAGTCAGGTGAAACGTCGAATCGAGGCACAATTCGAGGCTTATTCGGTACAACAGTGGATGTGACCGAAAATATTTTAGTATTGTCGCTCGTTTTCATGAAGTCGACGTTACGTCGAGTGGAATTCGACGTGAGTGTCAATATAGTCTGGTTTGGGATGATAGGGTTTCCTATCGACGTATGCGTCGATTGGAGTCGATGCATGCGTCGATTTTATTTATTGAACTGAGTTATCGACGGTGCGTCGATTCGAAGTCGACGTGACTTTATTTGACAGATTCTGGGTTTTCCTGAGTGATTCTTTCTTCCTAATCCTAAAGTTTTCTAAGTTATCCTAGGACTAGTTTTATGAGCAATTTGATTGATTATGCCAACACTGTTTGGCAGTGTGGCCAATTTTATTGCAAATATAACACCTGATTTTCTTTTGACTAAGAAAATTTGAGTTTAGAGAGGGATATTGGTGTTGATTAGGATAGAAATTTTGATTATGATAGAAATTTTGGTTAGGATAGAAGTTTTGATTAGGATAGAAATTATGATCAGGATGAATGAGTCCTGAATGGGGGTTAAGATGGAAGTTTTTTGGAGAATAGACATGTCCTGTAATTATGTTGCTCTGAGTGTTTATGCGTCGATATCTATTCGACGTTTGTTGATAGTTGCGTCGATTTATATTCGGCGCTTTCTCCAGATTGTGTTGATCTAAAATCGTCGTATGTAAGAAGTTGCGTCGATTGGAAGTCGACGTTGTACAACCCGGGGTTCGCCTGGCTCCTCCCATGGATCTCGCGGAACATTTTTCGGGATAATATAGGCGAAATCACCAATCAAAGGTCTCGGCAGCTAGGGTGAGGCGAGATCGGTGGCTTGGTCTCGCTCTCTCCGCGCTCGGCAGGAGGGCCTCGTTCCTCAGGTTCAGCGAGACCCTTGAGGTCGCAGAGACAACAGGGGCTCGCGCATACACTTTTGCGAGACCAAGAGGGCGAGCAGTCCTCGCAGACCCCTCTTCCAGGGGACTGGAAGCTAGAATTACCCTTTTGCCCCTGAGGATCTGTCAATAGCCACCCCAGATAGCGGAGTTTGGCTGTTAGCAGACCAAGTTGGGGTGCGTATAGTAAAACCAAGAGGCGGAATTCTGCTATTTGCAGACCAGTTCAGGAAAACTATAAATAAGACCCAAAGGGCACCTTTGGAGAGGATTCCAGTTTTCAGGCTTCTCTCTCCTCTGGCCATCCTTGCCGAGACTCCTCAGAGCTCTCCAAGGTGCCCGGGCCTCAGCTTTGGCTCTGGAGGGGAAGCAATCTAAAGATCTTCTGGGTGTGTGGTGGGACCTCCCTGCTGAGACTAAGGGTCTGTGTTGAGTTCTGAGACCCCGACTTGCCTTCTCCGAGGGATAAGTAAGTGCTAGTCGCCCCCCAACCTGTTGGGGGCCCCGAGCTCCACAAGAAACCAGTTTCTGGTTTCAACATTCTTGGTGCGGTGAGCGTGGAGCTCGGGAGGCCCGGGCACCTTGGAGATTTTTAGCTCTACAGACGTACTTTTATTCAAGCGTCGAGTTGAGGTCGAAGCATCTGAGAGATTACGTCGAGTATAATTCGACGTACTATCATTCATGCGTCGATATGAAGTCGACGCAATTGTATCTTCACAAATTTTGCTTTTCCCTTTTTCTGATTTTATTTCTTTATTATTTGTTTCTTTTGACTTGGTTGCCTTCTTAGAAGTAGTTTGAGAGTCTTCATCTGTATAGTATGATGTTTCATCAAAATGGTTTATCTCATTGAAGGAGTCTTCTTCTTGGTTTATTGAGTTAGTGGGTTTAGTGAATTTAACAGGGCTCATCCAAGCAGGTTTGTTGGATGGATTAAGACTAGCTGAGGGATCAGCTCCTAGCCCAAGATTTTTATGTCTTCTTGTTTGTTTTTCTGTGATTTCTTTAAGTGTTTGGCTTCTCATTTTTATTGATTCTTCAAAAGCTTTTGTTTGGGATACCTTATTCTTAAGAAGCTGGTTTTCTATTTTAGCCCTCTCTATTTCTTTTTCTCTGATGTTAACCATTAACTCATGATTTTTAGAATAAGTATCCTCTATATTTCTCTGGGTTTTAATGACATTAATTTGTTCTTTTAGATTCTTAATTTCTTGTTTAGCTCTTAGTTGATCTAAGCATAATCCTTTAAAATCATTTTTGAAATCATCACACAGAAAATCTATGTCATCAAAGATACTTACATCATCCTTATCCTCAGATTCCTCTATGAGAATAAGGCTATTTTCTTTATCATCTTCAGAAGAGATGCTTCCTTCTGATTCTGTCTCACTCCATGATTTAGCAACATCATCTTTCTTTGAGTCTTCAAGAGCCATTAAGCATAGGTCTTCTTGCTTAGACTCTTCATTGTCACTTTTAGAAGAGGAGCTGTCCTCGGAGTCGGTTTCACTCCAGGCTTCTGCAATAAAGCCTCTTTCTTTCTTCTTTCCCTTTTTCTTGAGATCTTTCTTTTTCAGATCTTTCTTTGTCTCAGCATTTTCTGGACATTCTGGGGCAATATGTCCAGGTTTCCTGCAGGAGTAACAAATGATTTCTTTAGTAGGAGTTTTATCATACCTTGGTTTTGATTCTCTCCTTCTAGACCCATCTGTCCTGACCCATTTCTTGAATCTTCTGGCCAGGAGGCTGAATAACTCTTCTTCAGTGACAAAGGTCTCTTCTTCTGTTGCTTTCAAAGCAATGTTTCTATCTTTTGAGGAGGTTGGAGTGTTTCCTCTTCTTTTCTTCTCTTCTCTGGTTTTCAGCAGTTGCTCATAGGATTTGAGTTTTCCTAAGAGGGCGTCTGTTGAGATTTCCTTTTGTCCTCTTGTATCTCTTATTGCCCATATTCTTGAGTCCCATGAACTTGGGAGACTCATTAACAGTTTGTCATTGATTTCTGTGAGAGAGAGATCTCTATCCAGGCTCCTTAATTGATTTATGATCAGACTGAATCTATCATACATCAAAGATATGCTTTCTTCATGCTTCTTTTGAAAGTTCTCATATTGGGAGATCAATAGAGCCTTTCTATCTTTCCTTTCATCAGCACTTCCTTCTACCATCTTTGTAAGAGCCTCCCATATTTCTTTGGCTGATTCACAGTCAACAACCCTTTGAAAAATTTCATCTGAGAGGGTTGAGACAAGAATGTTTACAGCTTTTGCATCACATGTTCCTGCCTTCTTTTCTTCAGCTGTCCACTCAGCCTTTGGGACAAGTATTTGAGTCACTTCACCACTTGAGTCTCTTCTATAAGGCTTGGGAGGACCTGTCAAGATAACATTAAATAATTTTTCATCAATAGAATTCATATAAATCCTAATTCTTGTTTTCCAAATTGCAAACTTTTCAAGATTACACATTGGTGGTCTGGTGGAAGCATAATCCTTGATTTGTGTCATGTGAAAAATAATTTTTAGAAATATATATATATATGAGGTAGGATCTTTTTGATCAAGGAGTTACCCTTTTTAGATCAACCTCCCTTTGATACCAATTGAAAGTGCACAGTTAACCTCACTAGAATTCTCTAGAGGGGGGTGAATAGAGATTAAAAATACTTTGTGTAATTATATATATGTGTGATAATCACAGATTTAAGCTTTCCACACACCAACAAGAATTAAGCAAATAAAGAAGAAAATCACAGCACAACACAAGAAAATATAGTGGTTCCCCAAACTTTGGGTAATCCACTCTTCTACCCCCTTGGTAGGAATTCACTAACTTGCACTGAGTCTTTTGATAAGGAGACTCTTAGAACCAGACTAAGTCTTTTAATAAGGAGACTCTTAGAACCACTACAACTGAATTTTTTGAAGAGAGATTCTAAAAACTCTTTTACACAGTTTGAAAATGAAATAAGAATAAAAAGAAGAAGTAGAACAAGTAGAAGAACAGAGATCAATATATGTAAGAAGGAATCTTCTTCCTAGCAAGAAGATTAGAAGCACAAGTATAGTGAATATGATCTCTCTTCTATAATGAGAAGGAGATTGTAAGTTTTTCTCTCTTTTGTGAGAGCTTTCAGAATTTGCAGCAGAATGACTTGAGAAGATGAAGGCTTTTTCTTTGCTGCAGCACACTATCTCTTTTCTCAATTTTCTCACTATTCACTTGGGAGCTCTTCCTCTTTTTCAAATGTATATGGTGGATCACTTCTTGTTATTCTCTGCCGACCTCCTTCTTATTTATAGCTCTGTTTAAAATATATTGCTAAGAGGGAATAATCAATTAGCAGACACAGAAATAGAAAGAGATAAGAGTTTCCATAATTAATATTTCTGTAGAAGGAAATGAATTCATTCTGATTTCAAATAATATCCATAAGGGCCCGTTCGGATCCCTGGAATTGGAATTGGGAATTGGAATTGGGCAGTGGAATTCCAATTCCAGTGTTCGGATGTAAGGAATTCCCGCGGAATTGGAATTTGACCAATTCCATGGAATTCAGTTTTGTACTATGGCCAATTCTTAGGGGTAAAGACAGATATTCCATGGAATTCAGTTTTGTGCTATGACGAATTCTTTGGAGATCTCATCGTTGTTGCCCGATCTCGCCGTCGTCGCCTTATCTCGCCGTCGTCGCCCGATCTCAGCGTCGTCGCCCGATCTCGCCGTCGTCGCACGATCTCGCCGTCGTCGCCCGATCTCGCCGTCGTCGCCCGATCTCGCCGTCGTCGCCCGATCTCGCCGTCATCGCCCGATCTCGCCGTAGTTGCCGGATCTCGCCGTCGTAGTCCGTTCTCGCCGTGGTCGCCCGATCTCTCCCTCGTCACCCGATCGCGCAGTTGTCGCCCGATCGCGCAGTCGTCGCCCGATCACGCCATCGTCGCCCGATCACGCCTTCGACGCACGATCTCGCCGTCGTCAGCCGATCTCGTCTTAGGAACAATTTTAGCAGGTTCGACCCTAACACAACACTTCATAGTGCTTTACCATAAAAATGATGACATTGAAGAATTTCTAAAGCCTTTCAGCTGCCAAAAAAGAGATGAACATGAGGTTCAAACTTTATTTTGTAATTAATATAATATAATTACCTTGACGAAGATAAAATACTTTCAACTGAAACACATAATTAAGGAAACAATATAATCACTATCCAAATACTTTTCAGGATAACGATAAATTACTAAAAATAAATACAAATTTTCATTTTCTCAAATAATTGATTGAGAAAGAGTATAATCACTAGCCAAATATAATCACTAGCCAAATAATTTTCATTTTCCCAAATAATTGATTGACAAAAAATTTTCATTTTCATTTTCAGGATAACGATATTGCAAAAGAAAGAAATAAAATTCAAAATTAATTATTGTGACATTGCAATTTGAAACCAATTCCAATTCTAGAAAACCATCCTGCAACCGAACAACTGCATTGGAATTCAGACCAATTCCAATACCTGCAGGAATTGGAATTGGTTGAATTCCAATTCTGCAATTCCAATTCCTGTGATCCGAACGGACCCTAATAGTCTTAATCAAATTAGCCATGAATCAAATAGAAGGAAAGGCTGATTCAGAACGGTTATAAAAGAATAATATCATTCCATAAAAAATCAGATCTACAGAAAGAAGGAAAGAGATCTGGCGTGTTTTTTATTTACTTATAGATATCGACGTGCGTCGAATACTATTCAACGTAAACGTCGATTTCATCCTGGCTGGACGTCGAGAGGAGAATAAGGAAGGTGCGTCGACAAAGGTGCGTCGACTTTATCAAATGCGTCGACTAGAAGTCAGAGGTACGTCGACTATGATTACGTCGAATTCTTCTAAGAGTTACTTCGACTCATTCTGAGAGAAACGTCGACTATATTTCGACGTTGCGTCGAATACTATTCGACGCATATTTACTTAGCCTAATTTTTCATACTTAGAATTTATATTCTTCTTAATTCTAGGGGTTAAGATAAATCATTTCCCCAACAGTATCCCTGCATCTCCACCTACGGTTAAGGCTGAGCATATTATTCGTGATACCGCTGCGGGTATCGGCTCGCCGATAGGGTCGGCGACAGCGGAAGGGATAACGCCTAGGCTGGCGCCGGGCGACAGCGGCGGCGGTAGAGGGGGGAACGGACGGAGGAAAGAGAGAGAGAAAGAGAAGTGGAGAGAAAGAGAAGTAGAGAGAAGGAGAAAGACAAGGGGAGCAGCCCCTCCTAAGTTGATTGATCCAAAGATAATGTCCAAACCCTAAGGTGATCCCTTATATAGGGGGAACCCACCTCTACCAAAAGTTCACAAAACAAAGACGACATAAAACATTTAATTAAAACTGCATAAGAAACACTTGGGCCGGTCGGCCACTTCAGACGGCCTTCGCCGAACCGCCCGCTTCGGTGTTGTCACTTGGTCTCGCGCGAGCCCTCCTCGAATACAACTGCCATTCCGGCTCGTCCGACTGGATGTCGGTAACAATACCGTCATCTGGGAAATTGGCCTTGTCCTCAATGCAGTAATCCGGAAACTGCCGGCGAAAATCATCCCGCAAGAGCCAAGTAGCAGACGTACGGGGGCGGTTGCGCCACGCCACCCATACCTCCTCCGATTGGAGAGCTCCGGTCGTGGGCTTGCGCTGATCAAGAATGGATTCCGGATAGAGCGGCTCTGAACTGGGCGTGTCCAAGTCGGTCGGAATGTGGTCGGAGACGGGATGATCGCCTACCACGCGCCGAAGTTGTGATACATGAAATACGGGATGAATGCGAGCGGTGTCCGGAAGGCGGAGGCGATAGGCCACGGCGCCGATGCGGCTGAGAATCTCGAACGATCCAAAGAAGCGCGGAGCGAGCTTGGGGCAATTGCGGCGGGCCACCGTGAGCTGGCGATAGGGATGAAGTTTAATGAACACTCGCTCTCCCACTTGGAATTGAAGGTCCCTGCGTTTCCGGTTGGCAAAAGACGACATCTTTGCCTGAGCCCGTCGAAGATGGTGCTTTAAACTGTCCAAGATGACATCCCTATCGTGGAGATGATCCGCCAAGCTAGCCACCGGGCATTCCCCGGGTAAGTAGCGGAGCACGGTCGGCGGTGGCCGGCCATATACCGTCTCGAATAGCGAGGTGTTGGCGGCGTGGTGGTATGCGGTATTGTAGGAGTACTCTGCCCAACCAAGCCATTTGGCCCACGAACCTGGCCTCTCTCCGATGAAACAGCGCAAGTAAGTCTCCAAGCACCTGTTGAGGACCTCGGATTGGCCATCCGATTGCGGGTGATATGATGTACTCATCCGGAGTTGGGTCCCCTGCAGACGGAATAGCTCAGTCCAGAAGCTACTGAGAAAAAGTGGGTCCCGATCGCTAACGATCGAACGGGGAAACCCATAAAGACGGACTATCTCCGCGATGAAGCAGTCGGCAACAGACGCCGCAGTGTAGGGGTGACGAAGTGGGATGAAGTGCGCGTACTTCGTTAGGCGGTCCACGACCACCAAGATACAATCGAAGCCGTTGGAGCGGGGCAACCGGGTGATGAAGTCCATAGTTATGTCCTCCCAGATACGTGCCGGAATCGGTAGGGGCTGCAGGAGGCCGCTGGAAAACATCGTCTCGTATTTGGCCTTCTGACATGGTAGGCAGGCCGCTACGAATGCTTTCACCTGTCGAAGCATGTGGGGCCAAAAGAGCGAGGCCGCCAACCGACGGTATGTCCGATAAGCACCCGCGTGGCCGCCTGATGGGGTGGAGTGGAACTCCGCTAGCAAAGCCGGAATCATCGCCGATGATGCAGATAAAACGAGGCGGTCCCGATGGAAGAGGCGGCCCCCTATCAGTGTAAACGGCGGTCGGGACGAGGGGTCGGCCAACAAGGCGGCCCGAATATCCTGAAGTTGGGGGTCCCGGTCCACCTCGTGTTGAATAGCCGCAGCATCGTCCCACACCGGCCGGGAGATGGCTGTCAACTCTGGCGCGTGCGGGCGGCGGGAGAGCGCGTCGGCCGCCCGATTAGTCCTGCCCGGACGAAATTCCACCGTGAAATCATAGCCGAGCAACTTGGCCACCCAAACCTGCTGCGTTGGCGTGGCTATCTTTTGTTGAAGTAGATAACGGAGGCTGTGGTGATCGGTGCGGATGACGAAGGGCCGCCCCAGGAGATAAGGCCGCCAATGTTGGACCGCCAAGACTAGCGCCATGAGCTCGTTCTCGTACGCCGAGCGGCTGCGCACCGCATTGGAGAACGCTCGACTATAAAAAGCAATTGGCCGGCCGGCCTGCATCAAGACGGCGCCGACGCCGGTGCCCGAGGCATCGCACTCGACGATAAACGGCTGGTGGAAGTCCGGCATGGCTAAAACTGGACCGTGGATCAAGGATGACTGGAGCGTCGTGAAGGCCTCCATGGCCGCCGGTGGCCATGTGAAGGGCCCCTCCTCGGATTTCTTCAGCAGCTAAGTGAGGGGGCGGGCCAAGCCGCCGTAATTTCTGATGAAGCGCCGGTAGTATCCTGTTAGGCCGAGGAAAGCCCGGACGTCGTGCAAGGAGGCGGGAGTCGGCCATCGCAGCACCGCCTGAATTTTGTCTTCATCCATGGCCACGCCGTGGGCCGAAATAGTATGGCCCAAGTAGCTGACAGTAGCCGTGCCGAAGGTGCACTTCTTGCGGTTGACCGTGAGCTGATGTAAGCGGAGAGTGGCGAACGTCTCCCGAACATGACGGAGGTGGTCCTGCCAAGTGTGACTGAAGACAAGGATATCATCAAAAAAAACAAGGACATGCTTACGCAGAACGGGTCGAAAGATCTCATTCATGGTTGCTTGGAATGTCGCGGGGGCGTTGGTGAGCCCAAATGGCATGACCAAAAACTCGAAGTGCCCATCGTGCGTTCTGAAGGCTGTCTTGGGCACGTCTTCCGGTCGAACGCGAATCTGAAGATAGCCGGCCCGTAGGTCCAGCTTGGTGAAGCAAGTCGCGCCGTGTAGCTCGTCCAAGAGCTCCTGAATTACCGGGATAGGATATTTGTCGGGTACCGTGGCCTTGTTGAGCTCCCGATAGTCCACACAGAATCTCCAACTGCCATCTTTCTTGCGGACTAGTAACACCGGGCTGGAAAAAGGGCTAGCACTGGGCCGGATGATACCGCCCAACAACATCTCGCGAACGAGTCTTTCGATCTCGTCCTTTTGGGCGTGCCCATAACGGTAGGGTCTCACGGACACCGCAGACGACCCCGGATGGAGAACGATGGCATGATCGGTCGGTCGGGGAGGTGGAAGGCCCGAGGGGGCGGTGAAGATGTCCTCGAAATCCGCAAGGATGGCGCCCATGTCGGCCTTGATAGGTGCGGCCGCCTCGGGGGGGTCGCCTGAAGGGGCCACAACCAGGCCGAGAAATCCACGTCGGCGACGCATGTCATAGCCCGATATGACAGCGGTGAACGGAGGAGGGTAGGGTCACCCACCAAGCGACACTGGCGGCCCTGCTGCTGAAAAACCATCGTCATTAAAGCCCAATTCACCTGGACGTCTCCAAGGGTCTCGAGCCAAGCAACGCCGAGAATAGCGTCGAGGCCACCTAACTCAAACATGTAAAAATCAGTCGTGACCCGGCACGGTCCCACTGTCATGGAAACATCCCTGCATTGGCCCAAGGTCGGTCGGCGGCGGCCATCGCCTAGGCACACCGAAAAGTCCGGTGACGGATCAACCGGTATGGCGAGCTCCTGCGCCAGATGGGCGGACATGAAGTTGTGACTTGCCCCGCTGTCCACCATCACGATGACGGGGCGGTTGAGTATTTCGCCGGCCAACTTCATGGTGCGGGGCCCCGTTAATCCCCCCACAGAGTAGAATGGCAGTTCTAACACGTTGAGAGGGGCGTCCTCGAGATCGGCCGAAGGTGGGTCGGGTGGTGGCTCCAAAGGTGGCGAGTCCTCGGTGGTGGCGTACCCTTCGTTGTCGCTAAAGATAGCGTGGAATTCTTTGACCGGGCAAACATGCTGAGGCGAGTATGGTTGGCGGCAGCGGAAACATAACCCGCGGCGCCGAAGGTCGTTGTAGTCCACGGTGGAGAGGCGGTTGGGACCGTCCGGACGTGCCAGCCGAGCGGGGGGCGCGGGGGCCGGTCGAGGACTGGTATCCCGCACTGGTGGATGACGGAACGGTTGTGGGCCGGAGTGCCGGGGGCCGATGTCCGCCTCGACCGCACGGGCAAGTTCCAGGGCGTCGGAGACCGTTCGAGGGTGATGAGTTCGAATGCGGGAGCGGATGCTGGGGAGGAGACCTTGCAGAAAAAATCCCAGGTAATGGTCAGGCGGGAGGCCGGGAACTTGTGTGACAAGAGCAACGAAGTCATTGATATACGCGTCTACCGTTGTTGATTGGCGGGCGGAGCAAAGTCGCTCGATAGCGGAGCCGGTGTAGCGAGAATCATAGCGGCTAATCATTTCTTGTTTAAACCCATCCCATAGGGTCCGTCCCGGAGAAAGGGGGAACATCCATTGCCAATGTAGGGCGAGCAACGGCAACCGGCGGAATGGCTGGGCACGGTTGGGACGCCGCCGACGCACGAACGCCGGCCGCGAATGGGGAAGGGGGGGTGCCGAGCAGCGAAGCCGTGTCCGCCGGGGTCAATGGTGGCGGCGGTGTGCTCGACGACGGCTGCATGGCGTCGAGGCGCAATAAGATCGAGGATTGAGTGGCTAAGACGGCCTCCATCATCGATTCCAACTTGGAGATCTGAGAGCCGTGGATCGCAACGTTGGCCGCGAGGGTGGAGTCGTCGTCGGTGGCGGAAGAGTCGGCGGGATGAAGGCGGGTGTTTGGGGCCATTAGGGTTTCCGGCGGCTTGAGAGGACGCGGGCGGAGATGGCAGGTCGGACCAATGATACCGTTGCGGGTATCGGCTCGCCGATAGGGTCGGCGACAGCGGAAGTGATAACGCCTGGGCTGGCGCCGGGCGACAACGACGGCGGTAGAGGGGGGAACGGACAGGGGAAAGAGAGAGAGAGAGAGAAGTAGAGAGAAGGAGAAAGACAAGGGGAGCAGCCCCTCCTAAGTTGATTGATCCAAAGATAATGTCCAAACCCTAAGGTGATCCCTTATATAGGGGGAACCCACCTCTACCAAAAGTTCACAAAACAAAGACGACATAAAACATTTAATTAAAACTGCATAAGAAACACTTGGGCCAGTCGGCCACTTCAGACGGCCTTCGCCGAACCGCCCGCTTCGGTGTTGTCACTTGGTCTCGCGGGAGCCCTCCTCGAATACACCTGCCATTCCGGCTCGTCCGACTGGATGTCGGTAACAATTTGAAACTCGAAAATCGCTCGAATATTGAGCCGAATCGGAATCGGTTACAATTGATTTGACTCAATTTGAGTCGATTCAATTTGACTCAAATCTGATTTCGAGCCAGCACTGAATCGCTCGAAATATGATTCGAATCAACTCGAATTAATTAAAAATATTATGTATTTATTAATATATTATTATTTTAAAATTAAAAACACTAAATTTTTAACTCAAATACAAATATTGAAGGCTTTAAGTGTTTCATTTGCTAAATTTAAATGTTTCCCAATTTAATTTCGAGTCAGCTAGGAATAAAGAGAATTTGCTCAATTTCGAGCCAACTCGATTCGATTTTGAGTCATTTAAATTCGATTTCGAGACAGCTCGATTCTATTTCGAGCCGACTCAGAATCGAGCCATTTCGAGCCCAGCCGGCTCGACTCGAAATCGATTTCGATTTCGAGCCGAGTTCTACTCGAAAATTTCGATTTCGAGCCTAACCCAAATCGCTCAAACTCGACTCGATATCACCCCTACCAACGGTCACCCTCTCTGGCGATGGCATAACCGTTCTATGGCAAGTCCATAACAATCACACAAACTGAACCGCATAGTGTAAAGTGAATTAATGAATATCCTTGAATAAGATGATCGGTGTTGAATCATCGATGTGATGTGACGCCCTATGAGTGACTGCGAGTAGTGTGACTGAGTTAGTGATTTTGTAGCAACATTATATTGGAATATATAAACCGCATAGAGCTATTTGATGTAATTAGCCTTGGATATTGGATGTTAAAGATTATAAATAGAGCCATTGAGATTATAATTTGGATTATGAAATGAATATTAATTCCTCTTGGTCCTCTTAGTTTTAGTCAATTCCTCTTGGTCCTCTTAGTTTTAGTCAATTCCTCTTGGTCCTCTTAGTTTTAGTCTCCCTCCCTTCATCTTCTTTAAGGTTTCTCCTTATGTCGTCTTTCTCCCAAAGCTCCACCTCTTGAGATATATAGGTTACTTATTCCAATATAATGTCGCTACATTCAATCATCCTTTCAAAAGTTTAAATTAGTCACGGACGGCTTTCAAGAAACCAATTAAGAAAGCTCTATCAATTCTTTGCATGCACCTCCACCATCAATGACAACTGCCGCAATGAAGATAATTGAATTAGAGCAGATCTGGATCAATGAAGCGATTTCGGCAGTTGATAAGAGCGATTTGTTGTTACCAACCCCACACCGGCGAGGTCAAGAATGACATCGACATTGTTCTTAAAGAGTGTAATACGAAGGTCAGAAAGCTCTCTAGCATTCTTGGCATTCCCCTTCCGTCTGGCATCGTTCTTGACCAAAGAAGACAAGTCTTATGGATGAGGTTCTTGTGCAAGTCACATTCATCAAATTCCTTGACGTCCGCGATCATTTCTCAATGGCGGAATTGACGAACCATTTTGTTGTTGATCCAGATGATTTTTTTATCATTAAAACTTTGAGATCCATGCATTGCTTTGATAACTAAACAACGAGGACGTCATTTTCAAAGGATGATCAAATGTAATGAGTGACGTTGTATTGGAATAGGTAACCCATATACAGGTATTTGATGTAATTAGCCTTGGGCATTATATGTTAAAGAATATAAATAGAGCCTTTGAGCTTGTAATTGAGATTATGAAATGAATGTAATTCCTTTTGGCCCTCTTAGTTTTAGTCTCCCTCCCTTCCTCTTCTTTAAAATTCCCCTCTTTATGTCGTCTCTCTGTCATGGCTCCCCCTCTTGACCGTTTCTTCTCCATTAGTCCCCTTTCAGTAGAATTCCAACCATCTATATCGTTACAGACTCCTTTGCGGAGACATAAGAGATTATGTGAATCGTTGATACGGGATTAGTTAGGGGTGTAAGTTGAGTTGAGCCGGCTCGAAAATAACTAAACTCGAGCTCAAGTCTGTCGAGCTCGAGCTTGAGCCTAGACAACTTATAATATGTATATATATCTATATTATATAAAGAAATACTTTCAGGTCCATTTTGATGCTCAATTAGAATCACTAATTCAATATCAGCTGTTGGATCATGGCGATTTGGGCTGCAAATAGCCATATTCAGATTTATGTGGCCTGCAAATAGCCATATTAATCTTTTCTGAATTTCCTCCTCCCGATCAAATCCCGATCACAAGCCTCCCCCCTTTGTCGCCCGTGGCCGCCGGAGCCACCACCGGCCTGACCGGAGCCACCGCCGGCCTGACCGGAGCCCACCAGCGAGGTCGCCGGACCCCGGCGAACGTGCCGGGGTTAGTCCGGCGGCGCTCCAGCAGGGCCACCGTCGGCGGTGGCCCTGACCGTCTGGGCTCAGACGGTCAGGGCTGTCGGAGCGCTGCCGGACTAACCCCGACAGGTTCGCCGGGGTCCGGCGACCTCACCGGTGGGCTTCGGTCAGGCCGGCGGTGGCTCTGGCGGCGGCGGCGGCGGACGGCAAAGGGGGGAGGCTTGCGATCAAGATCAAGATTAAAAAAAAACGTAAAAAATTTATTATAATAAATTATATAAAATACAAAAATTATAATAAATTATATATATAATATAATACAGAAATTTTTAAAGATATATATATATAAATTATTAAAAATAAAATAAAAAAAATACAGAATTTTTTATTTTTAAAAATTCAAAAACATTGAAAAAAAGGGAAAAAGGGAAAATAAATATAACTGGGTGTGTGCGAAGGCCGCCGGGGGTGGGACGAGTACTGTCACGCGGGGCACGGGGGCCCCCGTGCACTGTAACTCGTATTATATATACATATAATGTATGTTATTAAATTATTAAATATGTTAAAATATAGATATTAACTTATTAAGGATTTCATTTCTCAGACTTTCCGTGCACGAATCACAATTCCCATTTTACTTTGCCGCTCGACATGCTCCCAAAATGTATAGGGTTTCTTGATTCCTTCAGATTCTGCCGTTGCGGCTCTCAATTCCTGCAATCACGCGACTCACGCCGACTCGCTGAGAGAGTATCGGACTATCGGAGGAGCGGTGAGCGCCGACAGATCGAGTGAGGAATTCGAAGACCTTTTGTCTTCCGCTTTCTCCTCCGCCCAAGCCGATTAGGTGCAAAAACGTTCCTTTCTTTCTCGATTCCTTTTGCCTTCCATAGCTCTTGAATGCATCACTGCAGAAGGATCCTTTCGCCGCAAAGCTTCAATCAATGGCTTCCGAACATAAGGCTTAATATATATTGGATTTCTTTAAATTTTGGCCTCGAGCTCTTATCGCTCTCTAATGAGACTTTTCTTCTCTTCCCTCTTCGTCACAGGACGTTACTGTCTCGAGCTGGCCAAACTTCAGCTCCACAACTATTGGCGGTGCAGCTGTTCCCAGCGAGTCCGCATTGCCCTAAATCTTAAGGGTCAGTATCTGATTCAAAGCCCCAATTCTCCTCTTCTCTGTTAACTCGGTAGGGCATCGTATTTGATGTGTTTGTTTTTATGATCTTGTCAGGGTTAAACTACGATTACAGGGATGTGAATCTTTGGGAGGGCGAGCAATTAGAGCTCCAAGTTTGAAGTTGAAGAAAACTCTACCTAAATTATGTATTTGTTTTAAAGGGGAAGTGAATATCTTCGGTTATGATGCATAATTTGAGAGATTGAATTCACTGATGTTTGTCCCTGGTTGATGTCGATGTTATAGTTACCAATTCATTTATGATTATACTTGTTTGTTTGTCCTTCCCATTGTCTTCATGAATACTTTCGAGTATAATAATCCGGGTTTTAGCTACCAGTTGCTGATATCTTTGTTTTTTCCTCATTTTGATAGTATTTGGAAGATAAGTACTCAGAGTTCCCCCTTCTGCCAAAGGATTTGAAGAAGAAAGCTCTCAATCTTCGGGTGAGTTCAGAGGTAAATGCAATCTCTCAAGGTGAGAGAGACCTAATTGAACCAATGCTCATCCCGGTCTTCCCTTTCCTCCTTGTCTTGAGCATCCTATCAACGAACGAAATTCTTTGAAGCCCTATCTTTCACCATATCCCCTTGGTCGAGTACGTCAACAACCTATATACCTTCAAGGCTGGGAGGTGAAGGATAGAAGGTCACAACAAAAAAAGTGTGTGTGTGGGGGGGTGGGGGTGGGGGGCAAAGGAAAGGAGAAAACTTGCAAAGAAAGATCCCCAATAGCATGGGTATAGTAAGATGAAGGCTATTTGCTATAGCTCGTTAGATGTGATGAAGACTGTCAGTTAAAGATCAAATGAGAAAGTTGGTCTTACAAGAGCTAGTTTACTCAGTGCCGATAGGCGAAGAGGGTGATAAGATAGGTGGAAGCCCCAAAAGGCCTGAAAGCCGCCCGTAGGCTCCGAAGGAGATGGGCGAACAAGCGTGGTCACGATAGCGATGAAGAGGATGATTGTCGGTGAGCCGATAGGCGAACAGTCTAAGAAGGAGTTGAGCCGATAGGCGAAGAGGGTGATAAGCGATAGCGACGAAGAGGACTTTAGTATCCAAAGGCGCTAAGCCGATAGACGAAGAGGGTGATAAGCTAGGCGGAGGCCCCAAAGGGTCTGAAAGAGCTGAGTCGATAGGCGAAGAGGGTGATAAGCGATAGCGACGAAGGGGAAGTGAAAAAGAAAATTAGATTTTTTTTCTATCCCATTCGTCTTTTTCTATAAGGTCAAATGTATGAAAAGTCGAAAAAAGAATGTTCAAAAATTCGTCTCCCCAAGGGAGTTTACTCGACCCACTCTCCAGTCTCCCGCATTGCTCAGGCGTGCGACTCCGTATGAGGGACTCCTTCCCATTTGCTCTGCCCACTCTCCGTTCACACGGATATCAAAGCGGAGGAGGCAGTAGGTACCACGAGACCTTTGTCCCACACATCTAGAAAGAAGCAAGTGTAATTCACCAGTTCCACCGAATGCTCCTATGTCTCGGCAAAGATCATGTGAGTGTGCAGGCATGCTTCTCCATGGAATAGATCGACCCAGTTCCCGTCTTTTTCTGGTGTACTCACTTTGTATCTCTGACACACAAGGACACGGTGGGAAGGAAGCTGGCCTATCCTCTGTCTAGTCTACTGGAAGCCCCGATAGAAGAGCGGGAATACAAACAGTGGCATGTTTTTTCCTGTCACCGGACAGGGGGCGGGATAAAGATGAAGCAGTGGTAATCCCATTATGGCCTTGTCATAAAGTCGTGGGTGGACCGGAAGTCTTTAGCACTTGCAATTAGAGCTGTCACTTAAAACCGAAAACTATAAACCAAACCGGAACCACAAAGAACCGGACCTTTCACAAACTATTCAGGTTCCAATTTGAATTTTGGAACCGTAAACAATAATGGTTCGGTGCGGTTCCTTTATTTTATTATCCGGACCGGAACCGCAACATTGTCTTGAGCGATTTTAGAATTTTTAGACCCGATCCGGACCGAAGCAGAACCGAACCACAATCCGTTTATTATTATTATTATTTTATAATATTAATAATATATATTATCAATACGACTATAACTATATCAGCCGTCTGATTGCAGCGTCGTCGGATTTGCAGCGGGATTCAAATACTCATACACAGGTCGCGCGACAGGTCATTTCCCCGCTACTCTACGCTGAAGGCTTCCTTCTCGCTCTACTTGCTCGATCGTTGAAGACTTTCTTCTACCCATTCCAGCAATGTTCATTCCTGCAGTGTTCGTTCTGACCTTTCTGCTAGGGTTTCTAATCTACGTATGGAATCGACGACTTCCTCGACTGGCTTCTCCTAGGCGATCTTCTGATAGTGTTCGTTCTCTCCCTTGTTTAGGGTTTCAAATTTAGGGGCCTCCGACGACCGCCTGGTGAGCTTATTTCTTCTAACCTTTTTGGATCAGGTTTATTGTAATCATACAATATTACCATTTTTTCTATACAGTGCGCCAAATCATATATTATTGCATGCATACCTGTATTAGTTTAATTTTAACATATTTAGATTTAAGAAACCATTAAATTATTGCTCCAACCATTTGAATTCCAATTTCCTTTTCAAATATGCTTTTTTAAAGAAATAATACTCTTTGTGAATGCATCTAATGACTCAAATTATAAAGTTATAAAATGATTAAAACTATGACACATAGAACCGATTGGAACCGGACTGAACCACATAGAACCAGATCGAACCGTTAGTGGCCGGTTTAGTTTTGGTTCTTATTGAACCAGAACCGGAACCGTTAACACGGTGGTTCCAAAAATTATGCTATAAGCGAAATCGGTCAAACCAAATAAGGTTTTGGTTCTAATTTGAAGAACTGTTACCTTAGAGGTTCGGTTTACGGTCTTAGTAGGACCGAAACCGAACCAAAACCGTGACAACTCTACTTGCAATGTCGTCACGATGGATGCAGATAACAAAGATGATACAACTCTGATGCCATTGCCCGAGTTGTTGCTCAAAAGGGAGGGTGGACCAAAGACTTCGTGACATCCTCAGGCTACCTCCATTTCCCCCTTCAATTCAATGGTTCCAGTTGTCTCGAGCTACACGAAAAACCCTCGACGTACTATTCAGTTTCTTTGGAACTTCTGCCTACTTCATTTTCTTGCGAAAAGAGGAAAGACGAATCTTAGCCATAATTGAATCCTCTGATTTGGCTTCTTCAGGCGTCTCAGCATATTGCAAGTCCAGCTCGGCTTACCCAATGAAGAACTCTCTTCAACCGTCCATGATTGAGACAGACGTAGATGAGAACAAAGTCTTCATTCTCATCTACATCTGTCTGCTTATTTTCTTCTTGTTGCATCTCGTAGATAAGAGAGGTTTTTTTATGGGTAGTCATATTCATATGCCCTAAAGGTTGACTGTCTGGATGGTACTTTGAAAGAGGTAAGTGAATCATGCTCAACTGGTGGTTAACTAATCTTCCCCTTACTTTACTTCTTTACTTCTTTCCATACTTTGGTAGTTTGGTTGTAGTATGTTGTACATACCGTCGATTTCACTTTATTTTCGATATCATCTATAATTGTTTGCAATTTGTAGATATGGACTCTGTAGGAGATTATACTAGTCTGATTATGTAGAGTCGCGAGGAAGCAATCGAAAAAGTAATTGGCGATATGGATTCAATTGTGAATGAAATGGGAGATTATGGAAGTTCTCCTTATCAAAGGGGTCAGGGGTTCAATCCCTGGCCTCAACAACCTACCGCCTGATTAAATGGGGGCGGGAATTTGGTTGGGGTGTGTGGGTCGCGGCCCTGTTACGGTGCCCATGCTCTGGGATTGGGGCCAGAATTAGGGGCGGAACCAGACGTATTGCCCACCTGATATTGCCCACCCAGGGCTGGGGTTACGACCGTAACAGAGGCACTTTCTTCGCCACCTCTCATCCCATGTCGATTGTTCTCATTCGCCTTCGGCAGGAGGTGCATGATTCCCTAGTCCTCCTAGAGCTCCTCCATTGCATCAAGGAGGGAAAGCTTCCCTATTGTTGGGTTGTCAGAGATGATCTCATAGTGTACAAGGACAGGATCTACCAACCAGCGGCTTCCGCACTGATTCCATCCATCCTTGCTGGTACTCATGGAGCGACTAAGGGGTCCACAAACCCTTCAGCGCATTCAGGTGAAATTCTTTTGGCATGGCCTCAAGTGTAGCGTGCAAGATTTCTTTGTCGCATGTTCAGTATGTCAGCGCAGTATGACGGATCACCTCCTCCCAGCGGACCTTCTTCAGCCTCTTCCAGTGTCAACACAAATATGGGTTAATATCGCTATGGACTTCATCGAGGGTTTGCCCACCTCGCGGGAATGGTCCATCCTCTTCGTGGTGGTGGATAAGTTCTCCAAGGGGGCCCACCGCCCACTTCATCGCCATGAGCCGTGCCACGAAAGCGGTCGCGCGTATCTTCTTCATGAGTTACATGGTGCCCACAACTTCTCCAGACTTGACTTATGCTCGGGGTAGAACCAGGTGCACATGGTGCTTAAAAAGTCGTTCGACATGGATAAGACCGCTTTCTGCACCCACCACAGCCACTTTGAGTTCCTTCGGGCTAACCAATGTGTCTTCCACCTTCCAAGCTCTCATGAATGAGGTATTCCATGACTTGTGTCGTTGTGTTCTTGTTTTTTTTTGACGACATTCTCGTGTACATCAAGATATGGGCATCACACCTAACCCATTTACGCACCGTCCTCCAGCTCATTCGCAGCCATAAGCTATTCTTGAAGCGGGCCAAATGTACATTTGGGGCCGACATGGTCGCATACTTAGGGCACATCATCGACAGCATTGGAGTCTCCGCTGTTCCCACCAAAATCAATTGGGAGACCGACCGACTGCATCCCCAATCCCCCCAAGAGCTCCGAGGCTTTCTAGGCCTCACAGGCTACTACCGGCGTTTCATTGAGGGGTACAACGTGATTGTGGCGCCACTGCTGTCCTTATTGAAGAGACACTCATTATCTTGGGGAAACACCGCTACGGCCGCCTTCAACGCTCTTCAGCAGACGTTGGTGACCACACCCGTCTTCATCTACCGGATTTCACCCAGGAATTTCAAGTTGAGTGTGATGCATCAGGCCAAGGGTGTGGAATCGTTCTCCAGTAATAAGGGGGACATCCCATTGTCTATTTCAGCCGGAAGACAATCATTCATCACCAGAAACTCCCCGCTTACGAGCAGAAGTTGATCGTCTTTGCTAAGGTCGTCCAGCACTGACGGAAGTACTTATGGGGTCGGGTATTTTTAATTCATGACGATCACTTCAGTCTGAAGTACCTCCTTGAGTAGCGCATCAGTACAGCACCGCGGTAGCGATGGGTCAGCAAGCTGTTGGGATATGATATTCGATTCGAGTACAAGGCGGGTACCTTGAACCGTGCGGCTGATGCTATCTCGCGCCGCGACCTTCAGGGAGACACTCTCTTCGCCACCTCCCATACCATGTCGATTGTTCTCAGTTTCTCACTCTCCTTCGGCAGGAGGTGCATGATTCCTCAGTCCTCCTAGAGCTCCTCCACTGCATCAAGGAGGGGAGGCTTCCCTATTGTTGGGCTGTCAAAGATGATCTCATAGTGTACAAGGACAGGATCTACGTACCAGCGACTTCCACACTAATTTCAGCCATCCTTGTTGGTACTCATGGAGCGACTCATGAAGGGGTCCACAAAACCCTTCGGCGCATTCAGGCGGAATTCTTTTGGCATGGCCTCAAGCGTAGCGTGCAGGATTTCATTGTCGCATGTTCAGCATGCCAACGCAGTAAGATAGATCACCTCCTCCCAGCGGGCCTTCTTCAGCCTCTTCCAGTGCCAACACATATATGGGAGGATATCTCTATGGAATTCATCGAGGACCACCTCGCGGGAACGGTCCATCCTCTTCGTGGTGGTGGATAGGTTCTCCAAGGGGGCCCACTTCATCGCCATGAGTCGTGCCACAAACGGGATCACTCGTATCTTCTTCATGAGTTGCATGGCGCCTGCCATATCTCTAGGCTTGACTTATGCTCGGGGTAGAACCAGGTGCGCGTGGTGCTTAAAAAGCAGCTCGACGCGGAGAAGACCACTTTCCGCATCCACCACGACCACTTTGAGTTCCTCATCATGCCCTTCGGGCTAACCAATGCGTCGTCCACCTTCCAAGCTCTCATGAATGAGGTATTTCATGACTCGTTGTGTGGTTGTGTTGTTGTGTTCTTGTTTTCTTTGACGACATTCTCGTGTTCAGCAAGATATGGGCATCACACCTGGCCCATTTGCGCATTGTCCTCCATCTCATTTGTGGCCATAAGTTATTCATGAAGCGGGCCAAATGTTCGTTTGGGACCGACAGGCTCGCTTACTTAGGGCACATCGTCGACAACATTGGAGTCTCCGCTGACCCCACCAAAATCCAATGGGAAACTGACTGGCTGCTTCCCCAATCCCCCCGCGAGCTCCGAGGGTTTCTGGGCCTCACAGGCTACAACCGACGTTTCATTCAGGGGTACAATGTGATTGTGAATCCCATGTTGTCCTTATTGAAGACACTCATTCTCTTAGGGAGACACCGCTACGACCGCCTTCAAGGCCCTTCAACAGGCATTGGTGACCACACCCGTGCTTCATCTGCCGGATTTCACCCAGGAATTTCAGGTTGAGTGTAATGCATCAGGCCATGGGTGTGGAGCCGTGCTCCAGTAAGGAGGCATCTCATTGTCTATTTCAACTGGAAGACAGTCATCCATCACCAGAAACTCCCCGCTTATGAGCAGGAGTTGATCGCCTTGGCTAAGGTGGTTCAGCACTGACGCACATACTTATGGGGCCGGGCATCTCATTGTCTATTTCAGCTGGAAGACAGTCATCCATCACCAGAAACTCCCCGCTTATGAGCAGGAGTTGATCGCCTTGGCTAAGGTGGTTCAGCACTGACGGACATACTTATGGGGCCGGGCATTTTTTATTCGTACTGATCACTTCAGTCTAAAGTACCTCCTTGAGTAGCGCATCAGTGCAACACCGCAACAGTGATGGGTCAGCAAGTTGTTGGGATATGATTTTCGGGTCGAGTACAAGGCGTGCGCCTTGAACTAGGTGGTCGGTGCTCACTCGCGCCGCGACCTTCGGGGTGACACTCTCTTCGCCACCTCCCATCCCATGTCAATTGTTCTCACTCGCCTTCGGCAGGAGGTGCATGATTCCCCAGTCCTCCTGGAGCTCCTCCACCGCATCAAGGAGGGGAGGCCTCCCTCTTGTTGGGCGGTCAGAGATGATCTCATAGTGTATAAGGACAGGATCTACCTACCAGCGGCTTCCGCATTGATTCCAACCATCCTTGCTGATACTCATGGAGCGACTCATGAAGGGGTCCACAAAACCCTTCAGCGCATTCAGGCGGAATTCTTTTGGCACGGCCTCAAGCGTAGCGTTCAGAATTTCAGTGTCGCATGTACAGTATGCCAGCGCAGTAAGACGGATCACCTCCCCCCAACGGGCCTTCTTCAGCCTTTTCCAGTGCCAACATAGATATGGGTGGATATCTCTATGGACTTCATCGAGGGTTTGCCCGCCTCGCAGGGACGGTCCATCCTCTTCGTAGTGGTAGATATGTTCTCCAAGGGGGCCCACTTCATCGTGATGAGCTGTCCCATTAGCGCGGACGGGGTCGCTCGTATCTTCTTCGATCAGGTGTTCCGTCTACATGGGCTCCCCGAGAGTATTGTGTCTGACTGGGACAGGGCTTTCACTTCATAGTTCTGGCATGAGTTGTTCACGCTATGCAGTACGAAACTCTCCCTTTCCTCGGCCTATCACCCGCAGTCGGACGGGCAGACCGAGGTGGTCAATCGAACAGTTGAGATGTACCTCTGGTGTATCACTGGGGATCGCCCTAAGGATTGGGCATGTTGATTTTCATGGGTGGAGTGTTGTTACAATAGATCCTATCACACAACCCTCCAGACCACTCCCTTTCATTTCATCTACAGTCGGGACCCCCTCGCTTACTCACCTACGACGCCGGCTCGTCGAGTTCGACAACCGTCGACAGGGAATTGCAAACACGCGACCAGATTCTCAGCCTCGCCTGTAGCATCTTCTCCGGTCTAGGCCCGCATGGAGACCGCCTACAATCGGCCCACCACGAGCTCTTCTTCTCCCCCGGGGAATGGATATGGCTGAAACACCGACCTTACCGCTAGATCTCCATCTCCAAAAGCCCCTACCACAAGTTGGGTCTCAAATTCTATGGCCCAATTGAGATTTTGCGGCAAATCGACAACGTGACATACCGCCTCCAACTCCCACTGGATGCACGGATTCACAACATTTTCCATGTCTCGCAGCTGAATCCGTTCATTGGAGCATCGGCCCCCGAACCCTTGGTTCAACTCCCACCACAGCTGCAGGACAAGCTTGATGTCGACGAAGATGTTGCAGATCCACGTTGGGGCGTCACATACGAACGTCACGCACGACCACACAAGGAATAATTTCCGCATTATTAGTCTTTTCCTTTTTGCGTCGTTTAATTCCGTGGTGGGCTATTTTGGAGCTCATTTGTTTTTAAGCCCAATGAGGGGGCATTTTGGGGAAAAACATTATGTTGTTTGCTTTGTTCCCACCGGTTGGGGGGGGGGGGGGGGGGGGGGGGGGGGGGGGGGGGGGGGGACTTGGGTGTTGAGCATTAACAAGAATTAAATATAATTTCCCTCCTCTCTTCTCTCTCTCTTCCTCTTTTCTTTCTATCGGTTCTGTCCCCACTCGTCTTGCCCTAAATGCGATCCGCAAGCCGCTCACCGGAAATCTCCCCCCCCCCCTTCCTTGTCGGTCATCCTCCGTCACCGAGATAGGTTCACGTGAGTCCAAGAAGGGGCCCTCCAACCTCCTCCAGGATTTCTACATCGTCTGGCCCCGCACGAGATCTCAAACGGGGATCCCTATCATAATATTTTGGAAGTGTTAACTTGCGGGTTTCGGAGGTGGCAGGGAGTTCCTTCAGGAAAACCACCTAGTGGAGCATGGGAGAGTGAGAGATGTTGCATAGTCAGTTTATGGTTGACCCTCATTTAAACTAATTTCTGAATGCAAGTTATTGCAATTGACCCAAGGACCGGATGTTGCACTCTCCCCAGAAAAGTCCTGAATGAAATTAATGCAATGTAATCATATTGTCATTCATGTACTATGTTTGTTGTAATGTGAATATGTGGATTGTTCATATTGTAAACATTACCCTTGTAATCAAGCAAATGATGTAATAAGAAATGGTGGTAGTTGATTGTTCCTTATTGTGTTGGCTCTGTGACCATCTTCAGCTTCAGATTTATATTGTTTCTGTTGTTACTTGCTATGCCTACCCTAATGAATGTGTGGGTTGGTTTGCTCTATCTGATGAGGTCCTGTGTAGTGGGAACCGGTTCGACCCATGCCAATCTGATCGATTTAAAATGGGATGTTGTATGTACTACCCATAAGAGATATATTCAGACTAACTTTAACATTATTTCTTTCATTCAGTGCCAAAGGCAGAGGCTGCAGCAGCAAGGAGCATTTCTAAGAGCAATGTAGTCAAGACCTCAGATTCCATGGAGGGAAAACATACCAAATGGAAAATCACATCAAAATCTTCATTAAAATGGATCTAGTAATATATTTGAATCCTAGACTATCCATTAAAGAATAGATTCTTCAGAATACAAAACTATTTAGGCGATGTATAACATGTAAAGCAAATTTAAATTGCAAAAATCCAGCATCAGTCAAAATCTTCAATGATTAACAGAAATAGCATACCGTCGTGCGCCACTCGATCTCATACTGTGGACCTTTGTATTCCTCCAAGGCCTCCAGCGTCTGAATCGCACTTAACCTAATAGTCCTGCAAAAGACGGAAGAAGAGAATATATAAGGAACATATCGAATCAAACAACTGAAACCCCAATAAATGTTGGCTCGAAAATGCACCATCTTATCGTCTGTAGTTTTTTGTCTCCGGGTGTCTCCTTCAGGTCAACAATGAAATCTCTATACCCCGTGCCAGGAGGAGCGCCAAGCATGGATGTCGATGTCAACAGCTTGATTTTACCGGCCCTGAGGTGTTTCTGGAAATCCTCAAAACTCATCACTGGAAGCTCACATACGTCTTTGTCAAACGCCTCCTCCTCCGACAAATTATCCCTAAATACCTCCTCGGGAACGTAAAGCTGGCCCTTGAACTCCCTGAGGATGTCCTTGAGATGAACTGCGGTCTGCGATTTGCTTGCATTGTCACCAGTCTCCTCGAGTCCACTCTTCCTGCTACCCCCAGAAGGATCGCCTAGCAACCGCTTGACGAGCTGACGAATTCCCAAGCCAGGAGCCTTCCCAGATCTCTGCTTGTCTCTTAACGTGAGGAATTGTTCACCGACGAGGAATCTCGGCTCTACCTGAGTAGGGTTTTCTCTTAGAACCTTGGATATGAAATCCTCGCTGTTTCCGGTGGATGCGGTGGCGGAAAAGTAAGGGCGGCGGAGAGACGCGGCAGCTGGTGGCTTCGACCTCAGAAGGAGATAATTGGGTCGTAGCCTGGGGAAATTGGAGGCTGGAGAGGATCTGGGGGATGGAGAAACCCCAGGTGAGAGAAGAAGGCTCCCTGCACTCATCGATGCAGGTGTGAGAGGGGAGACAAGCGAGTGAGGACTTTATCCGAATTCCAGGCGTGCGAAGTAAAAGTGGAAGGATCAATCGCACATTAGATCTGCCTATTCGCACACCACAAACTAAGTTAACATTAAGCGTATTATTGTGCGTCCGACACACACAGAAGTGTGTGCTAGAGTAAATCTGTCTGTAAAAGCGGTAATCCGACGGTTTAAATCAAACTGAAAATTACAGCCGTAATGCAAAATACGGCTGTAATTTCCAGATTGATTTTCAACCGTTGAATGGATGATTTTTACGGCCGGATGTTCTCTAACACACTTCTTTGTGGGTCGGACGCACCAAAAACTAGATCCTTTCTGACGGCAGCCCTCATTGTTTCTCAATCCCCCTGTGAAACTGTTCCCACCCGCCGACATCCCCTTGCCGGAGCCTGTGGACCTCGCCGGAGCAAGTTCACCACCTTGCCGTCCCTCCACGCCAAGGACGTCACCTCGCCGGCTTAGGTGGCTCTGGTGAGTAGAAGTCGGCCTCAGTCGTCGGCAGAGCTCCGTCAACACCGCACCAAAGTCAGTGCGGAGGAAGGCAAATTTCGGAAACATCCATGGACTTTAGTCGGCCTTGCGGCAAACTTCATATGGCTACTAGTGATAAAGGCCCATCCTTCTTAGAACGAACATGGAAGATGTGGTGAATGATATTCAAGTTCTTGTGAACACTTGTTAGTTGCATATTTATATTCGTAAGTGATAGATATACGCTTGAATAGATATTAATACAAACATAGGACTTTGAAACAAATCTTGGTGCTAGTTGAAATCAGAGAACTGGCTCCGACGTTCGCAACGTGTATGCAGCTGACTCTTACTTCACCTGAGCTAGAAACACGTGACCGGTCACTGAGAGTCGAAGGATCTTGCACTTAAAAAGACTTGAAGCCCGAAACAGACCCCTTGAGCTGCAGCGAGAAGGTCCCGCCACAAATCCGGAAGATCAAGAGAGAGCTTCCCCTCCCAAGCCAACGCTGAGTCTGGGCACCCTGGAGAGAACTAAGGAGCACCTGCCTGTCGACCTTAGCTGACAGAGGGTTGGAGTGCTTGCTCACAAGTAACACGTGAAGGAGAGAGGAAGAAGAGGTGTCCCTCCCAAGGTGCCCATGGGGGTCTATTTATAGACTTCCTAAATTTGGACTGCATATAGCCAAATTCCACTATCCGCAGCTCAAACCCGAATCCAAATCCAAGGTCACGACCAAGACAGGAGGTGTAACATCCCCCAAACAACTAGACCCCTATAGTGGTTTTGTCATGACTAGGTCATGACAAAACCCTAGGAAGCTTGAAGAGATCACTTGGCCTTATGCTTGAAGGAGAAGAGCACCTGGGTCTGCAAATAGCAATTTCCAGTTACCAAGCTTAGGGTTGGACTTTAGGGCCTCACCTTGGCCCTTTGACCCCACCATGGCACACCTAACCCTTTGGAGGGTCCCTTAGAGCATCTAGAACCCATTGGGGTCAACCAAAGATGCCAAATTTGACCAAAGTCAACCCTAACCTTAAATTGGTCAAAGTAACCTAATTAGGGTCAATTGGCCTCCACCATGCCCAATTGACCTTTTCCCTACCCTTATAAGGTTATTAGGGACCCAATGGACCAAAAACCCCCATCATGGGGCCACCAAATTGGCCAATTTGACCTAAGTCAACTCTAGCCCTATTTTGGTCAAATTGCCCTATTGTGGGTCAATTGGCATGCACCTTGCCAAATTGACCCTACCTAGACCTTCCTAACCCTTAGGGGAGTGCAATGGGTCACTAGCCACCCATTGGGGCCAACCCAAATGGTCAAATTGACCAAAGTCAACTCCCCCTAAATTTAGGTCAAAATGACCTATTTTGATCTAATCAAGCCCAATCTACTTGGGCTTAGCCCAATTGGAGTAGCCCATTAGTCTAGGAGGCTGAGAATTACTCAAAGAGCCATCCAATTTCTGTAAATGATGATTAGGAGAGAGAAACCCCATTTTCCCCAAAAATGGTGGAGAGAGAAAGAGAGAAATAATGGTCATTCATGGCTTGGGAGGCCAAAGGCTTCCTCTCTTCACCTCCCATGGCTTGGTACTTTCCCCCTAATTAATTTGGAGGAGTTTAATAGCCAGGGCTGGCCACAAGGGGGCTGAATTTGGAGGATTTTCATGGTGGCCGAAAATAGCTTTAATGGTCATTCATGGCAAATGGAGGTTACACACTCCCTCTCCCTCAATTAAGCTCTCTATCATCTTCAAAAGACTGAGAGGAGTGAAACCCCCAACATTTCAGAAGAAATCGTGCTTCCTAGTCTCAGATCGGCATGGCATCCAAGCTCCAGGGTCGGCCATGGTGATGGGCCAAACGACAAGGCTTCAAGGCTCCACTCAGGTCTGGTTCTTCTCCTCTTCTCTAGTGGGTAGATCTACTTCAAAAATCGGCAAGGATTGGGGCCAATTGGTCCTCCATCTTCATGGCCGAAATCTCCTTTTATTGGAGATTTTCTTCTTGCCAAAACCACCGGTTCCGGCCACCACCGGCCGGCCAACACCTCCCATCGCCGGCCACCACCTCAAGGAAGGTGGTGGTAGCATTGGCCGGTCGGGGAGGGGCGTGGGTGGCCGAGAAAACCATGGTAGATAGGCTACAGGTCGGGTAAATCTCCACCCTTGGATGGAGGAGGAGGAAGATGACCAGCTACCATCGGATTTGCTTCAGGATTCGTGATGAATCATATAGTATAAATCCTTATGAAATTGTATTTTCTGTCACACTTTTTGCTGCACCTAGATTAATTTATTAAAAATACTTAGGCCCCTATACAGAAAATGTGGCAACACCAAAGTTGTATCCCTTGGAGTCTACTTTATTTTAAAATTAATTTCACCCCAAAAGGAGTTGTGTAGCTCCCTGTAGGTCCATTTTGGTGGGGCTGGTCCCTAGTGTAGGACAGCCACCATTTCTTGAATAACTTTTGATTGGGAAATGATATGGACTTGAGATTTGAAACATAGTCTACTTATACCTACACCCATAACATATCCAAAGATGGGAATTTTAGGAGAACCTTTTTCTAAGGTTTTTGTAATAATTTCATAAATTAAATATTAATTAATTATTGGGTCAAATGACCTCCAATGTCCTCCAAATTTTGGTGGGTACTTCTTAGGGTCATCACAGGACCCTGATAAAAATCTCAGCCCAATTGAGACTGATTTAGTTTGGAAATTGGTTAACCTAAGTTGGGTCTAATTAGGCCAAAATTAGGGCATGGTGTTTATCTTGGGGTATTGTGGTCAAATGTCCTCACCATGAGATGAAACCTTGGTCAATGGATTAGGATCACCTAAAACACCTTCATGAGTAATATGGGGTGGTGTGGAGGTGGTTAATACCTAGAACACTAGTTTTAGCCCTAGGTGTGCATTTAGAACTTTGTGAATGACCTATGGTCAAAAGTCCTTTGATGGTCATGTAACTTAGGAGATATGTTCATGGGGTGTATTTATGCTCTAGGGAATTTCGAGAGAATTTTAGAAGAATTTATTCCCCATAAATTAGGACATAACCCCTTTAGGGAAAATTCTTATAACCATTATTTACATGCTCAAAATGTCTTGGATGGAGATGAAACCGCCTTTAAAATCATGTTTTGGACCTCTGGTAATTTTTGTGTATTTTAATAAATGATTTAACAAGTACTCCATTCACAAGGCACCTTTCTTGATTTGGACTTAAGAAAAATAATTGAGGGTCCAATACTACTTTATAAATTGTGCAAATTGGTAATAGGACATTTCAGAGTATTAGGAAGCTCTGTGAATATTTATAGAATTTTTGGAGACTTAAATCAGTAGGCTACTTCATAACTTTTACTATTTGAGGTTTTCTCAAAATATTTATTTTAGTGAGCAACTGATTCGCTTAAATCCTGAAACTTAGTCAGTAGCCTTTTCTAAGGAATACAAGAGTTTGGTAATTTTCCCAGAATTTTAGTGTTGAGCTTTTTTATGGTTCCTTCATAAAACTACAATTTTGGACAGATGGTAAATAATTAAATTAGAGGACAAATTCTTACTATAAAAATATGATATGCTGTATTTGCTATTATTTTGTCATCTTAGAATTATCATAATTTTTGAAGAGCCATATCATGAGAATTTATAATACTTTATGTTCAATTTCATACTTGACAAATGTTTGGAGAAATTAAAATAAATACTAAATAATTAAGGAAAAATATGATTCTCTGGATTTAGTCTTATAACATCATGATAGACCCCCAGTATTTATCTTGAGTCAGTTGGATGAATATTTGAAGTACCTCTAATTACAAGCTTCATATAGTTAGTTTGGTCTGCGTTTAGTAAAATAGTGGAACTTGGGTAACTAGTGGCCTACTAAGTGGGAATGACATGTAGTTGGTGTACATGGTCAGGATGAAGAGATTTAGGTCACCAAAAAGGAGTTATATATTAAGAGTGCTTGGTGAGTTAAGGGTAAGGTAGTGCTTGGGATTGACGAAGGATCGTCTTTTCCCTAGCGTGTCATAAAGCACTTAGGTTTAACTCAAGTGAAATGATAAGAGGGGTGTTCTTATGGGTAGATACCAACAACACTAAGTGTCTTGAGGAAGGGAACTTTGAGGTTTCATCCCATTGTGGTTCCTAGTACCGTAGCGAGCCCCTCACAGGGTAATCCTCGGGAAGTCCAAGATTAACCCTAAATTATAGGGTTAAGTTGTATACAGGATTAACTTAATAATACTCTCACCCACACCCTGTTATCACGGGAATATTAGTCAGTTTGATCTTACGAGCGGTAGGCTCGGTGGTTGTAGCAGTAGACTAAATAGTCTGGTGAGCTTGTGACTCAGTAAGGTTTGTTGGTACGGACGGGTTGGTCCGGCGAGCCAGTGGCTCAGAAGGTTATGGTCACTGGAGGGATAGCCCGGGGAGCTTATGGCTCGGAGATAGACAGTAGAACATGTTTGCATGTGCACGAAGGTGGTGGGTCTTCGGTATTGGACGGTCGTTCACACAGACGTCAATACGTTGACTCGACAAGTGTGGAATTTGCACTTAGCCATAAGAGTCTGGTGGTCCAGCCAGTAAGAGTACGCAGATGCTCCGCGGTTTTGCGTTGAGGCGTACGATAGGTCTAGGTTAGGTAGTGTGAATACCAACCTAGAGGTGGGCGAGGCCCAACCCACCGCTTCCGTTTGCCACTACGGGAGTATCCTGGGAGCCTTGCTAGCTCCAAAAAGGGGGAACTAAAAGTCTATGCGCATAGAGTCGAAGTGTGTGAGTTGCACTTGTATGAACATAGCATAAACTGCATACCTTGCATGTCATAGCATAAACATTGCATTTCAACCCCTACCCCTATCGTATAAGTCGGTTATAGGACTTCTTATACGATAGGCCTTGTTAAACGACCCCTTGGTCTATAAGTTTGTATGGGCATTCCTATAAATCAATGGTTACTTTTCTATTATGTACCTGCTTTACTTACCGTTCTTTACTTACTCTTTACCTGCTATTACTATGCATTATTAACTGCTTCGATTATGTATATATATACTTGAGTAGTGGTAGAACTCTTCTTGTAGATTATACCCCGTCACCTGCTTTTTGATTATACCCCTTGCTGTCCTCCGCTTCATCCTCCCACAGGGTGCCTAGGAGTCATTGGGGGTGGGGTGGGGAACATAAGGCTTAGTCTTTTTGACTAACGGTCGGTGGACCATATCATTTTAGGGGATCGAGGAGACGCAGCAACATCAGAGACCGGTGCAGATGGAGGCGGACCAGTGCAGTACAGGAGCACGGGATTCAGGATCAGTGAGTGATTAGGAGTTAGTTTCCGCGAGTGATCTTGTAGTGAGGATATGATGTACAGGGCATGAGCCATTTATTATTGTAACCCTTATTACATTGTTATTTCAGTTATACCATGTGGACATCTATTATATATAACATGTGATTGTGGACTTGAACTTCTTTTTGTTCGTTTATACTTTTCTTCTTCTGTGATAGATATGGCCGGCAGGATCGGCGTTTTGTAGTGGCGACCTTCCCGAGTGAAGGTGTCACCGCAAAGCGGCGGTTCTGGGCATAAGACCCGGGTTTTGAAAAGAAAAAAATGGGGTCTTACAAGAGGGGGGAGCAGCGAGTGGGACTCAAGACGTACACTCCCCCCCATGCTGGGGGGTTGGGTGAGTGGACCACTCGGTCTACTCTTCTTAGGGGCTTATCTCGCTATTTCGGTCGGCTTCGGTTGCCTCCTATCAGTCATTCCACTTGTCACGGGCACTTTCACTATCAACCCTGATCTCGACGAATTACGGGTTATACACAATCCCCATTTTTCGGGTTCGATACGAGCTCGGAAAAACAATGGATCACTCGTGATTCGGAGAGACGAGCGAGAACGCGGTGGTTGAACTCTTTAAAGATTGAACTCTGAAAACCCAATAAATTTTAGCTCGAAAATGCACCATCTTGTCGTTTGTAGTTTTTTGTCTCCGGGTGTTTCCTTCAGGTAAACAATAAAATCTCTATACCCCGCGCCAGGAGGAGCACCAAGCATGGATGTCGATGACAACAGCTTGATTTTACCGGCCCTGAGGTGTTTCTGGAAATCCTCAAAACTCATCATTGGAAGCTCACACATGTCTTTGTCAAACGCCTCCTCCTCCGACAAATTATCCCTAAACACCTCCTTGGGAACGTAAAGCTGTCCCTTGAACTCCCTGAGGATGTCCTTGAGATGAACTACGGTCTGTGATTCGCTTGCATTGTCACATGTCTCCTCGAGTCCACTCTTCCTGCTACCCCCAAAAGGATCGCCTAGCAACCGCTTGATGAGCTGACGAATTCCCAAGCCAGGAGCCTTCACAGATCTCTGCTTGTCTCTTAGCGTGAGGAATTGTTCACCGACAAGGAATCTCGGCTCTACCTGAGTAGGGTTTTCTCTTAGAACCTTGGATATGAAATCCTCGCTGTTTTCGGTGGATGCATGCTGTGGCGAAAAAGTAAGGGCGGTGGAGAGACGCGACGGCTGGTGGCTTCGACCTCAGAAGGAGATAATTGGGTCGTAGCCTGGGGAAATTGGAGGCTGGAGAGGATCTGGTGGATGGAGAAACCCCGGGTGAGAGAAAAAGTCTCCCTGCACTCATCGATGCAGGTGTGAGAGGGGAGACAAGCGAGTGAGGACTTTATCCGAATTCCAGGCGTGCGAAGTAAAAGGGGAAGGATCAATCGCACATTAGATCTGCCTATTCGCACACCACAAACTAAGTTAACATTAAGCGTATTATTGTGCATCCGGCGCACACAGAAGTGTGTGCTAGAGTAAATCTGTCTGTAAAAGCGGTAATCCGGCGGTTTAAATCAAACTGAAAATTACAGCCGTAATGCAAAATACGGTTGTAATTTCCAGATTGATTTTCAACCGTTGGATGGATGATTTTTACGGCCGGATGTTCTCTAACACACTTCTTTGTGGGTCGGACGTACCAAAAACTAGATCCTTTCTGACGGCAACCCTCATTGTTTCTCGATCCCCCTGTGAAACTGTTCCCACCCGCCGACATCCCCTCGCTGGAGCCCGTGGACCTCGCCAGAGCAAGCTCACCACCTTGCCATCCCTCCACGCCAAGGACGTCACCTCGCCGGCTTAGGTGGCTCTGGTGAGTAAAAGTCGGCCTCAGTCGTCGGCAGAGCTCCGTCAACACCGCACCAAAGTCAGTGCGGAGGAAGGCAAATTTCTGAAACATCCATGGACTTTAGTCGGCCTTGCGGCAAACTTCATATGGCTACTAGTGATAAAGGCCCGTCCTTCTTAGAACGGCCATGGAAGATGTGGTGAATGATATTCAAGTTCTTGTGAACACTTGGTAGTTGCTGATTTATATTCGTAAGCGATAAATATATGCTTGAATAGATATTAATACAGACAGAGGACTTGGAAATAAATCTTGGTGCTTGTTGAAACCAGAGAACTGGCTTCGACGTTCGCAACGGGTATTCAGCTAACCCTTACTTCACCTGAGCTAGAAACACGTGACCGGTCGCTGAGAGTTGAAGGATCTTGCACTTAAAAAGGACTTCGACACTTCCTGGGAGCTTAGCTCACCCGGAGGCCGATGAACTCGACACTGCCTAAGAGCTTGGACCAACCAGAGTGTAGGAACTCGACACTGCCTAAGAGCTTCGACCAACTGGAGTGGAGGACTTTGACACTTCCTGGGAGCTTAGCTCACCCGGAGGCGGATGAACTCGACACTGCCTAAGAGCTTGGATCAACTGGAATGGAGGAACTCGACAATGCCTAAGAGCTTTGGACCAACTGAAGTGGAGAACTTCGACACTTCCTGGGAGCTTAGCTCACCCGGAGGCGGATGAACTCGACACTGCCTAAGATCTTGGACCAACTGGAGTGGAGGAACTCGACACTGCCTAAGAGCTTGGACCAACTAGAGTGGAGGACTTCGCCACTTCCTGGGAGCTTAGCTCACCCGTAGGCGGATAAACTCGGCGCTGCCTAAGAGCTTGGGCCAACTGGAGTGGACGACTTCGACACTGTCGCGAGGCGGTCTCTAGTCGGCGTCTTAACCAACCTCGGTTCTTAGGGGTTAGAATAACTATTTTAAACTAGAGTAAGAAGTCCTCCCGAGAAGAGATTCAATATTCATTAAGGATAAAAAAAACGTTTTAGATCATCACCACTCCAAGCATTTCCAAGGGGGATCCCCTCAACATTTTGAAGGTGATACCCCCTGACTTCAGGGCTTCCAGGATTACATAGGGCCCCTCCCAATTGGGCTGGAGCTTTCCTACGTTCGTCGACCTTCTTGCGGCGTCGACCTTTTTGAGGACTAGATCTCCGGGACGAATTGCTTGATTCTAATGTTTTATCGAAGTACCTGGTCATTCAGCGCTTCACTTCCTCTTGTCGAATCGCTGCGAGGTCCCAGAGCTCCTCAACCATATCCAGCCAGAGCCGTTGTTCCCCCTCATTGTCCATCCTTCAGTATTCGTCCCCTTCCCCGGCAGCCACGACTCGGGGGGACCTGACCTCGAATTCCACTGGGAGTACGACCTCAGATCCATGGGAGAGCTTGAACGACGTTTCTCCTATTGCCGTGTCGGGTGTCATTCTCAAGGCCGATAAGACCGAAGGAAGTTGCTCCACCTAGTTCCCCTTCAAGTTCTCCACATTTTTCTTCAGTAGGTGACTATGACTTTGTTTGCTGCCTCCACCTGCCCTTTTCTCCGAGGATGATGAACGGAGGCAAAGCGGAGGTCAATGTCCAACTGACCACAGAAGCTAATGTGTTCTCCGTTAGCGAACTATGGTCTGTTGTCTGTCACAATGGAGAGGGGGAGCCCATACCTGCAAATTATTTCTCCCCAAATAAAATTATTTATTACCTGTGAGGTTGTCTTCGCCAAAACCTTAACCTCCACCCACTTGGAGAAGTTATCTATCATGACTAATAAGAACTTTCTTTGACCGCTGGCCTGAGGGAATGGGCCTATCAAGTTCATTCCCCAGATGATAAAGGGTCAGGGTGCCGTGATTGTCCTGAGCCTCTGTGCGGGGTGAAGTTTGAGTGGCTCGAAGAGCTGACACTTTTGACACTTCTTCGAAAACTCCATGATGTCCTTTCGAAGAATCGGCCAGAAGTATCCCTGCCTCAGCACCCTCTTCTCTAAGGTCCGACTCCCGGAATGGCTTCTGCACTCCCCGGAATGGATTTCCTCCAAGACCTTCGGAACTTCGCCCTCCATCATACACCTTGCTAGGAGCCCTGTCAGGGTCTTCCTGTAGAAGCTTCCTTCGCGCTTCAAATAATAGGCTAACTTGTACCTGAATCACCTTTTATCCGGAACCCCTCTGGGAACTCGCATGAGGTCAGAAAGACAATGATCAGATCCACCCATGAGGATCCCTGATTGATCTCCATCAGCTCTCTTTCCTCGATGTATGGACGGAACAACTCAGTCAATGTTACTCCCATGCAGGGACCGTATTTCGCCAATCGATTTGCTCGGACATTCTCGTCTCTTGGGATATGCTGGATGGAGAAAGTGCGGAACCACCCGATGAGACACTAAACCTTCGCCAGATACTTCTGGAGGGTCGGCTCCTTCGCCTCGAACTCCCCTTGGACCTGGGAGGACACCACCATCGAATCTATGAAAACCTTCACATCCCGGATTCCCAGTTCCCTCGCCAGACGAAGCCCAGCCACCACTGCTACATACTCGGCTTGGTTGTTGGTTACGAGGAATCGAATGTCAATCGCTTGCTCAATCCTTATCCCCTGCGGGCCGACTAGGACCCCCCCACCTACCGAGGTAATTGACATTGACATTCTTCTTTTTCCTAGTTGAACATTTGGTGCGTGTAGTTAATAGATTGGTTCTTGGTAAGATTAATGTGTTTATGTTTATATTTTTTCCTTTCTTCAGTTCGAGAAGTCTAATTATCACAGACATGTACACACACGCACACGCGCACACACACACACACACACACACATATTATATATCCATAAGTTTATAGTTCCATTCTATTAACTGCCAATATTTACAGATCACCTCCCCATATTTATCTTAACAAATTTTACAGATTTTATTAAAGTGATTTTACATATTCTTTTGCATAAACAGAGATATATACAAGACAACATAGACAAAGTAAATAAATAACTGAATGGACTGGTAAACACAAAAGCATTTGATTATTATCAACAAGTGTTTATCAAAGTTTACCCAAAGAATAATCTACTTTCTTCCTTTAAGAAAAATAGCTAAAGCCTCATAGATCTTTCTGAACTTCCTCTCCACAGATTTGAAATTTGCTGGAGTGGCTTTCTCTTGGTTCTTCTGAATCATTTCATGTCCCTTGAACAACTTTTCCAGATCAATTTCAGTTTCAGGGTGAACATCCTTTAAATTGAATCCCAGATAAAAAAACTTTAGCTGTCATCATATTTATGACTTTCAAATTTAAATCATCTGCCTCAAACTCTGCATCAGGATTTGGTACCACAAAAGTTGATTGTGGTTTGCTAGAGGTTGAAGCTATTTTGAACATAATTTTCTTCTTCTCCAGAGGTGGTTGTTCTCCTTTCTTTCTCTTCTGGGGTGGGTGCACTGCATCCTCTGGATTACATCCAATACCCCCTCTAACATTTTGGCTTGAGGGTTTCTTGCAGTATACTCTGTGGGATCAAACATGGTGGTTTTGATTGAGATTGCTTTTGCCAATTCTTCATGTTCAACTACCTCTTTTCCCCTCTACAAAATATCAATGAACTTTTTCCTCTTTTCTCCAATCTCCTTTTGAGCTGTCTCATACTCATATTGGTCTCTGTCTCCAATCTCCTCTAAAGCTTTGTAGAAATTTGGATCAGTGTATGTTTTCATTGTATTCTCTGAGATTCAATATTCTCATAATTTTGTAATAGGACTTGTCCTTTTTGAAATTATTCCTTTGTTATTTTGTATACCTTTCCCAGATAGGTATATTTCTTCTTCCGAGGTTTCTTCCATGACCTCTCCCCCTGTATGGAGGTCTTCCTGTGAAGATAGGTGTTGGGAGGATTGGCTTAGCTGCTGGAACTGGAGCAGATGGAGGCTAGATTGTAGGTGAGAACTGAGCTGGAAGTGGATCAGATGAAGGTAGATCCTGATCAGCCACCTTGATTGGAGATGGTGCTGTTGTAGAGTCTTCAGAAGACACCCTAAATGTAAGTGCATCAGGAATGGAAGATTTAGTGTCCACATGGAACTCCTGCAGAGTCCTTAAGTAGACCTGATCATCTGAGATTAGGGGAATCTCCCCCTGAATTGAGGACTCTCCCTGTGCTGAAGGCAGGATCCTTGAAGGGGTTGGCTCCCCCTGAGTTGTTGAACCTTTAAGCTGCAGCCTAGATGTAATGGTTGGCTCCCCTTCAGAGACAAAGGAGAGTGGAATTGCTGTGGTGTACACTGAATCTTGAAGGGGTTTGTACACACACCCTTGAGGAGACCTGCTGACAGACTTCTCCTCTTGTTGTATATCGTTGAAGAGAGATATAAAAGCAGAAGCAGGGAGAGTCATAGACCTTATCCTTTCATCGAGGTCTTTGATTTGTGCATTAAGGTACTGAAGCTTTCGATGTTGGGCACTGATCTTTTTGTAACATTCTTTGGAGAAATCAAGACAGAGAGAGCTGAAGTGAGAGAGAAGGGTCTCTAGGACTTGATCAATTGCATCGACAATGTCTTGAGGAGATGCCATTGAAGTTCTGCGAGTACCTGCACCGAAACAGAAAGAGAGACGAAGAAGGGAAGAGGAGGAGAGCAAGATGGAGAAGATTCGAAAAGCACTATATAATCAAATGCCCAAGTTGCTTTGAGTAGATGAATTGTCGCAACTTAGGGTTATATTCGAAGCAGCGTTGAAAAGAAAGCTGAACTCAGCGCGCAAAACTATGTCCCAGGCGCGCGTTTTGTCAAGTCGATGGTACGTCGAGATGAAAGTCGATGTGGCTTCGAAATATAACCATCAATTATGATGTCAACGTAAGCATCGATATGTATTCGACATTACGTCGAGTACTATTCGACTAAGCTGTCCCATGATGCTCTCGAAGCTGACGTCGAGTAGAAGTTGACGGTACGTCGATTTGAATTCGTCGCAGCTCTGATTAAATAGTTTGTTTTTCTTCAAAATCTTTACTTTTTTTTCAAGCAATAACTTTCTATTGAAAATAGATCATTATACATAATAAATGTGACCTACAATGCTCCATCAAGCATTCCCAGTGCATTGATGAAGAATTTGTGCTTACTTTCATCAAGTGACTTTGTGAAGATGTCAGCCCTTTGAGTGCCAGTAGATATATATTGAAGGTTGATCTTACCTTTCTCTACATTATCCCTGAGACAGTGGTGTCTTATCTCTATGTGCTTAGTTTTGCTGTGGAGAACGAGATTGGAAGCTATTAAAATAGCACTAAAGCTGTCACAATATATTGTGGAATTGTCAAGGGAAAAGTTGTAATCCAACAACTAATTTTGCATCCATAATATTTGTGAGCAGCAGCTTCCTGCAGCTATGTACTCAGCTTCAACTGTAGAAGTGGAGACTGTGGTTTGCTTCTTGATAAACCATAAAATCAGTCTAGCACCCAGGAACTGACATGTTCCTGAAGTGATTTTTCTATCCAGCCTGCATCCAGCATAGTCTGCATCTGAATATCCAATTAATTCAAATCTAGATTCAGCTGGATACCACAAGACAAGTTCAGGTGTTCCTTTTAGAAACTTGAGTATTCTTTTTACAGAACTCATGTGTAATTCCTTTGGGTCAACCTGGAACCTATCACATATATAGGTAGCAAACATTATATCAGGTCTGCTAGTTGTTAAGTAGAGAAGAGAGACAATGACTGCTCTGTAAGTCTTCTGATCAAAGGACTTACCCTTTTTCATCTCAATCCAAAACAACATTAGTAGCCATGAGGGTTTTCATAACAGAAGCATTTTCCATCCCAAACCTCTTGGTGAGTTCTCTGGTATACTTGGATTGGGATATGAAAATATCATCTGCATTTTGTCTTACTTGAAGACCAAGGAAATAGGATAATACCCCCATGCTACTCATTTCAAATCTTGACTGCATTAGGTAAGCAAACCTTTTGCAGAGAGATTGATCTGTTGACCCAAATATAATATCATCTGCATATATTTGGACTAGTAATAGCTGGTTCTTATGTGCTCTGGTGAAAAATATTTTATCCACTTTTCCTCTTTTAAAGGAGTGTTCCAGAAGAAAAGTGGATAGGGTCTCATACCAAGCTCTTGGAGCTTGCTTGAGACCATATAGTGTTTTATCTAATCTATACACAAAAGAGGGAAAAGTAGGATTGACAAAACCTGGGGGCTGCTCCGCATATACTTCCTCTTGTAGAGTTCCATTTAGGAATGCACTATTTACACCCATCTAATAGACTTTGATCTTCATGTGAGCTGCATATGCTAGAACATTCAGATGGCCTCTAACCTTGCTACTGTAGCAAATGTCTGGTTAAAGTCAATCCCTTCCTATTGCCTGTATCCTTGGGCCACACGTCTAGCCTTATTCCTGATTATGGCTCTTGTTGAGTCCATTTTATTTTTGAATACCCACTTGGTGCCAATGACTGGGTAATTCTTTGGTCTTGCAACCAATGTCCAAACCTTGTTCCTCTCAAACTGTGTCAGTTCTTCTTGCATAGCAGATATCCAATGAGGACCACTGTCTTCTTCTTCAAACTTTTTGGGTTCATACTGAGACAGGAAACATTGCAACATTGTTTCATTTGCAAGCTGTCTCCTTGTCTTGACTCCCACTGTCAAGTATCCAATAACTTTTGTGTTGTGGGATGATCCTTTAGGGTCATCCTTGATCTTGTTGAGTTATCTAGGATATTCTCTTCTTCCGGAGGAATCACTTGCTTAGTGACAGTGAGGACTTCATCCTCATTCACTGGAATGATCTCTGTTGCTGGCAGCTGAGGTGCTGTGATTTCCTCTTCACCTGTTGTAGAATCTTCATCTGAATCAGTGTCAATCTTCTGTTTCCCTTTGTCTTGACACACTGATGAATGGTCCATTATGGTTAGCTTTTCAGCTTGTTCTGCAAGCTGATCTTCTTCCTACAAAACAGTGCTGATGGAAGTTTCCTTCCCCTTATAAAATATGTTAGTTTCATCAAAAACTACATGCGCAGACTCCTCAATTTTGAGAGAGCTTTTATTATAGCACCTATAGGCCTTGCTTGATGAAAAATATCCCAAGAATATCCCATCATCATCCTTCTTATCAAATTTGGCAAGATGACTTTTCCCATTGTTGAGGATAAAGCAAGCACACCCAAAAATTTTAAAGTAAGTGACTATATATTCCTTTCCCTTCAATAACTCATAGGGAGTCTTCAACTTAGTCTTGTGAATGAGACTCCTATTTAGAATATAGTTGGCAGTATTTACTGCCTCAGCCCAAAAGGACTTAGGCAAGTTGGATTCAGCCAATAATGTCCTTCCTGATTCAATTAGGGTTCTATTTTTCCTTTCAGCCACCCCATTTTGTTGGGGTGTTCTAGGAGCAGAAAAGCCCTGTCTTATCCCTTCATCCTCATAGAATCTACACATTAACTGGTTTTTAAACTCAGTACCATGATCACTTCTGATCACAACAACCTGAGTGTTGAATTCAGATTGAATCTGTCTAATGAATCTTGAGAGGATCTTAAAGGTGTCAGACTTAGCTTTTAGAAAGAACACCCAGCTGAACCTAGAAAAGTCATCAACAATGACTAAAGTATAAGCCTTACCTGCTAAGGTTTGAGTGGAGATAGGACCAAATAGGTCCATGTGCAACATGAATAGGATTCTGGGTGAATCATTCTTACCAATTGGTTTGAATGATGCTTTGATCTGCTTTCCTAGTTGGCAGGGTACAAGGATGATCTTTATTGAACTTACCAGTTGGTAAGCCCCCCACTAGGTTGAGCTTGGAGAGTTTGGCAATTGTCTTAAGATTAAGGTGATTAAGTCTCTTATGCCATAACTCACTGTTTTCTAACTGGGAGTTGAATAAGCAGATCTCAGACTTTGTGTACTCAAAGTCTACAACATAGACCTTACCCTTCCTAAGACCAGTTAATACTACTTGGTCAGTTCTAGAGCTAACTATATGACACAAGGACTTAGTGAATACAACTTTGTAGTCACCGTCACACAGCTGGCTAATACTGATTAGATTATGTTGAAGTCCTTCAACATAAGCTACCTTAGAAAATGAGACTTCCTCAATCCTGAGCAAACCATATCCTTTGGTTTGACCAGAGTGGGAATTCCCAAAGATTACCTTAGGCCCTTCTTTGGCCTTGAAATTCTCCAACAGTTCTTTTGCTTCAGTCATATGCATGGAGCATCCACTGTCCAGATACCACTGCTGGTTTGTGGTTGAACAGTCTCCCTTCTGCATATGAAATCAACCATTAGTATAGACCCTCACATGCTTGGGTCACTTTCTTCTATCATCATATGGAGTTATGAAAGAGTGAGAAGGTCTTTCAATATACCCCTTAAGGTGAAGAAGTTATGCATTATTATGCCATCAATATTTGGCTATATGTCCTAGTTTAGAACATCAGAAACATCTAGGGATGTAGGTAGAGAGTGGTTTAGATGTTTGATAAATCTTTGTAGGAAACATGCGTCAAGAAGAATTCGACGCATCTTTAGAGTTGCGTCGAAAGTAATTCGACGTGTCTACGTAGTTCCATCGATAATAATTCGAAGCAGAATATTGGTTGCGTCGAATATAATTCGACGCACCCTCATACTTGCTTTGAGATGATGTCAATGTATATGTTGGACTACGTCGAGTTGTAGTCGATGCATCTCTAAAAATGCGTCGAGTTCTATTCGACGTATGTTTCTTTTTATTAAGATTCTTACTATTTTTCGTTGATTTCTCTAAGGGGTGTGTGCCTAAGATCTCTAGTTGATTACCAATGTTTGCCCTATTAAATATGGTGAGTTTATTAGAGTTATTATGATTTTCACAGGATTCTGAAATGTTGTTAGGTCTAGACCTACATAATGCTACAAGATTTTCCTAAGCAAGTTTGCTAGGGATTAGTGTGCTAGTGGATGATAGTAATTCCTGATCAAGATGATCAAATCTCTTGGAGAGATTTTGTGAGATTTCTTTAAGCTTTTGACTCCTTCCATTGAGGGAGTCCTCAAAGGCTTTTGTTTTTGCAAGTTCTTTCTTTAAGTCTGAATTTTCATTATCTAATATATATAATTTTTTTTCTTTCTTATATAACTTATTTCTCAGATTATAGTTAACTGAGTACTGGTTATCTCTCCCAAGTTCTTCTAGTTCTGATCTGGTTATTTTAAATTCCATTTAGTTGTTAATAAAGTCTTCACAAAATTATTTAAAACAATCCTTAAAATCTTTTGATGAAAAATCAAAGTCATCAAAGATTGTTACCTCATTCTCAGCAGAGGAGTCTTCCAGAGCCATTATGCAGGCTTCTTCTGGTCCACCATCTTTATCATCATCAAATGAGGAGGAGCTTGATTCAGAGTCTGAATCACTCCAGGTTTCAGCTATGAAACCTTTTCCTCCTTTCTCATCCTTCCTCCTAAGGATTCCTTCTTATGCTCTTTTCTCTGCTTGATGTTCTTGTTCTTTTCTTCTTCAGGACACTCAGTGGAAAAGTGTCCTAGTTTTCTACATTGAAAACAAATAATCTCATGTCTATGAGTTTTGTCATACCTTGGCTTGCTTGAACTCCTCTCTTTCCTTCTGGAGTCCTCTGTCCTGACTCACCTCTTGAATATTTTGGCCAAGAGGATGAACATTTCTTCTTCAGTGGTGGAGGACTCTGCTTCAGCAGTCTTTATTGCAAAAGTCATTTTCTTTAGGAGTAGATATTCTCTTCTGGGCTTCTGACTCAGCCCTGCTCTTTAGTAATAGCTCATAGGACTTGAGCTTTCCTAGTAGAGCATCAGTTGTTATCTCTCTGATGCATCTAGAATCTCTAATAACCTAGATTCTAGAGTGTCATGTGCTTGGGAAGCATATGAGGAGCTTGTCATTAATTTCCGTCAGAGAAATTTCTTTGTTAAGCCATCTTAGCTCATTTATGATGAGGTTGAATCTCTCATACATTTCTGTTATGTTCTCATCAGCTTTTTCTTGAAATTCTCATACTGGATATGAGAAATGACTTTTTGTCCTTTCTCTCATTAGAACTGCCTTCAACTAATCTGGAGAGAGATTCCCATATATATTTGGTAGAGTTGCAATCAACAACTTTTTGGAATATGCCATCTGACATAGTTGAGACCAAGATGTTCATGGCCTTGGCATCATATGCCTTGACCTTCTTCTCATCATCAGTCCACTCTGCTATGGGGACTGAGGTTTGTATGACTTTCCCACTATCATCCATCCTTACTGGGGTTGGGGGACCTGTAAGGATGACATTGAAAATTTCTTTATCAATGGAGTTCATATAAAGTTTTATTATGGTCTTCCAGATTGTAAACTTATTTAGGTTACACACTGGAGGTCTTGTTGAAGCATAATCCTCAGAACTCATTTTATTTAAGAAAACAAAATTATTGTACAAAAATGAGAGTAAGTCTTTTTGATCAAGGTGTTAACCTTTTAATGATCAACCTACCTCTGATACCAATTGAAAGTACACAGTGTCCCCCTGAGAATTCTCTAGAGGGGGGTGAATAGAGATTTAAAATATTTCTATCATACATGTGCATACAATAAAACCCCTAAGAAATTATGCTTCAATAATTCCATGTTGGACATGTGTGTCACATCCCTTTGTTTGAGAATAACAAATCTCATATTGTATTTGATATTGCTTGTAGTGTGTTTATAGTGTGCAGGAACTATAGGTGCAATACTCCACTGGTAGAAAGCAGCTTGGAACAATCTTTTGAAAGGAGGAGCGCTACCGCCAGCGCTATCGCTAGCACCAGCGCTACCGCTAGCGCTACCGTTACCGCCAGCACTACCGCCAGGCGCTAACTCAAATTCGTGCACGCGACGGTTTCGCAACCGCTACCGCTACCGCCCGCGCTATCGCTACCGCCAGACGCTATCTCCAGTTCGTGCACAGCGCCACTCCGCCTACGGTTGCGCAACCGCTCCACACGAACGATACCGCCGGCGCTATCCACTACCGCAGGCGCTAGCTCCAAGGTCTATAAATTGAAGTATTCTCTCTCATTTTGGTCAGACCTTCCAGAGATATTACTTGTGCCCATACTCTCGTGCTACTACTCTGCCAAAACATCATCTCCCACTCAAAGCCTAAGAAGAAATTCTGGAGAAGGAAGCCATCACGCTGCATCCTAAGAACGATCGCTTCGACCTCGTTTGTGCTTCAGCGATCCTTCATCCTCATCTCCAGAAATCTCAAGAGGGAGTTTTGCTTGTTATTTATTATTTCCATTCCACACTTTTTTTATCTGTTGTAGTGAAATCGCCTTGATTTTGGCGACTAGGTCCTTGCGCGGCTTAGGGGGAATTCGCCGCGTGAGTTGGCGACTAGGTCTAGGGGATTAGATCTAGGGGGTGCTCGAGGCCATATCCGGGGAAGGATTGGCTAGAGCGGCTTGAGGTCATTTCCGGGGAAGGATTGGCTAAAGCCAACCGGTTCGTGGGGATACAAGTCGGTATAGAAAAGGAAAAGAAAATCATTTTTGTACACCTCCGATTTCTAGCATTATAGAAATCAAATTTTATGTAAACACTTTTTCACATAATATAATCATGTCGCTTTTGTGTTTACTTTGATTTCTATCATTTGGCGTAATCTTTATTATTTTGTGTTTCTAAGTTTTCAATTCTAAATCTAAATTATTTATTTCTAATTTGTCATCATTATTTCCTATTAATCAAAACAACTTAGTAATTTTCTCAAAAATTATAAAAAGAATTTTATTCCCTTATTCACCCACCCTCTAAGGGCGCCGTAAGATCCAACAAGTGGTATCAGAGCAGGTTATTCCAAACGGTTTAAAAACCAGGAATAATGGCGTCTTATGATCTCGCTTTTTCCGAGGGTCAGGGAATTAGTAGACCTCCACTATTTACTGGGTCGGATTATAATTATTGGAAAAATAGAATGCGTTGTTTTCTAATGACCCTAGATATTGAGGTTTGGAACATGGTAGAAGAAGAATACACTCCTCCTACATTTGTAGTTGGAGAGGTTATGTTAGAAAAACCCAAAGATAAATGGGATGATCGGGATAAACTCAAATGTAAAAATAACGCAAAAGCCATGAATGCTCTATTTTGTGCGTTAGATAAAAATGAATTTAATAAAATTTCTGCTTGTACTACTGCATATGAAATTTGGAATCATTTGGAAGTTACTCATGAAGGTACATCGCAGGTTAAAGATTCCAAGCTTTTCCAACTGGAGTCAGAATATGAAAAATTCCGAATGGATGAAAGCGAAGATGTTGATGGTATGTACACGCGCTTCACCAAGATCGTCAATGCCTCAAAAGCTCTTGGAAAGACCTTCTCAAATGGCGACTTGGTCCGTAAGATCCTTCGTTCTCTTCCTCCAAAATTCAACCTGAAGGTGACGGCTATTTCGGAGTCGCACAACTTAAGAACGCTCCAAGTTGAGCCTCATTGGGAATCTCAAAACCCATGAGGTAGAACTCAAAATCCAACATGATGAATACAATAAGAAGCCAAAGAAGAAGCCGTTGGCTTTAAAATCAAAGAAGGAGTGCCAAGAGGATGAAGATGAAGATGAAGAGAGTCTTTTGGTAAAGAACTTCCGAAAGTTCATGCGCAATCCGGAAAGGAGAAACACCTTTCGAAAATATTTCCAAAAGGGTGAAAGATGGAAAGGGTCATCTTCAAAGAAGGAAAAAGAGAGCGACAATGAAGAAGAGAGACCTCCACCGGAATGCTATCATTGTAGGAAGACGGGGCACATTCGGAGCCAGTGCCCAAAGTTCTTGAAGGAGAAGAAAGAAAAATGGCACAAAGGGAAGGAGAAGAAGAAAGTACTAAAAGCTAGAACATGGGATGACTCTTCCTCCTCCTCCTCCGAAGAATCAAGTGGGTCTTCATCAAGCGAAGATGAGGAAGCAAACATGTGCCTCATGGGACATGAAAATGACGGCGACGACACCAGTGTTTCCTAGCGACACTGAGGTAACTCCTCTCACTTATGATGAATTGTATAATGAATTTCTTGAAACTTGCAAAGCTTTTGATAAAAATATGAAAGATAGTATTTTATTAAATCGTGAAAATGAATCTCTTATTAAAGAAAATCAAAAGCATTCCAAAAAGGTGATTGTGTTAGAAAAGAGAAAGGTTTCTTGCCAAGAATGTGATCACTCCACAAAATTGGCAAAGGATATAGAAGAGTCACTTTCTAAAGCCCTCTCTCATGCCAAAACTCTTACAAAAGAGAAGGGGGAATTAGAAAGGAAATTAGAAGCCTCTCTTTTGCAAATCAAAAATAATAGAAAATGTTTTGAAAATAGGTGTGTCATTCTTGTGAAAGAAAATTCTTCACTTAAAGCACAAGTTCATGATCTCACCATGACCATTAAAAAATTTGGTATAGGCCAAAAATCACTGGAAATGATTCTAGGGTACCAGTGCCATGGATCTGGAAAGTTTGGGCTCGGATATCGAGGTGAGGGCTACCGCCCGGCGCTAGCCACTAACGTCGGCGCTAGCACCTCATACCAGAAACCTGAAATTTCTTTTTCAAAATACTTTCCTTCTGTAAATCAAAATTATTCCAGCAAGAAAATTTTCCAGAAAAGGGTCTCAACCCCATTTATTTCGTGTGCATACTGTTATAGTTTGGGTCACACAACTAGTTCTTGCAGGAAAATAAAACAAAATACTTTAAAGCAAATCTGGGTACCTAAGGCTTCCACTTATTCTATGGGAGGTTCCACTTGGGTATCCGGATCTTTACTCTCATCTTCTTTCTAGATGTGCAGGCAGGCTAAGGAATGAAGACGTGTGGTACTTGGATTCAGGATGCTCCAAGCACATGACGGGCAATAAATCAAAGTTCCTTAGCCTAGAAAGGAAGAAGGGAGGGATTGTGACTTTTGGCGACAACGGAAAAGGAAGAATCATGGGAATTGGTACAATTGGTAACGAATCCTTCACTATATCAAATGTTCTTTATGTAAAAGGGCTAAAACATAATCTTATTTCAATTAGCCAATTATGTGATAAAGGATTAGATGTTTTATTTGAATCTTCTACTAATCTATGCAAAATATCGAATCCTACTACAAACAATATTTTACTAACTGCACCAAGAATACACAATGTTTATATTGTTTCATTTCATGATCTTTCAAAATCATCTTTAAAATATTTTATTACCAAAAATGATGAACTTGATCTTTGGCATAGAAGGCTAGGACATGCTAGCACAAAGCTTATTGTAAAACTTGCCAAAAGAGATTTAATTAGAGGATTGCCTAGATTAAATGGAAATTTACCTTCACTTTGTTCACCATGTCAAAAAGGTAAAATTACTAGATCCTCTTTCAAAAGTAAAAATGTTATTTCTACTACAAGACCTTTGCAATTAATTCATATGGATCTCTTTGGTCCCGTTAGCACCGCAAGTCTTGGTGGTAGATTGTATACATATGTTTTAATAGATGATTTTTCTAGATATTGTTGGACAATATTTCTCTCATCCAAATCCGAAGCGTTTTGTGAATTTTCAAAATTATGTACTCGTATTCAAAATGAAAGTGATTTAAAAATTAAATGCATTCGTTCGGATCATGGAGGAGAATTTGAAAATGAAAAATTTACTTCATATTGTGATATGTTAGGCATAAAACATGAGTTCTCCGCACCACGCACACCGCAACAAAATGGTGTTGTAGAAAGAATAGGACACTTCAAGAGCTAGCACGCACTATGTTATGTGAATATAAATTACCTAAGTCCTTTTGGGCCGAAGCCGTAAACACATCATGTTATGTTATAAATAAAATCATGCTTCGCCCATCTTTAAATCTCACACCATATGAACTCTATTTTCAAAAGAAGCCTAATGTGTCTTACTTCAAAGTTTTTTGTTGTAAATGCTTTATCTTAAATACAAAAGATAGCTTGGGAAAGTTTGATGAAAAATGTGATGAAGGAACATTTCTTGGATACTCTTCAACTAGTAAAGCTGATAGAGTTTTTAATAAAAGAACTAGAAAAGTTGAAGAGTCAATTAATGTGAAATTTGATGAGCTCGTTCCTTGTATAGAAAGACTTTCCGCAGGTAAAGATGATGATCTATTACCTCCTTTGGAGCATGGTGATGAAGAACCTTCCAAAGAAGAAGAAGAGGAGGCCAAGAAAGATGAATATGTACCTCCAAGCGTCTTAAAATTCACAAAGGATCATCCACGGGAATTGATAATTGGTGAACCATCCATCGGGGTAAGAACTCGCTCTTCTCTTCATGAATCTTATTCAAATATTTGCTTTGTTTCCGAAATTGAACCAAAAAATGTTACAACCGCTTTAAATGATGAATTTTGGTTTTTGGCTATGAATGAAGAGTTAGAACAATTTGAGCGACATAATGTTTGGAATTAGTAGAAAGACCATCTAATCACCCGGTTGTAGGTGTAAAATGGATTTTCAAAAATAAATTAGATGGTGAGTCTAGAATATCTAGAAATAAAGCACGCTTAGTAGCACAAGGATATTCTCAAATCGAGGGGATAGATTTTGATGAATCTTTTGCACTCGTTGCTAGATTGGAGTCTATAAGAATTTTTCTAGCATTTGCAAGCTTTAAAAGAATAAAACTATTTCAAATGGATGTGAAAAGTGCTTTTCTAAACGGGTTTGTAAAAGAAGAAGTTTATGTTGAACAACCCCCCGGTTTTATTAATGAAAAATTTCCAAATCATGTTTATAAACTAGAAAAAGCGTTTTATGGTTTAAAACAAGCGCCCCGTGCATGGTATGAAAGACTTACATCATTTTTATTAAAGCACGGTTATATTATGGGAAGTGCGGATAATACTCCCTTCATTAAGCACAATAATGATGATATAATTATTTTACAAATATATGTTGATGATATTATTTTTGGATCTACTAATGAAGAGATGTGTAAAGAAGTTATTTTAGTGATGAAAATGAGTTTGAAATGAGTCTTGTAGGAGAACTTTCTTATTTCCTTGGTTTTCAAATATCACAAAGAATTGATGGTATCTTTGTATGTCAAACTAAATATGTCCATGATATGCTTAAACATTTTAGATTTGAAAACCTTAAACATGCTTCTACACCAATGAGTGCATCACTAAAATTAGGAAAAGATGAATCAGGAGTTTCTATAGATCAAACTTTATATAGAGGTTTGATAGGATCTCTACTTTATCTTAGTGCAACTAGACCCGATATTATGTTTGTTGTATGCTTATGTGCTAGATTTCAAGCCAATCCAAAAGAATCTCATTTAAAAGCGGTAAAACGAATTTTTAGATATCTCATTGGGTCATCTAGATTAGGATTATGGTACCCGCATAATGATTCATTTACATTGCATGGCTATTCTGATTCGGATTATGCTGGTTGTTCACTTGATAGAAAAAGCACTAGTGGTACTTGTCATTTTCTAGGACCTTCATTAGTTGCATGGTCTAGTAGGAAACAAAATTCGGTTGCACTCTCCACCACGGAGGCCGAATACATTGCATTAGGGAGTTGTTATGCACAAGCTCTATGGATGAGCCAAACTTTAGAGGACTTTGGTTTTCATCTGAAAAATATTGAACTAAATGTGACAACAAAAGTGCCATTGATCTCACAAATAATCCGGTACACCACTCTAGATCCAAACATATAGATGTGCGTCATCATTTCATAAGGGATCACATTAAAAAGGAAAATGTAAGGACTAGTTTCATTGGCACGGACTCTCAACTTGCTGATATATTCACTAAACCTCTTCCCGATGCAAGGTTTCAAATGTTAAGGTTGGAATTAGGAGTCTTAGACATCTTAGGATGAAAAACATATAAAACGCTAATGTTTTATGCAATTTGTGCAATCAAGACATCTCTAATAATTACAAAACTTCTGCATAAGACTACTCTTAAGACCCTTAACCAATATAAAAAATTAAAAATTTAAAATTCCTAAAAAATCGTGTACTGTTTTCGGCGCTAGCGCTAGCGCCGGCGCTAGCGTGGGTGTTGGAATTTTCAGTTTTTCAAAATTTCTAAAAATCACCAAAAATATTTTAGTCTATATGTACTACTTTGTTTTTGTATTTCAGACATTTGTTATTTTTGTTTTATTCATATTATGAAAAATCTACTACAAAAGTTCAAAATTAAAATTATACAAAATTTGTTTTTCTTCATATTATGAAAAATCTAGTACAAAAATTCAAAATTCAAAACTTACAAAAATATGTTCTTGCAATTTTCTGTTTTTATTTGATTTAAAAATGATAAAACAAATAAAAAAAACTGAATGATCTTTATTGCCAATATCAAGCATGTATGAATTCTATTATTTAGAATTATTTACAATGTTAAACCTTATTTCTTCAAATTACTATGAACATTGTTTTGTTTATCATGTTTTGATATATCTATTTAAAGTGCATCAATTGTATTGAAAAATGTGTAGAACCAAGCTTAGCATGCCTCTAAGTATGAGTAAATATTTTATGATTGATAATGATACATTTCACTCACTTATTTTGGTAATCAACATGTGTGTCTAAATCTAAAAATGCTTGCTTGTGTATTGTATTTGTACAATGAATTAAAACTTGCATAAGTTTATTGCATACACTACATTTGAATTGCACTAATGAAATTTAGAAAAGTGGTTAAATTTAAAAATTGGGTTTGCATAACAAGTGTATTCGGAGAATGTTGTCTCACAAATGTGAAAAAAAAATTATATATATTTGTAGACAAAAATAACTCCACCAAGCACTACTTGAACCTCCTGATAAGTCTTCATAAGCATTGTGAGATTGAGCACCTTGGAAAGAATAGTAAAGTGTCTTGTGCAAACCTTAGTTATTACACCACTTTGTTTAAAAAAATTTATGTGCATTAAGAGTGTGTGAAAGTAATTTACTTGTGTTTTATTGTGCATTTTTACTTTACATATGTCTTGTATTTTGGTGATTTAAATCAATTGTTAACATTGCCCAAAATACACTTATGTGCACATCATTATCTTTCATAACACTTCTTCTCATGAGTATTGGATTCCAATGCTTTATTCTATACTACTCTTTATATGAAAATGCACTAGATAACCTGGCATGACCTCTACAATGTTTTGATATCTTTTGAATTTAAAATTAAGTGACATTGTAGTATGATATCTCTTTGATATGTTCATTTCATGCTTGGTATCCTTATAAAAAAAATTTTGAGATTTCAAAAAGGTTACAACATCTTTACATTTTGAACTTAAACTCATATTTATAATTATGATCTTCATGCTTACACAAAGATGTTACGTTTTCTATAATCTTCCGCTTGCTTACAACTCTTATTCTTTTTATTTGAAATCTCTTATATACAATGCTTAAACTCTTTATCATTTCATATATTACAAAAGCTCGATCATGCTTTATCATTTCTAAGAAATGTCTCCTTACTACCCTCACCCCACCTTCTTTTGATAATACCAAAAGGGGGAGATTAATTGAAGAAATATATCATTTGAGAAATATAGATAAATAAGGGGAGACTAATTAATGAAATCTATTATTTAGGGGGAGTAACACATAAATTGCATTTATGTAGGGGGAGCATTAAGATAGGGGGAGTATGCACATTATCATGCATATCATATACTATAGTTGCACTTTTATCCTGCTTATCTTATCTATAAACACTATTGTTGATTTCTTGCTTAGAGGATTTGTTATTATCAAAAGGGGGAGATTGTTGGACATGTGTGTCACATCCATTTGTTTGAGAATAACAAATTGTATTTGATATTGCTTGTAGTGTGTTTATAGTGTGCAGGAACTATAGGTGCAATACTCCACTGGTAGAAAGCAGCTTGGAACAACCTTTTGAAATGAGGAGCGCTACCGCCAGCGCTATCGCTAGCACCAGCGCTACCGCTACCGCCAGCACTACCTCCAGGCGCTAACTCGAATTCGTGCACGCGACGGTTTCGCAACCGCTACCGCCACCGCCCGCGCTATCTCCCGCTACCGCCAGCGCTATCGCTACCGCCAGGCGCTATATACAGTTCGTGCACAGCGCCACGCCGCCGACGGTTGCGCAACCGCTCCACACGAACGATACCACCGGCGCTATCCACTACCGCAGGCGCTAGCTCCAAGGTCTATAAATTGAAGTGTTCTCTCTCATTTTGGTCAGACCTTCCAGAGATATTACTTGTGCCCATACTCTCGTGCTGCTACTCTGCCAAAACATCATCTCCCACTCAAAGCCTAAGAAGAAATTCTGGAGAAGGAAGCCATCACGCTGCATCCGAAGAACGATCGCTTCGACCTCGCTTGTGCTTCAACGATCCTTCATCCTCATCTCCAGAAATCTCAAGAAGGAGTTTTGCTTGTTATTTATTATTTCCATTCCACACTTTTTGTATCCGTTGTAGTGAAATCGCCTTGATTTTGGCGACTAGGTCCTTGCGCGGCTTAGGGGGAATTCGCCGCGTGAGTTGGCGACTAGGTCTAGGGGATTAGATCTAGGGGGTGCTCGAGGCCATATCCGGGGAAGGATTGGCTAGAGCGGCTTGAGGCCATTTCCAGGGAAGGATTGGCTAAAGCCAACCGGTTCGTGGGGATACGAGTCGGTATAGAAAGGAAAAGAAAATCATTTTTGTACGCCTCCGATTTCTAGCGTTATAGAAATCAAATTTTATGTAAACACTTTTTCACATAATATAATCATGTCGCCTTTGTGTTTACTTTGATTTCTATCATTTGGCGTAATCTTTATTATTTTGTGTTTCTAAGTTTTCAATTCTAAATCTAAATTATTTATTTCTAATTTGTCATCATTATTTCCTATTAATCAAAACAACTTAGTAATTTTCTCAAAAATTATAAAAAGAATTTTATTCCCTTATTCACCCCCCCCCCCCCCTCTAAGGGCGCCGTAAGATCCAACATTCCACACACAGAATAAAATAAGTGTTGTTAAGTAAAGCAGGAAATCAGTAAAAAAATGGGATAACACAGAAAAATGACACACCAGAAGAGACAAGATTTTATAGAGGTTCCCCAAAATATGGGTAGTCCTCTCTTCTACTACCTGGTAGGAATGCACAACCCGTGCCTGAGTCTTTTGATAAGGAGACTCTTAGAACCAAAGATCTTTTGATAAGGAGATCTTGAACCACTCAGATATTTTGATAAGGAGATCTTGAACCACTCAGATATTTTGATAAGGAGATCTTGAACCACTCAGATCTCTTGATAAAGAGATCTTAAACCACTGAATCCTTTGGAAGAGGGATTATAAAACTCTGTACAGTTAATGTCTTAATGAGAATGAGAGAGAAAGGAAGATGGAGAAGAAGAATTCTGTTTATCAGAATTCTGTAGAAGCTTTTAGCTTCTATTTTCCCTTTCAAAGGATCTGCTAACGATGAACCCTTGCTTAAGATTTGCAATGGTTATGTTCTTCAGATCCTTCTGAATATTTTCTGCTTGCTATCTGGCTGCTATGTAATGTTGATGAAAGAGAAGCCTTCTATATCTCTGTTCTCAGATAGCACTTGTTATTCTTTTTGTCTTTTAGGGTACAGGAGGAGGAAGTGTTAAAATTTATTATTTGAATCGTTTAGGAGTAAGCAGGAGTTGCATCAACTGAGTTATAGCCAAACAACCACAATACCACACAGCAACACAATAGACTTTATTGAATCACAAAAACTTCATAACATTTCGAGACATACATGGCGAGACATGATTCATAAGAATCACGAAGGAGAGAAGAACAACACACACCAAATAACACAAATCTGGCGACCTGACAAAGCAGAGACCTCACAGACCGCTGCACTCCAGAGACCGCTCGGCTTGTCCTGAGACCACACGAATAGAATACAGGCAAGATGACCTGCACTGCAAGACAACCACCTCAGACCGCACGAACTGGAGCTTATTGAACTGAACAGAGAACAGAAGCTGTCGCCAAACCGCAACTCAGATCGCCTAACCACAGAAGGTCGCCTAATCCCTGAGCTTGCTGCGAACATCACAAGAACAACATAAACCAGTCCGCAGAAAAGCCGCTGCCGAACTGTTTATTCAAGCCACTAGGAAATCACCAAGGAAGGAGACCGCAATCTGCTGACCGCAAACCTGCGAACACAACAAACAGTCAACTCACTTCCGAGACCGCCCGACCTCAAGGTTGAGACCGCACAAAACAACCCAGGCTCTAGTTCTTACAGTTCTCGTTGTGAATGACGGGCCCTACACCCTTATTTATAGGCGAGAGGACGGATGTCATCACCGCCGCAAGAGAGGTACAATCACCACCCATCAAATCGCGAGCGGTCTCACAGAGCAGACCGCGCGATCACACCACTTGGACAACATCCTGTCCAAGACCGCAAATCAGCAGCATACCCCGCACAAGCCGCGCGGACACAGATCACACCTTCCTTAGATCGCCTAGAGCAAACCAAGAACATCTGGCCGACTTCAGACAAGTCGCCAGATCAACCTGCATAAGCTGCCCGGTCACAGCGATTACTCAAGAACAGACCGCCCGGTCTTCTACAAAGAAGATAGACCAACCAAGCAGAGCAGACTGAAAGAGACCGGAACATTTCAAGGACAAACCAGCCGATCACAGCAGACCGCCAGAGACAGACCGGCAGAGCACCAACACAGAGACAGCGCAGTCTCTGCGATCACCAATAAACAGACCGCTGTCCACCTTCTACTTCACTTCAATAATTTCAACACTCTCCCTTGAAGTGGGAAGTGGAAACTAGCCCGAGTAAACTCCGCAATCGAGTAAACGGTCCCTTTGCCAACGGCTTTGTGAAGATGTCAGCAACATTTTCCACACTCCGAACATGCTCGACCATAAGAGATCCTCCCAACACCTTCTCACGAATGAAATGGTGCTCAATCTCAATGTGCTTGGTCCTCGCGTGACAGACTGGATTATTAACCAGCTTGAGAGCACTCTCATTGTCCCCGCGTAGCATAGTGGGACCTCGAACCTACTCATGAACGTCCTCCACCAACCTCCTGAGCCAAACGGCTTCCTGAGCTGCCATGGCCGGAGCCTTGTATTCCTCTTCTGTGGTAGATACAGACACCGAGTCCTGCTTTTTGCTGCACCAAGAAATAGCTGTGGGGCCTGCCATAAAGACATAACCAGACGTTGATCTCTGATCATCCACGTCTCCCCCGTAGTCAGCATCCATGTACCCATGCAACTCCAAGCTTGACCCTCTCCTATATAGGAGACCCAGATCAGAGGTCGACTTCACATACTTCAAAATTCCTTTTGCCACCAGAAGATGAGGTTTCCGTGGTTCCGCCATGTACCGACTCACCTTGCCAACTGCATAAGCAATATCTGGCCTCGTGATGGTCAAGTAGATCAAGCTCCCAATCAGAGCTCGGAACACCAATGGTTCAGATAAAACTCTCCCCTCATCCTTCCGAAGTTTATGATGTTGTTCCAGAGGTATATAGCTGCTCTTCCCTTCCTCCATGCCGAATCGTTGAACGATCCGCTCCGCATATCCAGCCTGAGAAACGAACACTCCGCTCTCTCGCCTCTGAACTTCGAGTCCAAGGAAATGGTGGAGCTCACCTAGATCCTTCATCTCGAATTTGATAGCAAGCTCGGCTCTCAGCCTTGCTACTGCCTCCTTCGAGTTCCCGGTGATAATCATGCCATCCACATACAGCAGAACAATAACATGAAGCACCCCCTCCTTCTTGACGAACAAGCTAGAATCAGAGTCTGAAGCAAAGAACCTGCAGAATAGAAGATACTCCGCGATCTTCCCATACCACGCCTGAGGCGCTTGCTTCAACCCATACAGGGCTTTCTTCAGTTTGCAGACGTAGTCCGGACAATCCTCCGAGATGAAGCCCGACGGTTGGATCATGAAGATATATATCCTTGTCAATCTCTCCGTTTAAGAAAGCATTCTTCACGTCGAGCTGCTAAATCTCCCATCCACTGGAAGCCGCCAAATCAATAACAAATCGAACCGAAGTCATCTTTGCCACTAGACTGAACGTCTCATCATAATCATCCCGCGAGCCACAAGGAGAGCCTTGTATCGCTCGATCGTGCCGTCAGCTTTCTTCTTGAGCTTAAAGACCCACTTGCATGTCACAGGGGTAATTCCCTTGGGCCTGGGCACTAGAGACCAAGTCTCATTCTTCTTGAGAGCATCCATCTCATCCTGCATAGAAATGTCCCACTGCTTCACGCCTTTGGCCTTCTCAAAGCTCGACGGCTCCCGCTCATCCAAGGGACCAGCAAAGAAACATGAGACAAAGCTCACCATGTTTCCTCCTGTGTATCGATCCGATGGCTTGATAGTCCTCTTCGACCTCCTAAGAGGTTGCACCTGACTAACCACCTCCTCAGCTGCTTCTTCTAGGCGAACTTGGAGCATCGCTCCCCCTGCTTCCAGAACTTGAAGCCTCCATCTCTGAGCTTGACACAGCTGGAGCTCCTGGTGAAACAGGCAACTCCACTTGAAGATTTCCCGCAACCTTCTCTTTTTCATCAACCCTGCTCTCCGGTAGTTCAACTCCTGAACTCCCCTTGTAGGAAGTCACCTCATCGAACACCACATCCCGAGATACCACTGATCTCCGTGTCTCGGGATCCATGCATCTCCATCCCTTCTTCCGCTCATCATATCCAAAAAAGACTAGCCTCCTTGCTTTCGCATCTAGCTTTGTCCGAAGAGCATCAGGGATATGCACGTAACAGGTTGACCCGAACACCCGAAGGTGTGCAACACTTGGCTTCTCCTTGAACATCAGTTCGTGAGGGGTCTTCATGTTGATAGGACTTAGAGGCATTCTGTTGATGACGTATGCCGCACAAGACATTCCCTCCGCCCAAAAAGACTTTGGGATACTCTTGGCATGAAGCCAGCATTTGCAGGTTTCCGTCAGATGACAGATCTTCCGCTTTGCAACGCCATTTTGCTGTGGAGTATGGGCACAAGTGAGCTCTCTCCGGATGCCGTACTTCCTGCAAAAACTTAAGAACTCACCAGAGGTGAATTCCCCACCATTGCCAGTTCTCAATTTTTTCACCTGCAGGCCTAACCGACCTTCCACCAGCTCCTTGAACTCCACAAACTTCGCAAAAGCTTTCGGCTTCTCTTTCAGAAAATACACCCAGACATATCTGGTGTAATCGTCGATCAACACCAACATATATTTGTTGCCTCCAAGGCTTAGGGTGGCAGTCGGTCCCATCAAATCACCGTGAAGGCACTCCAACAGTGCTTTGCATCTTGTTTGCGAGTTATCAAATGGAAGTCGATGAGACTTACCAAACTGACATCCCGCACAAACATGACCGTCTCCATAGGAGGACAAGCTAGGCAAGCCCTTGACAAGGCCCCTTACCACCATAGCCTTCAATTTGTCCATGCCTACATACCTCAACCTTTCATGACAGATAGCCACGCTATCATTGGTCTTCATCTTGTCAACATCGGTACTTGTCGATAAAACGAAGTCCTTTACCCGCTTTCCAATATGAATTACATCTCCCTTTATCTCCGGTCGAGTTTTAAGAAACTTCACTTCTGTTGGGCCAAACAGAACGTGATAACCGACATCGACCGCATTGGTCACAGAGAAGAGATTCTTCTTCATACCCGGCACGTGATAAACACTCCTCAAAGTGAGTGGACCCTTATCACTGCTCAAAGAGACAACACCTTCTTGTTCTACTGCATGAACAGAATTATCAGCCGTAATGATAGCATCGTTACCTGAGTAAGGCGCCAAAGAAGAGAACTTTGATTCATCCCCGGTGAGGTGATGCCCACACCCTGAATCCACAATCCAATCCTCTTCGAAGTTGATGGCAGCCAAGTCCTTAACGGGCATCGCCGTCATATTGGCCGCAAAGTCTCCTCCTCATCCAGCTTCATCAGACTTTGGCTTCTCCTTCTCCGCTGCATGTACCGGCTGAAGATTAACCCGACAATCCTTCTTGAAGTGGCCGGTCTTATTGCACCTGAAGCACCTTGGTCCCTCTCCCTTCTTCTTCCCATCAGACTTAGGAGCATAACCCCTATCCTGCTGACCTGAAGTAGAGGGTCCATCATGACCTGGCTTCTTCTTCTCCCACTTCTTCTTCTTCTTCTTCCCAGAGAACAACACATCACTATCTCCCCCAGAGATAGAAGTCCCCGCCATCTGTCTTGCCAAACTTTCCTGCGAAGCAAGTAAGTTTTCCAACTCCAACAGAGATGGCTGATTTGCCTAACCCTGAACTGACGTCACAAAGGCAAGATACTCCTTCCGCAGCCCGCGGATGATATGCCTCTTCAGTTTTGCCTCCGAGATGGGCTCATCAGGGTCCAATGCAGAAATCTCTGCAGTGAGGTTCTTCATCATGAGAAAGAAAGTAGAGATGGAAAGATCACCTTGAGAGGCCTTCGCCAACTCATTTTCAAGAAACTGTAGCCGAGCTACACTCTTCTTATTGAACAGCCCATCCAAAGACGTCCAAATCTCAGCAGCAGATTTACATCCAATGATGTGATCGAATAGCTCTGGTAAGATAGCCCTCTTGAGTGTGAACTCTGCCTTTGCATTAGTCCTCCTCCAAAGTCTCACCTCTGCCATATTATCTCCTGCTAGATGAACTTCTTGTGTGTCTTCTCCTCCAACTATCTCCCATAGATCCTCGCCAAGCAAGTAACTCTCCATACACGACTTCCACTTCTTGTAGTTAGTCGATGTGAGGAGTTCAATACCAAGCCCTCTTGCGTATCCATCTTCCATGGCAAACTAAGTGGTTTCTTCTTCACAAAGACGATGGCAACTCAAGTTGAACACTGCATATCCACTCCAAGAACCTCGCTCTAATACCATGTTAAATTTTTTGATTTGAATCGTTTAGGAGTAAGCAGGAGTTGCATCAACTGAGTTATAGCCAAACAACCACAATACCACACAGCAACACAATAGACTTTATTGAATCACAAAAACTTCATAACATTTTGAGACATACATGGCGAGACATGATTCATAAGAATCACGAAGGAGAGAAAAACAACACACACCAAAAAACACAAATCCGGCGACCTGACAAAGTAGAGACCGCACAGACCGCTGCACTTCAGAGACCGCCCGGCTTGTCCTGAGACCGCACGAACAGAATACAGACAAGATGACCTGCACTGCAAGACAGCCACCTCAGACCGCACGAACTGGAGCTTATTGAACTGAACAGAGAACAGAAGCTGTCGCCAAACCGCAACTCAGATCGCCTAACTGATAACTTCTCACAAAGAAGTTATTTTCACTCATATTTTGTACCCTTTGTTAAATATTTGTTAAAAATATAGTAAACATGAGTGAATTGTTACTTGGTGAATGTTTGGGGTATTACCATCATTTTCACATGTTTTTATATAGAAATCCCAAATGCACCTAGCTTGGACGGTCAAGAGAAGCATATTTGAAGTGCAGAAAATATGTTACAACATATTATTGCAGTTCAGAAAAAAGAGTTACAACATATTTTTCGCTATTTGAAGCAGTTTAAAGGATGCAGAAAATATGTTATAACATATTTTTGCAGTTCAGAAAAAAATATTATAACATTTTGGCGGAAACTGAAAAAATCAAATTCGAAATTGATCAGTTTTGGGCAGTTATGACAACCAAGGGATGCATCCATTCGTCCATATGAGGTCTCTAAGGGGGGCGTATGACTACTTAAGTTTGAGAGGAGAGAGAAAAATGAGGATTCCATCTATCATCATTTTCGGCCATTCTTAGAGAGGATCGAACAAGGAGGAAGGGCAGAATTTTCGCTACGGCTTGGAGAAAGGGAGAATCAGCACTTCTATGATCATGTATTGTAAGATCTTTCCAATTTTGCGGAATTCTATCTCAGTCATGAACTAATTTCGTTTAGTCTTGTATGGTGAAAGTACTACGGTTGTTCGATGAAGTTTTCTACTTAACTTTTATGAATGTTTGATGAGTGTTCTTTATTGAGTTATGAAATTATTGTTGAAATTTTGGACAATGAATTTTATCTACTATTGCACTCCGAGAGTCGAGAGACGAGGGGCATAGTGCTAGGAAAAATTCTATCTTTTTACACCGCGAGAGTCGAGAGAGGAGCGTTGTAAATCTTTAATCCAAATTTCTCTATTTTACACATCACTTCGAGAGTCGAGAGAGGAGAGGTGTATGTGTTTCATAATCTCATTATAGTAGAGGAGAGTGAGAGAGATTCCATTTTCTTGCTTGCGACTACGATTGTTATTTTGCACAATATTCTTCACTTCTCTTATGTTAGAGATAACTAGGGGAATCTAGGATATTGAGATCTTCGATATGGAGAGATACGGTTGTCTCCGTTTAATGTGTTGAAAGAAACTCGTAAAGCATTCAAAAAAAGTATTAGGGATTCGAATATTCATCATAATCGTCGTAGGAAATCATTATACAATATTATTTTCTCCGACTGATATTTCAAAAGTTATTTTGAATACTTTCTTTAGTTTAAATCTTCTTTAGAGTTTTTATTACTTTTCATAATCACTTCATTTAATCTACTTGGATTTAAAGAAATGGTGTAGCTATTATTTGCAAGCATTAGATTAATCACTTCTCCGTGGAAACGATTTTTATTCACACTTTATTACTTGATCTGACACGTGCACTTGCGTATATACCATTTTTCGCGTATCAAGTTTTTAAATAACAATGAAAAGGGAATTAAATAACAATGAAAAGGGAATTAAATAACAATGAAAAGGGAATTAAAAAAACAACTTCACAATTAATTTATCTAATAGAAAAACAAAAACTTGAGCTCTAAATACCCAGGTTCACTAATATTGCAAGAAAACACTAGATTCGTCGCACTTCCCCGGCAACGGCGCCAAAAACTTGATACGCGAAAAATGGTATATACGCAAGTGCACGTGTCGGATCAAGTAATATAGTGTGAATAATAGCTACACCATTTCTTTAAATCCAAGTTGATTAAATGAAGTGATTATGAAAAGTAATAAAAACTCTAAAGAAGATTTAAACTAAATAAAGTATTCAAAATAACTTTTGAAATATCAGTCGGAGAAAATAATCTTGTATAATGATTTCCTACGACGATTATGATGAATATTCAAATCCCTAATACTTTATTTGAATGCTTTACGAGTGTCTTTCAACACATTAAACGGAGACAACCGTATCTCTCGATATCAGAGATCTCAATATCCTAGATTCCCCCAGTTATCTCTAACATAAGAGAAGTGAAGAATATTGTGCAAAATAACAACCGTAGTCGCAAGCAAGAAAAGGGAATCTCTCTCACTCTCCTCCATTATAATGAGATTATGAAACACATACACCTCTCCTTTCTCGACTCTTGAAGTGATGTGCAAAATAGAGAAATTTGGATTAAAGATTTACAACGCTCCTCTCTCGACTCTCGCAGTGTAAAAAGATAGAATTTTTCCTAGCACTACGCCCCTCCTCTCTCGACTCTCGGAGTGCAATAGTAGATAAAATTCATTGTCCAAAATTTCAACAATAATTTCATAACTCAATAAAAAACACTCATCAAACATTCATAAAAGTTAAGTAGAAAACTTCATCAAACAACCGTAGTACTTTCACCATACAAGACTAAACGAAATTAGTTCATGACTGAGATAGAATTCCGCAAAATTGGAAAGATCTTACAATACATGATCATAGAAGTGCTGATTCTCCCTTTCTCCAAGCCGTAGCGAAAATTCTGCCCTTCCTCCTTGTTCGATCCTCTCCAAGAATGGCCGAAAATGATGATAGATGGAATCCTCGTTTTTCTCTCTCCTCTCAAACTTAAGTAGTCATACGCCCCCCTTAGAGACCTCATATGGACGAATGGATGCATCCCTTGGCTGTCATAACTGCCCAAAATGGATCAATTTCGAATTTGATTTTTTCAGTTTCCGCCGAAATGTTATAACATTTTTTTCTGAACTGCAAAAATCTGTTATAACATATTTTCTGCATCCTTTAAACTGCTTCAAACAGCGAAAAATATGTTGTAACTCTTTTTTCTGAACTGCAATAATATGTTGTAACATATTTTCTGCACTCCAAATATGCTTCTCTTGACCGTCCAAGCTAGGTGCATTTGGGATTTCTGCATAAAAATATGTGAAAATGATGATAATACCCCAAACATTCACCAAGTAACAATTCACTCATGTTTACTATATTTTTAACAAATATATTTAACAAAGGGTACAAAATATGAGTGAAAATAACTTCTTTGTGAGAAGTTATCACTAACCACAGAAGGTCGCCTGATCGCTGAGCTTGCTGCGAACAGCACATGAACAACATAAACCAGTCCGCAGACAAGCCGCTGCCGAACTGTTTATTCAAGCCACTGGGAAATCACTAAGGAAAGAGACCGCAATCTGCTGACCCCAAACCTGCGAACACAACAAACAGTCAACTCGCTTCCGAGACCGCCCGACCTCAAGGTTGAGACCGCACAAAACAACCCAGGCTCTAGTTCTTATAGTTCTCGTTGTGAATGACGGGCCCTTCACCCTTATTTATAGGCGAGAGGACGGATGTCATCACCGCCGCAAGAGAGGTACAGTCACCACCCATCAGATCGCGAGCGGTTTCACAGAGCAGACCTCGCGATCACACCACTTGGACAACATCCTATCCAAGACCGCAAATCAGCAGCAGACCGCGCACAAGCCGCGCGGACACAGATCACACCTTCCTTAGACCGCCTAGAGCAAACCAAGAACATCTGGCCGACTTCAGACAAGTCGCCAGATCAACCTGCATAAGCCGCCCGGTCACATCGATTACTCAAGAACAGACCGCCCGGTCTTCTACAAAGAAGATAGACCAACCAAGCAGAGCAGACCGAATGAGACCGGAACATTACAAGGACAAACCGGCCGATCACAGCAGACCGCCAGGGCCAGACCGACAGAGCACCAACACAGAGACCGCGCAGTCTCTGCGATCACCAATAAACAGACCGCCGGCCACCTTCCACTTCACTTCAATAATTTCAACAGGAAGAAGAAGAAGAAACCCTGATCGACCAGAGGAATGAATAATGTCTCCTGTCTTATTCTGTTTTCCTCTCTTGTATTCTTATTTATTGTCCATGATTTAATTTTTGAATTCCTTTTCTCCTTTGGGTTGTGCTGAAAAGGTATTGGCTTGGATAATTAATCTCTCTTCCTTCATCTGTTCATGACCCGTCTGCCAATGTTTGAATCCTTTCCAAGAAAGCTTTTCCCGTCGTCTTGAATGCTCATCTCCATTCTGGGCAATAAGAAATCCGTTGTAGAACAACCTTTAGTACTGTGGGCCCTCAGAGAGAGAGTGCAAAAGGAGCAGCTAAAAAGATTTCCTTTTTCAGACTGTATTCGACGCTGTGTTGACTTCATTCTTTCTTCTTATCGACGCACCTTCGAGTTCTTGTAAGAGCAGCTTCGAATTCCTTCAAGATCTGGTTGAACTCTGATATCGACGTTACGTCGATTACTTATCGACGTAACCGTCGAGTTGAAGACTTCATTCTGAACTTCATTGTCTGCGTCGAATTGTAGTCGACGTTGCGTCGACGTCAGATGGGTCTGACAGATACTTCCTTCTGTGTTGAATTGAATTCGAGGTTGCGTCGACTGCTAAGATAACTTCGACATGCTCATTTATCTACGTCGACTCATATTCAACGTAGCGTCGACTTGATATGCTTTGACAAAGGGTTTGAGTTGCTTGGACTTCTAGTCTGAGTTGCGTCGACAGAAAATCGAAGTTGCGCCGAATTATATTCGACGCAAGTATTGATTCAACTTAGGTTGTGCTTGCCCTGACCTAGTCTTGACACTCTAAGTTGAGTGTGACATCCTAAGACATCTAATGACCAGATTACTCTTACTATACAATGCGGGTAATAAGCCTAGAGGGTAAAATCACTTATAAGTAATTTGTTAAGTTAAATCACAAAGGATTTTTCTCAACAATCACTATTGATCTTTTCATCTTTACTAGTCACACATTCATGTAAACATATTTAGCTGATTTTGTCATTAGTAGTTTTAACTTATTTAGCTTTTTTTGCCATTAGTGGAAGATGATTTAGGCTTCGTTTGACACGACTTATTTGCTCCGGTGAGTTTGGTCAAAAATGTCATTATCATAGAATGTATGTTTGGCAAGACAAAGGCTCTGACCGTTGCCCAAGAAAATGAACTAGTTTTGAGCATAAACTGCATGAATTTTTTTAGGTGAGGTCGAGCATTCACGAACGACGGTTCGTGACCACCGTGTTCACGACCACCACCACTGCGCCAAACAAAGCCAATCTTAGATGTTACTGTTTGCAACGTGCAATCTGAGAACAAAATATTATGCTTAAAATGTTGGTGTTATGAGTATTTAAATCTTCTTAAATGGCATTTAATGCGACCAAATCAGAACCGAATCGGAACTGCATAAAACCAGACCGAACCGTAATAACCGGACTGAACCACAAAAACTAGATTGTTAAATCAGAATCGTAGACACGACGGTTCCAAAAATTAAGTTGGAACTGGAACCGGAATCGGTGAAACCAAATAATATTTTTTTTCTAATTTGTAGAGCTATTACCTTAACAATTCAGTTCACAATTTTAATAGAACCGAAACCATGACACCACTAGCAAAAACCTACTCGCCCTACCTTGCGGTACATCTCTTGTGTGATAGCTCTCCATCTCAGGCGAGCTCTTCATCATTCTTTTTCCATCGCTAGCTCGATGATCATTATACATCATTAACTAAGAACTTATAAGATGAATTAAGCCACAAATATATAAAAATAGAAGTCTAAGAAATTCAAGAGAGAGAGAGAGCTCTTCAAAAAATATCCCTCATAGTGAAACCTCTAGTGATCGTGGAAGTCCCCAACTTGTATACGATAACAATAATACTTTCACTACAACAAATTTAGCAAGGAATGCTAGTTTTGACATCTCCAACAAAATCAGAAACAACAAATTTTCGCTACTGAATTAGAAATACATATTTTTGTGGCAAATTTTTTGTTGCTGATTAGAATCAAATTTTTTTACTTTTTAAATTTTTATTGCTGATTAAAAAAATTTAGTAACAAAAATATTACTAAATCATATGCCATTAAAATTTTAATGATAAAATAATTATAAAATAAACTTGATCTCTTATAAATCAAACTATTCAAGAAACAAAACACAATCTTTTCGAAAAAGAAGATTGCTTAAACTTAAACCTAAGTAGAATTATGAAAATTAAATAAATGTAAAAATTATTTATAAATTATAAACTAATATAATAATTTTAATTACTATATGATATAATTAAATATATATATATATAACATGTAATATATAATATTTGTTCAAAAAATTGGATATTAAGTATATTTATCAGAGACTTTCAATTATAACATTATTATTGTTATTTATAATTAAAATTATACTTCACGATTTCTATTTTTATATTTTTTTAATATAATATTATACTTATTACATAGATTCCCATGCGTATATACATATAATTTATAAGTTACAAATTATAATTTATAATATAAATATTTTACGGTTATTAAATAAAAATATACCTCTAAGACCAATGTGTCAACATGACTGTTTGGTTAGCTTTATAGTTGCTATAGAGAAGGTATTGTCGTCTTGGGTTCAAATCTCAAGGAATTCTCCTCGATGTTTTTGTTGTAATGTTTTGAATTCCGCAGATTTATACAGAGGTATCAACAAAGAACAAATGTACTATCAACTTCGAGCACACACTATGCACATCTTCATATTTTATTTAATTAAAGCAAATAATTTTACATTTTTATTTCATTCACAATGAGAAGAATTAAATATTAAATATAGAGTAAAAAGATATTAAACGTCAGAATAGGTTCTTCAAATGGTTCACCGCCACGCTACAAACAGTTTGACCGGAACGTACACCGTCCGTACTCCAAGCATGTGCAACTCACCACACTCCCTCCGCACGCCGATTGCCGCCACGTGCCCATCAAATTTCGCTCAGACCCCACACCTACTTCCACGCCTATTTACCTATTTATCCAAGCCACCCCTTCTCCTTTCCTTTCTCGGCGCTTCTACCGGCCCCATTCCACGCAACCGTCGTGCCCGGCCACGTTTTCCTTTAACTGTCTAGGGTTTCAACGGACAAGCGGGAGGAAGACGATAGAGGGGAAGCATCTCTAATCGATAATTGGGTCGTCGTAGCATTCTTTTGGTTTCCCGGAATGGGACTTTGCGGCGTCGAGGTGGGCGGCGCCACCTGGTCTGTCGAGGACCAGGCCATGGCTGTCACAGTCCTTGGCCTCAACGCCTTCGTGTATCTTACCGCCCGTATCGTATCCTCCGACAGCTTATTGCCTACCGGCAATGGGCTCTCCGATCTTCAAACGAACCTCGTTAACCTCGTGGAATCATCAGCCGGCGCCGGCTGGTCCTTCGCCATCTTCTGGCAGATCTCCCGGTCCAAATCCGGCAATCTCGTCCTCGGGTGGGCCGACGGGCATCTTCGCGAGCCGGAGATCGATGCTCTGGGTTCTGCAGATGATGCGGAGCAGAAGATGAGGAAGCGAGTTCTGCATAATCTCCATGTTTTGTACGGAGGATCCGACGGCGATAACTACGCTCTCTGTCTCGATTGCGTGACGGATGCGGAGATGTTCTTCCTCACATCCATGTACTTTACATTTCAAAACGGCGAGGGCGGCCCTGGCCGAGCTCTGCTAGACCGGAAGCACCTCTGGGATGCTCCGGTATCCTCCGCCGACTACTGCGTGCGGGCATTTCTGGCGAGGGAGGCCGGATTCCAGACCATCGTTTTGCTGCCGTTTGAGAATGGGGTTCTCGAATTAGGATCTGTGAATGTCATCCCGGAGAGCTTCGAGCTGCTGTCCAGGATCAGGTCTATATTCTCCAAGGGAGCGGAGACCCCAAAGATCTTCGGCAAAGATATGAACAGTGGACGGCCGGAGAAGCCGTCCGAACTTCACCGGAGCAGCAATGGCATCGCAAACAGCAGAAAACCTCTCAACTGGAATCAAAGCCGCAGCTACGTATCACAGCAGCATAATTCGAGCAACGGGGTGATGGTAATGAGAACCAAACAGATCGATTTCGCCGGCCTCGAGAGCTCAGATGCGGATGCTTCTTGCAAAGAGGATAAACCCAGCATAATAGACGAGCGCAGGCCGAGGAAGAGGGGAAGAAAGCCCGCCAACGGCCGCGACGAACCCCTCAATCACGTGGAAGCGGAGAGGCAGAGGCGGGAGAAACTGAACCAGAGGTTCTACGCTCTGAGGGCCGTCGTCCCCAACATTTCCAAAATGGACAAAGCATCCCTTCTAGGCGACGCCATTGCCTACATCACCGAGCTCCAGAAGAAGGTCAAAGAGATCGAGTCGGAAAGGAAGATGCCGCCGGAGGTGGAGGTGGAGGCGGGTCACGAGGAGGTGGTTGTTCGAGTCAGCTGCCCTTCCGACGCACACCCAGCCGCCGGAGTCCTCCAATCACTCCAGGATCTGTGCTTTAGCGTCGCTGAGTCGAAGTTATCGACTGTGGATGACACGATTGTGCACACTTTTGTGGTGAATTCGCCTGTCGGCACAGAGCAGGCAGCTAAGGAGAAGCTCACCGCCGCCATTACTTGCCAGATGAATCTTTCTGGACAATAGAATTGGTGAGCCCGACAGGGAAGAAGCAATTTTCCAGCTCTCCTTTTAATGGCATAGAGACCATTTCTTTCAATATAAAAATGTATTTTGGAATAAAAAGCAAATAAATATACATTATATGGCGGTTGCGTTTTTGTTTAAATTCACCGGAATAAAAATGCAGTGTCAAATGTGGCAAATTTTTGGATTCTTATTTCAGAGCGAGATTTTGATTCGGAAGTAACGAGATTGTGACAACTGGCATATCACAAATTAAAATGTTAAGCTTGAAATATAAAAATAGCGTGATGTTAAACGCAGATCAGTTTTGGTTATATGCAGGCCATAGTTTTTTAAAAAGAGCGATGTAAGCGCAGACCGATTTTGGCTATATGTAGACCACAGTTTTTAAAAAAAAGATATTCTTTTTCCTTGTAAAACTTCAGGAAAAATGATTCAAGTAGTTTAATACTTCATGCATTATGTGTTTTTCCTTCCATGCAACAGTGCCCCCAAGGAGTTTACTCATTTATCCAAGTCCGATGTGTTTTTAAATTACAACTGGCCTAAAGCTATTCATGGGTATTTGCTACGGCGATGGCGACGGCGGAGACGGCGACGATCGCGATGTCGTCGGCGATGGCGGCGACGGTGGCGACGTCGGCGACGGCGGCGGCGATGACGGCCATGGCGACCATGGCGGCCATGGCGGCCATGGCGATCATGGTTATACTTCGGGTAGTTACGTTACTAGTGGAGGTTCTTTGGATAACCGCACCCCATGAATGGGGTGCGGTTAGCGTCTTTAGGGATACTCCATCAATAGCTCTCCCAGATTTACTGACGAAACAGTGACATTCAACGTAACCTCGCACGCATTATATTTTACTTACTTATTTTATGAATGCTATTTTGTTTGGTGATTTATTTAGGAAAATATTAATTTGATTTTTGAATATGATAGGTAAATATGAAATTTGGCCTACATGAATAATTTTTTGACCTATATATATCAGTGGCCTGCATATAGCCAAAATCGGCATGCATTTAACATTGAATATGATCCAACTATTCAAATAAGCAGCTCCGACGGATCTAACTAAAATGTTTTTAAAATGAAATCCGCGTCGCCAATTTCTCATCTTAATTTTAATAAAAAATAAAATCTCCTCTTAATTTTAATCTATTATTGGAGTGTATATATGCCCCGGACAGCAGCGCGTGGTAAGTTACTATTATATCCTCCTGTATTTGGTTAAATTATATTATTGTTTTACTATTTTTTTCCTACTTGCGCCACTCACGTGGAAAAAACTTTAGGGTCTACTTTGTCCTTTCCGATGATTCTAAACACATGCTGTGGTATGACCGTACGAGAGGTATTTCATTTTGTACAGCACAATCATTTATTTGCTTTCTGGTATCTCGGTGTAAGTTGATTTGAGCCGGTTCATGGGTACAACGAGCAAGATTGTGCGGACGACGAGCGGTTCATGAGTACAACGAGTTGTTTTTCATCAATTCAAATAGGCAGTGTAGGCATGCAAATGCAAGCCTACATGCTGTCTGCCCAAATTCCGTCATACTAACTGACGATAGTGTGGATGATGCATCTCATCCCAGACAAGTGCATCGGACTAGCCGAAACAGACAAAATTGTGCGGACGTACTCGCCGACCAACTGATCGGTACTCGTCGTAGCATTCATTTTCGTCGTAGCTATTAAAATATTTATCACACCTTATAAGCGGGCAACTCATATTTTTGGAGATTGCCCGCGGGCAGAGCCCCTAAAGCATATAAATATGCCATTATAATAGCTTTAAAGGAATCAAAAACACAAGCCAAAATCCCTTAGTAGTCGCATGCTCAAACACAGAACTTGTGAGTACCTTCAGAGTATTCATTTTAACCTGTAATCCGATTGTAATCAACTTTAATCCATTAATACTATCACGCATAGCTAAGGTACGAGCCATGCGAAATTTGGCCTCGTCGCTCGCGACACCCATTCTCTTCTCTGTTAGGTTTCATATCTCCGAGGTATTCGCGACATAACCCATACGTCTCACCTTGGTATTCAAAACTATAGTACTCGCCCAACAATCCCCTACTTTCCGTGTCTTTGTGCTGAGTGTGGAGTTGACACACTTTTTATCGAAACAGAATGAACACACGGCCTTCAGATCCGAGTGGTCGAAGAACAATAAGTGCAATGGAAGGAAAAGATCAAAATAAGAAGTCACCTGAGGGACCTAGCAACAATCCTGGCACGACAGTCTCGAGGGGAGAATTCAATCTCCCGCTTAATGCGGTTAATCAAGTATCTGAGCAAGTAACCTTAATGATTAGGGGAATAATGACTCCTGACGCTCGCCCCCGGTCCTCCAAACTACCCCCAGGGTAAGGACTGAAAACGAGGATCTCACGAATACTAGGCGAGATCACTTCGGAGCGGCGACGAATTCCAGACCTATGCGAGTACTCGATTTCGAGGAATTCGCTGACCGTTCAGAGGAGGAAGACGATACTTCTCCTTTTTCTGACTTGATCGAATGGGGACATGTCCCAGCAGGATTCAAGGAGCCTCACCTCTCACAGTTCACTGGTAGGGAAGCCCTATTCACTAGCTGCAAGATTTCGTGTCTACAATCTCTCTCCAAAATCTGTCTTATGGTATCTGATGCAAACTATTGTCCATGGCCTTAAATTGAAAGCTAAGGACTGGTTCTACAAGCTCTAGCCCCAGCCGATCAACTCCTTTAAAGAGTTCCGAAAGGAGCTCTTTTTGAGGTTAGTTACCTCAAGGAAAAGAAAGAATGATCCCAAACACTCTTCCAAATAAAGGAAGGGATGCCACAGACTCTTGGACACTACATCGACAGATTCCAATACTTGAGAACCACGATGTAGATCCTTCCATGTACCAAGTAGCCATAGAACGTAGACTAAATCACGGATTATTCAAATTTGAAGTCAGTCGAAGGCCACCAAATTCCTACGAGGACTTAATGAATATGATAATCACTTCATCGAACGAGAGACGACTAATGCTAAATTTTCACTTCCCTCACCCAATTGAAGTAAAGGCGACAAGGAGAGAATTCTCTCGCCCAACCTCTTGCCGCACTTCATCGTGCCCATAAACATCGCTAAGGATTCTTTCCTCCACCACCACAACGTGGAAAGACCTTCCATCAACCACCTACTCGTCACTTTAAGTATATAAGGCAACCACGACCTCGTTTCCCTCCACGGAACAGGTTTATGTCATATCAACAACAAGTCTTCTCATCCACATCACATATTTATCCTACTAAAGCTTGCACTCCTCCTCAAGCAAATCAATACGATGATTACATGAGGAATACACAAATCTAATTATCCCGATGGAGGATGTCATTGAGACCCTTCAAAAGCAACCCGACTTTAGGAGACCTCCTCCCCCGAGAGCTGAATACGAGAAAAAAATAATAAGGAACTCTACTATGAGTTCCATAGAGACGTGGTGTAAGACCCCCCCCCCCCCCCCCCCCCCCACACACACACATAATTAATGGTCCGACCAGGGGATTTTTTCGCACACCACTGTCAATGCGCGACGCCGAAAAGACTAATGAAGGGTGAAGACACATCCTTCTCCAATCTCTTTTCTTAAATACTCCATTGTCACGCATCGAGGGTGATGTTAAGTGAATATAATTACACACCAACAGAGTAGGGAAATAGTTTTCTAATAATTAGCAGAAGACATAGTCTTATTAGCAGAAGACATAGTCTTATTAGCAGAAGACTAACTATCACAGAAATCCAGTACTAAAGACCTGCATGAGTAGCACCAATATCAACGTCGTGTTATACCATATCAGTTAAGAATCTATAATTACCATGAGATATGTAAGAAGAAGGATGTAGCTATGTTAAGCTATACATGAGGTAGCTTGCTCAGCAGCTTTCTCGTCTCTTGTGCATCATCTTTCACTTGCACATATCACCTGTTGTAACACATTATCAGTGCAAATAATATAACAATAAGTCCGGTCAGAACCACACGACATATTGAGCATACTAGCTAGATGTTAATAAGATGATAAACAAAATAACCATTCCTACACAAGAGTATAAAAACACTAGCGAAAGCTTTGAATAAACCAAAATACAATAATGTCCACCTACTCATGAATGTTTACAAAAAGAGTTATGGCTTTAAGGCCTCACATTCAACAAATGTCTTAACTCTGTAACAAACAAGCATACTTCGACACGCAGGACGACAACGCATGAAAAATAGTAAAAAGACTGGCCTTCGAGGGCCAGCACAGCTTTGGGCTTCAGCCCGCTACTTCCCGCTCGGCTCACCAGCACCTGCACCATCCACAAATAAGAGATAAACGAGGATCAACTATGAGCTGACCACAAACCGCATAATGATCCCACCCCCGATCATTCTAGCCGCTTTGGGGAGGGCACCGCTCACCTGCAAGCAAGTCGTGCATGCAACATGTAATATAATAAAGAAAGTGGGTTTATTCTACACAAAGTAAGATTTCAAGCACAATCAATCTTCTAGTTGAACATCAAAGTAAGGGGAACCTAGGAATGCAAATGATGTTATTAGTTGGGTTCAGCTGAAAGATCTCCACAACTGCCTAAGCAACCGCATGAGGCTAACATATCATCAATTCATCACATCACAAATGTGGGTACTCGAAACCACATGTTTCATGCACTCACAACATGATTTAAGTATACTCACTCAGGAGCACCATCACCACCCTAAGTTATGCAAACTTAGTTAGGAAGGAGAGATTTTGCCGATCTAGGTTAACATACCTTTCACGGCCTACGCCATGATCAAAGACATTTCAAAGGTTAAGACCTCACACTGATCTACATGGAATGAGTTTGGTTCAGCTTTGCCCGACTTAAAGTCATCGCGATCTACATGATGCGGGTACAACTTCGCCTCGACCTGTAAGTGTTTAACACATACACGTGCTACCAAAATAACAAGCTAAGCACCTGATCCATACAAGTGGACTTAGGCTTCTCAATCATAAACGACATAGGAGGTCCAAGTCAACTCCACTACGAATTTGTGGTGAAGGTTTGCTTTCAAACACACACAAATCATGGGGCTTCCGTTAGGTACTCCAAGAGACACCTTAAACTCAAGTCCCGTAACACGATGATATATTTCACAGAGTTATTCTCTATAAGACCCCATTTTTTTCTTTCAAACCCAGGGTCTTATGCCCAGAACCGCCATTTTGCGGTGGCACCATTACTCGTGAGGGTTGCCACTACAAAACGCCGATCCTGCCGGAAACATAGATCACAGAAAAGTAAAGTATAACAAACTTTAGAGGAGACAAGTCCACATCACATAAATAGTAAATCATCATCAAGAGATGTCCACAGGAAGTAACCGAAATAAAAGATAGAAATAACAAGGGCTTCTGCCCGATACATCAACTCCTCACTACAAAAGACACTCGCGGAAGCAAACCAACTAAGACTAGTAAGTCACTCACGGATCCCGTCATCGGTGCTCCCGTACTAGACTTCCTCGCCTCCATCTGCACCGGCCTCTGGTGCTGCTCCGTCTCCGTGGTCTCCTAAAATGATAAGGTCCACCGACCGTTATTCAAAAAGACTAAGCCAATCCCTCACCCCTCCCCCAGTGACTCTTAGGCACCGAGCATGAGGAATAAAGCGGAGGACAACAAGGGGTGTAAACAATAACAGATGACAGTGATATAACATACAAGGAATGTCTACCATTACGCAATATATATAATAACTGAAACAGTAAGTAAAGTAGAGTAAAAATAGGTACAGTAAACAAGTAGAGCAAATATGTAAAGGTAAGTAAGGAAAAGTAACCATTGATTTATAGGAATGCCCACACAAACCTATAGACCAAAGGGTCGTTTAGCAATGCCTATCGTATAAGAAGTCCCATAACCAACTTATACGATAGGGGTAGAGGTTGAAATGCAATGTTGATGCTATGACATGTGTTGGGAAAATGATTTCTCTTAACCCCTGAAAATGAGTCAAATATGAATTCCAAGAATGAAAAACAAGGCTAAGTAAATATGCGTCGAATAGTGTTCGACGCAACATCGAAATGTAGTCGACGTCTCTTTCAGATTAAGTCGAAGTAACTCTAGGAAGATTTCGACGTATGTGTTGTCGACGTTACTCTGATTTCTAGTCGACGCAACGAGTGAAGTCGACGCACCTTAGTCGACGCACCTTCCTTATTCACCTCTCGACGTCCAGACAGGATGTACTCGACGCTTGCGTCGAATGGCAATCGACGCACGTCGATTTATTTGACAGACTTAAATATGCGCCAGATCTCTTTCCTTCTTTCATTAAATCTGATTTGTATGGAATAATGTTAATATTTTATAGCCGTTCTGAATGATTCTTTCCTTCTATTTGATTCTTGGCTAATCTGATTAACTCTATTTTGGATATTATTTGAAATCAGATTCATTCTTTCCTTCTACAGAAATAAACATTATGGAAACATTTTTTCTTTCTATTCTCTCTAACTGCTAATTGATTATCCTCCTATAGTATTATGTTGAATTAACAGAGCTATAAATAAAGAGGAGGTCGGCAGAAAATAAAGAAGAGTGATCTACCACACACATTTGAAATAGAGGAAAAGCTCCCAAGAGAAAAGAGAGAAATTGAGAAAAAGCTCTGCAGCAACATTCAAGCACTTCTTCTTCTTCTGCTTCTGAAGTCACACTGATGCAAAATCTGATAGCTCTCACAAAGAGAGAAAGGCTGCAAATCTTCTTCTCTCTATAGAAGAAAGATTCAATTCACTTCTTGTGCTTCCAATCTTCTTGCTAGGAAGAAGATTCTTTCTTGTTTTTATTTCTTCTCCTTTCTTTCTTTCTCACTTAAACACTGTAAAAGAGTTTTTAGAATCTCTCTCCAAAAAATTCAGTGTACTGGTTCTAAGAGTCTCTTTGTCAAAAGACTCAGTTGGTTCTAAGAGTCTCCTTGTCAAAAGACTCAGGGTGGTTCTAAGAGTCTCCTTATCAAAAGACTCAGTGCAAGATAGTGAATTCCTACCAAGGGGGTAGAAGAGTGGACTACCCAAAGTTTGGGGAACCACTATATTTTCTTGTGTTGTGCTGTGATTTATTTTCTTGCATTTACTTTATTTTCTTGCTTAATTATTGTTGGTGTGTGAGAAGCTCTAATCTGTGATCATACACATATATATATTAACTTTGCACAAAATAATTTTTAAATCTCTATTCACCCCCCCTCTAGAGAATTCTAGTGAGGTTAATTGTGCACTTTCAATTGGTATCAGAGGGAGGTTGATCTAAAAAGGATAACTCCTTGATCAAAAAGATCCTACCTCTCATATATATATATATTTTTCAAAACTATTTTATCATATGGCACAAATCAAAGATTATACTTCCACCAGACCACCAATTTGCAACCTAGAAAAGTTTGCACTTTGGAAAACAAGAATTAGAATTTATTTAAACTCTATTGATGATGAATTGTTTAATGTGATCTTGACAGGTCCCCCCAAGCCATTCAGGAAGGATTCAAGTGGAAAAGTGACTGAAACACTTGTTCCAAGAGCTGAATGGACAGAAGATGAGAAGAAAGCCCAAGGACATGATGCCAAGGCTATGAATATCCTAGTCTCAACCCTCTCAGATGAAATTTTCCAAAAGATTGCTGATTGTGAGTCAGCTAAGGAAGTATGAGAAGCTCTCACCAAAATGATAGAGGGAAGTGCTGATGAGAAAAAGGATAGAAAGGCACTACTGATCTCCCAATATGAAAACTTCCAAAAGAAAGAAAGTGAAAGTGTTGCAGATATGTATTCAAGATTCAGCCTCATAGTCAATGAATTGAGAACACTTGAGAAGGACATATCTCTCACTGAGATAAATGATAAATTGCTGACTTGCTTTCCTAGCTCTTGGGACTCAAGAATCTGGCCAATCAAAGACTACAGAAGTCAAAAAGAAATATCAACAGATGTTCTGTTGGGTAAATTAAAATCATATGAACATCTGTTGAAAACCAGAGCTGAGAAAGAAAAGGCCTCTCCACTCTCAAAAGAAAAGAGTATTGCATTGAAAGCTGTTGAAGGTGAACCATCTACTAGTGATGAGGAACTAATCAGCTTCCTGGCTAGGAAGTTCAAGAGGTGGATCAAAACAGAAGGATCCAGAGGAAGAGATTCAAAAACCAGGTATAATAAAACACCTACTAAAGAGATTATCTGTTACTCTTGCAGGAAACCTGGACATATTGCACCTGAATGTCCTAAGGAGAACAGCACTAAGAAAGATCTGAAAAGAACAGATCTAAAGAAGAAAAAGAAAGAAAGAGGATTCATTGCTCAATCTTGGAGTGATTCAGAATACGAAGGAAGTACCTCATCAGACAATGATCAGGAAGAGGTCAAGCAAGAGGAAACCTGTCTGATGGCCACTGAGAAGCTTGATGATACATCTATGGTAAATATACTTGATGATATAGATTTCTCTTCTACTGATTTCAAACAAGATTTCAAAGAATTCTGTTTAGATCTAATCAAATCTGAAAAAGAAGTAAAAGAATTAAGAATTGAATTAAGAAATCTCAAACATGTGAATACACACTATGAAAACTATAAGCTCAATCAAGAGCTCTCAAAGAAGGAATTAGACAAAATCCATTCAGAAAATCTAACACTAAGGAAAGAGCTGGCAAAGGCTAAAGCCTTTGAGGACTCTCTGAATGGAAGAGGTCAGAAGCTCAAGAATATCTCTGAGAATCTCACTGATAGATTTAGACAACTAAAGCTGAATACTAATGAAGCATCTAAATCACAAACATTCAGCAAATCTGTCTGGAAACATCCCATTCAATTCACTAGGGAGAATCATCTAGCAGGAATTAGATCACAAGTAGGTCCAGAAACAACCACTGTTTTTAATAAACCTAATCCCATTACAGATAAAGGAATCTTAGGAAAGTATCCTCACAAAAATTCTGAACATACGTCGAATTATTATCCACGTGCGTCAATTTCTAATCGACGCATACAGCAAATCGCGTCGACCTCCACTCAATGTAATCTCTCACATGCTTCGACTAAAAGTAGACTCAGAATGAAGGAAGCGTCGACCTCATATCGACGTAGCCATAAGTCTACGTCGAATCCCTATCGACGCAATAAATCAGACAAAAAATTTTTTGTTTCCAAACAGGTCCCTCAATCCATGTCCTTCTATTATGAACACTATTTCTGTGATATCATCCAAGAAGATTGGTATGATAAGCCAGTACCCCATAAGAAGGAAGGATATCCTGAAAAACCCACTTATTCTTTTATTAAATCTTTTACTAATGAGAGAAAGGGACCCCAGCTCAGCAGGGTCTAAACTAATGTTTAAACTTTTATGTGCAGATATATCACATCTCCAGGATGGTGTGGTACTTGGACAGTGGATGCTCCATGCACATGACAGGTTGCAAAAATCTATTAATCAACTTTGAGGATAGACTTGGACCATCAGTAACCTTTGGAGACTCTAGCTGTGGCCAAACCAAGGGATTTGGAGATTTCAAAGAAGGGAAAGTCACCTTCAAGAATGTGGCAGTAGTCAAAGGACTAAAACACAATCTGATAAGTATAAGTCAGATATGTGAGAATGGTAAGTATGAGGTAAAATTCACTACACTATTCTGCCATATTATAGATATCAAGACTGGTGCTACAGTACTAAATGGAATTAGAAAAGGGAGAGTATATGTAGTGGACTTTAGCTCTTCACCCACAGAAGTTTGCTTATTCAACAATATTATTGATAAAAATGAATTATGGCATAGGAGACTAGGTCATCTAAACTACAAAACAATCAGTAAACTAGCTAAGAATAACCTAGTCAGAGGCTTACTAAAGGGTAGGTACTCTAAGGATTCTCCATGCAGACCTTGCCAACTAGGAAAGCAAACCAAATCATCCTTCAAACCCATTGGTAAGGATGACTCTCCCAGGTCTTTATACTTACTACACATGGATCTCTTTGGTCCCATATCCACTCAAAGCTTAGGTGGAAAATCCTATACCTTGGTCATTGTTGATGATTATTCTAGGTTTAGCTGGGTATTCTTTCTAGGAGTTAAATCTGAAACCCATAAAATTCTCTCAAAATTCATAAGACAGATTCAATCTGAGTTCAATACAAATGTTTCAATTATAAGAAGTGACCATGGGACTGAATTTGAGAATCAGATGATTTGTAGTTTCTGTGAGGAAGAAGGTATTAAACAAAGCTTCTCAGCACCTAGAACTCCCCAACAAAATGGAGTTGCTGAGAGGAAGAATAGAACCTTAATAGAATCAGGTAGAACCCTGCTTGCAGAGTCAGGATTACCAAAAACCTTTTGGGCTGAAGCAGTCAACACTGCAAACTATGTTCTAAATAGAAGCCTCATACACAAAACTAAATCAAAGACTCCATATGAGCTCCTGAAAAATAAAACACCCACTGTTAAATATTTTAAAATTTTTGGATGTGCTTGCTTTATTATAAACAATGGGAAAGATCATCTTACCAAATTTGACAAGAAGTCTGATGATGGAATATTTCTGGGATATTCATCATCCAGCAAAGCCTATAGGTGCTACAATAGAAGAACTCTTAAGATTGAAGAATCCATGCACATTGTATTTGATGAAACTAACATGCTGCTTAAGGGGGAGGAAACTCCCACCAGTTCTGTTCCACAGGAAAACAACAGCATAGAAACCCAGCTTGAGCAACTAGCTCTAGAGAACACAGAAAATGGAAAGGAAAACCAGTTAGAGGAACCAAGTGAGGAGTCTGAACAAGAAACCTCAGAAAAGAGCACTCAAGACCCTCCTCCACAAGAGGACATGGTCCAGGAAGAACAATTGAACAATGATCCCATGGAGAATGAAGTAGAAGAACAACTGACAAATTCAGGCAGAACAGGAATCAATTTGAAAGATCATCCACAAGCTCAAGTGATTGGAGATCCCAATGCAGGAGTAAGAACAAGACACCAAGTCTCCAATGGGATAATGCTCCAATGCTTCCTATCACAAGTTGAACCAAAGAAGTTTGAGGAAGCAAATTGTGATCCTCACTGGATTATGGCCATGCAAGAAGAACTAGGCCAATTTAAGAGAAACAAAGTATGGAACCTAGTTGAAAGACTAAGAAACTACCCTGTAATTGGTACAAAATGGGTATACAGGAACAAACTAGATTCCACTGGAATAATTGTGAGAAACAAGGCAAGACTTGTAGCACAAGGATATAGACAAGAAGAAGAGATAGACTACAATCAGACCTTTGCTCCAGTAGCCAGATTAGAGGCAATCAGGCTCTTTCTTGCCTATGCAGCCTTCATGAAGATGAAAGTCTACCAAATGGATGTCAAGAGTGCCTTTTAAATGGAGATCTGCAAGAAGAGGTATATGTGGAGCAACCACCAGGTTTTGTTAATCCCTCTTCCCCTAACTTTGTTTATAGACTTAACAAAGCATTATATGGTCTTAAGCAAGCACCTAGAGCTTGGTATGAAACTCTCTCAAATTTTCTTTTAGAAAATTCCTTTGAAAGAGGAAAAGTAGACAAGACACTCTTTACTAGAACACATAAAAACCAACTCCTCCTTGTTCAAATATATGTAGATGACATTATCTTTAACTCAACCCATCCTAAACTATGTAAAAGATTTGCTAATCTTATGCAATCTAAATTTGAGATGAGTAGTATGGGTGAACTCTCCTACTTCCTAGGGCTACAAGTAAACCAAAGTAGTGAAGGAATCTTTATCTCACAATCAAAATATACCAAAGAACTAATCAAAAAGTTTGGTATGGAATCAACATCTACCATGAAAACACCCATGACAACCAATGCCATCATAGAAAAAGATGATAAAGGAAAATCAGTAGATCAAAAGACTTATATGGCCATCATAAGATCCCTTCTATATCTAACAGCAAGCAGACCTGATATCATGTTTGCCACTTGCATATGTGCTAGATTTCAGGTTGAACCAAAGGAATCCCATCTCACCTCTGTAAAAAGGATTCTTAGATACCTAAAGGGAACCCCTGAACTAGGACTATGGTACTCAGCAGAAACCAACTTTGAATCCCATCTCACCTCTGTAAAAAGGATTCTTGGATGTAGGGTTGATAGAAAAAGCACATCTGGTACCTGCCAATTTATAGGTGACAGATTGATCTCATGGTTTTGTAAGAAACAAACCTCAGTCTCAACTTCAACAGCTGAAGCTGAATACATAGCTGCTGGGAGCTGTTGTTCACAAATCCTGTGGATGCAAAATCAACTACTTGATTACAAATTGGAAATACACAACTCTAAGATCTATTGTGATAGCTCTAGTGCTATATCCATAGCATCCAACCCAGTCCTTCATAGTAGGACCAAACATATAGAAATCAGACATCACTTCCTTAGAGACAATGTTGAGAAGGGTAAAATAACCTTAGAATATATTCCCACAGACAATCAAAGAGCAGACATCTTCACAAAACCTTTAGATGAAACTAAGCATAACTATTTCATAAACACCTTGGGGATGCTTGATGGAAGCTTGTAAACCTCATTGTTAGGGAAATCTAAAGACATCAGAATATCTAAGAAAGTTTCCTGGAGAAGCGTCGAATACATATCGACGTACCATCGAGAAGACCTCGACGCTGGTTCTGATTTCTTTCAGTTAAAGTTACGTCGATCCACTATCAACGTACCGTCGACTTCTTATCGACGCAAGTCTATGACCACGCGACAAATCTTTAGACTTACAAAACCTTCACGGAACGCCGACTACATATCGACGCATACGTTGACATCAATTCGACGTAACGTCGACTTCTGGTTAAAATTGGAATCAAATCCTTACTTCCTTTTCTTTTACGACTGGATTACCTTGATTTCTGTTTCCTTTCTCGACGTTTCATCTTCTTTAAATAGTACTTCTTATTTCATAACAAATACCTCTCTGGACCCGCCAAAACTGCGTCTTCTACCTCTCTCTCTTCCTGCATCAATGGCGCCTACTCCTGTTCAAACTGACCTTATCAAAGCAATGAACGATGCTCTGGAAAATCTTCTCAATGACTTCCAGACACAATTAACTAACTTCTCTAATGAATGTGCCAATATGATCACCTCCTGTGAAGCCAAATTGGCCACCCTGTCTGCCTCTCTTCCCGGGCTTCATCTTCTTCTTCAAGAGGAACCTCTGTCGCCACAAAGGTTTACATCCTTCCTGAAAGATATAAACCAGGGGGAGAGTTGCTCCAGAAACCCCTCTTGCCAGGTTTTTGATCTCAACTAAAAGCTCAGGTTTAAATCTCTTCTCTCCAACACTAAGTATTCTCTCTAACTCTCTTATAGGCTCCACTCCTCTCAAATCACTCTGACTACACTTTCATCAAACATTTTGGTGAATCCTCCTCTTACAACACTGAAGGGGAGCATGCTGTGGATTCAGCATTGAGAATTGATGATCCTTATAACCAGGGGGAGATTCCTGTAGTAAAGGACCCAGTAATCCAGGGGGAGGAAGAAGCAACCACCTCTGATGATTGGAATGGGCAGATATGGATTGATGCACCCTTATGTGAGGAAGAACTTCAACATCACTCTTCTGGCTTCTCTGCCAATTACATCAAGCTGAAGACACCCCTACTTGAGGACATCCCTACAAAAGAGTCTGGAGGAGACATTCATCCCTCAGCAGAGATCACCCTACCAGAAATCACTCTGCCCTCTATTGCAGAACATCTAAGAACTCTTCTTGAAATAACTCCCTCTCCACCCAAAGAGAAAACTCCTCCTTCCTCTCTTCCTCTTCCTCCTCCTCAACTTCCTCCTCAACTTCCTCCTCTACCTTCTTCTCTACCTCCTCTGCTACCTCTACCTCCACAAGCAGCAAGACTCCCTAAACAGATCATACCTAGGCAATGTCCAGGAGGACAGATAAAGAGAAAAAGGGAAGTCACTCCCCACTGGCAAAATTTTTCTAAAGAAGAAAGGAAGGAGTTTGCAAAAGAAAAGAAGTATAAAAAAGCATGTGAGCAAATAAAAAGATTTGAAAAGATGCCTAGTATCTGTCCTAACAGTCCTGTCAAGGAGTACCATGATCCTGACATGGAAAAGAGGCATGAAGAGATAAGAGAAAGAGAAGTGTATGAATATGAAGCAGCTAGGAAAGAAGTGGAAGATAAAAGGAGGGCCTGGATGGAGAAGATTAACAAGGGCATGACTAAGGAACAAATTCTTGCTGAATCTTCTATCAGAATTCCAAATAAGTTGTTTGATATTGAAGCTTATCAAAAGAAAAATCCTCAGGCAGGGATTATCCTGGATAAGGGTCAAAAGGACAAGAAGGGTATAGGGTGTACAGAAGAAACCTACATTCCCTATAAGAAGCCTACAAGGCCTGCAAAGCTAGACAAATGGCTTAACTCACCATGGAAAGGGAAAGGAAAAGGAAAGATGTATGAAGTTCCTGAGAAACAGGAACCAGAAAAGAAGAAACTCTATAGGCCAAAGGTTGATAACAAAGGACCTCCTGAGCCCAAGCCTGCACAAAAAGAATCTCACAACATTACCATTGAGATGATTGATGAAAAGGCAGCAATCATCATCAGCAAAGGCTACTCCATAAATGACACTATTCCTGATGGTGATAAACTCTTGGAAAAACTGCATACAATCATCAGGAATGTCCAGGAAAGACCTGATAGAGCCAGGGGATACATTTTTGATGCCATTAATGACTTATCTAGGAAACTTTATTCTGCTTTTGTCAACTTCATGTACAAAAAGAAGTTTCTAGTTTAATTTTTGTGAAAGACAAATACTTGTCATGTGCTTTCTTTTCCTAATTCTTTCCTTCTACTCAATATATTTCTTATCTATACAAATACTATGCTGTGTTAATTATATGCTAATAAAATTTCTCTCTAAGAAGGGTTAAGACAAATAGGGGGAGATTGTTGGGAAAATGATTTGTCTTAACCCCTGAAAATGAGTCAAATATGAATTCCAAGAATGAAAAACAAGGCTAAGTAAATATGCGTCGAATAGTGTTCGACGCAACGTCGAAATATAGTCGACGTCTCTTTCAGATTAAGTCGAAGTAACTCTAGGAAGATTTCGACGTATGTGTTGTCGACGTTACTCTGATTTCTAGTCGACGCAACTAGTGAAGTCGACGCACCTTCCTTATTCACCTCTCGACGTCCAGACAGGATGTACTCGACGCTTGCGTCGAATGGCAATCGACGCACGTCGATTTATTTGACAGACTTAAATATGCGTCAGATCTCTTTCCTTCTTTCAGTAAATCTGATTTGTATGGAATAATGTTAATATTTTATAGCCGTTCTGAATCATTCTTTCCTTCTATTTGATTCTTGGCTAATCTGATTAACTCTATTTTGGATATTATTTGAAATCAGAATTCATTCTTTCCTTCTACAGAAATAAACATTATGGAAACATTTTTTCTTTCTATTCTCTCTAACTGCTAATTGATTATCCTCCTATAGTATTATGTTGAATTAACAGAGCTATAAATAAAGAGGAGGTCGGCAGAAAATAAAGAAGAGTGATCTACCACACACATTTGAAATAGAGGAAAAACTCCCAAGAGAAAAGAGAGAAATTGAGAAAAAGCTCTGCAGCAACAATCAAGCACTTCTTCTTCTTCTTCTACTTCTGAAGTCACACTACTGCAAAATCTGATAGCTCTCACAAAGAGAGAAAGGCTGCAAATCTTCTTCTCTCTATAGAAGAAAGATTCAATTCACTTCTTGTGCTTCCAATCTTCTTGCTAGGAAGAAGATTCTTTCTTGTTTTTATTTCTTCTCCTTTCTTTCTTTCTCACTTAAACATTGTAAAAGAGTTTTTAGAATCTCTCTCCAAAAAATTCAGTGTACTGGTTCTAAGAGTCTCCTTGTCAAAAGACTCAGTTGGTTCTAAGAGTCTCCTTGTCAAAAGACTCAGGGTGGTTCTAAGAGTCTCCTTATCAAAAGACTCAGTGCAAGATAGTGAATTCCTACCAAGGGGGTAGAAGAGTGGACTACCCAAAGTTTGGGGAACCACTATATTTTCTTGTGTTGTACTGTGATGTATTTTCTTGCATTTACTTTATTTTCTTGCTTAATTCTTGTTGGTGTGTGGGAAGCTCTAATCTGTGATCATACACATATATATTAACTTTGCACAAAATAATTTTTAAATCTCTATTCACCCCCCCTCTAGAGAATTCTAGTGAAGTTAATTGTGCACTTTCAACATGCAAGGTATGCAGTTAAATGTTATGTTCACACAAGTGCAACTCACATACTACGACTCTATGCGCACAAACCTTTAGTTCCCCCTTTTTGGAGCTAGCAAAACTCCCAGGATACTCCCGTAGTGGTAAACAGAAGCGGTGGGTTGGGCCTCGCCCACCTCTAGGTTGGTATTTGCACTATCTAACCTAGACCTATCATACGCCTCAACGCTAAGAACACAACATCGGAGTCCCTGCTGGCTAGACCACCTTGCTGGTTAGACCACCAGACTTGTCTTGGTAAAGGGTTATCCACACTTACCAAGCCCAAGCATTAATGTCGGTGCAACGACCATCAACACTAAGGACCCACCACCTTATGCACATGCAAACATGTTTATCACCTACCTCCGAGCCATAAGCTCCTCTGACTAACCCGTCCGGCACAACAAACATGGTTGAGTCACAACTCACCAGATTAATAAGTCTATTGCTACAACCACCGAGCCTACCGCTCGTAAGACCAAACTGGCTAAAGCACCAGTGGCAATGGAGTGTGAGTGAGTATATTACTTAGTTAATCTTGTATAACAACTTAGACCTACAATTTATGGTTAACCTTGGACTTCCTGAGGATTACCCTGTAAGGGGCTCGCTATGGTACTAGGAGCTATACTGGGATGACACCCCAAGGCTCCCTTTCTCAAGGCATTTAATGTTATGGGTTTCTACCCATATGCCTAAGCCTCTTACCATTTCACTTGTATTAACCCTAGGTGGTTTATGACATGCTAGGGGAAGGACGGTCTTTCGTCAATCCCAAGCACGACCTCACCCTTAGCTCACCTAACACTCTTTTCTCCTAAACTCCTTTTTGATGACTGTTGGGGAAATGATTTATCTTAACCCCTAGAAATGAGTAGAAAATGAGTTCTCAGAGTGAGATAGTTAGTTTAAGTAAATATGCGTCGAATAGTAATCGATGCAACGTCGAAGTGTAGTCGACGTATCTCTCAAAATGAGTCGAAGTAACTCTAAACAGATTTCGATGTAACCTTAATCGACGTAACTCTGATTTCTAGTCGACGCACCCAGTAAAGTCGACGCACCGCTGTCGACGCTCCTTCCATATTTTCTTCTCAACGTCTAGCCAGGCTGAAATCGACGCTTACGTCGAATAGTAATCGACGCACGTCGATTTCTGTGACAGATTCAAAAAACACGCCAGATCTCTTTCCATCTTTCTGTAGATCTGAATTTTATGGAATTATATTATTCTTTTCTAGCCGTTCTGAATCAATCTTTCCTTCTAAATGATTCTTGGCTAATTTGATTAAGATTATTATGTACATTATTTGAAAATAGAATGATCTCTTTCCTTCTACAGAAATAATGATTATGGAAACTTTTCTTTCTTACTATTTCTCTGACTGCTAATTGATTATCCTCCTATAGCAATATTTTTGAATAAACAGAGCTATAAATACAGAAGGAGGTCGGCAAAGAAAAATGACAAGTGATCCACTCCATCCATTTGAAAAAGAGGAAAAGCTCCCAAGTGAAAAGTGAGAAAGCTGAGAAAAGTGAAAGAGTGCTGCAGCAAAGAAAGAGCCTTCTTCTTCTCCTTCTAAAGCCATACTACTACCATTTCTGAAAGCTCTCACTGAAAGAGAAAAATGCCTACAATCTCCTTCTCACTATAGAAGAGAGATTTCAAATTCACTATACTTGTGCTTCTAATCTTCTTGCTAGGAAGAAAATTCTTTTTTGCTTCAATTGTTTTTCTTCTACTTCTTCTTCTTATTCTTATTTCATTTTCAAATTGTGTAAAAGAGTTTTTAGAATCTCTCTTCAAAAAATTCAGTTGTAGTGGTTCTAAGAGTCTCCTTATCAAAAGACTCAGGCTGGTTCTAAGAGTCTCCTTATCAAAAGACTCAGTGCAAGATAGTAAATTCCTACCAAGGGGGTAGAAGAGTGGACTACCCAAAGTTTGGGGAACCACTATATTTCTTTGTGTTGTGCTGTGATTTTCTTTTTGCCATTTCTTTATTTATTTGCTTAATTCTTGTTGGTGTGTGAGAAGCTTAAATCCGTGAATATTACATATATATATATTTATTAACTTTGCACAAAATATTTTTAATTCTCTATTCACCCCGCCTCTAGAGAATTCTAGTGAGGCTAACTGTGCACTTTCAATTGGTATCAGAGGGAGGTTGATCAAAAAGGGGTAACTCCTTGATCAAAAAGATCCTACCTCATATATATATTTCTAAATTTTTTTATGGCACAAATCAAAGATTATGCTTCCACCAGACCACCAATGTGCAATCTTGAAAAGTTTGCACTTTGGAAAACAAGAATTAAAATTTATTTAAATTCTATTGATGGAGAACTATTTGATGTTATTATGACAGGTCCTCCCAAGCCATTCAAGAAGGACTCAAGTGGAGAGGTCACACAAAAACTTGCTCCAAGGGCCGAATGGACAGATGAAGAAAAGAAAGCCCAAGCATGTGATGCCAAGGCTATGAATATATTAGTCTCAACCCTCTCAGATGAAATCTTCCAAAAGATTGCTGAATGTGGGTCAGCTAAGGAAATATGGGAAGCTCTCACTAAAATGGTAGAAGGGAGTGCTGATGAGAGAAAGGATAAAAAGGCATTACTCATCTCTCAATTTGTAAACTTCCAGAAGAAAGATAGTGAAAGTGTTGCTGACATGTATGCCAGATTCAGCCTCATAATAAATGAGTTGAGAACACTTGAGAAGGACATATCTCTCACTGAGATAAATGAAAAATTGCTAACTTGCTTCCCTAGCTCTTGGGACTCAAGAATCTGGCCAATTAGAGATTACAGAAGCCAAAAAGAAATCTCAACAGATGTCCTGTTGGGAAAATTAAGATCTTATGAACAGTTGTTGAAAACAAGATCTGAGAAAGAAGAAAAAGAAAAGACTCCTTCACTCTCAAAGGAAAAGAGTATCGCCTTAAAGGCTACTGTAGGTGAACCCTCTACAAGTGATGAGGAGCTGATCAGTCTACTGGCCAGAAGATTCAAGAAGTGGATCAAAACAGAAGGATCTAGAAGAAGAGACTCAAAAACCAGGTATGACAAAACCTTTATCCTAATCAAAATTTCTATCCTAATCAAAACTTTTATCCTAATCAACATCTCTATCCCTCTCTAAACTCAAATTCCCATAATCTAAAGACAATCAGGTGTTATATCTGTAATAAAACTGGCCACATTGCCAAACAATGTTGGCACAATCAATCCAATTGTCTATAAAATTAGTCCAAGGCTGACTTAGAAAACCTTAGGATTAGGAAGAAATAATCTCTCAAGAAAAACTTTGAATTTTCAAGACAAAATAAAAGTCACGTCGATTTCTAAATCGACGCATCGTCGATAGGAAACCCTAACATCTCAATTCATACTGTACCTACGCATACATCGACTTCCACTCGACGCAACGTCAACTTCATGAAAAAGAGCGGCAATACTAAAATATTTTCGGTCACATCTACTGTAGTACCGAATAAACCTCAAGTTGTGTCTCGCCTCGACGTTTCACCTGACTTAAATAAACTCTTTAGTTAGAAATCTGCACACTCTCTGCATCTCTCATCCTTCTCACTTCTTAGTCCAGCCATCACTTCCTCTCTCTCTCACTGACCAAAATGGCTCCCAAGATCAACTCTGGTTTCGATATTGATCTTGACTCTTTCCAAGCCGCCGCCGAAAACTACAAGAGCATCATAGCTCTTTTCACTGAAGCCGGTCTAAACAAACTCATTTCAACAAGATGCAAACTCCTGGAAATAGAACTCACTGAGTTGATGAATCATGCTCAGATATCTGAATAAGTAGAGATTACAAGAATAATCCATGAAACACCTGTCTCAATCTCTACAGAACATCTTAGGGATACCTTTTATCTTCCATTAGGTACACACCAACACTATCCTTGTTCAAATCAAAGGGAAAGCAAATTATTTTCTAAGAATAGCTAAACGAATCTCCATCATCATTCCCTTATCAGGTAATGAACCTGTGGAACTCACTCCTGAGGAAATCAAAAACTTATTAATCACCATGAAATTCTCCAGAGATAGACCAATCAACCTGAAGAAAATAGACTTCTCTGATGAATATAGGCTCTTGGCAGACATAGTAGGAAAAATACTACTATGCAAAATCTCTGCCCATGATGTAGTGCCCAAGCAGCAACTGAACATTATGGGGGCCCTTGTGCTGAAAAAGAAGATAGACTGGGGTAGCTGCTTACTGAAGATGATAGGCCACAAATATTCTCACAAAGAGAATGCCTACATGAGGATCATGTGTCAGGTACTCCTTCACTCCTTCCCTGACCTATGTAGGTCAAAAGGAATTCCCATTCCTCCTGGAAAAAGGATGTTCATATCTCTCTTCTCAAAATGGACCAGGCAAATCCCCAAGCCTGGTTCCATTCCTGAAAGGACTCCCTCTCCTCCTAATTCTCCTGTGCATCCATCTTCACCTCCTCCTCAACATACAGACATCTCTTCCCTACCAACATCATCCACACCAATAGTCTCCACTACCCTCACACCTCCTACCTTAACTACAACTTCACATACACCAATTCAATCACCATCTCTTCCTCCTCCTACTATCACATCCTCTCTACCTACATCATCTCACATACCTCATATATCAACAATCACTTCTCCACCTTTATCCCCTCCACCATTATCTCCTTCACTAACACACCCTGAACCATCTCCATCCACTGAAACTCTCATCACTCAGTGTATCCAGTCAGCAGCCCAAATATTTCAAGAAATGCTGGATGGACACTGCCTTCAAATTAACTCCTCTATCAGGCACATGCAAACCTAGTTGGATGGGGTAAATGCCTCTGTGCAAGTACTCAAAACCTCTGTGTCTTCATCTAAGGTTACTAAATCATTCTTAACCTCCTTGGCTAAGAAGGTCAAGAAGGGGGAGAAGTTAGATGAAGAACAACTCTCCAGTCACAAATCTCACTCACATAAATCCTCTCCAACATCAAAATCTGATAGTCTTGCTCTGCTTAAGACCATTGGGAATGAAATAGTACCTGAGCTACATACTACAGAACAGCTAACAGATGTACTTTCTATAGCAAGAGAAGCTGAACAACAAGTAGTTCTCTTTCAAGGGGAGGCAAGTAGAGTAGAGAAAGAAGTTGAAAAGGAAGCTGAGGCTGAAGGTTTGGCTGAAAGTGAAAAAGAAAAATAAGCTAAAGCTCAGGGGGAGCCAGATGCTGTCATAGCTGAAGCTGGAGCTGAGAAAGAAGCTGAAGAAGCAGAAAAAGAAAGTATAAAGGAAGTTCTATCTCAGGGGGAGCAGACTGCTTTGACTCAGGGGGAGCTGAATGAACATCTTGCTACTGAGAAGGAACAACTCACCTCTATAAAAAGACCTGATCTCCCTTTAGTATTCTCTAGGAAGAGAAAAACTCCTCCTACTCCTCCTGAATGATATGTTGAACAATTTTGAGCAGAGCTCTATTTTTAATACTTAAGTACTGCTTGATCTGTACAAAAAGTCTGTTATATGATTTCTTTTTCCATTATCTTCTGACTACCTAATATATCTCTTTTCTATAAATATGCTTTGATGTGTTGATTACAAGCTGATAAAATTTCTCTCTGAATAAGGTTAAGACAAATAGGGGGAGATTGTTGGGGAAATGATTTATCTTAACCCCTATAAATGAGTGGAAAATGAGTTCTCAGAGTGAGATAATTAGTTTAAGTAAATATGCGTCGAATAGTAATCGACGCAACGTCGAAGTGTAGTCGACGTATCTCTCAAAATGAGTCGAAGTAACTCTAAATAGATTTCGATGTAACCTTAATCATCGTAACTCTGATTTCTAGTCGACGCACCCAGTAAAGTCAATGCACCGCTGACGACGCTCCTTCCATATTTTCTTCTCGACGTCTAGCCAGGCTGAAATCGACGCTTACGTCGAATAGTAATCGATGCACGTCGATTTCTGTGACAGATTCAAAAAACACGCCAGATCTCTTTCCATCTTTCTGTAGATCTGAATTTTATGGAATTATATTATTCTTTTCTAGCCGTTCTGAATCAATCTTTCCTTCTAAATGATTCTTGGCTAATTTGATTAAGATTATTATGGACATTATTTGAAAATAGAATGATTTCCTTCCTTCTACAGAAATAATGATTATGGAAACTTTTCTTTCTTACTATTTCTCTGACTGCTAATTGATTATCCTCCTATAGCAATATTTTTGAATAAACAGAGCTATAAATACAGAAGGAGGTCGGCAAAGAAAAATGACAAGTGATCCACTCCATCCATTTGAAAAAGAGGAAAAGCTCCCAAGTGAAAAGTGAGAAAGCTGAGAAAAGTGAAAGAGTGCTGCAGCAAAGAAAAAACCTTCTTCCTCTCCTTCTAAAGCCATACTGCTGCCATTTCTGAAAGCTCTCACTGAAAGAGCAAAATGCCTACAATCTCCTTCTCACTATAGAAGAGAGATTTCAAATTCACTATACTTGTGCTTCTAATCTTCTTGCTAGGAAGAAGATTCTTTCTTGCTTCAATTATTTTTCTTCTACTTCTTCTTCTTATTCTTATTTCATTTTCAAATTGTGTAAAAGAGTTTTTAGAATCTCTCTCTTCAAAAAATTCAGTTGTAGTGGTTCTAAGAGTCTCCTTATCAAAAGACTCAGGCTGGTTCTAAGAGTCTCCTTATCAAAAGACTCAGTGCAAGATAGTGAATTCCTACCAAGGGGGTAGAAGAGTGGACTACCCAAAGTTTGGGGAACCACTATAATTCTTTGTGTTGTGCTGTGATTTTCTTTTTGCTATTTATTTATTTATTTGCTTAATTCTTGTTGGTGTGTGAGAAGCTTAAATCTATGAATATTATATATATATATTTATTAACTTTGCACAAAATATTTTTAATTCTCTATTCACCCCCTCTAGAGAATTCTAGTGAGGCTAATTGTGCACTTTCAATGACCTCAACCTCTTCACCCTGACCATGTACACCAACTACATGACACTTCCACTTGGTAGGCCCCTAAATACCCAAGTTTCATATTTTTACTATACACAGACCAAACTAACCATATGAAACTAATAAGTAGAAGCACTCCAAATATTCATCCCCACGACACAAGATTTTTGCTGGAGGACTATCATGACATTATAAGACTAAATCCAAAGATTCATACTTTTCCTTAACATTTTAGCATTTATTTTAATTTCTCCAATATTTGCCAAGCATGAATATGAACATGAAGTGTAAGGTCTTATGATATGACTCCCATAAAATTCAGGTAAATCTATCATGCCAAAATACAGAATGTCACAATTTTATAATCAGAGATTGTCCTCTAATTATAATATTTAACATCTATCCAAAGTTGGAGGTTGATGAAGGAACCATCAAAATTACTTATCCAAAAATTATGGAAAAATTACTAGACCTTCATATTAGTCAGAAAAGTCTACTGGCCAAGTTTAAGAATTTATGAAGACAAATTAATCACATAAATGAATATTCCAAAGAAACTCTGTCTTGGGAAAATTGTGAAGGAACCTGTTGTTAAATAATTCTAAAAATTATGAAAGAAATACTAGATCTCCAATATGTTCATAAAGGCTTTCTGACTGAGTTTCACAATTTATGGAAATCATTTTCTTGCCTAAATAAATATTCCAAATAAATCATAATATGAACATGTTGTGAAGTAGCCTACTGATAACAATCTCCAAAAATTATATAAAAATTTACAGAGCTTTTCAGTGCCCTGAAATGTCCTATCACCAAGTTGCACATTTTTCCAGAGAGTATTGAACCCTCAATTATATTTCTTAAGGTTAAGGTAAAATAAGTGCCTTGGGAATGAAGTGCTGGCTAAATCATTTTATTAATTACACAAAAATTACCAGAGGCCTTTCATATGATATTAAAGGCACTACCAAGGTTTCACCATCATCCAAGGCCATTTGAGCATGTAACTTTCCTTTACAAGAAAAAGCCCTAAAGGGGTTATAATCTAATTTAGGGGGAAATAATACTCCTAAAATTCTCTCAAAATTTCCTAGGGTATTATTACACCCCATGAACATATCTACTAAGTCCCATGACCATTCTAGGACTTTTGACCACATGACCTTCACAAGGTTCTATATGCACCCTTATGGATAAAGCTAGGGTCCTAGGGCATATACACCTCCACACCACCCCAAATCACTCATGGGTGTGTTTTAGGTGATCCTAGACTAGTGGTCAAGGTTTCACATCATGGTGATGAGTTTTGACCACCACACCCCAAGATAAACACCATACCCCAATTTTGACCTAACTTGACCCAACTTGGGTTAACCAATTACCCAACTAAAACAGTCCCAATTGGGCTGAAATTTTTACCAAGGTCATATAATAACCCTAAGGAGCACCCACCAAAATTTAGAGGGGATTATGGGTCATTAGACCCATTAATTAATTAACATTTGATTTATAAAATTATTACAAAAACCATAGAAAAATGTTCTCCTAAAATTCTCATCTGTTGGTATGTTAAGGGGGTTGGTATAAATAGCCTATGTTTTAATTTTCATGCCCATAACATTTCTCCATCAAGGGTTATTCAAGGAAAGGTGACTGCCCTACCCAAGGGACCAGTCCTAGCAAAATGGCTCCACAGAGGGCTACAGTGCCCCTATTGACCTGAAACAAATTTTCATTTAATCTACACACCAAAGGCTACAAAGTTTATGTTGGAAACTTTTCCATCAGAGGTAATTTAGTATTTTTAATAATTAAAAGAAAATACTGCAGGATGTGTGACAAAAATGAAATGTTTATATAATATAACTAATCAAATCTGCGGATAGCAGATTGCGGCAGATCCAACGACTCTCAGTCATCGTCCCTGATTAATGGGCGGCGCGCGACAGCCCGTCCTGGGCATCTTTGCGGGGCGATTTCCCGGCCACCCTCACCTCTCCCCGGCCGACAAGTGCCACCACCACCTCCATTGAGGTGGTGGCTGGCGATAGGAGGTCCCTTGCCGGCCGGTGGTGGCCGGAGAAGGGGTTTCGGGGAGGGGAAAGAGGGCTTGAAACGAGCCCTTTCGGAAGCACAATCCGAGCCCAATTGAGCTCGGATCAAGCCCCAAATCATCAGAAGATCTAGCACTAGAGGAGAGGAAGCGGATCAGACCTGTGTGGCGGGCTTGGTGGCGCGTATTCTGGTGAGTCGCCATGGATGGAGGTGGAGCTTTCGGCGCCATGTCAATCCTAGCTTCTGGTGCTCGATTTCTTCGGGGAAGAGGGGGGTTTCACTCCTTTCCGACCTCTGAAGGTGTTAAAGAGATCAATTGGGGGAGGGGAGGGGCCATGGCATCAATTGCCATTAACACCATTAATGGTGATTTCAGCCACCTCTAATTCTCCCCTAATTCAGCTCCCCTGGCCATAGAAACTTCAGGATTCTATTTTTAACTGAAGGGGGAGGTGAATGCTCATCAATTGGGGAGGGATTGAAGGGTCCAATGCATTCAATCACCATGAGTGTTCTCCTCCTCTCTCCAATTTGTGGGAAACCTCCATTTTCCCTCTCCTAATCATCATTTACAGAATTTGAGTGGCAATTTCAGTAATTACCAAGCCCACTAGGTGGTGGACCACTTTAGTTGGGCCTAGCCCAAATGGATGGGGTTTAATTTGGGAAAATTGGGTCATTTTGACCTAATTTAGGCTAAGGTTGACTTTGGTCAAATTGACCACTTGGGTTGACCAAAATGGGTGGATAGTGACCCATTGGACTCTCTTATGGGTTAGGAAGGTTTAGGTAGGGTCAATTTGATAAGGTGAGGGTGAATTGCCCCTTTACAGGGCACTTTTGACCAAATTAGGGCTAGAGTTGACTTTGGTAAAATTGGCCAAATTGGAGGTCCAATGATGGGGCTTTTTGGTCCATTAGGTCCCTAGTGTCCCTATGAGGGTAGGTGCAGGGTCAATTTGGCATGGTGGGGGCCAATTGGCCTTTATTGAGTTAGTTTGTCCAATTTAGGGTTAGATTTGACTTTGGTCAATTTGGCCTCTTTGGTTGACCCCAATGGGTCCCTGGTGCTCCAAGGGGACCCCTAATGGGTTAGGGATACTATAGTGGGGTCAAGGTTCAAGGTGAGGCCCTAAAGTCCAACTCTAGGATAGGTATCTGAGAACTGCTATCTGCAGACCACTTGGGTTTTCTTCCTCTCACCCAAGCTCACATGGTCTTAAGCTCTTTCTATGGTTTTGTCATGACCTACTCATGACAAAACCAACTTGGGGTCTAGTTGTTTGGGGGATGTTACATTCTCCGCCATGTATTCTAGGCTTAACCTAAATGTAATGCCACAAATCAAGTATCACCGATCTGGGCTAACGACAATGGGTAGACTTCACACAAAATGCCTAAATCGGTATGTCTACCGAATTTCTACATGCAGTATATGTCGGGAACGAACACAATCTACCTGGAGTTCCGAAGAACTAAAGGGAGTCCTACACTTCACTAGTTAGTGAAAGAGACAACCCTATGCAAGCATAGAAAAAGGAATGAGAGGACCACACACGTCCTAAGAATGGGAGGAAGGATCGTTACCCTTGAGGATTCCTTTGCGCCATGAATATAAGATTTGATTCAAATGGAAACGACCGCTGCGGTTTCCTCTCCGTGGATCTTGAATCGGTTCGCGATTCGGAGCTCCGAAGCTCCATCAATGGCAGAATGAGTCTTCTTCTTCCTCCTTGGCTTTCTTCTTTCTCAAGCTTGGAGAGAAAAGACTAGGGCAAAAGAGGGTAAGATTCCTATGTTGCCGACCTTATAAGTTCTGGAACAAGTCTCAGTCATTAGATCAAAATCCCAAGTGAAATAGACGACTATGCTCGCTGATTCACGAATCTATTTCTGTCAGCTACCGCTCGCGGTAGCGATACCGCCCACAGTATCTCTCAACGATACAGGTCACACTGATACAGCTCATGGCAATATGTAGTAAGTAAGGCAATCGCCAGCGGTAGGACTACCGCTCCGCACTAGCTCTCGACGATATACTTATCATAAACACTTCTCATTGACAAAGCTACTCTTCTAGTTGACAAGGCTACCGCCGTCAGTACCAATAACAGCCGACACTAGATCTCGATGATATATAAGACTTCCCTCCGACAAGGCGATGCTTTTTAGCCGATAGTAGCTTATCTCGACGACAAGCTACCGTCAACCGTAACCATACCACGCGGTGTTAGCTATCAGGTACTTATTTCTAACAATTTCTTACCATTGGGAAAGGGGGTGTTACACATGTGCTAATAACGAGATATTAGAACAACGAATAAAGTCCAATCCCTATTAACACCAAGTGTAGTAAAGTATCTACAAGGGAAGTGATATCTGGGCTCTTTTAGGTCGTGACAGTCTTCCCGCGACCACAACCTACGTACTCTGTATCATCTTGCATACAGTCTCAGAGCCATGTAGTTTTATTAGTTTCGCACGGGTTGTCCTTCTAGACCGCCCTTCATGTGGGTTGCCTCAGAGTATAACTCGCCAGCCATCCGATAATTTCTCTTGGCATAATTCTCGAAAGCACTTTTAATTTCTGTGAGAATTATTTCTCAAAGGCATATTGTATTCCCAAAGGAATATTTCCCACTAGGACAATATAATTTCTATCAAAACCAAATATATCATATTGTCGTAGTAAAACGAAGCGATAGAAATTAAGAAGATTAAATAGAACCTTTATATAACCAGACGAAACAGAAATTGAGGCACCCAAGGATTGAGTCAAAGGTTTCAGCCTTATCCTCCTCAATCAAGCTTGTAAACCCCACTAAAACCACGGTGACTCTGGTAAACCCCAATCCATCGCTCAACTTGTTAAGCATCCTGACCTCATGGGTTACGAACCAATTTGTTCACAATATTAGCCATATTTCAACCATACACATTTTATATAAAGGAAACAAGTTCTGAACTTCAACTCGTCTGCTTTCCCTACTTGTCATTAATTTATTGGGCAAGTGACTAAGACATCGAACTCGAATGCTCTACTTTATTTAACAAGGGAGACATCCCAGTTTGTCACTACTTAGAGTTGGCCTCGAAGGGATGTCGCATCTCCAGATCACCTTTAAATTATAAAACTGAAGAATAAGTAAAGACATCGAACTGGAGCGCTCTACTTTACTAACAGGGGAGGCATCCTAGTTCATCACTGTTTAGCATTGACCTCGAAGGAATGCGTGTCTCCACGTCACCTCTAAATTATAAGTAGTATCAAAACTGAATAATAAGTAAAGACATCAAAGTCGAGCGCTGATGTGCAAATCTTACACACCGCTATAGGCGGGAGCGAGACTGCGGCACAAAAAGGCAGTGTACCGATCGTACAAGTAATATAAAATGGGTGAATGTTTTCCAAGTATCGAGATAACAAGGAACACAGTAAGGTGGAGTTACTTTTTGAGGAAGGACTTCAGATTGAAGTCCTTGCGAGCGGATGGGTTGCGGAAAATGTGGGAGAATTTGCTAGAACAAAATAAAAGAAAATAAACTAAATTAACTATGCAGGTCGCCGACACCGCTTCACAAGGTGGGTGGACGTAGTATAGGTGCGAAAGTGAAGTGAGGGACGTTAGCACCTCTTGGTTAGGCAAGTGGATTATACGGGCCGTTAGCACCGCTTAGCAACGTGGATGACCGAGAAGGCATGCAGATAGAATGAAAACGCCTTGCGGTAAGGAGGGTTGCATTCACCTCTAACAAAGCTCAACCAAGATAACATGCATATCATCCTATAGTGATTCCACACACCAAGCATAAACACAATGAACTTTCATAAAAGCATAATGAAAGCAAATAGCAATTGAAATAAGTTTAAACAAGGTTCATCATCAAGGTATGGGTGATTTCTTACCATACAACCATAAAAGAGGAAAAAAAGGGTAGAGATACAAACAACAATCGAGACTATGCTGTAGAAATGGGAGGATGCACTGGGTTGTCAATCCATGTCCTACAATCCATTCATCGATTGCGTCCGGGATCTCTGAAGCTCTCACCACCTCTAGCCCGTCTTCTCAAGTGTCTACGTTGTCCACGTTAATCCACTTGTTCTTCCTTGCAATCCGGCTAAAATGGAGCGGAGATCACCTTCTTGAGAGCTTAGGATGATGAGGAAACACTATGGAGTGATACCCTCCCTTGGAAGAAGAAAAACGGAGCAGTCGGCCCCCTCTGGCGGAAGAAATCGCAGAACAGTTTCGGCTCCGAATGACCTAGAAATCACAGCTTAAATAGAAAAAGTTCAAAATTTTGTTCATGCACGACCGTGCGTTTTAGAAATGCACGTCCGTGCATTTTAGAAACGCACGACCGTGCGTTTTAGAAATGCACGACGCACTACCGTGCATTTTCGAAATGCACGACCGTGCGTGAACAAAATAAAATATAATTTTTTCAGATGAAAGAGAAGCTCGTGCGATTTTACTCACGCATGGGCAAAACCAACCGTGCGTGAACAAAACGCACGACCAAATCCATAACTTTATTCTGGGCCACAGATGAACGTGCGCAGCCGTACGATTCATACAGATATGAAATCTGGGCAGAATGGATGATCTACCCACCTGCACAGCACCAAACAACTATCATACTGCTGATAATACCCTTCCAGCTCAATCCAAATACAAAAAAATGGTTGGGGAGCACCATGTGCTTACCCCTAACAAATTAAATAGCGCACAAATGCACACCAAAACGGACCTAAACAATGCACATAGCGTGAAAGCATGTAAGAGTGAAATATAAAATATTAAGTACTAAAAGTGAAGCGCACACAAGTGAAAACTAGCTCAGATGAGTCCATAAACACTATAAATATTGGACTAATCACACCCCTAGACTTAACATTTGTTCGTCCCAAGCAAATCATCCCTCAAGCGGACAAGAAAAATGCAAGCTTGCATAGAAATTGTAAAGCGGAGTACCATGCGAAGTCGCATGCTCGCGCGCGTAAAGATACAGTAAACGAAATTTTTAATTATACATATTAGTCTATAATTTTTTAGGAGCGTATTTTTATATTACATTTACTCAAAAATTGAATCACGGTGGATTATCCGGTCATTCATAGGAAGAAAGTAGACTGAACAATGAGACGAGCATAGCCAATGATCGGGGCTCGGGACAACCTCCATTGAAATTCATCAATGTCGACGACCATAAGCTTGCCCATTCGCACTCTCTCCATGGCACTAGTTTGACTCAAATGCGTGAATCAATAGGACTTTAGGTTTTACACGGGGCTTGGGTTTAGGCTTGGTATACAATGATAAAAATGATGGATCAAGCACTAAACCTAAATGAGCTAGCACCAAATAAACTATCTACGCACAACAATAAACATGTGGGTGCAACACACCCCAGACTTATACTTGAAAAATTGGGTGTGTGAACCGCCCACTCCCAATACACATCTCAAATAGATTTTCAATCAAACTCAAATTTTTTTTTTCTTTTCTCACTTCTTTTCTTCTTCTTATTTTCTTTTCAAATCATTTTCAGCAAATTGAGTAGTGAAGCACCACCATATTTTTCACAAAAATTAACACAACATCAACACCTCAATTATGAAAATAAAATACAAACTTGAGCTCAAATTTGGGTTTGCGACTAGGAATGGCTTTAAGGCTTTGGTGAGATAAAAGTGGGGCTGAATCAAAGAACGGGTAGGCACAACTGGGCTAGCAAGGATATAGCGATAGGAATGGTCACAAAGGCTCATCCGGGCCAAAAATGATGGCCTACATCACATTCACGCAATTGACTAACCGTATACCCATGCTTCAAGAATCGCTTGGGGCAAGTTCTTAGCCGCCGAGAAAGATAATCCTTCCTCTCGACTCGGGCAATACGAAGCTAACGAACGACTACACACATTTCTATGCTACCGTTTGATTCACATCAGATTCACCAATTTTTGAGTATAGTAAACAATATTTACGCTAATAGAGAAATATAAACTAAAAGCATAAAAAGAAATTTTGTCTACGTGAATTTCTATGCGAGACATGAGCACTCGACTAGAAGCACTACTGGAGTCAATATTTTACTCCGCCTCATAATCCTAAGCCAGCAGAGTGAATTTCTACATCACACAAATGAGACAAATTCAACACGCGGCGTACAAACTGCTAAGCACACGCTCATGTAGGTGCTGTGATGTGCGGTGAATAAAAAGCAACACTAAATAACTGAATAAAAATATACTTCTAGCATGCAATAAAATTATGTGTGTGCAATGAGTAACAAATACAGCGGCTCTCCCCCAAACTTAATCTAAGCATTCCAATACAAGATATACAATAAATACTAAAATAAAAGCTAGGGGAAGAGAGTATCCAATGCTCAGAAGTGAGCATACCAGAAGATTGGCGTGTAAACCAAGGCAAAGCTGCAACATCCGCCATCCCAAAATAACGCAAGCACCTGCAGGAAAGACAACTCCAAGCAAAAGCAAATATAAATACTAAATGATTAGCGGATTAGAAAAATTAAAACAACCAAATCTGAGTTGTCTCCCAGTAGCACTTTTGTTTACCGTCCTTAAGCTGGACTCAATACCTGTATTAAGCAGTTTTATAAGATTGTCTAATCATAAAAGCAAAAAGTTAATTAATCCTAATTATTACACGCTTATCAAAATGATCAACTATGTAACACCCTCCCTGTTACATAGCATATAACAGTAGGTCTGGCCGGGACCCCACGCCATATGAAATGAACAGAAGAGCGCGTTACTAAAATTAGTGTCTAAACAGTTACAACTATAACTATCTCAGCATCAGAATCGCATAACGGAAGCATATTTATTTTTTATTTAAAACCAGTTCATAACAAGTCCACTTTACAACTATGAATGAAATAAAACAAGAGTTATTTACATTGTTTGTTTACATCAAAAAGGTGGCTTCCAGACATCGTCACGCAGGCCGGCCACACATGAACAAAAGTAAACAAAAGCTTTGGACTTCAAGGGCCAGCACAGCACAGCAGCAGGGGCTTCAGCCCGCTATCTCCCGCTAGTCTCACCGGGACCTGTATAAGCAAATCCACCAATTGGTGGGAAAACAAGCAACCGGTCAGCTTTAGCTGACCAAGATTTATAACGACCCCACCCCACACTCGGGGCGGCGGTGCTCCTTCCCTGCAAGTAAGAGTCAGCAGCATATATATATATCCGCAAACAACACCAACGGAGGCAAACCAAGCCACCCGCTTCGTGCTCTCAAGGCACACTTTGGCATACTCCCTGAGTTACGCCCTCACGCTAAGTCTTATTTCAACTTAGACAAGCAATTTGAGCGAGTCCATACACACGAAGTTCCGGCACTTATCCATATCCCGGTGCACCAAGGGGCGACCTCTTCACCACCACTATGGGAGGGTTCAGATCAGCTAGGCCCGTTGCTCAAATACCGCGATTCCACTATGCACGATACGGGTAAGCGTCACCTAATACCCATCTCTAAAAGCTGGGTTTTGCAAGTTCCACAACTTTTTCTGCTACGCATCCAGCCTCCAAGAATGTAGGTAGCACTGAAACACACTGTCTGTGTGCTGGGCGCTACCGCCGGCGCTAACGCTAGCGCCCGGCGCTAGCAACAGAACCTAGTTCTGCCCGGCACTGGTAACAGAACTCAACCCTGCTACCTCTGGGAATACACCTCCAGACATCAACACTGGTAGCTCACCTGGAGCTACCGCCGGCGCTAACGCTAGCGCCCGACGCTAGTGACAGAACTCGGTTCTGCCACCAAATTTCGGGTACAGCCTGGGAAACACCTCCAGGTCCTATTTTTTGTACAACAACAGTCACATGACCCGAGTCACAACACGTACACGGAATTATTTCTGGCACTTTACACGCACTAATCATCACCAATCCGGCTCGATCTGTCCAGATGGGTTTCACACAGCATGCATATGCCTGTACTACCGTTCCGGACTCTATATGCAATTTGTGGGGGATTAACTTCATCCCACCGGAAGATCTGATCTACTAATTAGTAGAAGTCTCCCGAAATACATGCAAATCAAAGGACGTACATGTCCAAGGATTAGGGAGGAGATTCGTTACCCTTGTAGGCCGTTTCGGTGCCATAGAAGTGAGAGGGAGATGGCTGGAATCCGCGGTGGCACACGCACGCAGATGCTTCTTCACAACTCCCTCCTGGCATGACGAAAGCTCAACTCCAACGGATCTCCCTCCTTGCTCCCAAACCTCTGCCCTCAGCTCTCCTCTCAGCTCTCAGATCAGGAAAAGGCAGAGAAATGGGAAAAGAGTCGGATTTTGGAGAATATATGATTTTCCCGCTACCGCCGGCGCTAGTGGCTAGCGCCTGGCGCTAGCCTGAGTCGGTACCGCTAAGAGATGCTACCGCCGGCGCTAGCGCTAGCGCTTGGCGCTAGCGCTTGGCGCTAGCTCCCTGACATCAATTCTTGCTCATTTTTGGTATTTGTGCATGCACATGTATTTTGGGGTCTTACAATTCTCCCCCTCTTAAAATGAATTTCGTCCCGAAATTCTAATAGTGCAAATAGTCAAAAAGACATAAAATACGATTTGTACCTCAATGGAACAGTTCGGGGAACTCCTCACGCATAGTTTGTTCGCTCTCCCATGAAAGTTCCTCTCGACCGCAGTTGTTCCAGCGGACTTTGACCATCTTGATCAATTTATTCCGCAGCTGTTTGATGCCAGTGTCTTCGATGCTAATAGGTATGACCTTTGTCTTCAACCCATCATCGACCGGCACCTGACTAGTTACAAGCACTTGGCTGGGCTCTGGTACAGCTTTCCTCAATACCGATATGCGGAACACATCGTGCAGACCACTCAACTCTGTCGAAAGAGCGAGCCGATAGGCAGCTTCGCCAACACGTTCCAGTATCTCAAACGGTCTAAGGTATCTTGGACTCAGCTTTTTCAAGCGCCGAATCCGGGACACACCCTTGAAAGGTTTGATCTTGAGGTAAACCCAGTCGCCCACGGTGAACTCGACGTTTCTGTGCCTGGCGTTGTAGTATTTCGCCTGCCTATCTTGCGCAATTAACAATCTCTCCCGGATTGTTTGAATAGCCGAATTTGCCTCTTCGACTTCCTTTCGCTTAAACAGCTTCGTTTCACCTGTCTCCGCCCAAGATAAGGGAGTGCGGCAAGCTCTACCATAGAGGGCCTCGAAGGGTGCCATCTTTATACTTGCCTGATAGCTGTTATTATAAGCGAATTAGATCATGAAAAGATGATCTTCCCACTTTTTACCGAAGTCCAGGACGCACATTCGGGGCATATCCTCCAGAGTTCTGTTCGTGCGTTCAGTCTGTCCATCCGTCTGAGGGTGGAAGACAGTGCTAAACTTCAGCTTTGTACCTAACAACTGGTGGATTAGCCTCCAATCTTTCGAAGTGAAGCGCCCATCTCGGTCACTGACGATGCTACGGGGCACACCGTGCAATCGTACAATGCTATCAACATAAAGTTTTGCTAACTTTTCAACTGAATCGTCCTTCCGGTTTGGAATAAAGTGGGCTACCTTTGTCAAGCGATCCACGATCACCCATACGACATCATTCCCACTCTGTGATCTCGGCAAACCGTGCACGAAATCCATCGAAATGTCATCAAATTTACATTCCGGTATAGGCAACGACTTCAGAAAACCTCCAGGTTTCTGACATTCCGCCTTCACCAGTGCGCAAGTTTTGCATTTTGCCACGCACAAGGCGATGTCTTTCTTTAATCCTGGCCACCAAAACAGCTTTTTCATGTCTTGGTACATTTTTGTGCTCCCTGGGTGAATTGAGTATTTGGTAAAATGGGCTTCGTACATCAATTCCTCCCGCAACTTACCCACATTTGGGACGCACAACCGACCATCTTTCCACATCAGACCGTCGTCTACCACAAACTCTGCAGCAGTCCCTTCCCCAGACTCTGCTAAATAGCGTTGCATGCTTGAATCAAGCTCCAAGGCCTGTCGTATTCTGTCGGCGAGGTCATACTGCACCTCTGTCCAGTTTAAGCACGCATTCGCACTAGAACTCCTCTCTACACAGGAGATCTCTAAGGCTTCCAAGTCCCTGATCAGACGTGGATTATACATCTGAATCCAGTTGGCCTGTGCATAAGCCCTTCGGCTCAAAGCATCTGCGACTACATTTCCCTTCCCGGGAGTATAGTGTATATCAAAAGTGTAGTCCCCCAGGAACTCCATCCACCTTCGCTGTCGCATGTTGAGCTCTTTCTGATTTAGCATATACTTAAGGCTCTTATGGTCTGTAAAGATGTCAACCTTCACACCATATAAGTAGTGCCGCCACAGCTTTAGAGCGAAAATCACGGCCGCCAATTCCAAGTCGTGGATCGGATAATTCCGCTCATGCACTTTCAACTGACGAGAGCCATAAGCTATTACTTGACCGTGCTGAAGAAGTACGCAGCCTAAGCCGCTCCCTGACGCATCACTGTAAATTTCATAATCCTCTGCACCAGATGGTAAACACAAAATTGGTGCTGTGGTCAGACGCCTCTTTAATTCCTCAAAAGCCCGTGCACACTCCGGTGACCAAACGAACTTCTGATACTTCCTCGTCAAGGTGGTGAGAGGTAGAGCGATCCGCGAAAAGTTCTCCACGAAGCGCCGATAGTAGCCAGCAAGTCCAAGGAAACTCCTGACTTCCCCTACTGTCGCCAAAACGGGCCACTTCTGGATTGCATCAATCTTTGCCGGATCTACTGCGATACCCTCGCCACTAACAACATGACCAAGGAACACCACTGAGGCTAGCCAGAACTCGCACTCAGAGAACTTGGCATATAGTTGACTACGTCGCAGGGTTTCCAAAACTTCACGTAAATGAATCGCGTGCTCTTCTTCAGACTAAGAGTACACCAAGATATCGTCAATGAAGACAATGACAAACCGATCAAGGCACTCTCGAAAGGTCCTATTCATCAGATCCATAAATACTGACGGTGCATTCATCAATCCAAACGGCATTACTGTAAACTCGTAATGTCCGTAGCGAGTACTGAATGCTGTCTTAGGGATATCACAATCCCGAATTCGTAACTGGTAATAGCCGGACTTGAGATCCAACTTTGAATATACCGTTGACCCAACTAGCTGATCGAATAAGTCATCGATTCGAGGAATCAGATATTTGTTCTTCTCGATCAGCTTGTTCAATTCTCGGTAGTCAATGCATAGACGCATGCTTCCGTCCTTCTTCTTCACAAAAAGGACCGAAGCACCCCAAGGGGAGGTACTTGGACGTATATAACCCTGCTCTAGCAACTCCTATAATTGAACTTTCAGTTCCGCCATCTCCTTTGGCGCAATTCGGTACGGAGAGCGTGAAACAGGTTTGGCACCTGGCACCAGCTCTATAGTGAAGTCAATCTCTCGCTGAGGTGGAGCCCCAGGAAGATCTTTCGGAAACACATCTGGATACTCTGAAATCACAGGAACATCACTCAGACTGGGTTGAGGCTTTGCAGCCCCCACTAGCACAACACATAACTCTGCGCCTTGCCGAACCGCCTTGACCACTTGGGCAGCAGACATCAGTGTCTTGCTCGATCCATGCAAACCAGCAAACGTAGTCGCACGTTCGGTATTCCGCCCCAGTGTGACTTCCTTAGACGTGCAATCAATGTAGGCCTGCTGCGCTGACAGCCAGTCCATACCAAAGATTACATCGAACTCTGTGAGCGGGAGTATCAGTGCTTCCAAGTCAAATTCTTGACTCCCTATTCGTACCTTTATCACACAACCTCGATCTACGCGCATCGAACACCCATTGGGTAGCAACACATCTAATCGTTCCTGTCTAAACGATGAAGGCACTCCAAGTTGCTGTATGAAGGCCTCCGATAGAAAGGAATGTGAGGCACCCGTGTCAAATAGTGCTCTCGCCGGATAGTTAAAGATCAGGAGAAAGCCTATTACATATATGATTAACAAGCAATGTATAACGTATGAAGTATAAAAAGCAACAAAAGCTATATACTATCGCATACCTGTCACCACATCGTTCTGTTTGATGGACTCCTGCTGGCCAAGGTTTTAAACTCTAGGCTGGGCTGGAGCAGCGTGTGATGCGGTTGACTCTGCCGCCTTCCCTTTCTCTGCCGCATAGGCCGCAACTAGCTTCTTCCCACTACGACAGTCACGTGCTATATGTCCCGGCTTGCCGCAGTTGTAACAGATGATTGGGCCTCGCCCAGTCACTCCCGATGCTAAAGATTGAGCTGACCCAGACGGTCGCGCTCCTTTCTTCCATTTGCCTTGCCCCGACTTTGCCAAGCTCGATACTTTGAACTCTGGCTTTACAACTGTTAGCTCCTTCCTGGTTTGGGACCGCTTCATATCCTTTTCTAAGGAACGAGCTGTATTAACCAGGGTCATAAACCCCTGCGTCATTGCCCCCGACAGAAGGAACCACAACTCTTCTCTCAGACCTTTATAGAACCGATTTGTCTTCCGTGCTTCATTGGCAAAGGTCGCTCCTGCATATCTCCCCAACCGTGTAAACTCATGGAGGTAATCATCGATAGTACGATCACCCTGAGTCAGACGGTTGAATTGATTTTCCATTTCTATCTGTTGGGCTTGTGGAAGATATCGCTCCAAGAACAGTTTGGAAAACTCATCAAAAGAGATATCGGTCAGCTGCCTTCCCGCTAGCTGATGTATCTCCAACTCATCCCACCACAGATGCGCCTCCCCATCTAGTAGGAAGGTTGCCAAAGTCACTTTTTGTCCTTCCTCCGTGTCCGTGGCCTTCAAGGTTTTGCGCACCTTTGACAGACAATCCTCTGCTTGCGTCGGGGTTCCTGCCCCCGTGAACGTGGGAGGGTGGAAACTCAAAAAGTATTGCAGCTGTTGATCTGGAGCTCTTCGTGCCCTCAACGACACTGGCCTTTCCACCGCAGGTTCAGCTGCTGGAGCCTGCACTGGAGGTGCAGCTGCTGGAGCCTGCACTGGAGCCACTCCAGGGGTAGGAGGCTGTCCAGGGACATGCCCTCCTGGTTGCGCAGTGAACATTGCAAATACTGCCTCAGCAATCATCCTTACAGTTTCAGCTGAAGGAGGAGTCGGCACCGGAGTTGGTGCACTACTTGCAGTCGAACGAGGGGGTCGAGAAGGCCCCGCTCCACTCATAGCCGCCTAAACATGTGCACAAAACACAATTAGTGACTAAGAGATAGCATAACACAATAAAGGAACACAGAAGTTCCATCTGAATGCTACACATATACATGTAATTCATTCCTAAAGTGGACAAAACTGGTTATTTATATGAGTTAAAGGGGACGCACACACGTGCTCACCACCCCTTAAAAGAATTCGACCACGAATTCAGACGGAAAGGGATCGAGACCCGTAGCTGATACCAATTTGTAACACCCTCCCTGTTACATAGCATATAACAGTAGGTCCGGGCGGGACCCCACGCCATATGAAATGAACAGAAGAGCGCGTTACTAAAATTAGTGTTTAAACAGTTACAACTATAACTATCTCAGCATCAGAATCGCATAACGGAAGCATATTTATTTTTTATTTAAAACCAGTTCATAACAAGTCCACTTTACAACTAGGAATGAAATAAAACAAGAGTTATTTACATTGTTTGTTTACATCAAAAAGGTGGCTTCCAGACATCGGCACGCAGGCCGACCACACATGAACAAAAGTAAACAAAAGCTTTGGCCTTCAAGGGCCAGCACAGCACAGCAGCAGGGGCTTCAGCCCGCTATCTCCCGCTAGTCTCACCGGGACCTGTATAAGCAAATCCACCAATTGGTGGGAAAACAAGCAACCGGTCAGCTTTAGCTGACCAAGATTTATAACGACCCCGCCCCACACTCGGGGCGGCGGTGCTCCTTCCCTGCAAGTAAGAGTCAGCAGCATATATATATATATCCGCAAACAACACCAACGGAGGCAAACCAAGCCACCCGCTTCATGCTCTCAAGGCACACTTTGGCATACTCCCTGAGTTACGCCATCACGCTAAGTCTTTTTTCAACTTAGACAAGCAATTTGAGCGAGTCCGTACACACGAAGTTCCGGCACTCATCCATAGCCCGGTGCACCGAGGGGCGACCTCTTCACCACCACTATGGGAGGGTTCAGATCAGCTAGGCCCGTTGCTCAAATACCGCGATTCCACTATGCACGATACAGGTAAGCGTCACCTAATACTCATCTCTAAAAGCTGGGTTTTGCAAGTTCCACAACTTTTTCTGCTACGCATCCAACCTCCAAGAATGTAGGTAGCACTGAAACACACTGTCTGTGTGCTGGGCGCTACCGCCGGCGCTAACGCTAGCGCCCGGCGCTAGCAACAGAACCTAGTTCTGCCCGGCACTGGTAACAGAACTCAACCCTGCTACCTATGGGAATACACCTCCAGACATCAACACTGGTAGCTCACCTGGAGCTACCGCCGGTGCTAACGCTAGCGCCCGGCGCTAGTGACAGAACTCAGTTATGCCACCAAATTTCGGGTACAGCCTGGGAAACACCTCCAGGTCCTATTTTTTGTACAACAACAGTCACATGACCCGAGTTACAACACGTACACGGAATTATTTCCGGCACTTTACATGCACTAATCATCACCAATCCGGCTCGATCTGTCCAGATGGGTTTCACACAGCATGCCTATGCCCGTACTACCGTTCCGGACTCTATATGCAATTTGTGGGGGATTAACTTCATCCCACCGGAAGATCCGATCTACTAATTAGTAGAAGTCTCCCGAAATACATGCAAATCAAAGGACGTACATGTCCAAGGATTAGGGAGGAGATTCGTTACCTTTGTAGGACGTTTCGGTGCCATAGAAGTGAGAGGGAGATGGCTGGAATCCGCGGTGGCACACGCACCCAGACGCTTCTTCACAACTCCCTCCTGGCACGACGAAAGCTCAACTCCAACGGATCTCCCTCCTTGCTCCCAAACCTCTTCCCTCAGCTCTCCTCTCAGCTCTCAGATCAGGAAAAGGCAGAGAAATGGGAAAAGAGTCGGATTTTGGAGAATATATGATTTTTCCGCTACCGCTGGCGCTAGTGGCTAGCGCCTGGCGCTAGCTTGAGTCAGTACCGCTAAGAGACGCTACCGCCGGCGCCAGCGCTAGCGCCTGGCGCTAGCTCCCTGACTTCAACTCTTGCTCATTTTTGGTATTTGTGCATGCACATGTATTTTGGGGTCTTACAAACTATAAGTTGATTTAAAGTAGTAACTAGAAATGAAAGAAATGGTCTGAAGACCCAACAACAACAATCAAGAAGATCACAAGCTTTCCATCTCCAAATTTCATCTTTCTTCATCCTCTTCATCTCCTCCAATCGACGGTCATTGATGAAATAATGCTTACCACCCTGCACCCAATCTTTCAAGGAAAATGCAAGCAATGATGATGGAGTGGAATAGGCGATTGATTTCATCATTGCCATATGTTTTCCCTTCTAAGATTTTCACTCAGAATCACCCCAAAATGGGTCCAAAAACTCATGCGCCTAAAGGGGAATATACAAAATATCAGAAATTAAAGCAGGAGGGGAAGTATGAAGAATGAATTTATCAATATCAGCATTATAAGAAGGATGATTATGAAATAAAATGAACGAAGAACTAAAAAATTCAAACACAGGAGGAGTGGCCCTGGTTTCACTCCCAGCTAATTCCCAAGCTTGATCACTATCTGTGTCGTAAGAATCATAACGAGGTGCATCTAAAAACCCAAATGCAACATTGGTGCTGCAGATCTCCTTCACTAATGAAGATGTGCACAACTCCTCATCAGAAAGGTCCTCGTCATCCCACTTTGGCGTAGTATGAAGGGCCAGAAGATCACCCTAGAAACAATCTTTGACATGATCAACAAAAATAGGTGTAGAAATTTTTTGCAAAGGAGCTGAAGGAACACAATTAATTTCAACATCAGAAAATAAAAGATCATGTTCCTCCGCAATAGGATCCACGGACACCTCCCCACTAGAGAGCACTTTCCTCACCCACTCTGGTGCATCTAGGAGCTCCCAATCCTCTCCCTGTTGGCCATCAAATGAGTGATCGTCATCACTAGGAGTAAAGCCATACACAGGGGGTGAAGAACCGGTGCAAGAAATAAACTCAGAGGGTGAGTGCACAATTGCCTCCACGGGTAAAGAATGAGCGATAGGGACAATGTCATCATATGGACCAACAAGGACTCTGATGGGCATTTCTACGGTAATCCCCCATAGATAGGGTGTTGTTGTATATATGTCATCAGAGAGTGAAGAGTTGCAATTGGAAAATGGAGTAGATACGATCCGGATGTCCAGATCATCATCATTCTCCCTTTGCTGCATGAGAAAACTAGGGCAGTCTTTCAAGACATGATCTATACTTAGACAAAAAAAAAACATTTTTTGGCATCGTTTTTCGCCAAACACCTACACTGCCCAGCATTCATGAGACTCAAGGTGTCTATGCATTGATGAAAGGCATCACATATACTAAGTTCAACAACTGTATACATTGCGTGAAAGATGTGGATAGAACAAAAAATGAATTTTTCTTGCAAAGCAGAACTACACGAACAATAATATAAAAACTTGGAAAACTTGCTTTAAAATCTAAAACATGATAGGATAAAATAATATTAACATGTAATAAAAAAGCAAACAAAAATAACAAAGGGGCTATACACATTGGAAGAGCTTCTATCTCTCGGATTTCTCTCAAGAAACTCACACCAATGTGTTCCCCGGCAACGGCGCCAAAAATTTGATGCGCAAATCTTACACACCGCTATAGGCGGGAGCGAGACTGTGGCATGAAATGATAGTGTACCGATCTTTCAAATAATATAAAATGGGTGAATGTTTCATAAGTATCGATCTCACAAGGAACACAGTAAGGTGTAGTTAATTTTCGAGGAAGGACTTCAGATTGAAGTCCTTGCGAGCGGATGGGTTGCGGAAAATGTGGGAGAATTTGCTAAAACAAAATAAAAGAAAATAAACTAAATTAACTATGCAGGTCGCCGACATCGCTTCACAAGGAGGGTGGACGTAGTATACATGCAGAAGTGAAGTGAGGGCCGTTAGTACCTCTTGGCTAGGCGAGTGGATTATACGGGTCGTTAGCACCGCTTAGCAACGTGGATGGCCGAGAAGGCATGCAGATGGAGTGAAAACGCCTTGCGGAAAGGAGGGTTGCATTCACCTCTAACAAATCTCAACCAAGAGCACAGGCATATCATCCTATAGTGATTCCACACACCAAACATAAACACAATGAACCTTCATAAAAGCATAATGAAAGCAAATAGCAATTGAAATAGGTTTAAGCAAGGTTCATCATCAAGGTATGAGTGATTTCTTACCATACAACCATAAAAGAGGAAAATAAGGGTTGAGATACAAACAACGATCGAGACTATGCTGTAGAAATGGGAGTATGCATTGGGTTGTCAATCAATGTCCTACAGTCCATTCATCGGTTGCGTCCGAGATCTCTGAAGCTCTCACCACCTCTAGCTCGTCTTCTCGAGTGTCTATGTTGTCCACATCAATCCCCTTGTTCTTCCTTGCAATCTGGCTAATATGGAGTGGAGATCACATTCTTGAGAGCTTAGGATGATGGAGAAACACTATGGAGTGATACCCTCCCTTGGAAGAAGAAAAACGTAGCAGTCGGCCCCCTCTGGCGGAAGAAACCGCAGAACAGTTTCGGCCCCGAACGTCCTAAAAATCACAGCTTAAATTGAAAAAGTTCAGAATTTTGTTCATGCACGACCGTGCATTTTAGAAAAGCATGATCGTGCGTGAACAAAATAAAACATAATTTTTTCAGATAAAAGAGGAGCTCGTGCGATTTTACTCACGCATGGGCAAAACCAACCGTGCGTGAACAAAATGCACGACCAAATCCAGAACGCTATTCTAGGCCACAGATGAACGCGCATGGTCGGAGAGATCGTGAGTCAAGGAAATGCACGACCGTGCAATTCATGCAGATATGAAATCCGGGCAGAATGGATGATCTACCCACCTGCACAACACCAAACAACAATCACACTGCTGGGAATACCCTTCCATCTCAATCCAAATACAGAAAAATGGTTGGGGAGCACCATGTGCTTACCCCTAACAAAATAGCGCACAAATGCACACCAAAATGAGCCTAAACAATGTGCATAGCGTGAAAGCGTGTACGAGTGAAGTATAAGCAATTAAGAACTAAAAGTGAAGTGCACACGGGTGAAAACTAGTCCGGATGAGTCAATAAAATACTATAAATATTGGACTCATCAAGCGCTCTGCTCTACTAACGGGAGAGACGCTTGATTTTGACACTATTTAGGGTTGACCTCGAAGGAATGCCCAACCTCCAGGTCAACTCTAAATTATAGGCAAATTTAGAATAAAAAGCCAACACATCGAACTTATCCGCTCTGCTCGAGAGTGGTGTCCAGTTCAACACTATTTATGGTTGACCTTGAATGAATACCCCACTTTTAGGTCAACTCTAAATTAGGCAAGTCTGAAATAAAAAGGCAACACATCAAATTTGTCTGCTCTGCTCGAGAGTGGCATCCAGTTCAGCAACATTTAGGGTTGACCTCGAAGGAACGCCCACTTTCTATTCTGCTCGAGAGTGGTGGCCTTTTCGACACTATTTATGGTTAACCTTGAAGGAACGTCTTACCTCCAGATCAACTCTAAATTATAGGCAAATATAAATTAAAAAGACAAAATATTGAACTTGTCCGCTCTGCTTGAGAATGGCGGTCAGCTCAACACTATTTATGGCTAACCTCAATGGAATGCCCCACCTTTAGGTCAGCTCTAAATTATACACAAAACTAAAATAAAAGGCCAAAACATCGAACTTGTTCTCTCTGCTCGAGAGTGTCGGCCACTTCGATCCTATTTAGTGTTGACCTCGAAGGAATGCCCCACCTCTAGGCCAACTTTAAATTAGAGGCAAATCTGAAATACAAATTCAAAACATCGAACTTGTCCGCTCTGCTCGAGAGTGATGGCCAATTCAGAACTATTTATGGTTAACCTCGAAGGAATGCCTCACCTCTAGGTCAACTCTAAATTATAGGAAAATCTAAAATAAAAAGCAAAAACATCGAACTTGTCCGCTCTGCTCGAGAGTGGCGGCCAGTTGGACACTATTTAAAGTTGTCCTCGAAGGAACGACTCACCGTCAGGTCAACTCTAAATTATAGACAAATCTGGAATAAAAAACCAACACATCGAACTTGTCCGCTCTGCTCGAGAGTGGCGACCAGTTTGATATTATTTAGGGTTGACCTCGAAGGAATGCCCCACCTCTAGGTCAACTCCAAATTATATGTATATTTGAAATAAAAAGCCAAAACATCAAACTTGTCCGCTCTGCTCGAGAGTGACGGCCAGTTCGACACTATTTAAGGTTGATTTCGAAGGAATTCCCCATCTATAGGGCAACTCTAAATTATAGACAAATCTGAAATAAAAATCCAAAACATCGAACTTATCCGCTATGCTCGAGAGTGACGGTCAGTTCGACACTATTTAGGATTGACCTCGAAGGAAACCCCCACCTTAGATCAACTCTAAATTATAGGCAAGTCTAAAATAAAAAGCCAACACATTGAACTTGTCTACTCTGGTTGAGAGTGACGACAGTTTGACACTATTTATAGTTGACCTTGAAGGAATGCCCACCTTCAAGTCAACTCTAAATTATAGGCAAATCTGGAATAAAAAGCCAAAATATCGAACTTGTCCGCTCTGCTCGAGAGTTACGGTCAGTTCAACACTATTTAGGGTTGGCTACGAAGGAACGCCCCACCTCGAGGTTAACTCTAAATTGTAGGCAAATCTGAAATAGAAGCCAAAACATCGAACTTGTCCGCTCTACTCGAGCGTGACAACCAGTTCAATACTATTCAGGGTAGGTCTCGAAGGAACGCCTCGTCTCCAAGTCAACTCTAAATTATTGGCAAATATGAAATAAAAAATCAAAACATCGAACTTGTCTGCTCTGCTCGAGAGTGGCCAGTTCAACACTATTTAGAGTTGACCTCGAAGGAATGCCCCACCTCTAGGTCATCTCTAATTTATAAGCAAAATTGAATAAAATCCGAGCAACTTAAGTTTAGGATTGCCCGCATTAACTCTCCGTAATATAAACGATTCTCTATTATTTTGTTTTACAGATTTAACGTATTTTAAATCAATTAAAATAGTAATCAACTCAGAAAATTATCAAATTTTTACCATGGACTTATAACACCCTTAGAGTGCTACCATAAAATTTTTAGAGCCTTTTGATGTCTTAATTAGCCTCCACTAATTTCTTTAGCCTCCTTGCCTATTAAATAAAATATTAAAAATAGCAGGAATATTTATGAAATCATCAACCATTTTGTGAGACTTGATACACACTCATACATGGGCTCTCATCTATATGTCCAAAGCCGGGTAGCGGTTACTCACAAACCCCACTCCACCATTAAGTTGATGAGGGATGAGCGGGAAAGTGGGTCAAACCCACCACAGCCAACTGCCCGTGCAAAGACGCACGCAGAACGCGCTGCAGGGCCGCACTCAACCGCGTGCGCCAGCACTGCGCACGCAATGCCGCGCGCAACCGTAAGCACTACCACGCGGTAGCGGGCGCGCTACCGCCATGGCGCGCTGGGCGGTACCGCGCGGTAGCGCCGACCCCTCCCCCCCGCCCCCCCTCAATGGGTGCGGCCTCGCCGCACCCATCTTGGGGTGCGGCCAAGCCGTCGTACCCCTCTAGGGGTGTGGCCCAGCCGCACCCCTCTTGGGGTGCGGCCAAGCCGCCGCACCCCTCTAGGGGTGCGGCCACACCACGCGTGGACGCGGTCAGACCGCCACCCTCTCCTACAAGGGGTCCTGCGGAGCGCCCGGCCGGAACCCAGTTCCCCTTTGGGGCGCGACTTCTCATTCCCCGTTCGCCGCAGGATGCTCCCGCGCTCGTTGCGTCCTCAGAACGCCTCCCCGTTCGCTCAGAATGCTCTCGTGTTCGTTGTGCGCTCAGAGCGCTCCCACGCTCATTGCGCGCTCAGAATGCCTCTCCGTTCGCTCAGAATGCTCTCACATTCGTTACGCGCTCAGAGCGCTCCCGTGTTCATTGCACGCTCATAATGCCTCTTCGTTCGCTCACAATGCTCCCAAGTTCGCTGCGCGCTCAGAACACTCTCGAGTTCGTTGTGCGCTCAGAACGCTTCCCTGCGCGCTCAGAAGGCTTCCCCGCACACTCAGAACGTTTCCTCATTCTGAACGTGCTCAGAACGTTCCCAAATTCTGAACGCGCGCGCAGTTAACATTTCTTAATTTCTCAGATTGCATGACTCGCTTGTCGCCTTTTTAACCTTCAACGAAGCTGCCTGAACTGCCCGAACTGCCCGAACTGCCCAAACTGCCCGAAGGGCGAGACGGTCATTTACGAAAAATGGCGATCCATGTGCTCCAAATCGACCACCGTGATTCGCCCGTTAGGTGGTTACGGCGGTTACGATGACAAAATTACCGGGCTACCCCCGACCAAAGCTATAAAAGGAGCCCAGAGCCTTCATTTCAAGGGACCTTGCCTTTGGCGCCCGAGAGAGCTCCTTTGAAGATTTCCTTGGAATTCTCATTCGGCGCTTGAAGATCTCCTTCGAATCTTCGAAGATCTCTTTCGAGCTTTCGAAGGTCGCGAAAGGCGACTCAGCCTTCTCACTTTTGTTCACGATCACCAGCATTCTCACTTTCGTTCTCACTACTGTTCTAAGAAGTAAAAAGACTTGGCTTTCCGAGAGGTGGCGTGTCACCTTCGAAGATCGCTCTCTCTCTCATTGTAACGAGTAGCGACCTGTCACGTTCGAGCTCTAAGTCTCTAATTGTAATCCCCCAGAAGATAGTTAAAGTTGGCTGGCACAGCTCTGGCCGCGTAGTTTTTCACCCTTTCCGGGTTTTCCACGTTAAAAGTTCTCGTGTCACTTACTAGCTTATTCTTTGACTGTTTGCGCGCTCGGTTCGCTTCCGAGCTAAGGTGGTTCAAGTCGACCGGTATACCAAAGCATCCGAGTGACCCGCAATAGTTTGACGCCGTCTATGGGAACGGAGTTCCACCAAAGCTTAAAGAAGATTCTGAAGACTGTACCCACTGCACAATGACACTCGTGACTAGAGATCATGGCAGGAAAAACCGTCCGCACAAGTGAAGGATCAATCCCGGAGGGGGGGGGGGGGGGGCAGGCTGATCTAGCTCCCCTCCACTCGTTTATCAGCAAACCTGAAGGAGAACTCATCAGTACGAGTGTCCAAGACCACGGGGCCCATCCTAACAGAGGACCTGAAGCTCAGTATCACCGCGACCGCCCTGAAGTAGCATACCGTGAGCCTGTAGACGTAAGGCTCACGCGTGAAGAAGTTCGTGACATAATTTTCGAAGAGCACGAACGAGCAAGACAACGTGCCGCTTTGGCCCCTCACCCTCTCCATCGTCGCTCACCGTTCGCACCAGAGGTTATGGCACATCCAATTCCCATTGGCTTCAAGCTCCCAAAGATTGAGACATACAACAGAGCGGGTGACCCATCGGAGCACGTCAGGCACTTCGCAATCATGATGCAACTCTGTAATGCCCCAGATCCATTGTTGTGCTAGGCATTCCCAGTGACTTTGAAAGGACAGGCTCGCACCTAGTTCCTATCCCTGAAGGAGGGAGAAATCAAGGATTTCGCAGAGCCGAATCAACAATTCACGGACCAGTTCATCGCTAGCTGCCGGATAGTCAAAGATCCCTCCCACTTGTCCGGGATCCGTCAAAGCAAAGGAGAAACCCTTAAAGATTTCTTCCGTCGTTTCACCACTGAGGCACGACAAATTCCTGGAGCAAAATCGGAGCTCCTGCGTGGGTTTCTCCTCGGAGGGCTCCGCCCTGGTGGCTTCCACTCCGCAATAATACGGGATACTGTGCCCAACTATCCCAATCTCGTTCGACGGATCGACGCCCAGATCGTCGCTGACGAAGCAATTGAAGCACATCAACAACAGTTTGATAGAGGCGTGAAAAGGAAAAGGGAGCAAGATGCTTCATCAGTCCTCAGGAGGAATAATGAATGTCATGACAATCCACAACCTCGGCAGCACTAGAGAAACACGCCTCTCAATACCTCCAGAACCAACATACTTTACACAATCAAAGGCAACAAAGCGCTCCGCAAGCCCAGACCTCTCGCTAAAAACACGGGAGACCGGACAAAATATTGTGAGTTCCACCGTGGACAAGGACATGACACAAAAAATTGCTCAAAGCTTAAGGATGAAATCGAGCGACTCGTCCAACAAGGCCTACTGATGAAATTCCTACGAGGCTAGGCACCGATTCAGCCAACAGGAGATCAACAAACGCCTCACCAAGAAGGACTGGGGGGCAACCCTTAAGTCATTCATCTCGGGAGAACGCTTTACCCCTATTAGCAGGGTCTACCCGCGCCACAGAAATGTTCTACCAACTTTGTTTCTATAAGAACTTTGTGTAAATTGCCACTATAACTAATAGCTTTCAAAGTTGGTCATTCCAGGCATGTCATCTCACACGCTATCGAAATTACGTATTCACTTCGCCCAAAGGAAAGGACATCTATTTGAATGAACAACACCTGCCTCCGGGCAGTCGCTAATGAACAACACCTGCCTTCAGGCGGTGCGCTAATGAACAACACCTGCATTCGGGAGGTGCGCTAATGAACATCGACTGCCTTCGGGCGGTGCACTAATGAATAGCACCTGTCTTCGGGCGGTGCGCTAATGAACATCACCTGCCTTCGGGCGGTGCGCTAATGAACAACACATGGCTTCGGGCAGTGCACTAATGAACAACACCTGTCTTCGGGCAGTACGCTAATGAACAGCACCTGCCTTCGGGCAGTGCGCTAATGAACAACACCTGCCTTCGGGCAGTGCGCTAATGAACAGCACCTGCCTTCGGGCAGTGCGCTAATGAACAGCACCTTCCTTCGGGCAGTGCGCTAATGAACAGCACCTGCCTTCGGGCAGTGCGCTAATGAACAACACATGCCTTCAGGCAGTGCGCTAATGAACAACACCTGCCTTCACGCAGTGCGCTAATGAACAGCATCTGCCTCACGATTTCTCACTATCGTCGATTGAAGGTTCGCCCTTCTCCACCGCGGTAAGGTCCCGACGTCATAAATGCCTGTACCTCTTACGTTCGTCCACGGTTTGAATACATACGCTCTTCACCGACCAAACCTATCTTCTATTATGTAAAAAGCCGCGAGCTCAGACTCGCGCAAACTTATCTTCTACTATGTAAAAAAGCCGCGAGCTCAGATTCGCGCAAACCTATCTTCTATTATGTAAAAAGCCGTGAGCTCAGACTCGCGCAAACTTATCTTCTACTATGTAAAAAAGTTGTGAGCTCAGACTCGCGCAAACTAATATTCTATTATGTAAAAAGCCGGGAGCTCAGACTCGCGCAAACTTATCTTTTATTAGGTAAAAGCCGCGAGCTTAGACTCGCACAAACATATATTTTATTATGTAAAAAGCCGGGAGCTCAGACTCGTGCAAACTTATGTTCTAGTGTGTAAAAAGCCGCGAGCTCAGACTCGCGCAAACTTATCTTCTACTATGTAAAAAAGTCGCGAGCTCAGACTCGCGCAAACTTATGTTCTATTATGTAAAATACGCGAGCTCAGACTCGCGCAAACTTATCTTCTACTATGTAAAAAAGCCGCGAGCTCAGACACACAAACTTATCTTTTGTTATGAAAAAAGCCACCATGCTGCTCAGGAATCAACGGTAAAAAGCAAGCTCGTCACGATCTCCAATGCAAACACTGGGTGACAAACACACAACCGGTCAGGACGAGATAGAAGTTTTTCCCACAGTTAGAACCGAGCGACGACGTCTAGAAAGAACGGGAAAACAAAAGCAACTGCACACTCATCCCTCAGTGACAATTCCTACCCAAGGCGCCACAAAGATGACGATGAATGAAACCGCCGCAGAAGAATCAAAACCTCTGAACTCCTCCGTATAAAAATTCGGGCTCCGAAGGTTTGGGGGCTTATGATGCACACTCATACATGGGCTCTCATATATATGTCCAAAGCCGGGTAGCGATTACTCACAAACCCCACTCTACCACTAAGGTGATGAGGGATGGGTGGGAAAGTGGGTCAAACCCACCATCTCCACAGCCAACCGCCCGTGCAAAGACGCACGCAGAACGCGCTGCAGGGTCGCACTCAACCATGCGCGCCAGTACCATGCGCAACCGCAAGCACTACCACGCGCGCTACCACGCATGGTAGCGGGCGCGCTACCGCCACGACGTGCGTGGCGGCACCCCGCGGCGCTACCGCGCGGTAACGCCGAACCCCCCTCAAGGGGTGCGGCCTAACCGCACCCCTCTTGGGGTGCGGCAAAGCCGCACCCCTCCTGGGGTGTGGCTTCGCTGCACCCCTCCAGGGGTGCTGCCAAGCTACCGCACCCCTCCTGGGGTGCGGCCCAGCCGCACCCCTCTTGGGGTGCGGCCAGGCCGCACGCCCCATGGGGGTGCGGCCAAGCCGCACCCCTCCTGGGGTGCGGCCTAGCCGCACCCCTCCTGGGGTGCGGACGAGCTGCACCCCCCTTGGGGTGCGGCCACACCCCGTGCGGATGCGGCTAGACCGCCCCCCTCTCATACAGGGGTCCTGCAGAGCGCCCGACCGGAACCCAGTTGCCCCTTGGGGCGCGACTTCTCATTTCCCCGTTCGCTGCAGGATGCTCCCGGGCTCGTTGCGCACTCAGAACGCCTCTCCGTTCGCTCAGAACGCTCTCGTGTTCGTTGCGCGCTCAGAGCACTCATGCGCTCGTTGCGCGCTCAGAGCGCCTCTCCGTTCGCATAGAATGGTCTCACGTTTGTTACGCGCTCATAGCGCTCCCGCGCTCATTGCGCGCTCATAATGCCTCTCCGTTCGCTCAGAACGCTCCCAAGTTCGCTGCACGCTCAGAACACTCCCGAGTTCGTTGCGCGCTCAGAACGCTTCCCCGCACGCTCAGAAGGCTTCCCCGCACGCTTAGAACATTTCCTCATTCTGAATGCGCTCAGAACGTTCCCAAATTCTGAACGCGCGCGCAGTTAACATTTCTTAATTTCTCAGATTGCAGGACTCGCTTGTCGCCTTTTTTACCTTCAACGAAGCGGCCCGAACTGCCCGAAGGGCGAGACCGTCATTTATGAAAAATGACGATTCATGTGCTCCAAATCGATCAGCGTGATTCGTCCGTCAGGTGGTTACGGTGGTTACGACGGCAAAATTACCGGGCTACCCTGGCCAAAGCTATAAAAGGAGCCAAGAGCCTTCATTTCAAGGGACCTTGCCTTCGGCGCCCGAGAGAGCTCCTTTGAAGATTTCCTTGGAATTCTTCTTCGGCGCTTGAAGATCTCCTTCGAATCTTCGAAGATCTCTTTCGAGCTTTCGAAGGTCGCGAAAGGCGACTCAGCTTACTCACTTTTGTTCTCACCAGCATTCTCACTTTCGTTCTCACTACTGTTCTCAGAAGGAAAAAGACTTAGCTTTCCGAGATGTGACCTATCACCTTCGAAGATCTCTCTATCTCTCTCATTGTAACGAGCAGCGGTCTGTCGCGCTCGAGCTCTAAGTCTCTAATTGTAATCTCGCAGAAGATAGTGAAAGTTGGCTGGCACAGCTCCGACCGCGTGGTTTTTCACCCTTTTCGGGTTTTCCACGTTAAAAGTTCTCGTGTCACTTACTTGCTTACTCTTTGACTGTTTGCGCGCTCGGTTCGCTTCTGAGCTAAGGTAATTCAAGTCGACCGGTCTACCAAAGCACCCGAGCGACCCACAACGAGACTGTAGATGAACTTTAGTGGTCATCCATAAATATTTCAAGAGTTTTGATTGAAGGATTTCTATTTTTAAAGTATTCATAATCTATTATTAACCATTTAAAAATAGTAAAACTATGCAAGAAATCATCAAATAATTTGGGTAAGGCGTGAATTAGTATCACAACTCTACAAAAGTTAATTTAGAATTTTATCATCACTTTAAGGCCCCATGTTAATTAAAACAGAGATTTTTAATTATGAAAAAAAATCAAAACTTCACAAAAAATTATCAAAATTTTCATGGAGGTAGCCCTTGGTGTAATGAACAACTTTTATGTTCAACATTTATGTATCGAATCCCTGTAATTGCCTAGGAAAATCAAAATAATATTTCATTAAATAAAAACGAGCTTGCACGTATCGTAAAACAGATTCTGGACCGAGATAGAGCCATACAGAAAGAAAACTACTGCCCCACAGTGGATCCATCGCTGATCCTCTGTGGGGGCAAATGATTAATATCTTTATTTAATAATCACAGGATTGTTGGACCTTAAGATCCAACTTGGAATTATCGTTCCCATTTCGCGGTCGGCTGGCCGCCGGATCCCCACGCCACCGGCTGGCCGTCGGATCCCCACACCACCGCCTCTGGCTGGCTCGTTGGAGGTAGACGCTCCTTCCGGTGGTGTTCCGGCGGCCTGATGCCGCAGGCGACCGCCATAACAGCTATTACAGAGGATCTATTTCTCGGGCTTCGCCTGTTAGGGTTGAGGATCGAACGGCTTCAGACATTCATTTCAATCCAACGGTCCAGCTCTTTACATAGGAGAGCGCTTGACGAACAGATTCTGAGAGCGTTCGACGAACATAGTAGAGCGCTCGACGAACAGATTCTCAGAGCGTTCGACGAACATAGGAGAGCGCTCGACGAACAGATTCTCAGAGCGTTCGACGAACATAGGAGAGCGCTCGACGAACAGATTCTCAGAGCGTTCGACGAACATAGAAGAGCGCTCGACGAACAGAGGAGAGCGTTCGACGAACAGTGGAGAGCGCTCGACGCTTAGAGGAGAGCGTTCGACGAACAGAGGAGAGCGTTCAACGCATCATAATGTCATCACTAGCCAGATCAACGGTCAAAAATAGAGGAGAGCGTTCAACGCATCATTTCAATCCCAGACTTCAAGATTAGATCCAGCGGCAGGGATTAATCAGCATTAATTTGTATATTTTAATTAGAGCATTAAATCAAATATTGTAACGATAATAATTACCGAAAGCAGGTATGAATACCTGGAGACCCGATCTGTAATGTTCATGCAAGTAATGAAAGAAGTTAATTTCCTCTCTTCCCTCCTAATTTCTCTCTCTCTCTCTCTCTCTCTCTCTCCGGCCTCCTTCTCCGGCCATTCGTCCACCGTTATCTCCTTCACCTCCGACGGGATCTTAACATTTTGGTGCTCTCGTTGAGAGAAATCTTTCTCGCCGTCGTCATCATGGGTGAAGGATTACGATCGATCACGGAAGTCAAGAACGCCCTTTTGGCGGAACAGACATCTCAAGTAGAACAAATGGACGAGTTACATGGGAAATTATCTAAGTTATTGGAGCAGCAATCTTCTCAACTCAGTGTGCAATTCAACAAAGAATTGCAAAAGAAAGAGAACTTACTTGCACGACAAATCTTGGAGACAAGAGAACATTCGTCTGATCAACTTGCAGAACATATTGCAGCATTACGAAACGAAATGCTCAATCAATTCGAGAACCTTCACAGGACAATGGGAGCCAACTCCCAACAGGATCAACAGTGCCCGATAATCCTGGGAGGAACTCAGTTCGACCATCACCGACCACCAGAATTATCAAGAACGTAGACGGCGGAAGGCATTCTGGGATCACCACCATTCAACAATGAAAGCCAGGTTGTTTCCTACCGACATAATTCTTGTGATTTTCCTTGTCCACGTTTTTCTGAGGGGGATCCCACCGATTGGCTGTATGATTTAAAACGATATTTTGAATTCAATAATATTCGCACACTACCTAATCATGGCCTCCTTCCATTTGGATCGACCAACCTCTAAGTGGTATCAGGCCACATTAGAAGACCATCCTGCTTTAACATTTAATCTATTTGTAGATGCCATAACCAAAAGATTTGGTCTGTCTCTCTACCTCAAACCAGCCGGCCTATTAACAAAATTACAACAAACGACTACTGTCTTATCATATAAAAAGGAATTTGAAGACCTCATCACAAAAGTCCCAGGATTGACTCCTGAATTCATAACTGACATGTTTGTATCCGGGCTTAAGGAACAAATTAGAGGATCTGTGCTATTTGTTGGAACATGGTCTTCCGCATCTCCTAGGTTTGAGAATAACAAATTCTATGTGTATTTGATCTTGTGTGTTTAAGTGTGCAGGATAACAAGTCCACATGACTCAAGGATAACATAAGAATGCTGCGCCAAAATTTGAAGCCAAAATTCCAACATGCCCGCTAGCACCGGCGCTAGCGCTAGCACAGGCGCTAGCGCGGACTTGAGAAAATCTCAGAAACAATTTTAGAAGGTGCTAGCGCTTGGCGATAGCAGCTAACGCAGGCGGTAGCAGCTAGCGCTGGCGGTATCTACTAGCGCCGGCGGTAGCTCAAAGCACAAGAGGAAGGCGGCCGGCTTACTTAAAATGAAGGATTCTCACGCGGAGAATATTGCCTAATCTGGGATAGCGCCGACGGTAGCGATAGCGCAGGCGCTAGCTCCAAGGCTATAAAAAGGACCCCTTGGATCCGTCTTCTTTATCCTCTTCAGATCCAGAATTTCAGAGCTTCGTGCCACATCATAGAGAGGAAGGTTCAGAGAGTTACTCCCACAAATCCATGAAGGCTTAAGGAGATCCGTGGAGAAGATTTCAACACGCGTCATCATCGTGATGAAAGACCGCATTGACTACGATCATACTCTGCGTCTTCGTCTACTTTTCCAAGAGATTCACATAGGGGGAGTTTTTTTTATATTATTGTCTTTTCATTTCATATCTTTTCTGTAATCGTTTAGTGAAATTCGCCTCGTGTTGGCGACTAGGTCTGGGTAGGACTTAGGGCTGAAATTCGCCTCGTGTTGGCGACTAGGTCTCGGGTGTAGGTCTAGGGGGTGCTCGAGGCCATATCCGGGGAAGGGTTGGCTAGAGCGGCTTGAGGCTGTATCCGGGGAAGGATCGGCTAAAGACAACCGGTTCGTGGGGATACGAGTCGGTATAGAAAACAAAACGAGTCTTTCTATTAGCTTTGATTTCTAGCTTCGATAAGAGATCAAGTTTTGTAATCATGCTTCTCAAGTTAATAAAATCATGTCTTTACTTTTACTTCACTTGATTTGTCTTGATCTTCTCTAGTTTAATAACAAAGCTTTTTCAAAGTTATTCAAAATATATTATAAGTTTTTAAAACCCTTATTCACCCCCCTCTAAGGGCACCTACCGATCCAACACTATTAGCCCGACCCACAGAAATACACGATGCTTATTCCATAGCTAGGATGTATGAGGACCAACAACTAGGATCAAGAAATTGAAACTCACACCAGACACATCATCAGTCCTCCACATATGAAACAACTAGAACATTTAACCAGCCTACTAAACCAAGATTTCCACCAATTAAACGCTTGTCCCCAACAGAGCTTCAAGCCAAAAGAGATAAGGGGCTTTGCTACAATTGCGATGAGAAATACCATGCGGGTCATAAATGTAAGGGCAAGGGAGCACTGCTATATCTCTGCGGGACAGAGGAGGACGAAACACTAGACGTGGCAAATGACGAATACAACAATTGTCCCGAGGAAGATGATCCCAAATCAACAGTTTGCTTACAAGCCCTTACATGCACTATCCCAGACCATAGACTCAGGGTAACAGGGTACGTTAATAATAAACCATTAGAGACTTTCATAGATGGGGGAAGTTCACACAATTTCTTATCAAATAGGATGACAGCCTTCCTCAAAATCCCAATACATAAAATTACGGAGTTCCCAGTTTTCATGGGTAATGGGTCAACAGAGCATTACAGAGGAAAGTGTAAAGATGTCCAACTGCTCATACAAACCAACTATTATAACATTCACTTATACGTCCTGGATATAGACGGAGCTGATCTCATTTTAGGGCAACAATGGCTCCGAACATTGGGACCAGTCACTACCGACTACAACAACCTAACCCTCTCTTATAACGGGATCCAAGGGCAAGTGAAATTAATTGGGCACAAAAATGCTACCCACATTGGTAAGGTGTCATCATCACAGCTTAAAAGAATGTTCGCTCTAAAACCAATAACCCTGTGCCTGTTGATGACAAAGGGGCAAGAAAAACCCATAAATACTGAATCGGCACTACCAGAACTTTTGGGACGACTGCCAAACCAATTTAGCACATTACTCACAAAATACGCCGACCTATTTAAGGAACCCACCACACTCCCACCCAAGAGAGATATCGATCATGAAATTAATCTAATAACAAGTTCGGAAGTCCCAAATTTAAAACCCTTCCGATACCCGTACCATCAAAAGAATGAAATCGAGAGATTGGTACACGAAATGTTACAAAACAGCCTAATTAGACCTAGCACTTCTGCATTCAGTTCACCAGTCCTCTTAGTGAAAAAAAAGACGGGACTTGGAGATTTTGTGTAGATTATAGGTCTTTAAACAAAATAACAATCAAAGATAAATTTCCTATCCCTACTATCGAAGAATTATTGGATGAGCTGTATACAGCAAGACTTTTTTCAAAAATAGATTTAAGATCAGGATACCATCAAATTTTAATGGCTGCAAAGGATATCCATAAGACGACATTTAGGACACACCAGGGCCACTACGAATTCGTAGTATTACCCTTCGGCCTAACAAACGCACCGTCAACATTTCAGTCCTTAATGAATACCATTTTTCAGCTGTTTCTGAGAAAATCCATTGTTATATTTTTTGACGATATACTCATATTTAGCCCCACAGAATCAGAGCACTTAGAGCATTTACGGGTGACCTTGAGCGTTTTGGAAAAAAACAAATTGTTAATTAAACTTTCAAAATGCAGCTTCTGTACAAGAGAGATAGAATTCTTAGGTCACACGATAAAAAAAGGTGAAGTCATGTCAAATAAAACAAATATTGAGGCAATAGGGAACTTCCCAACCCCCACCAATCAGAAATCTGTAAGAGTCTTCTTAGGGATTACAGGTTATTATCGGAAGTTCATTAAAGATTATGCAAAGATAGCCTACCCGATAACAGAGCTCCTGAAGAAAAATTCTTTTAGGTGGAATTTGCTAACACAAGAAGCTTTTGAAAATCTAAAAAATAAATTAATTACATACCCAATCTTAGCCCTCCCAAATTTTAATGAACCGTTCATTATAGAGACAGATGCATCAGGAACGGGCATTGGAGCGGTACTGATGCAAGATAAAAGAACCATAGCCTATTTTAGTAAAAAATTATCACCACTAATGCAGCGCAAATCCACATACATAAGAGAATTATTCGCCGTAGCAGCCGCCATTTCAAAATGGCGACAGTATCTGTTAGGACATAGATTCACAATCCTCACAGATCATCAAAGCTTACACCACCTACTGAAACAAAATATTCAAACTCTAGATCAGCAAACTTTCCTAGCAAAACTACTAGGGTATGATTTTGAAATTAAGTACAAAGCAGGCAAACATAATCAAGCCGCAGACACCCTATCTAGGATTCCAGAGATTCCAGAGCAGCAACACCCCATCAGCCTCAACATGATCACAATTCCAACCTCTCCACTACTGGAAGGATTGGAAAAGGATTATGAGGGAGACGATTTTGCGAGACAATTCAGACAAAATCCTGAAGCCTACCCCCACTGGAAACAATTAGGTAATTACATCATTCACAAACATCGAATATACATCCCCAGAACATCACAAATAAAAAGTAAAATATTACAGGAAACACACTCTAGCCCGTTAGGAGGGCACTCTGGAATCAGGGGAACCATACATAGGATTCAAAATCAATTTTTTGGCATAATTTAAAAGCAGACGTCACAGAATTTATAAACAAATGCGACATTTACCATAAAGCAAAACCAACAAATCATCTCCCCTATGGATTACTTCAACCATCACCCACACCCAGCAAATTATGGAGTGATCTAGCCATGGATTTCATCACATGCCTTCCCAATTCAAATAAATTTACCATAATATTTGTTGTAGTAGATAGGTTTTCAAAAGCCATTCATATAGCCCCATTGCAACACCCCATCTCAGGCCCCAAGGTGGCCAATGCTTTCTGGAATTCCGTAGGCAAACTCCATGGAATTCCAGAATCCATCATATCCGACAGAGATCCAATTTTTTAAGTGACTTTTGGACGAAATTGTTCAGACTACAAGGAACTAATCTCAAATATAGCTCTTCTTACCATCCCCAAACAGATGGACTAACCGAGAGGGTTAATCGCTGCATAGAGCAATATTTGAGAATATTCACTCACGAAAACGCAAAACAATAGTCTGAATATCTTAGCATAGCAGAATATCATTATAACACAACTTTTAACACATCGACCAACATGACCCCTTATGAGGTCATGTTTGGTCGGCCCCCTCCTTGTTTGTTAAATTACTGCGCAGGGGGAACAAGGAATGAAGTTGTGGACTCCACACTGCAGACCAGAGACGAAATGATGCATACATTGAAAGAAAATCTAGCAAAGTCACAACACAGGATGAAGGTGTAGACAGATAAAAAGAGATCAGATATAAAACTGGAAAAAGGGGATTGGGTACTACTGAAGCTCCACCCCTTTAGACAGCTCTCTATGACACGTCCAACAGGAAGAAAACTGAGCCTCAAATACTACGGGCCTTTTCAGATAACGGGAATCATCGGAGAGACGGCCTACCGACTGCTCCTTCCCCCGACCTCCAAAATACACCCGGTGTTCCTCGTCTCCTTGCTAAAACCCTATATTGGAGACCCAAAACAACACATTGTGGAACTACCAGATCTCAGCTGGAAGAATAATCCACTCCATAAACCCTTGGCCATCATTAGCTCGCGCCAACTCATTCGGCAAGGAAGAGAAGTATATCAAGTCCTGATCCAATGGAAAGGACTGCCTGTAACATCCCGACTTTTATTGGGCCACTGGGCCCTAGTGAGCCCAATAAAAGTAGGCCCGAGCGATAGAAAACTACCATTTTAAGTGGTGTTGCGCACCGCAACTAAGTCGTTGGGGTACAATGACCAAATGAACCCCGAATTGACTTCTGTCAGTTCCGTTAGACTCGTAGGAACAATACGAGCGCAACGGAATTCGTTGCACTTCGATCCGAGGTCGTTTGGAGAAAACGACCATTTCGGGTGTCGTAGCGCGCCACTACCTCATTATTATGAATAGTGACCGTACGAACCCCGAATTGACTTCTGTCAGTTCCGTTAGACTCTTATGAACAATACGAGCGCAACGGAATTCGTTGCACTTCGATCTGAGGTCGTTTGGAGAAAACGACCATTTCGGGTGTCGTAGCGCGCCACTACCTCATTATTATGAATAGTGACCGTACGAACCCCGAATTGACTTCTGTCAGTTCCGTTAGACTCGTATAAACAATACGAGCGCAACGGAATTCGTTGCACTTCGATCTAAGGTCATTTGGAGAAAATGACCATTTCAGGTGTCGTAGCGCGCCACTACCTCATTATTATGAATAGTGACCGTACGAACCCCGAATTGACCTCTGTCAGTTCCATTAGCCTCGTATAAATAATACAAGCGCAACGGAATTCGTTGCACTTCGTTGCGCCTCGGTTCGAGGTTGTATGGAGGGTATGCCATTTTAGGGCTATGCAGACCACCTCAGTACAACGCACGAAATATAAAGCGTACGAACCCGGCATCAGCCCCGACAAATCTTAATGGACCCCGGGACCATGGAATACCCCGTCCTAGGTTGACCTCGGTCAACCCCCCCCCCCCCCAGCTTAAAACACATTGGAAAAGAAGAGAAAGAAAGGGGGGGAGAGAGAGAAGCCCCTCCCCCAAGGGAAGGGGGCTGCCCATGAATAGGCAGCCCCCTATTGGGGCAAGGGGGCATGAGAGAGGAGGGGAGGGAGAGAAAAATATCTTCCCCCCCACTCACCCTCCCTTATCCCCACGTGGGGAAAGAAGGAGAGGGGGGGGGGGGGGAGGTCTCCCACTTCCCTACATAAGGGGGGCTCGGCCCCTCCCTGAAGCTCAACCCCCCCCCCCCCCCCCCCCAACTCCTCCTCCTTCTCCCCTGCCAGCAGACCAGCCAACCCCCTCGCCGGAGCCCTGTCCAACCAAACCGCCGCCACCATGTCCGGCCGCCCCTCTACCTCCCGAGCTCCCCCTCCTTCACAGGTAGAACCTCCCCCTCCTCCTTCCTACCTCCAGTGAAGGCCAACGCCCTCCCCGTCGCCGGAGCGCCGCCAGCCGCCGCCCCGAGTCTTGCAAGGCTCGGGGAGGAGGCTCGGCCGTGGAAGCTCCTCCCCCAGCGCCGGTGGTGGCGCTGGGGGGGAGTAGGTCCCCTCTCGGGGACCTCGGCGCCGGCGCAGCTGAGGCGGTCGGGCCGCCGGAGGACGCAGCCCCGGCGGCACCCGTGGCCTCCCCCTCTTCCCTTTTCCTGTAGGGGTTAAAACCCCTCCCCCGGCGGCGGCCAGCGGCGCCAGGCCGCCGGACCCCCGCCGGAGGTCTGCCCCCTCCCCGGCACCCCAACCAGGGGCGGCAGGGAGGGCCCTAGCCGAGGCGGCGGCGGCGCAGCGAGCCTGCATGGCCCATGCAGGCTGCGCCACGCCACCCCGTCACCTCCTGCTCCTTTCCCCGGTGGAGTCCGGCGGCGCCAGACCGTCGGACCACCACCGGAGTGGTCGCCGGCTCCCGGCGCACCGACCGGGGGCGGCACCGGCTCCATCCGGCCGCTGCCCGGTGGTGGCAGCGGCCGCCTCCCGTTAGGGTTAACGGGAGCCGCCCGATCTCCCCCAGGAAATCGGGCAGCTCCCCTAATCTTAACTCCCTCCCCCGCCTCTTATTGTGTGCCCCCACCCCACAGCGGATCCGCCGCAGATCTGCTGTGGGGGCCGCGGGAGGGCGCAGGGTGCAAAACCCCCGCGCCTCTTCCCTACCTCTAACCGCACCCCAAAAGGACCCTTCCCCATTTTTCTGAGGAAAAATGGGGCCCTTTCAGCCAAAACTTCCTAAATGAAAAATGTGCCCCACCCTAAGGGGCACCTCCAGTATTTTTTTGGGAATTTTAGGATTAAGTTTACTATTTTTAAACCTATTTATAAGGTTTATTTTAAGGAAATAAAAGCCCAAAAGAGTTGAAAAAATCACCAAAAATTATAGGCCCTACTTAAGGGTGTTTTACAACTACTATTAAAATTGGGAGGTGTGGTCTCTTATTTTGGTACTCCAAAAGTATTTTGCAAGCAAAATAAACGCCCAAAAAGGAGCAAAACTCATCGAAATAAATCGACGTCCTCCCGACGTATAATTTTTAAACGCATAATAAAGATTACGCGTATCGATCTATGGAATCGGCTAAGTTAAGAATATCGACGCAAAACTCGGGACGAAATCGCGGTGCGACGCCGCACTCCAATAATGCCGGAATAATTATAAAAGAACGAATCCGCAACAAATGGGGAATTACTAAAATTATCATGAAATGTAAATAAACTCCCGAGACGGAGTAGAACCCCTATGAACGGGGAGAAAGCAGAACCTCCTCCTATAAACGGAGTCGACGTTGAAGCCTCCTCTGATGGAATGATTGGACTACTAACCATTTACTTATTTACTGCTTTCTGCACTTCTATTTAAATCCAGTCTCGTACTGGTCCCATGCATTTACTTTCTGTACTTTTCTTTAAATCCAGTCTCGTACTGGTCCCCTGCATTTAATTTCAGTACTTTTATTTAAATCCAGTCTCGCACTGGTCCCCTGCCTTTACTTTCGGTACTTTTAATTCTCCAGTCTCGCACTGGTCCTGATAATATGGCCTTTGCTTTCGGCCTAATTTTCTGCTTAATACCATGGCCTCTGCTTTCGGCCTAATTTTCTGCTTAATACCATGGCCTTTGCTTTCGGCCTAATTTTCTGCTTAATATCATGGCCTCTGCTTTCGGCCTAATTTTCTGTTGATATTATGGCCTCTGCTTTCGGCCTATTTTTGCTGCTGCACTTATTCATATTTTGGTGCTAACTGCAGCCCTACGCTGGCAAGCGGTGCTTATCCTCCCTTCTGCGAGGCCTTAGTTGGGGGAAAACCCGGAGTTGAGCCCCTCCTCCCAGGTTAGCCCCAAATAAGGAGCCCTCATACCGCCGAGCCTCCCGGTCCAAAGTTGCGTGACCAGTTGAGTAAGAATGCCGCGTCAAGTTTTAAAGCGTTCGCTTTAAGTTTTGAAGATTGTTTGAAAGTGGCGGGTCTGCCACGCCCACAGACCGTTCGTACCGGTGTGGGAGGGTTGACGACTCATGACGACAGGGAGATGTGCGCAGCGGGTTATCTCCACTCCGAACCCGCATTATTGCCTCCGCTGGTCGGCCTAAAAATCGGTTCGCCGGATGTCGCTCACATCCAATTAGTACACCAAGTTGTATCGGAGGGCCTGAGTGATACGGTACGACTACACTCAGAAGTGGCAAGACTGGCCACTGTCACCGACGGCCACATCGGTGAGGCCCGCGGGGTTAGCTCCCCAGCTTGAAATAAAGCGGTCTAAACTGTGTCGACACAGGGGTTTTATGTGTGTACAGGTTTGAATACATGGGTGCGTATAGGCGCGAGATAGTGTTGTGTATTTACTATTCGGCGCGATTATGGACAATAGGGCGGGAGTCCCTTTATATATATATGCATACCTGTTGCTAACTCTCTTCCTTGCTTCGGCTATTTATTTCTGTCCTTTAGCCGCCCCTGGATATGGATCCGGGGAGGGGATGTATTTTCTACTTAGCTCTGTGACTAACGGTTATTTCTTATAACCAATCACAGGAGATGGGACAGCGCGAAGCCCTCGCACCACAGGATGAGATACCAGCCTTGGAGATGGCCCGTTCGATTACCCCAGCCTCGCCCCCTGTCTTCCGCGACGTGAGTCATAGAGTATAGGAATAAGACTAGAATCTTTTGTTTCGTCGATGTAGCCCCCGGGGCAGTAGTTGTAAACATTAGGCTTCGACCCTGTTTAATTATGTAAATATAAGCTGTGTGCTTGACTTTCTGTCTTTCGATTGCTTCCGCTATGCGTTATGATGTGATGTTGTGATTCTTGTGCCTGACAAGGAGGCCGCTCGATGCTTATGAGGGCGGGACGTTGCCACCCGGGAAGCGCTAAGTGGTCATCCTTGGGCAGTAAGATCCCCCCTCCCTGAACCCGGTTCAGTTTGGGGAGGGGGGGGGGGGGGGGGGGGGTCTTACAAATGTATCAGAGGGAGGTACCACGATCCGACCACATGGGGCAGTATTTTGATCCTCCCGTTCCCGGTTCCATTTCTTGGTTCGGGGCGAACCACCCAGCGGAAGCCTAGTAGACCCTTTAGGTTTAAGGTTAAGGATTCAAGACTGCACGATAGTACACCCGCACGCTTTCCGCTTTCTTTTGTTTCAGTCCTGCAAAATTCCCTTATTTTTGCAAGTACTGATGTTCGTTTTGTTACTTCTCCAGATACCCGAGTCGAGTAATGGAAGATCCTCCTCTAGGGATCAGTACCACCCTACCACTCCACCACCAGCCTCGGCCACTCCAGCCGCAGTTCCATTTGGGGATACAGAGCTAGGACGGACCCTGATAGCATTATTAGCCGCTTTCCAGACAGCCACCCTACGACCACCCCAGCAGGCCACCGTACCCACCGATCTTCTGATGACATTCTGGGGGCTAAGGCCCCCCAGCTTCCGGAGTACCGAGTCAGCCATTTAGGCCGAAGAGTGGGTGGAGAGGGTAGAGGAGCTCTTAGTCGGGATGATGTGCCCCACCATAGCCGCAGTGTCCTTGGTGGTGACCATGCTAGAGGGCTATGCCCGAGATTGGTGGAGGGTCGCCAGCCGCTCTACATTTAGAGGGCGACCACTCAGCACGATCCTCTAGGGGGAGTTCTCAGAGGCCTTTTTAGAGCACTTCATTTCAGATGCGGACCAGATGACACTCCAGGAGCAGTTCCTGCAGATCCGGCAGGGAGATAGGACGGTTCCAGACTACCAGAGAGAGTTTATCCATTTGGCCCGCTTCGCCGGGACCTTAGCATGTACGGATAGAGACACGACGACCAGATTTTACCGGGGATTACGAGACGATCTCCGTTAGGCCCTGATCATGATTTCCCAGGCATCCTTCCACACGATTGCCTCACATGCCACCGCTCTAGAGATGGATCAGCGGATGGTGGCCCAGCAGCGGAGGGGACACGTGGGTGTCCCCCGGACTCAGGGCCGAGAGAGAGGAGTAGGCCCACGCAGACAGGACCAGGCCAGGAGACAGCGTCACCAGCCGTATAGGCAGGCACCCCCGCCTCGACCAGCACCTCCAGCCCCAGCACCACCAGCCCCAGCACCTCAGCCCGCCCCAGCCACACGACGAGATGTTCCCTTCGCAGGGAATTGCTACCTCTGCCAGCAGCCCAGGCACATACGAGCCTTTTGCCCCCAGGCAGTAGGTAGGCCCGACCTAGGAGACATGCAGGGAGCCGCGGAGAGAGGACGAGGACGAGGTGGACGCAGAGGACAGCCTGTAGGCAGGAGAGGCCAGGCCAGGCAGGGCAGAGCAGCATCCCTCGAGGCATACGCTTTAGACCTCCAGTACGGTCCTGCACCCGATGTAGTGATAGGTATCTACTTTCAGTAGTTACGATATCCTAGGAAGATATGATATATATATATATATATATGATGTGACTTTTTGTGTAGCATGTATAATCTCGACTCCTGTATATTTGTAGAAAGCTCACGATCATGGTATATATATTATCAGGTTTACTTTTGGTAGAAGGTCATCCCGCTAAAACGCTATTCGATACCGGTGCCACGCATTCATTCGTCGCACATAACTTCATCGCTGACAAGGGAAACACTGTACGATCATCCGGGATGTCAATATGAATACGACTCCCGTATGGATCAGATATGACGTCCACAGAAAAGTGTTCCTTCCAAGCAATGCTAGGAGGAATGGAATTCGAAGTCAACGCGACCGTTTTGGCGATAACCGGATTCGACATCATTCTAGGGATGGACTGGTTGGCCGAGCACAGCGCCCAAATTAACTGTTCGACTCGGGAGATCCACCTCCAGAACCCAAATGGGATGTCCATCACACTAACAGGTATACCTTCTGTCACTCGCATTATCTTAACATCCGCACAGACAGTGAAAGCAGTCCGACGGAAGGACGAGGTATACCTAATATACTTCGAGATGGAGGACAAGACACAGGTGCTCTCTAGAGTACCCATAATTCGGGACTTCCCGGACATCTTTCCAGAATCCCTTCCCGTGTTGCCCCCGCAACGGGAAGTGGACTTCCAAATTGAACTTACACATGGGGTGTAACATCCCGACTTTTATTGGGCCACTAGACCCTAGTGAGCCCAATAAAAGTAGGCCCGAGCAGTAGAAAACGACCATTTCGGGTATCGTAGCGCGCCACTACCTCATTATTATGAATAGTGGCCGTACGAACCCCGAATTGACTTCCGTCAGTTCCGTTGGACTCGTATAGACAATACGAGCGCAATGGAATTCGTTGCACTCCGATCCGAGGTCGTATGGAGAAAACGACCGTTTCGGGTATCGTAGCGCGCCACTACCTCATTATTATGAATAATGGCCATACGAGCCCCGAATTGACTTCCGTCAGTTCCGTTGGACTCGTATGGACAATACGAACGCAACGGAATTTGTTGCACTTCGATCCGAGGTCGTTTGAAGAAAACGACCATTTCGGGTATCGTAGCGCGCCACCACCTCATTATTGTAAATAGTGGCCGTACGAACCCCGAATTGACGTCCGTCAGTTCCGTTGGACTCGTATGGACAATACAAGCGCAACAGAACTCGTTGCGTCTCGATACAAGGTCGTGTGGGGAATATACCATTTGGGGCACTATGCAGACCACCCCCAATGCAACGTATAAACTACGATGTGCACGAACCCGGAGTCAAAACCCCCAAGAAGGGGGCTGCCCTTTTAGGGCAAGGGGAAGAGAGAGAAAGGAGGGGGGGGGGGGGGGGGGGGAGAAAATATCCCCCCCCCCCCCCACTCACCCTTCCTTCCTACACGTGGAAGGGAGGGAGAGGGGGAGGTGGCCACCCCTCCTTCCTATAAAAGGAGGGGCAGCCCTCTTCTTCTCCCCCACACCACTCTCTCTCTCTCTCCCCCTCCTCTGCCGACAGCCCAGCCTGCAGCCCCTCCTCCTCCTCCCTTGCCGGAGCAAGCCCACGGCCGACCTCCTCCTCCTCCTCCATGGCCGGCCACCACCACCCCACCCCTCAGGTAGAAGACCTCCTCCACCTCCTTCCCACCTCCAGGGTAGAACCCCCTCCCCCTGTCGCCGGAGCGCCGCCGGCCGCCGCCCGAGCCTTGGCAAGGTTCGGGAAGGAGGCCGGCAGAGGATTCGCTCTTCCCCAGCGCCGGTGGTGGCGCTGGGGGGGGGGGGGGGGGAGGAGGTCCCCGTCAGGGACCTCGGCGCCGGTGCTGGGGAGGCGGCCGGGCCGCCGGCGGGCACGGCCGGCGGCACCCGTGGCCTCCCCCGCCTCCCTGCTTTCCTGTACGGGGAATAGCCCCTCCCCCGGCGGCGGCCGGCGGCTCCAGGCCGCCGGGCCACCGCCGGAGGGTTGCCCCCTCCCCGGCGCCCCGGTCAGTGGCGGCCGGGAGGGCAGCGCACGACAGGAGCGGCGGCACAGCGGGCCTGCATGGCCCATGCAGGCCACGCCGCCGCCGCCCGCCCCTTTTTATCCCTTCCCCGGCGGTGGCCGGCGGTGCCAAGCCGCCGGACCACCCCCGGAGGATTCGCCGGCCCCCGGCGCACCGGCCGGGGGCACCCCCCACCCCATCCCTCCGGTGGAGGCGGTGGCGGCAAGCCTGCAGGAGGCGTACAGGCCGCCACCGCCCCCGTGCCCTTACGGCACAAACCCCGGTGGTAGCCGGCGGCGCCAGGCCGCCGGACCACCACCGGAGTGGTCGCCGGCCCCCGGCGCACCGACCGGGGGCGGCGCCGGCCACATCCGGCCGCTGCCGGCGGCGGCAGCGGCCGCCTCCCGTCCAGGTTGACGGGAGCCGCCCGATCTCCCCCGGGAGATCTAGCGGCTCCCGTAACCTAGACTCCCGCCGCCTCAACTTGTGTGCCCCGCAGCGGATCGGCCACCGATCCGCTGTGGGGGCCGCGGGAGGGCGCAGGGTGCAAAACCCCTGCGCCTCTTCCCTGCCCCTATCCGCACCCCAAACACCCCTTTAACTTCCTCATTTTTCTGAGGAAAAATGGGACCTTTTCAGAAAAAGTTTTCTAAATGGAAAATGTGCCCCACCCTTGGGGGCACCCCCTGTAATTTTTTGGGATTTTTAGGAGGGGTTTTACTATTTTTAAAACCCAATATAAAGTTTATTTTAGGTACTAAAATGCCCAAATGTGTTTCTAAAAATCCCCAAATATTAGGGGCACTAAATATAGGTATTTTACAAATACTATCAAAGATAGGGGGTGTGGACTTGTGATTTGACCCCTCAAAAGCCTTTTCAAACAAAAATAGACGCCCGGAAAAGAGCAAAATTCATTAAAATGAATCGGCGTCTCCTCGACGCATATTTTAAATACTTATCCAAAATTATGCGTATTAATCTAAAAAGATCGACTGAGCTCGGAGAAGCAACGCAAAAATCGGAACGACATCGCGACGCGGCGCCAAAACGTAACCCCGCCGCGACGATAATAAAAGAACGGAGTCGTCGATCGAAGCCTCCTCTTATGGAGTGATTGGACTACTAACCATTTCTTCTTATGCATTTACATTATGTACTTGCGTTTAAATCCAGTCTCGTACTGGTCCCCCGCATTTACATTTCTGTACTTTCGTTTAAATCCAGTCTCGTACTGGTCCTATCATTATGGCCTTTGCTTTCGGCCTACTTTCTGCTTATCATTATGGCCTTTGCTTTCGGCCTACTTTCTGCTTATCATTATGGCCTTTGCTTTCGGCCTACTTTCTGCTTATCATTATGGCCTTTGCTTTCGGCCTACTTTCTGCTTATCATTATGGCCTTTGCTTTCGGCCTACTTTCTGCTTATCATTATGGCCTCTGCTTTCGGCCTACATTCTGTTTAGTATTATGGCCCCTGCTTCGGCCTAATTTACTTACTAGTGCAGAGCTGCCGTGGCAACAAATGCGGTGCTTGTCCTCCCTTCGGCGAGGCCTTAGTTGGGGAAAACCCGGAGTTGAGTCCTTCCTCCCAGGTTAGCCCCAAGCAAGGAGCCCTCATACCGCTAAGTCTCCCGGTCCAGGGTTGTGAGACCGGTGGAGTAGAAATGCCACGTGGCCTAAGGGTTTGTTTTATATAAAGCGGGTGAAGATTGATTGGAAGTGGCGGGTTGGTCACGCTCGCAGACCGTTCGTACCGGTGCGGGTGGGTTGACGACTCATGGCGACAGGGAGATATGCGCAGCAGGTTATCACCCCTGAGCATGTAGTTTTACCTCCGCTGGTCGGCCTTCAAATCGGCTCGCCGGATGTCGCTCACATCCAGTTAGTACACCAAGTTGTACAGGAGGGCCTGAATGATACGGTACGACTACATTCAGAAGTGGCAGGACTGGCCACTGTCACCGACGGCCACATCGGTGAGGCCCGCGGGGTTAGCTCCCCTGCTTGAACTAAAGCGGTCTAAAACTGTGTCGACACAGGGTCTTTGTGTGGGTACAGGTCTTGAGAACCTGGGTGTGTGTATACGCGCGATAGTGTTATAGATTTATTATGCTGCGCGATTGTGGTTATTCGGGCAGGAGCCCCGCTATATATATATATATATGTGTATGTATATGTTTACCTGCTGCTAACCCTTTCCTTGCTTCGGCTATTTCAATTCTGTCTTTAGCCGCCCCCTGGATACGGATCCGGGGAGGGGGATGTGTTTTCTGCTTAGCTCTGTGACTAACGGTTATTTCTTATAACCAATCACAGGAGACGGGACAGCGTGAAGCCCCCACATCACAGGTTGACCGGGAAGCCTTGGAGATGATCCGTTCGATTACCCCAGCCTCCCCTCCTATCTTCAGAGATGTGAGTACGAGTATATAAGGACGAGCCCAGGACTCCCTTTTGTCTTAGCATATGTAGTCTACGGACAATATTTTGTAAACGATAGGCTTCGGCCCCGTTAAGTTGTAAATATAAGCTGTATGTTTGGTTTGCCCATCTTTTGATTGCTTCCGCTATGCGTTCTGATGTGAGGTTATGATTCTTGTGCCTGACAAGGAGACCGCTCAGCGCTCGAGGGGGGTGGGACGTCACCACCCGGGGAGCGTTAAGGGGTCATTCTTGGGCAGTAAGATCCCCCCTCCCTGAACCCGGTTCAGGATTGGGGAGGGGGGGGGGGGGGTCTTACATGGGGCCCGACCCGTGTCCCGAGATCCATACCGAATGGCCCCGAGAGAACTGGCCGAGCTCAAGATTCAACTACAAGAGCTAGTTGACGCCGGTTTCGTTCGCCCAAGTACCTCGCCCTGGGGAGCCCCAGTGCTATTTGTTAAAAAGAAAGATGGATCCCTGCGTCTCTGCGTGGATTACAGGGAACTGAATAAGCTCACTGTCCGGAATACTTATCCCCTGCCCCGAATAGATGAATTGTTCGACCAATTACAAGGCGCGTCCGTCTTTTCTAAGATGGATTTAAGATCTGGCTACTATCAACTCAGAGTACGAGAAGAAGACATCCCCAAGACCGCTTTCAGCTCCCGCTATGGACTGTACGAATTCATGGTAATTCCGTTCGGATTGACCAATGCTCCATCCGCCTTCATGGCCTTAATGAATACGGTGTTTAAACCCTTCCTAGATCACTTCGTGATAGTCTTTATAGATGACATACTTATCTACTCGAAGAGCAAAGCCGACCATTCCAGGCATCTCCAAATGGTACTGCTCAAGCTAAGGGAGCACTCGCTCTTCGCAAAGTTCAGCAAATTTGAGTTCTGGATGGAAGAAGTCGGCTTCCTTGGACACACAGTTAACAAGAATGGGGTAGCGGTGGACCAAGCTAAGGTACGAGCAGTACGAGACTGGCCGCCACTTAAGTCGGCAGCAGACATCAGGAGTTTCCTTGGCCTCGCCGACTACTACCATAAATTTGTGGAAGGATTCTCTAAGATTGCGCTACCACTTACCGCCCTGACCAAAAAGGACGTGACGTTCCAGTGGTCTCCTGAATGCGAAGCAGCGTTCATAGAGCTAAAGAGCCGACTGATATCAGCCCCGAGTCTGACACTCCCCTCAGGTACAGAGGGCTTCCAGATCTACGCCGATGCCTCACTCAAAGGATTGGGAGTCGTGTTGATGCAACACCGCAAAGTGATCGCCTACGCCTCCCGGCAGCTAAAGCTTCACGAACTAAACTACGCCACCCATGATCTAGAACTGGGTGCAGTAGTTTTCGCATTAAAAGTTTGGAGGCACTATCTCTACGGAGTGCGATGCGAGATCTTCTCCGATCATAAAAGCCTCAAATACATCTTCACCCAGAAAGAGCTAAATCTCCGACAGCGCCGATGGCTGGAGTTCCTATGCGATTACGACTTCGCTCTCCAATATCACCCCGGCAAAGCCAATAAGGTTGCAGATGCCTTAAGTCGGCAACCTCCGATGGCCGGCAATTGGCTAGAGATGATACCAAGTGAATTAATCAAATCCTTGGCAGACTTGGATATCATCCTCATTTCCAGCAGGAACCCGATGGAATATCAGGCCCAGCTTTACTGGATGGAGATACAGTGTGACATCAGGGACAGAATACGAGAGGCCCAGAAGATCGACGTTGAAGCAGCCCCGATCATTCAGACCTTGCAACACGGTGCACAAGAAGACTACAACTTGTATGATGACATCCTGCAGTACAGACACCGCATATTCATTCCCGCAACAGAGGGAATCCGGGAGGAGATACTCCGTGAAGCACACCAAACAAGGTATTCAATACACCCGGGGGTAGTAAAAATGTATACGGACCTGCGAAGAACATTATACTGGCCCAGGAGGTTTGCTACAACCCCTGCCGATACCAGAATGGAAATTCGAGGATATCTCCATGGACTTCGTCCATGGCTTACCCCGATCTCGTGCAGGGAACGACTCAATATGGGTCGTAGTAGATCGCCTCACCAAAGTGGCTTGTTTCATCCCGAACAGACAAGGCGACGGTGTCGACATATTAGCCCGCCTATTTATAGAGCAGGTGGTCCGATTTCATGGGATACCCAAGTCAATCGTGTCTGACCGCGATGGACGCTTTACATCAAAGGAATGGAGGAGAGTGCAAACTTATCTGGGAACCAGATTAGCTTTTAGCACCGCCTTCCATCCCCAGACCGACGGGCAAACAGAAAGGACGAACCAGACGATGGAAGACCTCCTCCGATTATGCATAGTGGAACACAATGAGCCTTGGGAGCAGTTACTGCCCTTAGTGGAGTTCTCATACAATAACAACTTCCAGGCGAGCATCAAAATGGCACCTTACGAAGCCCTTTACGGAAGACGTTGTCGAACACCACTATCTTGGGCACAAGATGAGGACCCCGAAGCTTTAGGAATAACCTATATAGATGATACCACAGCAGCTATAAGGTTGATTCAAGAACGTATGCTGGAGGTACAGAGTCGACAAGCCAAATATTATGATGCGCGTCATCGGATGGTAGAATTCAACGTGGGAGACATGGTGTTCTTAAAAATTAAACCAATGCACGGGGTATCTCGAATAAAGAAGCAGAAAAAGCTAGATCCACGCTATCTAGGCCCATATCAAGTCACTGAAAGGATTGGCCCCGTCGCTTATAGGTTAGCCCTGCCAGCTGAACTGGGAAACCTCCACGACGTATTTCATGTCTCCTCGCTAAGACGTGTTCTACGCCAACCGGAGCAGCATCTACCCACACCACCAACATCAGTACAATCCGACCGATCCGTCCAACTCGAACCAGTAAAGATAGTGGACTCCAAGATCAAAGAACTGCAGAAGAAAACCATCACGATGGTCAAGATCTTGTGGTCAAACTGTGGACGCAAAGAGTTTACCTGGGAACCGGAGACGCTCGTTCGAGAAAAATACCCGGCACTCTTTCCCCAGGTATATCCTTTAAACCTCCTACTTTAGCCAATTTTCGGGGACGAAAATCTCTTTATTTTTATTGGATTGTAACATCCCGACTTTTATTGGGCCACTAGGCCCTAGTGAGCCCAATAAAAGTAGGCCCGAGCGATAGAAAACTACCATTTTAAGTGGTGTTGCGCACCGCAACTAAGTCGTTGGGGTACAATGACCAAATGAACCCCGAATTGACTTCTGTCAATTCCGTTAGACTCGTAGGAACAATACGAGCACAACAGAATTCGTTGCACTTCGATCCGAGGTCGTTTGGAGAAAACGACCATTTCGGGTGTCGTAGCACGCCGCTACCTCATTATTATGAATAGTGACCGTACGAACCCCGAATTGACTTCTGTCAGTTCCGTTAGAGTCGTATGAACAATACGAGCGCAACGGAATTTGTTGCACTTCGATCCGAGGTCGTTTGGAGAAAACGACCATTTCGGGTGTCGTAGCGCGCCACTACCTCATTTTTATGAATAGTGACCGTACGAACCCCGAATTGACTTCTGTCAGTTCCGTTAGACTCGTATAAACAATACGAGCGCAACAGAATTCGTTGCACTTCGATCCGAGGCCGTTTCGAGAAAATGACCATTTCAGGTGTCGTAGCGCGTCACTACCTCATTATTATGAATAGTGACCGTACAAACCCCGAATTGACCTCTATCAGTTCCATTAGCCTCGTATAAACAATACAAGCGCAACGAAATTCGTTGCGCTTCGGTTCGAGGTCGTATGGAGGGTATGCCATTTTAGGGCTATGCAGACCACCTCAGTACAATGCACGAAATATAAAGCGCACGAACCCGGCATCAGCCCCGACAAATCTTAATGGACCCCGGGACCATGGAAGACCCCGTCCTAGGTTGACCTCGGTCAACCCCCCCCCCCCCCCCCCCCAGCTTAAAACACATTGGAAAAGAAGAGAAAGAAAGGGGGGGGGGAGGGGGAGAGAGAAGCCCCTCCCCCAAGGGAAGGGGGCTGCCCATGAATAGGCAGCCCCCTATTGGGGCAAGGGGCAGGAGAGAGGAGGGGAGGGAGGGGGAGAAAAATATTCCCCCCCCCCACTCACCCTCCCTTATCCCCACGTGGGGAAAGAAGGATAGGGGTGGGGGGAGGTCTCCCCCTTCCCTATATAAGGGGGGGCTCGGCCCCTCCCTGAAGCTCCCCCCCCCCCCCAACTCCTCCTCCTTCTCCCCTGCCAGCAGACCAGCCAACCCCCTCGCTGGAGCCCTGCCCAACCAAACCACCGCCACCACCTACCTCACCATGGCCGTCCGCCCCTCTACCTCCCGAGCTCCCCCTCCTTCACAGGTAGAACTTCCCCCCTCCTCCTTCCTACCTCCCAGTGAAGGTCAACCCCCTCCCCGTCGCCGGAGCGCCGCCAGCCGCTGCCCCGAGTCTTGCAAGGCTCGGGGAGGAGGCTCAGCCGTGGAAGCTCCTCCCCCAGCGTCGGTGGTGGCGCTGGGGGGGGGGGGGGGGGGGGGGGGGGGGGGGGGGAGCAGGTCCCCTCTCGGGGACCTCGGCACCGGCGTAGGGGAGGCGGTCGGGCCGCTGGAGGACGCAGCCCCGGCGGCACCCGTGGCCTCCCCCTCTTCCCTTTTCCTGTAGGGGTTAAAACCCCTCCCCCGGCGGCGGCCGGCGGCGCCAGGCTGCCGGACCCCCGCCGGAGGTCTGCCCCCTCCCCGGCGCCCCGACCAGGGGCAGCAGGGAGGGCCCTAGCTGAGGCGGCGGCGGCGCAACGAGCCTGCATGGCCCATGCAGGCTGCGCCGTGCCACCCTGTCACCTCCTGCTCCTTTCCCCGGTGGAGTCCGGCGGCGCTAGACCGCCGGACCACCACCGGAGTGGTCGCCAGCCCCCGGCGCACCGACCGGGGGCGGCGCCGGCTCCATCCGGCCGCTGCCCGACGGTGGCAGCGCCCGCCTCCCGTTAGGGTTAACGGGAGCCGCCCGATCTCCCCCAGGATATCGGGCGGCTCCCCTAATCTTAACTCCCGCCCCCCCCCGCCTCCTATTGTGTGCACCCCCCACAGTGGATCCGCCGCAGATCCGTTGTGGGGGCCTCGGGAGGGCGCAGGGTGCAAAACCCCTGCGCCTCTTCCCTGCCTCTAACCGCACCCCAAACACCTTCCTCCCTTTCTGAGGAAAAATGGGGCCCTTTCAGCCAAAACTTCCTAAATGAAAAATGTGCCCCATCCTAAGGGGCACCTCCAGTATTTTTTTGGGAATTTTAGGATTAAGTTTACTATTTTTAAACCTATTTATAAGGTTTATTTTAAGGAAATAAAAGCCCAAAAGAGTTGGGAAAAATCACCAAAAATTATAGGCCCAACTTAAGGGTGTTTTACAACTACTATTAAAATTGGGAGGTGTGGTCTCTTATTTTGGTACTCCAAAAGTATTTTGCAAGCAAAATAAACGCCCGAAAAGGAGCAAAACTCATCGAAATAAATCGACGTCCTCCCGACGTATAATTTTTAAACGCATAATAAAGATTACGCGTATCGATCTAAGGAATCAGCTAAGTTAAGAATATCGATGCAAAACTCGGGACGAAATCGCGGTGCGACGCCGCACTCCAATAATGCCGGAATAATTATAAAAGAACGAATCCGCAACAAAGGGGGAATTACTAAAAATATCATGAAATGTAAATAAACTCCCGAGACGGAGTAGAACCCCTATGAACGGGGAGAAAGCAGAACCTCCTCCTATAAACGGAGTCGACGTTGAAGCCTCCTCTGATGGAGTGATTGAACTACTAACCATTTACTTATTTACTGCTTTCTGCACTTCTATTAATATCCAGTCTCGTACTGGTCCCCTGCATTTACTTTCTGTACTTTTGCCGCCCCCTGGATATGGATCCGGGGAGGGGATGTATTTTCTACTTAGCTCTGTGACTAACGGTTATTTCTTATATCCAATCACAGGAGATGGGACAGCGCGAAGCCCTCACACCACAGGATGAGATACCAGCCTTGGAGATGGCCCGTTCGATTACCCCAGCCTCGCCCCCTGTCTTCCGCGACGTGAGTCCTAGAGTATAGGAATAAAACTAGAATCTTTTGTTTCGTCGATGTATCCCCCGGGGCAGTAGTTGTAAACATTAGGCTTCGACCCTGTTTAATTATGTAAATATAAGCTGTGTGCTTGACTTTTTGTCTTTTGATTGCTTCCGCTATGCGTTCTGATGTGATGTTGTGATTCTTGTGCCTGACAAGGAGGCCGCTCGGTGCTTATGAGGGCGGGACGTTGCCACCCGGGAAGCGCTAAGTGGTCATCCTTGGGCAGTAAGATCCCCCCTCCCTGAACCCGGTTCAGTTTGGGGGGGGGGGGGGGGGGGTCTTACACTGCCTCCCGAAGACAGTACCTGGGAAGACTTATCTTCCCTAGTAGATCAACCTCTACTAGCAGCAGATCTACAAAGTCTACAACTAGCTCCAGCAGAAAAACAACCAGCATCGACAAAGAAAAAACGGAGAAAGGCAAGATCCACAAAAGACGAAGAGAAAACGACGAAAAAAATCGCATCACCAGATCCGGCGGAAAATCTAATTTATTGGGGAAGTAAGAAAATGAGAACAAAGAAGCAGCGCTCAACTTAACACCCATCAACACGAGATCCAGAAAGCAGCAAATGATACTTGGCAGTTGGAAGATCTAACGGAGAAACAACTAGTTGCAGCCCTTAGATGACGGTAGATATCTGCTCTGCCTCTCACCAGCCATCATCACTGCAGCTGCCATCAACAGTGTTTCAACCTAATTCTTCAACGACCGCAACACCGCGCTCCGCCGGAACCCTACCCAACCCTCCGTCAACCACAACATCGAGCCCAACGGAAGAGAAGAGGAACGACGAGAGGAATGAAGAACAACGCTGTGGACAACGTTTTTAAAAGGGTGATGTAATGTTAGGGTTGAGGATCGAACGGCTTCAGACATTCATTTCAATCCAATTGTCCAGCTCTTTACATAGGAGAGCGCTCGACGAACAGATTCTTAGAGCGTTCGACGAACATAGGAGAGCGCTCGACGAACAGATTCTCAGAGCGTTCGACGAACATAGGTGAGCGCTCGACGAACAGATTCTCAGAGCATTTGACGAACATAGGAGAGCGCTCGACGAACAGAGGAGAGTGTTCGACGAACAAAGGAGAGCACTCGGCGAATAGATTCTCAGAGCGTTCGACGAACATAGGAGAGCGCTCGACGAACAGATTCTCAGAGCGTTCGACGAACATAGGAGAGCGCTCGACGAATAGAGGAGAGCGTTCGACGAATAGAGGAGAGCGTTCAACGCTTAGAGGAGAGCGTTTGAAGAACAGAGGAGAGCGTTCAACGCATCATAATATCATCACTAGCCAGATCAACGGTCATAAATAGAGGAGAGCGTTCGACGCATCATTTCAATCCCAGAAATCAAAATTAGATCCAGCGGCAGGGATTAATCAACATTAATTTGTATATTTTAATTAGAGCATTAAATAAAATATTGTAACGGTAATAATTACCGAAAGCAGGTATTAATACCTGGAGACCCGATCTGTAATGTTCATGTAAGTAATGAATGAAGTTAATTTCCTCTCTTCCATCCTAATTCTTCTCTCTCTCTCTCTCTCCGGCCTCCTTCTCCGGCCATTCGTCCACCGTTATCTCCTTCACCTCCGGCGGGATCGTAACTGTACAACCCCGTATTCGCTGAGTAGGCCCCCGAGGCCTAAGATGTCTTTAAGCCCAGCAGTTCTTAACATTACCCCAGGCAAGCAGAAGAGGGCGAGCGGTGGAGGCGTAGGCTTCCCGCTCGCACAAACCGTAAGGAGCGAGCCAGAGGCATGCGACCTCCTGGGCTCACTCTCGCACAAGCACGGGGGGGCGAGCCGGAGGCATGCGGCCTCCTAATCTATGCCCCCGCCTCAACCTCAGCGGGCGAGAGGGGTGGGCGGCCAGCCCCCCTCTCGCCCAGGTCCTCTAGCAGGCGAGAGGGGCGGGCGGCCAGCCCCCCTCTCGCCCAGGTCCTCTAGCAGGCGAGAGGGGCGGGCGGCCAGCCCCCCTCTCGCCCAGGTCCCTTAGCAGGCGAGAGGGGCGGGCGACCAGCCCCCCTCTCGCCCAGGTCCCTTAGCAGGCGAGAGGGGTGGGCGACCAGCCCCCCTCTCGCCCAGGTCCTCTAGCAGGCGAGACGGGCGGGAGGCTAGCCCCCCTCTCGCCCAGGTCCTCTAGCAGGCGAGAGGGGCGGGAGGCCAGCCCCCCTCTCGCCCAGGTCCCTTAGCAGGTGAGAGGGGCGGGCGGCCAGCCCCCCAATCGCCCAGGTCCTTAGCAGGCGAGAGGGGCGGGCGACCAGCCCCCCTCTCGCCCAGGTCCCTTAGCAGGCGAGAGGGGAGGGCGGCCAGCCCCCCTCTCGCCCAGGTCCTCTAGCAGGCGAGAGGGGCGGGCGGCCAGCCCCCTCTCGCCCAGGTCCCTTAGCAGGCGAGAGGGGCGGGCGACTAACCCCCCTCTCGCTCAAGTCCTCCAGCAGTTGGGCGAGACAGGGGAGCTGCCTGCCCCCTCTCGCCCAGCCCCATGAAGGAGGGGCGGTTTGCGTTTAGCGCCTCATAACAGCGGGATTGGGCTATCCGCAGCCAAATCCGAGGGTATTTTGGGTATTTTCAGGGACCAGTTATGGTTATTTGAAGCCCAAATCCAGAAATCCTATAAATAGGACCAAAGGGGCACCATTTGGAGGCAAGCTTGTTCTAGGCTAGCCCTCTCTCTCTCTCTCTCTCTCTCTCTCTCTCTCTCTCCCTCCCTCCCCAAGTCTCTCTAGGGGGTAAGGAGAGCCTCCAGTGGTGCCCAAGCTTAGTAGTGGCTTGGGAGGGGAAGTTCCTAAGGGGCTTCCGGGTATGTGGCGGGACCTTCCCACTAAGCCCTTGGTCCAGTTCATAGTTCCAACACCTTCTACCTAGAGCTCTCCCTTGGGAGGAGTAAGAGTTGGTCACCCCTCAACTTGTTGGGGGCCCCGAACTCCACAGAGACTGAGAAATCGGTTTCAACAGTAACCTTTTGAAAAGAGCTGGACCATTGGACTGAAATGAATGTCTGAAGCCGTTCGATCCTCAACCCTAACATCGCCGGGCAGTGTTTTTTGGCGACGCTTTCGCCTGAGGCTTCCCGGATAGGGTTGCCAACCCCTCTCTGGCGAAGTGGGGATCTCCAGGGGTCTCAGAAGGATTGGGGAGTTCTTCCCGTGCGTGGTGGACGGAAGGTGGTGGAACTCCCTCTTCTTCTTCTTCTCCGGCGCCGACAAGGCCCTAACTCGCCGGAGCTGTCTTCCTTTGGGGGTCGGGTGGTCTCCTGGAGGTGGTCCCTTCCCAACTGAAGATACCCCCCTTTTTGTAGGCAACCGAGAACCTCCTCCACGTCTTCTTCTTACCCGAATGAGTTAGGGTTTTGCCAACCATGATTGGCTTTGGGGCAGGTGGAAACATCCATTGGAGAGGGAGAGGTACCAAGTTGGATTAGTGGCAGGGGGTTAGGTTAGAGTTTAAAATATCTATAATTAACCACTCTTGGTTTAGGTTAGGTGGAGATCTAACCTTAGTCTAGGTTGGCTTTGGGTTAGGCTAAACTAATGGCCGAATCCAGCAAGCCTTACCTTGGGATTAAGGCCAATGGGAGTGAGGATCTATAAGTGGTCTGTTTGACCTTTTGAAATTTTCTTTAAAAGGCGGATTTGACCAATGTAAACCCTAGGGTGGGTCTCTATGTAGGTCAACTCAATGTGGGTCGACATATTCGCCGAGTGTCGAGTCAATGTTGATGCGACGGACCTGAATCCAACCGTTCACATTTTTTGAGGCGTTGTATAAATTTACTAGATTTATTTTTATTTACTTGACTAAACGATGCTGGAATTGAGTGAAACAAGTCCCGTTGCACTTGTATTGACCATACGGTTCCAATGCAACTGACTGGAGTAAATTTCGAGCTCGTTTGCTCAAAATGCGATTTCTGGGTAATCATGTCGAACGACGTGAACTAAAACCGTCATTTTCACTAAACATCCTCGAATTCAAATAAAACGAGTTGCGTTGCACTCGTATGGGCTATATGAGTCTAATGCAACTGATAGAAGTCAATTCTAAGCTCTTTTGCTCAAAACGTTGTTTCGGGGTCGTCGTGTCGAGCGTCGTGAACTAAAATGGTTGTTTTCACTAAACGACCTCAGATTCAAATGAAACGAGTTGTGTTACACTTATATGGGCCATACGAGTCTAACTCAATTGACATAAGTCAATTCTGAGCTCAGTTTCCCAAAACGGCGTTTCGGGTCCGTCATGTCGAACGACGTGAACTGAAATTACCGTTTTCACTTACCGACTTCAGATTCAAACAGAACGAGTTGCATTGCACTCATATTGGTCATACGAGTCTAATGCAACTGACGGGAGTCAATTATGAGTTAGATTGCTCATAATGATAATTCTAGGTGACTGTGTCTAATAGTATGATCTAAAACGATCAGTTTCGCTAAACGATCCCAGATTTGAACGAAATAAGCTGCGTTGCACTCGTATTGGTCATACGAGTCTAATGCATCTGATGGAAGTCAATTCTGAGTTTGTTTGCTTAGAATGATAATTCAGGGTGTCTGTGCCGAACAACGTGTCCTAAAACGGTCCCTTTCGCTAAACAACCTCAGATTTGAACGAAATGAGTTGCGTTGCACTCATATGAGTCATACGAGTCTAATGCAACTGATGGAAGTCAATTATGAGTTCGTTTGCTCAGAATGATAATTCGGGGTGACCACGCCGAACAGCGTGACCTAAAACAGTCACTTTCGCTAAACGACCTCGGATTCGAACGAAATGAGTTGTGTTGCACTCTTATGGGTCATATGAGTCTAATGCAACTGACGGAAGTCAATTCTGAGTTTGTTTTCTCAGAATGCCATGTTCGAGTCGTCGGGTAACTTGGTTTAGCCCGCATTTACCAATTTTACCACTATATATCAAAACGAGACGTGGTTGATATCGTTAAGTTTGTTTTGATCTCGCGAGAGCACTGCCACTAATCGAGATCTATTCTAAGTTGTTTTATTCAACTGTCATATAACCCATATTCTCCATGGATGGGACCCAATTCAAGCCATGTAGGCAAAATGTCAAAGCCAAAGGTCAACACGGAGGACATAAGTCAAAGACTGAAGACATCCCATCAAGCAGAGGTAACAGAAGGCCTGGGCGAGTATAAGCGAGCATGTACGAGCAAGCCCCATATACTCGCCAAGGTGGGAGACCATAGGAGATGCTCGCCGAAGCCAGGCAAGATCCCCTCAATGTCGCGTAGTCGCCTGGCAGGGCTGGGATATAAATAGTCTCCCCTCCCCTTTGGTTTTCCTATAAATAGGACCCCAGGGGTACTTGGATTGACACCTTTGGCTAAGCTTTCGGAACTCCATTTTCGAAGACTTGTCCCCCCGTGAAATCTTGACCGTCACCCTCGGCCATCATCCTAGATACTCGCCAAGTTGGTGCCTTCCTCATACCCTGCTCGAACATCTTTGGTTGTGGAGGAGAAGACTCTTCTGAGCTTCTGGGTACGTGGTGGGACCACCCTGCCGCAGCATCTGGTGTCCTGTTTGTTTCTCTCCTAGCCCTTTTGTTGTTGCCAGTCAAGCCGTCTAGTCGGACCGCTTGGCGAGTAGCCTTCAGCTACATTGATCCGAATTTTGGAGCCTAGGATTTTCCTGGCTTCAACACTTTGGTGTGATGAGCGTGGATTGTATTCAAAGGGATAATGTCTGGTGAGAAGGTGAGATGGTCCAAGCTGGCAGCCAAGAAGGAGTTGCGGGTATCTCGGCAAATGGAGGCGAGTTCTTGATGCGAGCTGATTTTGAAGTGTTCGCGCAGCGTTTGGAGGAGACCATGTGAGTATCGCTTCTTCAGGGAGAGGGAACGACGACCTCGCCTCATCGCATGGCTCCGTCCGAGGATGGTGGCCCTCCTCGGTGAGCAGGGAAGGACCTAGTGGAGGAGCCGGAGCGACCAAGGAGGCCACAGTTCTATCAGCAGAGCTTGCAGGGAATCCAATTTCGTGAGGTGGATGACCAAGCGAGATCCCAGGATACTCACCCCTATGGAGAATATGGGGGAGCTGCTCGCCAGGCCAAGGATTGTCGCCTATCAGGTGGGAGGAGCCCATTCTGCGAGGAGATTCTCGCAGCCCCTGTGCCAGAAGGGTTCAGAGAGCCAGTGATGGCCTACTACTTTGGGAGGGATGATCCCGTCCAACACCTCCAGTGGTTCGAAGATGTAGTCTCCATTCGAACCATGACAACTCCTTCAAGTGTAGGCTCTTCGCTATCACTTTCTGAGGGAAAGGCCAGGGACTGGTTTCACCAGCTGGCAGCAGGTTTGATCTACTGCTTTGAAGATCTTCCCCGAGGAGTGACGATGTGATTCACCACGACGAAGAAAAGGAAGAAGGAGTCCACAACCCTCTTCTATCTGGTGCAAGGAGCGAGGGAGACATTAGGGAACTACATCAACCGCTTCCAGGAAGAAGTGTTGGACATCCAGGAGGTGGATGACTTCACCCTGCAGCGTGCCCTAACGTTCGGCCTGAGGGAAGGCCTTTTCAAGCAAGAGATCAGCTGGGATCCTCCCATGTCCTATGAAGCGCTTATTGAAAGGGCCAATAAGTTCGTTTAAGGGGAGGCTTCAACTCGCGGCTTCCTAGACAAACTGACCAAGCTGACCAGGGATGAAGAAGAAGAGGAGGAGTCCCCCGTGCCCAGTAAGAGGGAGCAGACCTGAAAGCAGGAGAGGAGAAGATCGTAGGAGAGAAGGAGAGAAGATCCCAAGAGGGAAGAGCCAAGGATGCGGGAAGAGAGGAGGCCCGTAGTGGCTCCAGAGCGCCGGGAAGAGGAGAGACGCTATCAGGTCCCTGCTAATAGACCGTCGTGGAGGCCAGTGGGATGTCCCCAACATCAAGGTCGGGGAAGAAGGATCTCCCCAGAGAGGAGGAACTTCAACCAGCAGGAGAGGCGTCAGGAGAGAGGACGCGAGGAAGCGATGGCTGTTGCCCGGCAGGGTAACATGCCACACTGAAGGATCCAGCGGAGGAGGCTGCCGACAGAAGAGGTTATTCACCTCTATTGTTAGCTCCATCAGGTAGAGGGGCATGAGACAATGGCCTGCCTAGATTTCTGGGAGGCCAGGAGGAGGCTAGTCGCTGGAGAAGTGGGAGCAGAGCCTAGGAGGCTGGAAGCCCGTGTTGAGCCACAAGCAATGCAAGCTTTCGCTTGAAGGAGGAATGAAGACCGGATCGATCAGGGAGATCGAGGAGAGGTCATCTAGGGAGGAGAAGGCACAGTGAGAGTGATCCATGGGGGAGCAGGGCTTGGAGCTTCCCGCAAGGGAAGCCTCCATCAGATCTACCGCCGGAGCATCGCATCAACCTTTCAAGCACTGCCCCCGTTGGAGGAGATCACCTTTTTAGAGGAGGATGTTAGGGAATAAGAATCCCTTCCATGATGCCCTCGTGATCCAAGCAGCCGTGGAGGAGGAGCGGACCTGCTATTGGCGCTCGGGGGCACCTCCATCAAGTATCGAATCATCATCGTCGACACCCCTAGCTGCTATAAAGCGATCTTTGGGAGGCCGCTAATCAACTTCTTTAAGGATGTCCCATCCTCCTACCATCAGTGTTTGAAGTACTGTCAAGGGGAGTTTCAGGTGAGGATCAGGAGCGATCCAAGAGCCGCTCGTGAGTGCTACCTCAACGCAGTTAGCACCATCAGCTGGATGGCGGATGACGATGAGATGGAGAAGGTGCCGGAAGGGATGGCTAGACTGGAAGCCGCAAAAGAGGTGGAGGAGATCGAGGTACTCTCTGAGGCTGGAGTACCTGGGCTGCTGAGGATAGGAGGGTCTCTGAAGACCAAAGAGAAGATCAAGATGGCGGCATGTCTGCAAGAGAATGTCGACATCTTTTCCTAGAGCACCGCCGAAATTCCCAGGATTGACCCCGAGGTTTCTTTCCATCGCCTCAATCTGGACCCCGCGGTCAAGCCTATCTGACAGAAGAAGAGGTCAAGTGTCGTCTTGCTGGCCGGACCTATCAGGGATGAGGTGAGGAAGCTGCTCGAGACATACTATGTGTCAGAGATCCATTATCCAGGCTGGGTCTCGAATGTTGTAATGGTGAAGAAGTGTGGGGATAAATGGCGCATGTGTATCGACTTTTCCCTTCTGAATAAAGCTTGCCCGAAGGATTTTTATCCCTTTCCTCGGATTGACGCGCTGGCTGATTCAGCCGTCGATTTTTCTGTGCTGAGTTTTCTTGATGCATTTTCAGGATATCTCCAGATCCGGATACATCCCCACAATTACCGCGATGTTTCCTTCATCGCTGGAGATGGCTGCTACAACTATAAGGTGATGCCCTTTGGGTTGAAAAATGCGGGGGCTACCTATCAACGAATGATAGATCATATTTTCAAAGAGAAAAAAGAGAAAGAATCTAGAAGTGTACATGGACGACCTCTTGATCAAAAGCAAGAGCATCCAGGAGCACGTTGCCGACCTGGTGGAGACCTTTGCGATGCTTAGAAAGTTCAAAATGAGGCTCAATCCTACAAAGTGCGTGTTCGGGTCAGGGAGAGGAAAGTTCTTGCGACATCTCCTTGTTGGTTCTTCCAAGGTGATCTCAAAGCAATCAAGTAGTTAGTCTTACTGCCTACGCAATATGAGCCTATAGGGACACACATAAAAGCATTGGAGAAGTTGGATGAAAGATTGTGTTGGTCCTACTCATATTCAATATGAATGGAGGATCAATCCTATGACAAATTGGAGTTGCGTCGAGAATGTCTCTATAAGAAAGGGAGTACATGATGAATCGTCGAGAGGGTCTCGTCGAATTGTCATGTTCTCGAGGAATTGTCAAATGTCTCGACGATATGTGTGTTAATTCATTTCATCGAATTCGTCGAATTATATCGACGAATTTGATGAACTTGACGAGTCATCGAGATCGTCTCGACGGAACACGCATTGAATCGTCACGTCGAACCATCGATATGTCGAGATCGTCTCGACAGAGCGCGTTGTATTTGACGATACGTCGAGATTGTCTCGACGGATCGTGAGGTATTCGATGAATTAGATGGACTCGACGAATCGTCGAATTGTTTCGACAAATTTGGTCTACTCGACGAATTTCTGTGTTAACTCCAATAAAGTCTTATGTTTGCGGATAATATGTTTTATGCCTTGAGTATAAAAACAGGAAGTGATTAGGTTTCCTGCAGACCATCTTCTTTTGCGAAACTAATAGAGCCGAAACGTAAGGGTTCCGCATAGGTCTTGACGATTCCGTCTGCATTCCACGAGATCACCGCCGCATCTCCCTGTCGTATCTAGCAGTTCATGGAAGACGAAGAGGGCATCCTTTCTCCATCCCAGATCTTGTTAGACAAGGGTCATGGGGTTCTCCTTCACTATGTGGACTTCTACAAAGGTGTTGATCCATTTCAGTTCTTGGACCTCAGAGCCTGTCTTCGGGATTTTTTCTTGGAGTATCTCGGTTGTGTGGACTCAACCCCATTCAGGTATTTATTGCAATGTATTGCTTTCCCCTTTTATTTCTTGATTCATGAAATCGCAAGATCCAAAACTCTTTTGGGTTGTTCTTGTTCTTTCTTTCCGCTGCGCACATCTGAGGCGATGTTATAGAAAACCCAACAGTGGTATCAGAGAGAGGTTTGCAATCCAATGCGTGTAAATCAGAAATTTAGAAGTGTTCTAAGTGTCTGGATTTCTTCTTGGAGCATCATTTTGATGTATTTTTGTGAGGTTTCTGATGAAGTATTCTAAATCGGAACCCCGCTAGGAATGCACGTGATTGCGTTCTGATTTTCATGTTTTAGAAATCGTTTCTCTTTTGCAGTAACCGTCCCTCTGAATGGTTTATGAAACCAAAGGTCTTAGATTTTGAATATGACATTGAGAGACGAGCTTGTCTACTGCATAAGTGAAGTTGTTTTTTTCCTTTGTCCAATGCATGCAAATCTTGAGATTTAGAAGTGTTCTAAAAATTCAGATTTAGCTCATTTTATCAAAGTGTTGATAATTTTATTTTGAGCACATCTGGGATGTATTTGGATTGTGAATGTTGTATTCTATTTTGTGCATAATGATTAAATGTTAATCATTTATCCTAAAATCCCTTATCCAATATTAAGTATACGGATTCCTTCTGATGTATGACACTCTTCTTGCCTCGATCGATGAAGTGTGGGCTTGTCAAAGCAAGGTACATTAATCTATCTTGGTAAGGGTGCGAGCGGATAATTGTGATATCCCACTGTCGGCATCGGGTCCAACTTAACTAGGTGATCTGAAAGGTTGAGTTCTTAGAGGCATAGAGCTGACATGCACCATATGATGGATGCGAATAAAGAGTTATTCACCAACCATACAGAAATTGCCTAATGATGCAATTGGCAAAAGTTGCCTACCTAAACAGCCACATTGTGGGTGATCAACCAAAGCTGACTTATGATGGCGGTGAAATACGGATCTTGTCTTCTAAGAGAGTAGATCGCATAAACTCTCTGAATTGATATTAAGGGTTATCTGTTGAAACCAGAGGACCGGTCTCAACGTTCGCAATGGGTATACAGCTGACCCTTACTTGACCTGAGTTAGAACACTTGACTAGTTACTGAGAACTGAAGGACCTTTCCCCGAAGAAGACCTGGAACTTGAAACATGCCCCTTGAGCTGCAGCGAGGAGGTCCCACCACAAACCCAGAAGTTCAAAGAGAGCTTCCCCTCCCAAGCCAATGCTGAGCCTGGGCACCTTGGAGGGCACTAAGGATCACCTCACCATCAACCTTAACTGACATGGTGGGGGAGTGCTTGCTCTCAATTCACATGCGAGGAAGAGGAGAGACCCACACCTCCCAAGGTGCCCATGGGGGTCTATTAATAGACTTCCCATAATTGTGCTGCAGATAACTAAGATTTTGCTATCCGTAGCTCAACTACGAACCTGAACGACCAGAACAGAAGGGGGGGGGGGGGAGACAAGACATCCACTCCCCCCTTGCCGGGGTCGGGTGAGTGGACCAAGGTCCACCACCCTAACTGGGCGAGTGGACCTCATGTTCCACTCAGCTAACCGAGCTAGTGGACCATAGGTCCATTCGCCCAGTTGCCCGGGGCGAGTGGACCTATGGTCCACTCGCCCACATGGCTGGGGCGAGTGGACCTATGGTCCACTCGCCCCCCACTTCGGGCGAGTGGACCTATGGTTCACTTGCCCCCCACTCGGGCGAGTGGACCCAAGGTCCACTCATCCAAGTGAGGAAGTCTGCCTCCCCGGGCCGTCTCTTTTCGGTCTTGACGGCCTCCATCTGGTCAATCTACTGTGCCACAATTATTTTCTCTATTGCAATCTCAACCGCGCTGGGTCAACCCAGCTCGGCAAATACGAGGGTTGTACATTATCAATTTGAGTAAAATAGTGGGAGTATTTAATAAAAGTCCTTATTAAATAAAATGTATTTTGACCTATAATACTAAGATTTATTTTGCAAGATTCTTGTAGAACTTCCATGGCAAGTGGATCTCACTCCACCTTGTCCTTGAGAGCTATCCTTGAGAAGGAGAAGCTCAACGAGACTAACTACCTAAACTGGTACAGAAACCTGAGAATTGTTCTCAGGCAAGAGCGCAAGCTCCATATCTTGGAAGAGGATCCCCCTGAAGTGCCGACCGGGAATTCGTCCCGAGCCGACAAAGATGCTTATAAGAAGTATTAAGATGAATCCTTAGATGTCGAATGACTCATGCTTGCTACAATGAACTCTGAGCTTCAGAAGCAACATGAGTCCATGTGTGGCTTTGAAATTATCGAGCACCTGAAGAAGATGTTCCAAGGGCAATCTCGATAATATAGGTTCGACATCTATAAGGCTTTATTTCAGTGTAAAATGGGAGCTAGAGACCCAGTGGGAACTCATGTACTCAAGATGATTGGGTACATTGAGAACCTTCAGAGACTGGGGTTTTCTTTAAGCAAAGAGTTCGCTATAGATCTGATCCTGCATTCGTTGCCGGACAGTTACGAGAAGTTTGTCTTGAACTATAATATGAATGAGATAGACAAGACACTGCCCGAGCTCCTATGCTTGTTAAGAACAACCGAGAATAACATGAAGAAGTCCAAGCCTGCTAGTACCATATTTATGATGCATAAAGGCAAGGGCAAGGCCAAGAGATTTATGAAGACTAAGGTGGGACCTAAAGTCTTGCCTTGATCCCAAATCTTTTACACTGAAAAGAAGGGATTAGCTATTGAAGGAAACTGCCACCACTACGGTAAGACATGACATTGGAGGAGGAACTGTCCCCTCTACATTGAGGATCTGAAGAAGAAGGGTAGGGTGACTTCCACTTCAGGTATATTTGTTATAGAAATAAACATATCCTCTCCTTCATCTTGGGTATTGGTTACCAGATGTGGTTATCACATTTGTGTGAATGTGCAGAAACTATCTAGGAGAAGACTGCTGGGTAGAGGAGAGGTGGACCTGTGCGTCAGAAATGGAGCAAAAGTTGTTGTCGTTACCGTAGGAGTGCACCGTTATCTGATTATAGCCAGAATATCCGTCTAGAAAGCAAAAGAAAGCATTTCCGGCTAGCCTATCTAGGACTTGATCTATGAATGCTAGTGGGAAGTGATCCTTCCTAGTGGCCTTGTTTAACTTCCAACAGTCTATGCAAACGCGCCAACCTGTGATTGTTCTAGAAGGAATTAGTTCATTCTTATCATTCTTTACTACGGTCATGCCTCCCTTCTTAGGAACGTAGTGGACTGGGGATACCCATGCACTATCCGAAATAGGATATATAATTCCCGCGTCCAACCATTTGATGATCTCCTTTTTGAGGACCTCTTTCATAGGATGACTAAGGCGACGTTGAGGCTCTATGGACCCTTTACAAGACTCCTCTAAACGAATTTTATGCATACACACGGAAGGGCTAATTCCTCGAATGTCCGCCAACGTCCAACCTAAGGCTAGCTTATATTGTTTCAAGAGAACCAATAATCTTTCAAGTTGTTCCGGTAGCAATTTGGCGTTCACAATTACCGGTAGCGTATCATTTTATCCTAGATGTGCGTAGGATAAATGCTCTGGAAGCGATTTTAACTCTAAGGCGGGTGGACTAACCGTAGAGGGTTTATATGCTAAAGATCGTTCAGGCATGTCAAGGGGTTCCGGCTTATGGAATGATGTCGGGCGACACTCACACACTTGCAAACACTCTTCATTCTCTAACTCCTCATCAGGTGCTACCTCATCACTCAATGTACTTGTTTCATCCTCATCCGAATTATCCCACCCAATGTCTGGCTCAGAATCGTATAGTGATATATTATTAACCTCCTCTATTACATCTTCCTTCTCATAAGGGAATTTCATGGCCTTTAGTACGTTGAAAGTTACTTGTTCGTCGTTAATCCTCATAGTCAACTCACCCTTGTGGACATCTATTAAAGTTTTTTCAGTTGCCAAGAAGGGTCTACCTACAATTATTGGCACCTCCTTGCCTTCCTCCATATCCAAAACTACGAAGTCAGCGGGGAAAATAAAATTTTCCACCTTAACGAGAACGTCCTCTACTATTCCTTTAGGAAAAGTAAGCGATTTGTCGGCCATTTGTAAGGTTAGGGATGTTTTAGAAATTTCCCCCAAACCCAACTTCTTATAAATAGAAAGCGGTATCAAATTTATGCTTGCCCCAAGATCACACAAAGCCCTTCCTTCAAATTGATCTCCAATAGAGCATGGAATCGTGAAAATTCCAGGATCTTTTAACTTTGGTGGAAGTTTCTTTTGAAAGATTGCACTACACTCATGGGTGAGCGCAACCGTTTCATTCATGCCAAATTTCCTCTTCTTATTTAAAATATCTTTCATAAATTTAACATAACTTGACATTTGCTCTAGGGCTTCAGCAAATGGGATATTAATTTGAAGTTTCTTAAATATCTCAATAAATTTTTGGAATTGGTGATCTAGTTTACTCTTCCTTAGTCTTTGGGGAAATGGGGGTGGTGGATAAGTAATTACTTTTTCATTCCTTGCCCTCCCACTCTCATCTACTTCTTCCTCTAACGCTTTCTCAACACCCTTAGTAGGTTCATGGTTCAATTCTTTAATAGGTTCATTGAGTATGTTACTCTCTACTTCATCTTGCATATCAACATTTATCGCTTGATTGTGGTTATAACTACTTTCCAATTCTCTTCCACTACGCAATGTAACCGTCTTACAATGTTGGTTATCACCCTTAGGATTAGGTGTGACATCAGTTAGTAATGTGCCTTGTGGTCTAACATTTAAAGCGGATGCAATTTGTCCTAATTGTGACTCAATTAACCGCATGGAACCTTCTAGACTAGAAAACTGGGCTTCATTCTTTTGCATAGACTCTAAGATAACTTCATCGGATAACTTCCTAGAAGGACCCGCTTGATTAGAATTGTGGTTTTGATTGGGAGGATTATGATTTTGGTTGAATAAATGCGAAGGTGTACCTCCGGAATTATTTTTCCACGATAGATTAGGATGATTTCTCTATTCCGGGTTATAAGTATTTGAGTAAGCGTTATGATTTTGTCTATACTGCCCACCAATATAATTAGCTTCTTCATTGTGTCCAATAAGTTGTTCAACCGTCAAAGTCGGACTAATAGGTCGAGGGGCGACGATGCTATTAACTTGTGGTGGTATTTGGCTTTGATGTAGAGCCAACGCATCTAACCTCTTATTTATCGAGTTAAATTGAGAAGTCATTTGGGAAGCAAATGAGGTTAGTTGGTCCACTTGATATAACCCAGCAGTAGCAGTAGAGGAAGATCATTGTCGATCAATCAATTGATAATTATTAGAGGATAAGTCCTCTAATATAGCATAAGCATCTTCTGGGTATTTGTTCATAAGCGATCCCCCCGCGGCTCCATCAACTTGGATCATGGTGGATGTTTGGAGACCATTGTAGAAGGTCCAAACCTGTTGATGGATGGCTAATCCATGGTGGGGACACTTCCGCAATAGCTCTTTAAAGTGTTCCCAAGCATCATAAAGGGTTTCTCCGCTTCCTTGCATAAAAGTTGAAATGTCTCGTTTCAACTTAGCAGTCTTCGACGGGGGAAAGTACTTGGCTAGAAATTTTTCTATCAAGAGGGCCCAAGTGGTAATGGATCCATTGGGTAAGGAGTTAAGCCAATCCCTTGATCTTCCCTCTAAAGAAAAAGGAAACAGACGTAATTTAATGGCTTCTTCTGAAACACCATTAATCTTGAACGTATCACAGATTTCCATGAATGTTCTTAGATGGGAGTTGGAGTCTTCGTGATTGAGGCCACCAAATTTGTTGTTTTGGACAAGTTGCATAACGACCGAATCGATTTTAAAATTGTTGGCCTCAATTGCGGGCCTAGCAATACTAAATTGTAACCCTCCCTGTAGAGGCATGTTGTAGTCACGACATGTTCTCCTATTCTCAATAGGGTGCCCATTTTGATCTACCTGCCCGCCTAAATCATGACCTTCTTGATGATTATCATTCGGATTCATGGTTGAAGATTGAGTTTTTTCTAAACGAGAAGTCTTACGATTCCTCCTACACGTCCTTTCAATCTCTACGTTTATTGGTAATAGTTCAGTGGATCGAAACCTGGACATGCACCAACAGAACAGAAAGTAGTAATAATAAAAAAACACGACAAACAAAGTAAAATGAAACAGAAATAAAGTTTGACCTGTAAATACTAGGGTTCGCTAATATTGCAAGAAAAAGAACAATAGATTAATAACACTTCCCCGGCAACGGCGCCAAAACTTGATACGACCTAAATGGATATACGTATTACACGCAAGTGCACGTGCCAGATCAAATAATATAATAGTGAGATAAGATCGTTCCCTCGGAAAAGTGGTTAACCTAACGCTTGCAAATACTAGCTACGTCGTTCTTTAAATCCAAACAAGACGAACTTGATGATTTTTTTTATAAAATAATGCAGAATTTTTAACTAAGAATTAAATTCACTAGTTTCTATGAATGCTTTGAAAACGCTTTTATCAATTGGAGGAAATAGTCTCGTAATTCGGATTTCCTATGTTCATCTATGAGGTGCGTGAAATTAAAATTAGTTGAGGGTGTTTGAGTGAATTGTCATGCAACGATTCTTATAGAAGAAATCCTCATCTCTCGAATCTCGGAAAACCCAATGCCCTAAACTCCCCTAGTTATCTCTAACTTAGGAAAATAATAAAGGGAATTGCTTAACATAAAATCGGAGTGCTAGCAAGAGGAGGGATTCTCTTCCTCTTCTCTTGACTACGGTGAACTAATGAGCGTATGCACTTCTCATCTCTCGAATCTCGAAATGCAACGCTAAAGTAGACATTTTAGGTTAAATATTTTACACCACTCGTCTCTCGATTCTTGCGGTGCAATAAAAAGAATTTTCAAACCAATACCACGCTACTCATCTGTCGAATCTCGTAGCGAAATAAAAGATGAAAATAAAAGCTAAAAATCTCATGAATAAATTCAAAGGTTCACAAGAAGACAATCATCAAATCTCAATGAAAGGATGAGTTCACCACAAGATAACACACATAGTACTCTCCTTATACAAGACCTAGGAGAATTAGTTCATGATGTTGGGAGAAAACCACATAATAAGATAGATCTTACAGCACATGATATTCTGAATCTGAAATAGTGTAGGAATTTGTACTTGCTTGACACCTTCTTCATCTCCAAGCAATTTTTCTCCTTTTCTTCATCTCCTTCTCTCTCCTTTTTTCTCCAAAAGAACACTGATATCATTTTTTCTCTCTCCTGACTTGCTAAATGCGTCCAGCCCTGTTGCCAAACGAAGCATCCCTCCAAAAATTCGGGAAAAACGTAACTGCTGGATTTAATTTTCGGAATTTGAATCCCGTCAGGAGGTTGCAACTTCTATTTCTGAGTGTTGCAACTTTTTTTCCAGATTATGATAATAGGGCAGATTTCTTTTTACAAGCAGATTCCTTCGGCGCATCTAATAAAAACATCATGGAAAAAGACCATATTAGCCTTGAATCAACTAAATATGAATTTACTTCTATTTTTATATCGTTTCGGCTTATTTATATTGATTTAGCCGAATAATTTGTCGGAAATAATGACGTAGATAACTTCTTTTTAAGAAGTTATCAGTAACCTGCAGGAACACTTCAACGTGTTCAATAGACTTCTCAACCAACTACATATGGTTGGTGTGAAGTTGGAGGAAGAAAACAAGACCATCTTGATTCTTACCTTGCTCTGGCATTGTACAATCATATGCAGACCACTCTGTTGTATGGCAGTGGCGTGCTTCAGGCAGAGCTGTCATATCATGAGGCATTTCCTGCAACGTGCACAAAGTTCTGGGGACCCGCAGAGTGCGGGCAAGGCGACGGTAGTCACGACAGAGGATATTGATGTGTCTCTTATTATCACTGAGAGTCTATGTGACTCTGATAGTTGGATATTGGATTCCGATGCTTCACAACACATATGCTTAGATGCAATGATGTTCAGTTCACTGAAGGTGACGATTGGGTCAATCTTTCTGGGTGATGGCTCAGCATGTGAGGTCACGGGGACAAGGATGGCATCAGGACAGTGGACATCAGGACGCATGACAGAACAATGTGTAGGCTTGAGCGAGTATATCTGGTACTCAAGATGCGCATGGATTTGATATCGTTGGGCATATTGGACTCCAGAGGATACAGTTTTTGCAGCGAGAGGTGGAATTCTGACGGTGACGCGATGACACATCGTGCTTATGCGAGCTGAGAAGCGTGATAGTCTTTACCGGCTTATGGGGATCACGGTGCTAGGTGGTGCAGGGGATGCCCTTCTGGGACTCTGACTAGGCGAGTCAGATTCAGCGATCCAGTTGTGTCGACATTCAGAGGTTGAGTTTGACCAGAGATGAGTCGACTGGAGCAGGTCGGCTGACGCCTCAGGTCTTTGAGGTGGTGCTTCGTGCAGTGCTGCTTTGTGCAGTTGATGTTATGTGCAGACAGTGCTCAATGCAGTTAGTGCTTCGTGCATGTGGTGGCTCCGGATCCCGAACCAAGGTGGTGGTTTGTTGGGATTTCGGTTTGGTCGGATGCGGATCCGGTTCACTTAGCATTAGGTCTCCTGTGTAACAAACAAGCAAGGAACGCTCAGGTTCCACAAACAAGCATGATTTTCATTCCTAAGTGGACATTCTTGTTAGTTTTGAAATCGTTTTAGGTGAACGCACAACACGTGCACTCCACCCCTTAAAATGAATTCGGCCTCAAATTCACGAAACTACGGATCGATTCCTTAAATCTGATACCAAATTGTAACACCTTGCCAGTACAAATAATATAACAGTAGGTCCGGCCGGGACCCCACGCCATACTATACACACTAGCTAAGCATCATAAGGTGATAATCAGAAAAAAAACTACAACTATACTAGAGTAATTAAAGTGTAAGCGGAAGCATTTGATTAAAACATCATTTAAAACTGTCCACTATCCCAGGAACGAAACAAAAGAGTTACGACCTTAAGGCCTTACATTGAACAATGTATTAAACTCAAATATACATCGGCACGCAGGCCGGCAATACATGAAAAGCAGAAGAGAGGTTGGCCTTCGAGGGCCAACACAGTAAAAAGGGCCACCGCCCGCTATTTCCCGCTTCGCTCACCTGCACCTACATCAACAATCCACCAAAACGTGGCAAACAAGTAACCGGTCAGCTAAAGCTGACCAAAATTATAACGACCACACCCCTAATGCCGGGGTGGTGGTACTCCTTCCCTACAGGCATACAGTATAGGCATAGATTGACAAGGTGCGTTCAAGCACCACATGTATAAGCAATCAACACCAACATGGGCACGCACGGCCACACGTTTTGTGCTCTCAAGACACTCTCACGGTGTACTCTCCGAGCTACACCTAGCAACTCCTTAAACAAAGAGTTCGCATGAGCTTTGACCGTCAAGACTACCTTGCCTTATGGACTAATCCCAACATCATACGGTGCACCTAGGAGCTACCTCTTCACCGATTCGGTATGGGAGCGGGTTTGGACCAGCTTTGCCCGTGCTCAAATCGTCGGTATCAATCGTCCGACGCTTGTACGACTTCACCTCAGCCCGAGCAACGAAAGGTGGTATCACACCTCAACAAAACAGCTCCCTGGGAGCTACCGCCATTGCTAGCCCTAGCGCCGGGCGGTAGTGACAGATCATCGAATCTGCCCACAACTTCGGGTATTTCTTGGAGGTTAACTCCAGGACTCCCTGCAGTACACTACCGCACACAGAACCCGAAAATAGCGCATACAAATCGTGGAGTCTTCTTCGGCATAATTAACACTATAACCATCATCAATCCAGACCAACCTGTCCGGATGGGTTTCACACACAATGCCTATATCCGTACTACGATTCTGGATGCTATATGCAGGTAACCAAAGGGGATCGAAACGATCAACCCGCTAGAAAACTCCCTTTTTTCCACCAATCGGTGGGGGATTTTCCATGCAAACATGCCATAAAAAGGAGGACTTCACTTGTCCAAGTAGAAGATCGTTACCCTTGTCGTTTTCTTGTTCTCCATGAGAATCCAAGATTCTACTCGGATGGAAAGGACCGCACCGGGATGCTCTCCGCGGATCAATAACCGACTCGCGATTCGGAGCTTCAGAGCTCCGTCAATGGTGGAAGATGGCTCCTTCCTCCTCCTTGGCTTCTTCTTTCTCAAGCTTGAAGAGAGAGATAAGACTTAAAGTAATCAGGAAATATCTTCTCTGGTCAAGGCTTAAGGAATCCCGGAATAACTCCTAGCCATCAGATCTAAAAACCTAAGGATTTGACGGCCACGTTTTCAAATCACGAATCTGTAACGCGCGCTAGCACTGTCGAACTGGACTAGCGTTCGTCGAACTGGCTAGCGTTCGACGAACTGGCTAGCGTTCGTCGAACTGGCTAGCGTTCGACGAACTGGCTAGCGTTCATCGAACTGGTTAGCGTTCGTCGAACTGGCTAGCGTTCGTCGAACTGGCTAGCGCCAGACGTTAGCTACTAGTGCCAACGCTAGCTCCCAGCTGCACAAATCTGCTTCAACAGATTTAGGGTGTTACAACTCCACCCCCCTTAACAGAATTTTGGCCCGAAATTCCGATAACAGATAGGTACAAAAATAGATTATACCTGAAAGGAAAAGCTCGGGGCACTCCGCAAGCATGGTTTGCTCTCTTTCCCAAGAGAGTTCCTCTTTTCCGCAGTTGTCCCAAAAGACCTTTACCATTCAGATGGCTTTGTTCCGCAATTGTTTCACCTCGGTATCTTCGATGCGCATGGGCTTAACTTTCGTCTCTAGCCCAACATCAATAGGCACCTCGTCAACCGCAACAATATGCGTAGGCACTTTCACAGCCTTTCTCAACACGGAGATGTGGAATACATTGTGCAGCCCGCTTAACTCATCAGATTGAGCAAGCCGATAGGCAGACTCACCAATGCGTTCTAGAATCTCAAACGGTCCTACGTACCTTGGACTCAGCTTTTTCAAGCGTCGGATCCTCGATGCTCCCTTGAACAGTTTGATCATTAGGTACACCCAATCACCAATGGCAAACTCGACGTTCTGTGATGCGCATTGTAATACTTTGCCTGCCTATCTGGAGCAATGAGCAACCGCTCTCGTATTGCCCGAATTGACGTGTTCGCTTCATTCACATCCTTGCGCTTCAACAATTTCGTGTCGCCCGTTTCAACCCAAGCTAACGGCGTACGACATTTACTACCATAAAGGGCTTCGAACGGAGCCATTTTGATACTTGCTTGGTAGCTGTTGTTGTAAGCAAACTAAATCATATATAGATGATCCTCCCATCTCTTTCCGAAATCTAGGGCGCACATCCGGAGCATGTCTTCCATCGTCCTATTGGTCCTCTCGGTATGTCCATCCGTTTGCGGGTGGAAGGCCGTGCTAAAATTCAGATTGGTACCCAATAGTTGGTGGATCAGTTTCCAGTCATTTGATGTGAAACGCCCATCGCGATCGCTCACGATGCTACGAGGAACTCCATGCAATCGTACGATACTATCAACGTATAACTTTGCGAGCTTTTCAAAAGAATCGTCCTTCCGATTCGGAATAAAGTGCGATACCTTTGTTAAATGATCTACGATCACCCAGATGGCGTCGTTCCCATGCTGTGATCTCGGCAACCAGTGCACGAAATCCATCGAGATATCGTCAAACTTCCACTCCGAAATCGGTAGAGACTTCAGAAACCCACCAGGCCTTTGACATTCAGCCTTCACTAACGCGCAAGTATCACACTTTGCCACGTAGAGAGCAATGTCTTTCTTCAAACCTGGTCACCAGAAGAGTTTCTTAATATCCATATACATCTTCGTGCTCCTCGGGTGAATCGAGTACTTTATAAAGTGAGCCTCGTACATCAATTCTCCCCGTAAATTGACCACTTTTGGGACGCACAATCTCACACCTTTCTATAGAAGGCCATCGTTGAAAGAGAACTCAGTGCTAGACCCATCCAAAGTCTCCGCCTTGTAACGTTTCATGCTTTCATCCAGCTCCAAAGCTTGGCGAACTCGGTCGGCAAGGTCGTATTGAACCTCCGTCCAGTTCAAGCATGCAGTAGTAGACGTTCTCTTATCGACATAAGTGATATCCAAGGACTCCAGATCACGGATTAGACGCTCATCATGCATCAAAATCCAACTTGCCTGCGCGGGAGCCCGCCGGCTCAGCGCGTCTGCAACCACATTCCCCTTTCTGGGAGTGTAATGAATATCAAAGGTGTAGTCCCCCAGGAACTACATCCACCTCCTCTGTCGCATATTCAGCTCCTTCTGATCCAGCAGGTACTTGAGACTTGTGTGGTCGGTAAAGATGTCGATCTTCACGCCATATAAGTAGTTCCTCCATAACTTAAGAGCGAATACCACGGCCGCTAACTCCAAGTCATGGACCGGGTAGTTCCTCCCATGTACCTTCAACTGTCGGGAGCCATAAGCGATCACCTTTTCGAACTGCACCAGAACGCAACCCATGCCACTCCCCGAGGCGTCGCTATATATTTCATAGCCTTCTGTTCCACATGGCGAGCATAGAATGGCTGTCGTGGTCAGACGGCTTTTCATCTCCTCAAAAGCTCGTGCGCACTCAGGCGACCAATCGAACTTCTGATCTTTCCTAGTCAGCTTAGTGAGAGGAAGTGCGAACCTCAAAAAGTTCTCCACGAAGCGCCTATAATAACCGGCAAGTCCTAAGAAAATTCGGACTTCAGCCATATTTTTCAGCATAGGCCACTCTCGGATTGCCATTATCTTTGACGGATCGACTGCTATTCCTTCACCACTAACGACATGACCCAGGAATGCTACTGATGGTAGCCAAAACTCGCTTTTCGAGAACTTGGCATATAGCTGACTCCTCCTCAAGGTGCTCAACACTGCGTGCAGATGTTCTGAATGCTCCTCCTCAGACTGAGAGTATACCAAAATGTTATCGATGAAGACGATCACAAATCGGTCCAAGTACTCTCGGAACGTTCTATTCATCGAGTCCATAAATACCGACGGTGCGTTGGAGAGACTGAACGACATTACCGTGAACTCGTAGTGTCCAAAACGGGTACTGAACGCCGTCTTTGGAATATCACATTCCCTTATACGAAGCTGATAATAGCCGGACCTTAAGTCTAGCTTCGAGTATACCGTCGACCCAACCAGTTGGTCGAATAAGTCGTCGATTCTTGGAATCGGATAATGGTTCTTCTCGGTCGGCTTATTCAGCTCTCGATAGTCTATGCATAGACGCAAACTCCCATCCTTGTTTTTCACAAAGAGGCCTGGTGCACTCCAAGGGGATGAACTTGGACGTACATAGCCTTGCTCTAGCAGTTCTTGTAGGTGAACTTTCAACTCTGCCAACTCCTTTGGCGCAATCCGGTACGGTGAGCGGGCCACAGGTTTGGCACTTGGCACCAACTCGATACAGAAATTGATCTCTCGCTTGGGCGGAGCCCCGGGGAGTTCGTTAGGAAACACGTCCACATACTATGTCACTACTGGGACATCACTTATACTGGGCTTAGGCGTCGAGGCCTCCAACAACGTGAAGAATAATTCCCTGCCTTTTCTCGCTCCTCACATACCCACAAATGTGGTCTCGTCACAGGTGTTCTTTCCCAGAGTAACCTCCTTTCGATTGCAATTGATGCATGCTCGCTGCTTCGAGAGCCAGTCCATGCCAAAGATTATGTCAAACTCAGCTAGTGGTAGTAGTGACGCTTCCAAGTCGAAATCCTGATTCCCAATCCGCACCATTACACGACTCAACCTATACGCGCTCATCCGAGATCCATTGGGCAGCACTACCTCCAGTCTATCCTTCACCAGGATAGACGGTACTCCGATTCGCAACACGAAGACCTTAGACAAGAAGGAGTGTGATGCTCCCGTATCAAAGAGAGGTCTCGCCGGATAGTTGAAGATTAGAACGAATCCTAAAAGCACATCAACAAAGGTATAGTCGTACATGCAGTATGAATCAAGTTAAGCTGTAAAAGCTAAATTTTACTTCATACCTGTGACGACGTCATTTTGTCGGATGGCTTCTTGCTGGCCAAGCGAATAGACTCTCGGCTGGGTCGAGGTTTGCTGGGAAGCAGAAGACTCCGCAGTTTTGCCTTTCTGCGCATAAGATGAACCCGCCGCACGAGCATAGTCCACCGCTCGATTTCCAGCCTTCGGGGGACCACTTCGACACACCGCGGCTTTGTGTCTCACCTTCCCGCAGGTGAAACACGTGATAGGACCCCGCACAGTAGTTGCTCCCGAAACATTAGAAGGAGTTGGTTCCACGAACCTAGACTTCCTCTTATTTTTCCTGAACTCAGGCTTTGATTGAGAGGTAGGCGCGAGAAATTCTGGCTTCTTATTGAGGCCTTTTGCGCGTTGCACTCTCTGCATATCTAGCTCCAGTGATCTGGCAGTTTGCACCATAACCTGGAAACCAAAAGTCATTGGGCTTGCCAAAAGCAGCCTTAACTCATCTCGAAGGCCTTCGTAGAATTTATTCGTCTTCATTTCCTCATCTTCTACAAAAGATCCCGCATAGCGACTCAGTCTCGTGAACTCATGCATGCAGTCGTCCACCGAACGATCACCCTGAGTTAGCCGCAGAAACTGGTTTTGCAACGCAATGCGCTGGGCAGAGGGAATAAACCTCTAGAGAAATAGACCAGTGAACTCTGCAATCGAGACCTCGGTAATATCTCTACCGGCCAACTTGTGCGCTTCCAGTTCATCCCACCAAAGCACTGCCTCTCCATTCAGAAGGAAAGTGGCTAGGTGACTTTCATCGCCTCTTCAGTTGTTGTTGCCCTTAGAGTTTTCTTAACTGTTGCCAGCCAATCCTCAGCCTCGGTTGGAGGGTTGAAGCTTAGAAAGTGCTTCAACTGCTGGTCACGTGCTCGCCCCGCAGCTATATATTCCACTCTCGGTTCCACCCTGGGCTCTACAACAGGTTCCGCTCTCGGCTCCACTGCAGTAACAGGCACTGGGGCCACCTCTGGAGTAGGAGTAGTAGGCTGTGGAAGCCGTCCAGCTTGGTTATTGATCATCGCGAAGACCGCTTTAGCGACCAATCTAACCATCTCAGGCGAAGGAGTGGTCACTAGTACCTCAGTGGACGCACTGCTTTCAGCAGTGTTATGGGGTTGAGACTGCCTCGCACCACTCCTAGTCACCTATAATCGTGCGAAACACAGATTAGGGACCGAAAACATAACAACAAACAAGCAAGGAACGCTCAGGTTCCACAAGCAAGCATGATTTTCATTCCTAAGTGGACATTCTTGTTAGTTTTGAAATTATTTTAGGTGAACGTACAACAAGTGCACTCCACCCCTAAAATGAATTCGACCTCGAATTCACGAAACTACGGATCGATTCCTTAAATCCGATACCAAATTGTAACACTTTGTCAGTACAAATAATATAACAGTAGGTCCGGCCGGGACCCCACGCCATACTATACACACTAGCTAAGCATCATAAGGTGATAATCAGAAAAGAACTACAACTACACGCGAGTAATTAAAGCGTAAGCGGAAGCATTTAATTAAAATATCATTTAGAACTGTCCACTATCCCAGGAACGAAACAAAAGAGTTACGACGTTAAGGCCTTACATTGAACAATGTATTAAACTCAAACATACATCGGCACGCAGGCCGGCAATACATGAAAATCAGAAGAGAGGCTGGCCTTCGAGGGCCAACACAGCAAAAAGGGCCACCGCCCGCTATTTCCCGCTTGGCTCACCTGCACCTGCATCAACAATCCACCAAAACGTGGCAAACAAGTAACCGGTCAGCTAAAGCTGACCAAAATTATAACGACCTCACCCCTAATGCCGGGGTGGTGGTACTCCTTCCCTGCAGGCATACAGTATAGGCATAGATTGACAAGGTGCGTTCAAGCACCACATGTATAAGCAATCAACACCAACGTGGGCACGCACTCTCACAGTGTACTCTCCGAGCTACACCTAACAACTCCTTAAACAAAGTGTTCGCATGAGCTTTGACCGTCAAGACTACCTTGCCTTACGGACTAATCCCAACATCATACGGTGCACCGAGGAGTTACCTCTTCACCGATTCGGTATGGGAGCGGGTTTGGATCAGCTTTGCCCGTGCTCAAATCGTCGGCATCAATCGTCCGACGTGGGTACGGCTTCACCTCAGCCAGAGCAACGAAAGGAGGTATCACACCTCAACAAAACAGCTCCTTGGGAGCTACCGCCGGCGCTAGCCCTAGCGCCGGGCGGTAGTGACAGATCATCGAATCCGCCCACAACTTTGGGTATTTCCTGGAGGTTTATTCTAGGACTCCCTGCAGTACACTACCGCACACAGAACCCGAAAATAGCGCATACAAATCTCGGAGTCTTCTCCGGCATAATTAACACTATAACCATCATCAATCCAGACCAACCTGTCCGGATGGGTTTCACACACGATGCTTATATCCGTACTACGATTACGGATGCTATATGCAAGTAACCAAAGGGGATCGAAACGATCAACCCGCTAGAATACTCCATTTTCTCCATCAATCGGTGGGGGATTTTCCATGCAAACATGTCATAAAAAGGAGGACTTCACTTGTCCAAGTAGAAGATCGTTACCCTTGTCGTTTTCTTGTTCGCCATGAGAATCCAAGATTCTAATCGGATGAAAAGGACCGCACCAGGCTGCTCTCCGCGGATCTATAACCGGCTCGCGATTCGGAGCTTCGGAGCATTGAAGTGTTAATTTATATTCTAACATGATGCATTGAATAGTTTTTTTTCTGTAAATTTAGCAGATTATTTTTTAATTTATATTATTTGTAGCAAAAAAAACACTCTTGGGCAATTTTTTTTGCTAATTCGATCTCCTAGGAGATCAGGCTGGGTTTCGACGGATTCATTACATCACTTTGATTTTTTAGTTTTAATCATTACTATTCATTTCTCCACATGTCGATACAACGAAAACTCTGGACTTAGATTTCGAAACGGTGCCCGGACGAAAAAATTCCTCCGTTCTTGATCGGGCATAGTCCAGAACTAAAAACTACTCCAAATTAATTTTTATGAAAATAATTCATTGCAATATTTTATGCATTTATAAAATTGAAATTAATTTCAAACAATATAATACTTAAAAGTATATTCATTATTCTTTTGAAGATCAAAGCAATATTAAGCCATATGATTTTAGGCTGACTGTTAATCGCAACCTGAAATTGACTTATCCCATCCAAAAAAATTAAGAAAATACCAATTTTTTCATATCTCCCCCAATTTGTAAGTGCAACCTAAAAAAATCCTACACGGCCCCTGCTTACCCCATTTGCTCTCCCTAGACGTCGCAGTCGCATGCCCGCCCGCTCACCGCCGTGTTGGGGTCCACCCCCGTAAGAGAAGAAAATCAGATCACGTTTGGAGCTGTGCTGCTGCAGAATTTTGACTGGAAGCAGGTTGTGTACATCAAGTAGTTTCTGCTACAGTTGCTAACGCCACGCGGTATCCTACCGATGGCGGTAGCGTATCGGCTAGATGTTGACAATATCGGTCAGACCGTCTAGTCGATCGGCTAGATTGTTTAGTCGATCGCACCAGCATCTAGCCAACTACTACCGCCAGCGGTAATCTCAAGTGGTATCAGAGCCAGGTTCTCTTCGAACCGTCAGGCTATTGAAGAAGATGGAGCAGAACACAAGAATGGTTAGCATAAATGTCAAGAATTGGAATATCTGGAAGCTACGGATGGAGGATGTCTTGTATTGCAAGGATCTCTATACTCTGTGGTTAGGGAGGTCGACTACTATGTTGGATGAGCCAGAGTGGAAGAAGATGGATATAAAGGCAGTGAGATTCATTCAGTAGTGACTAGATGATTCTGTTTTCCATCATGTATTCACTGTGTCATCGGCTCTGGCTTTATTGAGAAAGCTTGAAGCGCTGTACAAGAGAAAAACAGCAGGCAACAAGACTTTCCTGATCAGAAAGCTTGTGAACTTGAAGTACAAGGAAGGTTCTCAGATGACAGAGCATCTGAACCTCGCCCAGAGCATCATCAATCAGTTGGAGACCATGAAAATCACTCTTGGAGACGAGCTGCAAGTTTTGATGATCCTTAGTTTCTTACTAGAGAGTTGGGAGACTCTTGTGGTGTCGATGAGCAATTAAGAACTTGAAGGCGTCATGACAATGAATGACGAGTTATCTGTTAAACGAAGAGCTGAGAAGGAAGTTACTCCACATCAGATGCCTTTCTCATGGAGGGAAGGGGCAGACTGGTGAAGAAAGAGTGTAAGTAAAGAGGCAACTCTAGAAGTAAGTCCAGAGGTAAGTCCAAGAAGCAGATCAAGTGCTTCTACTACAAGAAAAGGGCCATTGCGGAAAGGACTGCTACAAGATGCAGAGAGATCTTAAGGAAAAGGTGAAGGAGATGTGAGAGTCCTGTGAGGGTGCATGTGCGACCTCGATTTTGGAAGATGAGTGATTGTGCTTACACTGCAGTGAGTCTGCATGTCAGGAGTGTGTAGACACAAACTGGGTAGTGGATGGTGGTGCATCCTACCACTGCACTCCTCACAGAGATTACTTCTACTCGTATGCTGCGGTTGGCACTATCCAGATGGCAAATGTCGGTGTGTCGAAGATTGTTGGTTGTGAAGATGTCCACCTGGAGACTGATCTTGAGAAAGTTATCCCCAAGGATGTCCGACATCTTCCTGACTTGAGGATGAACCTCATCTCTGGCAGACTTGATGATGGATGCTTTACGAGCATATGAAGGGGGAGTGTTGTCTGTTGATGTTCCACCGGTGGTGGAGATGCCCCTCAGGAGATCTGACAGAGCACGAAGGCCTAGCACCAGGTATCCACCGCAAGATAATATTTTGTTAACTGATGGTGGTGAGCATGAGTCTTTTGAGGAGGCTCAGAAGGTTGAATACAAAGAGTCTTGGATAGTAGCTATGGATGAGGAGTTAGACTCGCTCCAGAAGAATGAGACCTATGATTTGGTCCGACTACCAAAGGGGAGAAAAGCTTTGAAGAATAAATGGATCTTCAAGCTGAAGATTGATGAAAGCCTCTCCCGGCCTAGGTACAAGGCAGTGTTAGTAGTCAAAGGGTTTAGTCAAAAGCATGATGTGGATTTTGATGAGATATTTTCACCAGTGGTGAAAATGTCTTTTATCAGACTGGTATTGGGATTAACTGCCTCCATGATTCTTGAGATTGAGCAGATAGATGTCAAGACGATATTTTTGCATGGAGATTTAGAGGAGGAGTTGTACATGGAGCATACTGAAGGTTTTGAATCCAAGGGGAAGGAGCATTTGGTCTGCCGACTCAAGAAGAATATGTATGGGTTGAAGCATGCACCCAAATAGTGGTACAAAAAATTTGACTCCTTTATGTTGAAGAGCAAGTTCTAGAGGACCAGGGCTGATCACCGTGTCTATTTGAAGAAGACTGAGAAGACCCTTACTGTTCTGCTACTGTATGTGGATGATATGTTGGTTGTTAGTGATGACAAGTTGAGCATTGATAAGCTGAAGAAGGAGCTTTAGCAAGTCCTTTGAGATGAAGGACTTAAGACCAGCGAAGAAGATCCTATGGATGAAGATCACCAGGGACAGAGAGCAGGTAAGTTGTGGTTATCTCAGGCTGAGTATGTGGAGAAGGTGCTGAAGAGGTTCATGATGGAGAAGGCCAAGGTGGTAGCTACTCCGTTGGGTGGACACTTCAAGCTCTCAGTGTCCTTCATCTTAGAAGGAAGTGTAGGACATGAGAGCCAAATCTCCTATGCATCTGCAGTGGGGAGTTCGATGTATGATATGGTCTGCACAAGACCAGACATAGCTTATACAGTGGGAGTAGTGAGCAGATATCTGGCAAATCCAGGGATAATCCATTGGGATGCTGTGAAGTGGATACTTTGTTATCTCATAGGTACCACAGACTTATGTTTACAGTTTGGTGTAGAATCACCGATGCTGGTTGGGTACTCTGACTCAGATATGTGAGGAGATGATTCCCAGAGGTCCACATCTGGGTATGTTGTTACTTAGGCAGGGGGAGCTATGTTGTGACAGTCGAGGTTGCAGAAGTGCGTGACACTATCGACGACGAAGGTAGAATACATTGCGCTGAAGGAAGCGTCAAAGGAGATCGTGTGGATGAATATGTTCATGCTTGAACTTGGACACCAACAAGAAGTGTTCAATGTTTACAGTGACAGTCAGAGCGCCATATTTTTGGCCAAGAATCCCGCCTACCACACCAAGACAAAGCACATTGATGTCAGGTATCACTAGATACAGGATGCTGCCGTGGAGAAGCTGATCAAGGTGGAGAAAGTCCACACGGATGAAAATCCTTCAGACATGATGACGAAGGTCGTGCCAAGGGAGAAACACGAGTTGTGCCGGTTGTTGATCGACATGAAGTCCACCTGAGGATGTCAGGTATGGGAACTCCTCTTTATGGTCTGGAGGGGGAGTTTGTTGGAGTCTACCCCCTAAAGAGAAAAAAATCAGATCAGGTTTGGAGTTGTGCTCCTGCAGAATTTTGATTGGAAGCAGACTGTGTACAACAAGTAGTTTCTACAACTGTTGTTAACGCTGCGCGTAACCTACCGCCGAAGGTAGCGTATCACCTAGACGCTGGCAATATCAGCCATATCGTCTAGTTGATCGGCTAGACCGTATAGTCGATCGGCCAGACTGTCTAGCCGATCAGCTAGACCGTCTAGTTGATTGGTTTGACACTTAAGGTTTTATCGGCTTGATGTTTGGCAAAAGGGAGATATCGCCCAACGGTAGGAGGTTACCACTGGAGTTAGGAGGTTACCGTTGGCGGTAGCAGTTGGCTACATGTTGAGGGTGATCGACTAGACAAATCTGCTTGAAGGGCTTAATCGGCTTGATGTCTACCGCAGCGCGGTAGCTAACATCTGGCGGTAGCGGACGAAAATAGTTTCGTTAATCTTGTGATTTCAGCCGTCGGATCGTCTTGGAACTTGATCTAAGGGTTCAGATAGATTTCACCCTTTTGCCCTAAATAAACAGAGGTTTCTCCCAACATCAATTATTCCCTATTTCAGAGTCGTCATTTGCGTAGAAAGAGAAAGTCACGAGGTCTTGATGCTATTGATGTCGGAGGAGTTCTTCAAAGGGAAGAACATTTTTCTCACATCCAGTTGGTGTCTTCGTCTTCACTGCAAGAGTTTTTTCAAGCCTTGTCTTCGTTTTTAAAGTTGTTTCCTTTTTCTTGAAGAGAAGTCTTTCACCGGGGAGTTGAAAGGGGATTTGTTTTTTGTGAATCTAAAGAGGATTTCTAAGTTGGGCAAACCTAGATTTCTTGTTTTGTAATCCTTATTTCTAGAGTAGATTTTTCGTGTGCCCCGCCCCGTGTTATTTTCCTCATTGTTTTAGAGAGTTTTCCACGTAAATTTTGGTGTCCGATGTGGTTGTTATTTTTCGGTGTTGCCGTTGCCGATGTGGTTGTTATCTTCTTGGGTGCCCGGTTTGTGCAAAGTGGATCATATCCCAACACACAGCACATCTGCGCGCAAGCCCGACGCCGACCTCTTAGCCCGTTGTCGCCGACCTTCATCTGCTAGCTCAGGCGAATCTCGTGAGCTCACCACCCCAGTATTTATCTCTTTTAGATTGATTTATCTTCCATTAAGTCAAAGGTTTTCGTTTTAGTCCTTTGTATACCCTTTAACATGGTTTATCTCATTTAGCAGGATTTATCTCCATTCAAACTAGTTGTTTCTTGTAACTCGTGTATTCTACAAGATATTTAATCTTGTAATATATGATTAGTATTAATTTAACATTTTGGGTTACAGATAAGTTATTAAAATTTTCAGGTTGTGGTTAACAATGAGATCAAACAAGTCAAATTCAAATTGCAGTTAACAATCACCTTATTTTATTGCAGCTATCTAAATTCTATAGATTAATTCATTAAGATTGATTATGTTGCATTATTGTGCTACATAATCAAGTTTTCAAAGACGTCATTTGCGGCAAACGCCACCGTCGGGCGGGTAAACAAACGCCCGGCGGTGGCGTTTGCCGCGTTTGCACCCGCCGCGTCATGGAAAAAGAAGTAAAACGAAGCTTTTCGAGCCCCGCCTCCTCCCCTCCGGTCCCAACCCCCCCGCAGGTGCCGCCCGCCACCACCGCGCCAAATAAAGCCTAAGTATACCCATCATTCAAAGACGTCGTTATTCATATTTTTACGGTCAATGTAATAATACTTCGGAGAGATAATGGTCCTTCTAGCAGTGAATCAAGATGAATGCATATTGTTGGTAATGAGTAGATTTGATGATTAATTCTCCTGAGTCTCATGAGATCACATCGTACACTTCGTCATCATGTATTTACAACTCAAATCTCTAAACATTAACCAAGTCTGATCCAAAAAGACACGGTGACTTATTATCGGCCCGTTAAAACCTACTTACCCGTGTGCCGACCGGTCCGCTAATACTCTCCGTCTAACCGATAGCCTGTACATCCCGAGATTGCATGGTGATTCACTCGGCACATGTAACGATATATTCATCCCGGCCATCTAGCCATCTATATATCTTGATTCCTTTTCATCGAGCATTATGTGGCTGATTCATCTTTCCCGTATTCTCTCTCTCCATTCCCGCCTCTCTACCTTTCTACGCTTCTCTCCTCTTTCTCTTTGCCCCTCTTCTTACAAAGGATCATCTCCCTCGTGCTATGAATCGCTCACCGAAAACTCCACTTATATACTGCTCCTCTCTGAGACGCTACCAACTAATTAGTGGAGCTTATAATCTTGTTTTCATTAAGCTTGTTCTTTCCACTACTTCCCACTTCATTCCGAGGGTAGGCGCATTATCTATCATTTATAGGAAAAAAATTTTGGTGCAACGAGCCTGCACAGCTCTGTGCACGCAAATAAATAGCGTCATTTTTAAAGCGGGGCCCGCTCACGAAAACTTTCGTTTTCCGCAAAAAAAAAATGCTCCAGTTTTTCCCTTCTTCCCGGTCCACTGGCTTCCTCTAGGGTTTCATTGAAGTTAAAAAAATTGTATTCCGCCTCGCCTTCCCCGCTTCGCATCGCCTGCTTCCCCTAGGGTTTCTTCGACATTACAAAACCTATCCACCGGGCGTCGGAGGAGGCGCTTCCTCATTCCGACAAACTACTCTGTGCTTCTTCTCGTTGCTCCATCGCCACATTTTTAAAATGGCAGTACCTGGAAAAGCTTCGAGCAAAGAAATGGACAATGTAAGTGAAATATTCTCCTGCTGCAGGCTTTCCTTTTTAAAATCTTCAAAATTTTCGCAGTTTCATGCACAGCTCTATGCACTCAAAAAGCTTACAGTTACTGGTACATTACGACTGTAATAGTTTCATAGTGCACAACAAAATTTATAGTTACAGCCGTAATTTACATTTTACTGGTAAATTACGGCTGTAACAGTTTCATAGTGCACAACAAACTTTATAGTTACAGCCGTAATTTACATTTTACTTGTAAATTACGCCTGTAATGTTACATAGTGCCCATTATACTTTACAGTTACTGCTCGGTTTACTTTTCAAAATGGCTTAATGTTCAAATTGCCTATTGTTCAATTGTCAGCTTGATGGTGAGAACTCTTCAAATAATTTGGCCGATGCTGAAAAAGTTTCCAGTCAAGTCGACAATGTAAGTGAAGAACTATATTGGATTTTTCTATTACGACAATTGTCATTACAACTGTAATTCTTCTATTAATACAACTTTAATGTTAAATTACAGCTGTAATGTTACCTTATAGCCGTAATGTTTTTTTGATTATATCCATATTCTTTGGTTTTCTTACTTTGACAGATTGATGTTTCGTTTCCAATTATGCAATCTGAGCCGGAGGCATACACAATGTATTGCAATATGCCCATAATGTTGGATTTAGTGTGCGTAAACAACACATATTATATTGGACACATACCAGTATTATTAAGGGAAGAAGTTTTAGTTGCTCAAAAGCCGGACATAAAAATATTAAGAGATTAGAAAATGTGAGCAGAAAGTATCATAAGTTGGATACCAGAACGGGATGCTTGGCATGTATATACTTTACTGCAGATGAAAATGGAAAAAATTGGTATGTTTCAAAATTTGTGGAGGAACATAATCACCCACTAGCGTCAAAAAATGACAACCATTTGTTGAGGTCAAATCGCAACATTTCCAACGTTCAGGCAAGCTTGCTTAAAAATATGACAGGAGCGGGGATTAGGACAATTGATGCATTTAATTTTTTAGCCAAAGAAGTTGGAGGTGTTGAGAACGTTGGTTTTTGTAAGCATGGTGCATATAACTACGTTGAAAGAGAGAGGAAGGCACTAATAGAAAGTGGAGACGCTGATAGCTTGTTGAAAATGTTACAAAATCGGCAATTGAAAGATGATATGTTCTCATATGATGTCCAAACAGATGAGCAAAATCAGCTTATTAGTTTCTTTTGGAGGGGGGTGGGGTGAATAAAGGCCTTTTTGAAAATATGATTTTTACTTAAGAATTTTAAAACAACTTTTACTTTTCTAAAAGTTACTTATAAAAATTTCAAACTAATGTAATTTTTAAAATAAATTCAAACACAAATTTTTAAGTTAAATATTAAACAACCATATTTGCAATTAAAGAAAAAGTCATAACTTTATAATTATGAAAATCACATACAAATAATATGATCTTAACAATGCTTAAGATCAATGCACAAATATGATAATAACCCTTTTACAATTTGTGTTTACCAATCCTTCTCCCAAGGATCGGAAGGCTATCACTTGTCTCTCTCTAGACCAAGCCCAAGTCTATCCTCTAGATCTACCCAAGATCTAGACGTAGCACACAAGGCCACGATTTCCCACCAAGCCACGCAAGGACTTGGACGCTCCACACAAGGAAGTGATTTTCCCCTAAGCCACGCAAGGACTTAGACGTCACGCACAAGGAGATGATTTCCCTACCAATACAAAATGAAATGTATATAAATGAAAATAAATATGAAAAGAACAACTCCCTAGAAATTCATATCTCTGAAAGGAAGGTTGAAGCCTCGAGATGATCGTTGATGAAGAAGCGCGCCCGATCTCGTCTTCAATCTCAAACCTTCTAAGCACAAATGGGAGTTGATGAGGTTCTGGAGCTCTCTGGTTCGTATGCACTCAGGAAGGGACTTGAAATTGTCAATGCTTGGAATGCACGAACAAAAAGAGCCAATATATAGAAATTCGCTGTCGCCTGGGCGACATCGACTGTCAGAATTTCCGACAGCGCTAAACTGCCGCTCGTAGTGCTGTCGTGCGGGCAGTTGTTGTAACCTCCGAGCTGTCGCCTGGGCGATATCGATGTCGAATTTCCGATAGTGCAAAACTGCCGCTTGTAGTGCTGTCGTGCGGGCAGTTGCTGTAACCTCCGAGCTGTCGCCTGGGTGACATCGATGTCGAATTTCCGACAGCGCAAAACTGCCGCTCGTCGTGTTGCTGTGGGGGAAGTTGTTGTAACTTCTCTGCTGTCGCCTGGGCGACATCAGTTGTCGGAAAATTCCGACAGTGAAAATTTCATACTCTCAAATTGAGCTCCAGCAGAATTGTGAACATCTCATACCTATTACCTGCACACCATTAATAAAAATAGAATCAAATACAAACGGGACTTTGTTATTATCAAACCGGAAGAGTATGAAACGCATGCTCCAACAATCTCCCCCTTTTGATAATAACAAATTCGTATAAAAAGAAATCATGTCTATTTAGGTTGTTGATTTTAACATATGGTGTGTGCACAAAAAATACCATGATATATTCCTCTTAAGAGTAATCTCCCCCTAGATGAAAGCTCCCCCTAAATGTTATAGTAAATTGAAATGATGTATTGTTTAGGTTGATTATTTAGGTGTAATAGTTCTTTGATTTCTTGAATATACTATAATTCTCCCCCTTTTGGTATTAGCAAAAGGTAATATGAAATGAATGAGTAGTTCTAAAGGGAAGAGATAGGATGGAGAAAATAAGAGTAAGCGGAAGCACTTGTTGGGAAAATGATTGAAGATCGTGAAGTAATAGTAATATGTCATAGTATTGAATAAACTCATGAATAGGCGGTATAGCCATATGAAGTAATAAAATAAAATAACTTAAAAATGATTAAGGTCATTTGAAAGTATCATGAAAAGACACAATTGTGTATAGAAATTTGGAATATTTTCGATCCAATTCTCATGAGATGAATGTTTATGTAACATAATGATGTGTACAAGTGATACTTAGATCAAACATATGAAGTTATTTAATGTACATGATCATTGGAATAGAGAACATAATATAAGCATATAAAGACAACTTTGACCTTGAAGAGATAGCATAATAAGAAAAGAATACCATTTTTCTTTTGCACAAGACACTTTACAATTCTTTCCAAGGTGCTTAACCTCACAATGCTTATTAAGACTTATCAGGAGGGTAAGTAGTGCTTGGTGGAGTATCCTTGTCTTTAATTTAAATGCCCTTTTTTTGTGATCACATATTTTGTGATATCTTATTTTCGAGATATTTATAATTTTTTTATTGACCAAGGATCTCCGAATTAACTTGAATCGCAAAAGATGGTGTATATTTTGTTGTGCTAACAAATCAAGGTGGAAAGTAGTATTTATGAAGTGCTATTGTATTATGTTAAAGCGAATATGATTCATGTATATATTAAATAGAAAGACATATGTATGGATCAAAAGAAGTGAACGTGATAGTTCATTATTATATATAAACAATTTCTCATACTTAGAGGCATGCGAAAACAATTTCCAATAGTCTAAACAACAAAGTAGGAGTGTCAATACGATGATAGATTGGAAATGAAATCATATAATCATGTAATAGCCATTTTTAAAAAAAAACACATGGTTTGGCATCAATTCATGAGTTGTAGCATTAATAAAGACATATAATTATTGGAAAACATCAAAGGGACCAAAAACTGAAGATTAAGCAAATCGGGAGCTGTCAGAAATTTCCGACAGTCACTGTCGCCTGGACGACAGCTAAAATTATAAATACGGCTTAAAATGAGTCAAACCCTATTGTGCATTATTTTCTGGACTGAAGGGCGAGAGGAAGCTGTCGGAGTTCGGCGACAACCCTAGATTTAAGGTATGGGGTTTTTGATTTTGAAGTTTTTGATTCAAAATTTTTTTAGAGATTTGTGATTTTGGAAAGGAGAGAAGATGAAAAATGTGTTTTTCATTTTACCTTTGATGAATGGTGTAGATCTTTGAAGTTTTGTGTAGAAAAGGTGTAGATCTAGTGTAAATCAAGTGGATCTTGTTTGGATGTTGTGATTTTTAGGGTTTAAGTTTTTTTTTGATACATTGTTTAATTTCAAAAACTGAAGCTTGTTCTTTGAAGAAGGTTGAAGAAGATGAATAGTAATGGATATGTGTGAAGATGTGGTTTGTTCTAGAAAAATTTTTTTGTTAACTTGATTATGAAATATAGCTTGATTTTGAGTAGATCTGGAAGTGTAGTTGAAAAATTTAAAGAAAAGTTCACTGTTGTACTGTCGGAATTTTCCGACAGTCAATGTCGCCTGGGCGACATCGTTCCAGTGCACAGAACTTGTTTAATTCATTTTTGTTATGTTATGTTTGCATAATGGCTTCCAGTTCTAAGGCACGAAGGAGTACGTCTGAAGATGCGCATAGTTCGTATCAAGTTTACCCTGGGATTGAGAAAGCTATAATTGGAGTAGCAAAATATGTAGAATTTGATTCTCCGAAGCACGATCATATCTATGATCGTCTTGCGAATGCAGGTATAATTTCAGTAATCACAGCAGATACGTTCTCATCCTTTTTGATTCGAGAATTAAATAATCATTTGGAAGACCCGAGTTATACCGAATTGGATGGGGGAGTGAGATCTAGAATCCAAGGTCAACAAGTGGAAATAACACATGTTGATCTTAGAGAGGAATTCGGTCTTCTTATGAGTGAACATATGCCTGATATAGTAGAGAGCTATAGAAAGGATAGAGATTGGACCCTTGTAAACATGAGTTTACATGGAAGTCAAAATAAGACCCTAATCACTGAAGTTTCGTCACTCACTCCGGATGCATATTTAGTCCAAGATATATTAAGGAACTCGGTTATGTTAAAGAGTGGAGATACAAGGAGTATCACGGCACAGTTGACGCTGATTACATACTTTATTATGGAGGAGGAACCTTTTGATGTAGCGGACTTCATCCTTTCCCAGATTCGGTATGCTTTAAGATTAAAACATCCAAAATGGGTGAAGATTCATACTTTGCCAATGGGGGCAATAATTCAACGTATACTATATAAGAAGTATGAATGGATAGTTCAAGATTCGTACTTTGATGATTGTTTTCCTGAGATATACTATACGGGAACTATGAGAGTGAAGAATACTCAGAAAAAGCCTCATCCTAGAATTGAGATTAGAGAGCCTACAATTCCTAGGGGAGGATCACTACGAGAGTCTATAGATGATCTGCGTGATTCCTTTGAGGATCACAAGAAGAAAGTGAAGAAAGATCGTAGTAGAATGCAGAAGTTTATGAAATTTTTGGTGAAAGGTTTGAAGTTAAAGCCTACTCCGGAAGAAGCGGCCAAATGGCAAATTCCAGATGAAGAACCGCCACGCCAATCGGTGAGGCAGACTCGACGTGGTAAGGCCGTAAGACGAGGACCTTCAGAAGACTGTCCAGAGAGCAGCGGGGCTGGTTATGAGGATTCTGAGTAGTTATCATCAGGGTGCTGCTTCTGAATGACGTCGGAATTTTCCGACATCCACTGTCGCCTGGGCGACAGTGAATTTGCCTAGATTTCATTTTCTGTTATCTGAACTTGATCCTATGTGAATTTCTACTATTTGTTGTGAAACAATTTTATGTAATATTAATTATGTGTGAGTTTTTCTTAAGTAATTCAAATTCTATGGTTTGATTTAAAATTTAGTCTTTCTTTTTAAAATGTATAGGTTTTGTGATATTTTTTTTAAATTTTATAGGTCATAAGTAGTGATATAATCATTGTGAAATGTCTAGGATTCCCAATTCTAGCCTAAGCATAGAAAAACGGGAATCCGGTAATGGTTTAGTGAATATATCCGCTAGTTGATTATCCGTGCCTATAAATGAAATTTTTATGTGGTTATTTTTAATATGATCTCTAATAAAATGATGTCTCACATCAATATACTTAGACCTTGAATGATGGGCCGGGTTGTATGTTAAATCAATTGCACTTTTATTATCACACCATAATTCAATAGTTTGTTGTTTAATATTAAAGTCTTCTAAAATTTGTTTCATCCAAAGAGCTTGTGCACAACAACTACCAAGTGCGATGTATTCGGCCTCGGTGGTTGAGAGGGCAACATAATTATGTTTCCTACTCGACCATGAAATGAGTGAAGGGCCTAAAAAGTGACAAGTGCCACTAGTGCTTTTCCTATCTAGTGAACAACCGGCATAATCAGAATCAGAGTAGCCAAACAGAGTAAAATCATCGCTATGAGGATACCATAAACCAAGTTTAGATGTGCCAATTAAATATCTAAAAATTCTTTTTACCGCTTTTAAATGTGATTCTTTGGGAAAGGCATGAAATCTAGCACATAAACAAACTGAAAACATAATATCCGGTCTAGAAGCAGTTAAATATAAAAGTGAACCTATCATGCCTCTATATAAAGTTTGATCTATTGATATTCCATTTTCATCTTTTCCTAATTTTAAAGATACACTCATAGGAGTATTTGCTTGTTTGAGATTTTCAAATTGATACGCGAAAAATGGTATATACGCAAGTGCACGTGTCGGATCAAGTAATAAAGTTTGAGTAAAGATCGTTCCCTCGGAGAAGTGATTAATCTAACGCTTGCAAGTAATAGCTACACCGTTTTTTTAAATCCAAGTAGATTAAATGAAGTGATTATGAAAAGTAATAAGAACTCTAAAGAAGATTTAAACTAAAGAAAGTATTCAAAATACTTTTTACCAATTGGAAAGGAAGTAGTCTTGTATAATGATTTCCTACGACGATTATGATGAATGTTCGAATCCTTAATATTTTATTTGAATGCTTTACGAGTTTCTTTCAACAAATTAAACGGAGACAATCGTATCTCTCGATAACGGAGATCTCAATATCCTAGATTCCCCTAGTTATCTCTAACATAAGAGAAGTGAAGAATGTTGTGCAAAATACAACCGTAGTAGCAAGCAAGAAAAGGAAATCTCTTTCACTTTCCCCAACTAGAATGAGATTATGAAACGCTTTCACTTCTCCTCTCTCGACTCTCGAAGTGATGCGCAAAATAAAGAAATCTGGATTAAAGATTTACAACGCTCCTCTCTCGACTCTCGCGGTGTAAATGATAGAACTTTTCCTAGCACTACGTTCCTCCTCTCTCGACTCTCGGAGCGCAATAGTAGATCAAATTCATTGTCCAAAATTTCAGAAACAACTTCATGACTCAATAAAGAACACTCATTCAAACAATCGTAAAAGTTAAGTAGAAAACTTCATCAAAACATACGTAGTACTTTCACCACACAAGACTAAACGAAATTAGTTCATAACTGAGATAGAATTCCGCAAGATTAGAGAGATCTTACAAGGCATGGCTGCTTAGAGATCTAAACGCTGCAGGAATTTTTACTTGAACTTGTGCAGAACCTCCTTGATGAAGATCCGATGCAGCCCCCTTCTTCTTCCTCACGCCAACCTTCTTCAATAATGATTCCCTCCTTTTTCCTCTCTCCCGCTCACTTTAGAAGTCGTACGCCCCCCTTAGAGACCTCAAATGGCCGAATAGATGCGTCCCTTGGCTGTCGTAACTGCCCAGAACTGCTTAATTTCGAAATGGATATTTCAGTTTCCGCCGAAATGTTGTAACATTTTTTCTGAACTGTAGGAATATGTTATAACATATTTCAGACTGCACTAAATATGTTGTAATATTTTGTTCTGCACTGCAATAATATGTTGTAACATATTTCCCATACTCCAAATATGCATAACTCTTGTCCGTTCAAACTAGGTGCCATTGGAATTTCTGTTCAAAAGCATGTGAAAATGACGATAATACCCCGAACTTGATCCAAATAACAAATTACTCATATTTAATATATTCTTAGCAAATATATATAATAAAAGGGTACAAAATATGAGTAAAAATACTTCTTTGTGAGAAGTTATCATACCCCCACACTTAGCTCTTTGTTAGTCCCGAGCAAAGATATATCATTAAAACTAATTGAATGAGTGAATATCTATCAACACATAAATTTGGGTCTCCTTACCCTTAAACATATTTAATCAAGAATTCTCAAGTAATTCACATTAATAGTTGGTAGACATGTCAATCATTAAAATTTCAAAAATGCATAAATCCATTAGTTTGATAAAAGTAAAAGTTCAATTATGATTTCCTAGTGTTGTGTGTGCTATTCCTTAAAATCATTCACTCTGAAACAACTTAACTCATTAGACTTTCTCATAATTGGAAAAGATAAGAATAATCTGAGTCTTTGATTTGGCTTCCACAAGAGTTTAGTAGTTCAATTTGAATAGAAATCATAAGGACTTGTAGTAGGAGCCACTTTGGCTTGGTAAGGAACTTAAGGATGGATTTTGATAGTGGAAGAAATTTTCCTAGTTAAAATTCTTAATAACTCTCCATACTTTGAGGTTTATTAATCATCATACTCTTTTTTTATGTTCATAGTTGGGATCATTCCAAGAAGGTGTACGCATACTTAGGCCACATATCACTATGTCATTATACCATTTTTTTCTTTTTATTTATGAACATAGTTGGGATCATTCCAAGTAAGTGCACACATACTTAGACCACATATCACTATGACACACATTTTGTTTTTTTTTTCTTTTATTAAACACCCAAAGTTGGAAAATTTACTAAGAAATAACTAGTAAAGTTTATAGGGAAATTGTGTATAGTCAATGTGTATCAAAATGGCAAAGCTCAAGCACAAAACTTTAGGGATAATCAAAACAATTGTAGGCTTTATGGTACAAAATTATCAAAAGGTGTCCTTAATCATTTTTATCAATTAACTACATACACTCAATGTCTTAGCTTACAACATTGACTCAGTTCTTGCTCACCCCTCCACAATATGTTTGGAAGTTAATAAAGTTATTTTGTAGGGAGTAAATCATTGTTTAATGAATATTGTGCATAGAGGAAATACATAATGGAACTCTAACATATCTTACTAACTTCTAATGCAGAAATCTAAATTTTTAGGAATGACAAGTCTACCAATTAAAATGAATTGCATAACTTGAAATAAGAGTAAGGTTCCACAAATTATTATGCAATAAACTATCCATCACCCAATCGGTGGAGGTTACTCTCATACCCCCACACTTAAGCTTTTGGTAGTCTCTAGCAAAAAAAAATTTTTTTTTAGAATGGGTACAGTAAATCATATTTGAATAAAAAAAATTTAATCATTCAAAATAAGAACTGAATATAAATACTCCCCTGAAATTAACAATCTGAAGCTTCTTCACATCTCTTCTTTTTACATGCTCAGGAGGCAAAATAAGATCAAATATTTAGATGATAAGCCCAAATAAAGTGTACCTGCAGTGATGAGCTCCAACAAACAAGGAAATATAGAGAAACAAAAATAAAATTCAACTAAATAAACCAGACTTGGAAAAAAAATAAAATGCAGGAAAAATAAGATAACTACTGGGTTTATTCTCTTCCCAGCATGACTTATTTAGGGCTTAAAATATTCTAGATTATTGGCCTGTGAAAGATAAAGTGAACAGGTAACTGCCTTAATATCCGTTGCGGTAATGTGTACCGATATGGAGATAACACAGTTACTCCCTCTCCTGAATAATAATACCTGAACTTCACAGGTAAGGGAAATAGAAAGTAAGAAAAGGAGGAGGAGGTCTGCTCCTCACTCATCTCATCAAAATATATATCCTTGTCTAGCAAGGTGTCATCGTCCTTAGGGACAATACATGGGGAGAAAGCAACACGTAGAGCTGCCTCGATGAAGGAGGGATCAACCTCCTCACAAAAGAGGATGCTCACCACATCAAATTGAGCTTGTCGCTCCCTATCCTCCTGATGCACCTGCGACTCATCAACTTGCATAGACTCAGATGGCGAAGGGGGTTTAGGAAATAAATTAGAAGAAAGACTTAAATAATTGAAAACTAGGGGAGTGGTCCCGGTCTCACTCTCAACAGGCTCCAAAGTACGTACACTGTTGTTAACATCCAAGGCAAGGCAAGAGATGTCAGAGAGTATAGGAGTTACGCAAGCGACATGGGCATCATCAATGAGCGAGGAAGTGGATACTTCCTCAATCAGTGAGATGTCCTCGTCAAACTTTTGTGACTCGACTATAATCTCTGTAACCTCGCCTTGCTGGATGGCTACAACAGTATCGAAGGAAATGGGTGCAGAAAGTTTATGCAATGGAGGAACTGTGTCAAACACAGTATCAGAGAATATACAGATTGGTTCCTCCTGGGGTGAATCCAAAAGAGATGATGAATGCGTAGGGAGAGGAGGTTTCATTATGTCATTGCACCAACCATCGAAAATTATGATAGGAATATCCGCAACACTCCCTCGTAGACAAGGTGGTACTACGTATATATCATCATGGGTAGAATGAACGCCGAAATGAGAAGAGGATGACACGATTCGAATAGCTGGCTCATCCTCCTCTTCCCTTTTACGTTGAAATGCAATGCAATCTTTTAATGCGTGATCGGTGCTATGACAAAACAAGCATTGTTTCTCATTTCTTCTCGGCCTTTGAGGGGTCGGGCTGAAATAAGGGAACGATATTTGTTGTGGATGTGCATAATTATAAGAATTAGGCTCGACATATGACGTATCATAGGATATTGGTGCCACATAGGGTGAGTCATATGAAATATAACTACGGTCTCCAATATAACATTCATCACTATTATGATTATAAGACCCGCACCATCGACATTGAGAATAAGAAAACATGATTTGTAGGGGTGGATTCACAAATTGAAATGATGCATAAATTATCTGTATAAATACAAAACCACTATGAAGACCCGCTTAGAAAATTTTAAATAACAATGAAAATGGAATTAAAAAAAAACGACTTCAAAATTAATTTATCTAATAGAAAAACTAAAACTTGAGCTCTAAATACTCAGGTTCACTAATATTGCAAGAAAAACACTAGATTCGCCGCACTTCCCCGGCAACGGCGCCAAAAACTTGATACGCGAAAAATGGTATATACGCATGTGCACGTGTCGGATCAAGTAATAAAGTTTGAGTAGAGATCGTTCCCTCGGAGAAGTGATTAATCTAACGCTTGCAAGTAATAGCTACACCGTTTTTTTAAATCCAAGTAGATTAAATGAAGTGATTATGAAAAGTAATAAAAACTCTAAAGAAGATTTAATCTAAAGAAAGTATTCAAAATACTTTTTACCAATTGGAAAGGAAGTAGTCTTGTATAATGATTTCCTACGACGATTATGATGAATGTTCGAATCCTTAATATTTTATTTGAATGCTTTACGAGTTTCTTTCAATAAATTAAACGGAGACAACCGTATCTCTCGATAACGGAGATCTCAATATCCTAGATTCCCCTAGTTATCTCTAACATAAGAGAAGTGAAGAATGTTGTGCAAAATACAACCGTAGTAGCAAGCAAGAAAAGGAAATCTCTTTCACTTTCCCCAACTAGAATGAGATTATGAAACGCTTTCACTTCTCCTCTCTCGACTCTCGAAGTGATGCGCAAAATAAAGAAATCTGGATTAAAGATTTACAACGCTCCTCTCTCGACTCTCGCGGTGTAAATGATAGAACTTTTCCTAGCACTATGTTCCTCCTCTCTCGACTCTCGGAGCGCAATAGTAGATCAAATTCATTGTCCAAAATTTCAGAAACAACTTCATGACTCAATAAAGAACACTCATTCAAACAATCGTAAAAGTTAAGTAGAAAACTTCATCAAAACATACGTAGTACTTTCACCACACAAGACTAAACGAAATTAGTTCATAACTGAGATAGAATTCCGCAAGATTAGAGAGATCTTACAAGGCATGGCTGCTTAGAGATCTAAACGCTGCAGGAACTTTTACTTGAACTTGTGCAGAACCTCCTTGATGAAGATCCGATGCAGCCCCCTTCTTCTTCCTCACGCCAACCTTCTTCAATAATGATTCCCTCCTTTTTTTCTCTCTCCCCCTCACTTTAGTAGTCGTACGCCCCCCTTAGAGACCTCAAATGGCCGAATAGATGCGTCCCTTGGCTGTCGTAACTGCCCAGAACTGCTTAATTTTGAAATGGATATTTCAGTTTTCGCCGAAATGTTGTAACATTTTTTTCTGAACTGTAGGAATATGTTTTATCATATTTTGGACTGCACTAAATATGTTGTAATATTTTTTTCTGCACTGCAATAATATGTTGTAACATATTTCTCATACTCCAAATATGCATAACTCTTGTCCGTTCAAACTAGGTGCCATTGGAATTTCTGTTCAAAAGCATGTGAAAATGACGATAATACCCCGAACTTGATCCAAATAACAAATTACTCATATTTAATATATTTTTAGCAAACATTTAGCAAATATATATAATAAAAGGGTACAAAATATGAGTAAAAATACTTCTTTGTGAGAAGTTATCACAAATCCAAATCGTTTTAAAACATCATGAATATATTTTGATTGGTTAATAAAAACTCCATCATGTTTTTGAACAATTTGAAATCCTAAGAAATATTTTAATTCTCCTACCATACTCATCTCAAATTCACTTTCCATCATTTTTACAACATAATTACACAACTCTTCATTAGTGGCTCCAAAAATAATATCATCAACATAGATTTGTAAAACAATTAAATCATCATATACTTCCTTAATGAAGAGTGTACAATCAACATCACCCATTTTAAAACCATTTTGTAATAAATATATAGTCAATCTATCATACCATGCTCGTGGTGCTTGTTTTAAACCATACAAAGCTTTTAACAATCTGTATACGCGATTAGGAAATTTTTCATTGACAAATCCTGAGGGTTGTTCAACATAAACTTCTTCTTTAATCAACCCGTTTAAAAATGCAATTTTAATATCCATTTGCAATAATTTAAACCTTTTATGACTAGCAAATGCAACAAAAATTCTAACTGCTTCCAAACGTGCTACAGGTGCAAATGTTTCATCAAAATCTACCCCTTCAATTTGATTATATCATTTCGCTACAAGCCTAGCTTTGTTTCTAGTGACCCTAGAGTCACTATCTAATTTGTTTTTGAAAATCCATTTGACTCCTACCACAGGATGATCACTAGGTCGATCTACAAGAACCCAAACTTTATTTCTTTCAAATTGGTTAAGTTATTCATTCATAGCTAGAAACCAAGATTCATCATTTAAAGCGGTGGCAACATCTTTTGGTTCTATATTTTAGACAAAACATAAATTTGAAAAACTTTCATGTAAACTAGAACGTGTGCGTACCCCACTTAATGGTTCTCCAATAACAAGTTCTTGCGGATGATCTTTTGAGAACCTTAGCTCGGTTGGAGGTACATATCCTTGTTCTTCTTCTTCACCATCTTTTTCATCTTCTTTCTCTACTTTTTCTTCATCATTATCATCATCATTTTTCTTCAGATTTTGTTCCATATCTTCTTCATTTTTCTCATTACCTGCAACTTTAGTATTTTCTACACAAGAAACGTTTTCATCAAATTTTACATGAATAGATTCTTCAACCACTTTAGTACGTTTATTATAAACTCTATAGGCCTTGCTAGTTGAAGAATAACCAATGAAAATTCCTTCATCACATTTTTCATCAAATTTGCCTAAGTTATCTTTTGTATTCAGAATAAAGCATTTACAACCAAAAACTTTAAAGTAAGATACATTCAGTTTTCTTTGAAAATAAATTTCATAAGGAGTTTATTGTAATGTGGGACGAATCATGACACGATTAATAATATAGCATGCAGTACTAACGGCTTCGGCCCAAAAATATTTTGGCAATTTAAATTCACAAAGCATAGTACGTCCTAATTCTTGAAGTGTTCTATTTTTCCTCTCCACTACACCATTTTGCTGTGGTGTGCGTGGAGCGGAAAATTCATGTTTTATCCCAAATTCATTACAATATGAAATAAATTTTTCATTATCAAATTCTCCTCCATGATCTGATCTAATGCATTTTACTTTTAAATCAAGTTCATTTTGAATACGTGAAATTTGTTTTACAAATTCATCAAAAGCATCAGATTTTGAATTTAAAAACAATGTCCAACAAAATCTAGAATAATCATCAATAATAACAAACGTATATTTTCTACCTCCTAGACTTTGTGTAGAAATTGGACCAAACAAGTCCATATGTAATAAATGTAAAGGTCTAGTAGTAGAAATAACATTTTTGTTTTTAAAAGATGATTTTGTAAACTTTTCTTTTTGGCATGGTGAACAAAATGAAGAAAGCTTTCCATTCAAATTTGGTAAACCTTTTATAATTTTATTTTTAGAAAGCTTTACTATGCGTTTGGCACTAGAATGTCCTAGTCTCCTATGCCATAATTCAAGTTCATCATTCTTTGAAATAAAACATTTAAGTGTAGAATGAGATAAATCATGAAAAGTGATTGTATAGACATTGTTTATTCTTGGTGCAGTAAGTACGATTTCGTTTGTTTTAGAATCAATAATTTTGCAAAGGTTTGAGCTAGAATCAAATAGAACATTTAGATTTTTATCACATAGTTGACTAATAGAAATTAAATTATGTTTCAAACCTTTAACATATAAAACATTTGAAATTTTAAATTCTTCGTTACCTACTACTCCAATGCCTTTGACTTTACCCTTGCCATTATCTCCAAACGTCACTGTTCCACCTTTCTTCATCTCCAGGCTAAGAAACTTTGATTTATCGCCCGTCATGTGTTTTGAACATCCAGAGTCCAAATACCACACGTCTTCCTTGTTCCTAGCCTGCACGCACACCTAAAAAGATGATGAGAATAAAGATTTGGTTACCCAAGTGGTCGATCCCATGGTATAGGTGGACGCCTTAGGTACCCAGATTTGTTTAACATTAACTTTTCCTTTCTTCCAACATGAGCCCGAGATGTGACTAAATCGATGACATTTGGCACACACAATGAATGGTGAAGAACCATTTTTCAATGGTTTCTCTGGACTCTTGCTGGTGGAAACATCTTTATGTGTGGACTTAGAAAAATTTTCATTTTGAAAAATAGGTTTTCTGAACCTGGAGCTGTCGCTGGTTCCGACAGCAGCTGTCGGAAATTTCCGACAGCTTCCAGAGCTTCCAGAAACGTATCCTAGCCCAAATTTTGCTGTCCCATGGCATTGGTTGGCTAAAAGCATATCCAGAGATTTTTTTCCAACACCAAATTTTCCAATTGCCATGTTCAACTCATTTACTTTGGACTTTAAAATTGAATTTTCTTTTACTATCATGCCACATCTATTTGTAACACTTTTCTTATAATTCTCTAATTGAGAATGAGAGATTTTAACAACTTTTTCTAAATCCTTTTTCTCTTTTAGAAGTTGATCAATTTTTTGATCGGACTTAGAAATAGTGTTTTCAAGTTCTTTTATCCTTGTCGAAGAGTGATCACACTCTTGACAAATTTCCTTCTCGTTCCCAATAGATTTCAAATCATTTGATAACTTTTTATTTACTTTCAAAAGAACTTTGTTTTTGTACAACCCCGATATTCGCCGAGTATACTCCCTAAGGCTCATTGGAGCATCATGGTAGCATCGACCCAAGCAGGAAGGAAGGTAGAGGCAAGGGGGACGAGCGGTGAGGGAGGAAGCCTCCCGCTTGCCTGGCCTACATAGGGGAGCGAGAGGTGGAGGGACAAGACCCCACCCCTAGGGGGGCGAGCCCGGGCTGCTGCCCGGGGGCTCGCCCCGCTCCCAGCTAGGGGGGCGAGCCCGGGCTGCCGCCCGGGGGCTCGCCCCCGCTCCCACCAAGGGGGGGCGAGCCCGGGCTGCTGCCCAGGGGCTCGCCCCCGCTCCCAGCTAGGGGGGCGAGCCCGGGCTGCTGCCCACGGGATCGCCCCCGCTCCCAGCTAGGGGGGAGAGCCCGGGCTGCTGCCCAGGGGCTCGCCCCCGCTCCTAGCTAGGGGGGCGAGCCCGGGCTGCCGCCCGGGGGCTCGCCCCCGCTCCCACAAAGGGGGGCGAGCCTGGGCTGCTGCCCAGGGGCTCGCCCTCGCTCCCAGCTAGGGGGGCGAGCCCGGGCTGCTGCCCAGGGACTCGCCCCCGCTCCCGGCTAGGGGGGCGAGCCCGTCCTGCTGCCCAGGGGCTCGCCCCCGCTCCCACCTAGGGGGGCGAGCCAGGGCTGCCGCCCGGGGGCTCGCCCCCGCTCCCACCAGGGGGGGCGAGCCAGGGCTGCTGCCCAGGGGCTCGCCCCCGCTCCCGGCAAGGGGGCGAGACCGGGCCGTCGCCCGGTGATCTCGCCCCCGCCCCCAACATTAAGGGGCGAGAGGAGGAGGGGCGAGCCCCCCTCTCGCCCCACGCGTCCAAGGAAGGGGCGAGCTTCTCTCGCCACCACGCCCAGTAGGGAACGAGCCCAGGAGGGCATTTGGTCTGCGTTTAGCACCGTGGAACGGCTGGATTTGGCTATTCGCAGGCCAAGTCCGGGGTATTTTGGTAATTTCACGGACCGGTTTTTGGTTATTCGCAGCCCAACTTCAGAAATCCTATAAATAGGACCAAGGGGGCACCATTTGGAGGGATCTCATTCTAGGCTAGCTCTCTCCCTCTCTCTCTCCCTCCCCAAGTCTCTCTACGGGGTGAGGAGAGTCTCCAGTGGTGCCCAAGCTTAGTAGTGGATTGGGAGGGGAAGTTCCTAGGGAACTTTCGGGTATGTGGCGGGACCTCCCCACTAAGCCCTTGGTCCAGTTCCTAGTTCCAACACCTTCAACCTAGAGCTCTCCCTTGGGAGGAGTAAGGATTGGTCGCCCCTCAGCTAGCTGAGGGCCCCGAACTCCACAGAGACTAAGTCTTGTTCGCAAGTCTCGGTTTCAACATATGGTGCGGTGAGCGTGGAGTGTGACCGATTCAAGAAATCCTCAAGATGAGTTCCATGGACGGAGGTGGAAGATCAGACCCAAGTCACTCCCAGCCCCCGGTGGCTGGGGTGACGTTGGAGATGTTCGAAAATTTCAAGCAAGAGGTCTTACAGACCGTCCAGGTTGCTTTCGCCATGATAGTCAGAGGCAGAAGAGATGGTCCGGAGATCCCGCCCCAGCAGGTGGACGAGGGAACTCTCGGCCAGCAGTCCAGGAAGGAAGTACCGGTGGGGGAGGAGTGGGGAGTTGTTATACCCCCACTCGCCCATCCCCATGGGGGGGAGCTCAGGAGGGAGGCGCCCTCCCAGCTCGCCCCACCCGTGCAAGGGGGCGAGCTCAGGAGGGGGCCGCCCTCCCAGCTCGCCCCACCCCTGTTCCAAGGGGGCAAGCTCAGGAGGGGGCCGCCCTCCCAGCTCGCCCCACCCCTGCAAGGGGGCGAGCTCAGGAGGGGGCCGCCCTCCCAGCTCGCCCCACCCCTGTTCCAAGGGGGAGAGCTCAGGAGGGGGCCGCCCTCCCAGCTCTCCCCACCCCTGTTCCAAGGGGGCGAGCTCAGGAGGGGGCCGCCCTCCCAGCTCGCCCCACCCCTGTTCCAAGGGGGCGAGCTCAGGAGGGGGCCGCCCTCCCAGCTCGCCCCACCCCTGTTCCAAGGGGGCGAGCTCAGGAGGGGGCCGCCCTCCCAGCTCGCCCCGCCCCTATTCCAAGGGGGCGAGCTCAGGAGGGGGCCACCCTCCCAGCTTGCCCCTCCCCTATTCCAAGGGGGCGAGCTCAGGAGGGGGCCGCCCTCCCAGCTCGCCCCGCCCCTGTTCCATGGGGGCGAGCTCAGGAGGGAGGAGCCTTCCCAGCTCGCCCCGGCCCTTCTAGCCCCGTCCCGAAAGGGGGCGAGCGGGGAGGCATCCGGCCCCCACTCCCCCCACCCCAAAAGAAATCAAGTGAAGGGTGGTGGGCAAGACCACCCCTGTAGGCGGCCATCCAATAGCCCGGCGGGCGCAGCTGCCAACAAGCCGACTCCACGAGGGGGGGGGGGGGGGGAAGGGGGAACCATAAAAGGAAAAGATCCAGCTGCCCGAAGTGGAAGCAGGGACCAAGGCCACCCCCTCCACCGCCTCCGCATGCTATGGCGATGGGCGTGGGAAGGAGAAGAACCAGGAAAGCCGAAAGAAGAGGAAGAGGAGGGGGTAGGGTGGAGTTATCCTACTGTGATTTCCACCAGGAGGAAGGTCACGCGACATCCACCTGCCCCTAGTTTTTGGAAATAAGAGAGGCAATGGCTCCGATACAACAACGACACTGGCCGAAGGGGGTCGAGGAGGACGGACCCTAGGATGTTGGAGGCAAAGAAAGGATATCCCAGCTAAGTGGTGGCGACCAAAAATGCTTGTACCAGTAACTCCACGTAATGCAATGGTTGGTTTTCTTACTTAAGTTATTTTTCTCGCATGCAATATTATGACTAACAAGGTATGATATATGTTGGTGCTGGAATGCCCCAGATCGATTCCGCTCCCGGGCTCTCATCTAGACGGGGGGTTCAGGTTGATCTCTGGAGAGGCTGGCAAGGTGTGATATATGTTGGTGCTGGAATGCCCCAGATCGATTCCGCTCCCGGGCTCTCATCTAGACGGGGGGTTCAGGTTGATCTCTGGAGAGGCTGGCAAGGTGTGATATATGTTGGTGCTGGAATGCCCCAGATCGATTCCGCTCCCGGACTCTCATCTAGACGGGGGGTTCAGGTTGATCTCTGGAGAGGCTGGCAAGGTGTGGTATATGTTGGTGCTGGAATGCCCCAGATCGATTCCGCTCCCGGGCTCTCATCTAGACGGGGGGTTCAGGTTGATCTCTGGAGAGGCTGGCAAGGTGTGATATATGTTGGTGCTGGAATGCCCCAGATCGATTCCGCTCCCGGGATCTCATCTAGACGGGGGGTTCAGGTTGATCTCTGGAGAGGCTGGCAAGGTGTGATATATGTTGGTGCTGGAATGCCCCAGATCGATTCTGCTCCCGGGCTCTCATCTAGACGGGGGGTTTAGGTTGATCTCTGGAGAGGCTGGCAGGGTGATTCATGTTGGCTAAGGCCCCGAGCAGACCCGCTGACCAGGCTCTCATCTAGCTGGCAGGTCCGAAGGCACACTCGGTGGCAGGTTCTAAGTTTTCCAAGGTTGGCTCTGAGCAAACCCGCTGACCAGGCTCTCATCTAGCTGGCAGGTCCGAAGGCTCACTCGGTGGCAGGTTCTAAGTTTTCCAAGGTTGGCTCCGAGCAGACCCGCTGACCAGGCTCCCACCAAGCTGGCAGGTCCGAGGATCGCTCGGGGGTAGGAAAGTCCCAAGTACTTAGTCCCGATGTTGACCTGCTGACCAGGCTCCCACCTAGCTGGCAGGGTCAGGAACCGCTCAGTGGCCGAAAATTCTCTTGTGTTTTTCCCGAGGTCGTCTCGCTAGTCGGGCTCTCACTAGCCGGCAGAGTTGGAAGACCTCTCGGGGAGGCTATGTATTTTTCCCCGAGGTGGTTCCGCTAGCCAGGCTCTCACTAGCCGGTAGAGTTGGAAGACCTCTCGGGGAGGCTATGTATTTTTCCCCGAGGTGATTCCGCTAGCCGGGCTCTCACTAGCCGGCAGAGCTGGAAGACCTCTCGGGGAGGCTATGTATTTTTCCCCCAAGGTGGTCCCGCTAGCCGGGCTTTCACTAGTCGGCAGGGATGGAGGACCTCTCGAGGAGGCTTTATGTTCTCTCAAAGTAGCTCCGTTAGCCAGATTCCCGGCGACGCTCGTCGAATATGCAGGGTTGGACATTTCTTTCCGAGCGTGAGCCACGCTCGAAAAGAGCGGGGATTGTGTACAACCCCGATATTTGCCGAGTATACTCCCTAAGCCTCATTGGAGCATTATGGTAGCACCGACCCAAGCAGGAAGGGAGGTAGAGGCAAGGGGGACGAGCGGTGAGGGAGGAAGCCTCCCGCTTGCCCGGTCTACATAAGGGAGCGAGAGGTGGAGGGACAAGACCCCACCCCCAGGGGGGCGAGCCCGGGCTGCTGCCCGGGGGCTCGCCCCGCTCCCAGCTAGGGGGGCGAGCCCGGGCTGCCGCCCGAGGGCTCGCCCCCGCTCCCACCAAGTGGGGGCGAGCCCGGGCTGCTGCCCAGGGGCTCGCCCCCACTCCCAGCTAGGGGGCGAGCCCGGGCTGCTGCCCAGGGGCTCGCCCCCGCTCCCAGCTAGGGGGGAGAGCCCGGGATGCTGCCCAGGGGCTCGCCCCCGCTGCTAGCTAGGTGGGCGAGCCCGGGCTGCCGCCCGGGGGCTCTCCCCCACTCCCACCAAAGGGGGCGAGCCCGGGATACTGCCCAGGGGCTCGCCCCCGCTCCCAGCTAAGGGGGCGAGCCCGGGCTGCTGCCCAGGGACTCGCCCCCGCTCCCGGCTAGGGGGCGAGCCAAGCTCGCCCCTTCCTTGGCTCGCCCCTCCTCCTCTCACCCCCGCTCCCACCAAGGGGGGGGGGGGGGGGGGGGGGGGGGCCGAGCCCGGGCTGCTGCCAAGGGGCTCGCCCCCGCTCCCAGCAAGGGGGCGAGACCGGGTCGTCGCCCGGTGATCTCGCCCCCGCCCCCAACATTAAGGGGTGAGAGGAGGAGGGGCGAGCCCCCCTCTCGCCCCCCGCGTCCAAGGAAGGGGCGAGCTTCTCTCGCCCCCACGCTCAGTAGGGAACGAGCCCAGGAGGGCATTTGGACTGCGTTTAGCACCGTGGAATGGTGGGATTTGGCTATTCGCAGGCCAAGTCCGGGGTATTAAGATAATTTCACGGACCGGTTTTTGGTTATTCGCAGCCCAACTTCAGAAATCCTATAAATAGGACCAAGGGGGAACCATTTGGAGGGATCTCATTCTAGGCTAGCTCTCTCCCTCTCTCTCTCCCTCCCCAAGTCTCTCTAGGGGGGTGAGGAGAGTCTCCAGTGGTGCCCAAGCTTAGTAGTGGCTTGGGAGGGGAAGTTCCTAGGGAACTTCCGGGTATGTGGCGGGACCTCCCCACTAAGCTCTTGGTCCAGTTCCTAGTTCCAACACCTTCAACCTAGAGCTCTCCCTTGGGAGGAGTAAGGATTGGTCGCCCCTCGGCTAGCTGAGGGCCCCGAACTCCACAGAGACTAAGTCTTGTTCGCAAGTCTCGGTTTCAACAGTTTTCAGATTTTAAAAAATCAAATTGTTTTAGGCTTTTATCGAAAAATTTGCAAGTTTTCATAAATTCAGAATATAAATCTTCATAAGATGGAGGAGTTACCTCAGTGTCGCTTTGGACACTCAATCGTCGTCAGATGACGATTTTCTTTCCCCATCAAGCAGACATTTGCCTCGTCTTCCTCCTGTGTTGAGGAATCACTTTCTTCACCAGACGAAGAATCATCCCAAGTCTCTGCCTTTAACACTTTCTTCTTGTAACTTTTATCGTGCCTCTTTGCTTTTTGCTCTTTCAGATACTTTGGGCACTTGCTTCTGATATGACCAATCTTCTTGCAATGGTAGCACTCCGGTAGCGGACGCTCCTCTTCATTCTCCATTTTTCCTTTGCCTTTTTGGTAGGCAAAATCATTCTTTTTGAAAAATCTCTTAAATGAATTTCTCCTCTCCGAATTTCTCATAAACTTCTTAAAGTTCCTCACAAACAGTCCTTCCTCATCTTCCTCACTTTCTTCAGATTCAGTTTCAACTTCCTTTTTAGATTTCAACGCCAAGCTTTTCTTTTTGGGTTCCAAATTGTACTCTTTGCTTTGAATCTTCAACTCCACTTCATGGGTTTTTAGATTCCCAATTAGACTCTCCAATTGTAAGGTCTTAAGATCATGTGACTCAGAAATTGCAGTCACTTTAGGATTGAACTTCGGGGGAAGTGATCTTAAGATTTTCCTCACTAAATCTCCATTGGAGAAAACCTTACCCAACACCTTTGAATCGTTCACGATTTTAGTAAATCGTGTGTACATTGTATCAATTTCTTCATCTACCTCCATTTTGAATCTTTCAAATTCTGACTCCAGTTGAAATAGCTTTGAATCCTTTACCTGCGAAGTACCTTCATGAGTGATTTCTAAAAGATTCCAAATTTCATATGCAGTATCACAAACACAAACTCTATTAAATTCAGTGCGATCTAGTGCGCAAAATAAAGCATTCATGGCTTTTGCATTGTTTTTACATCTTAATTTATCATTGTCATCCCACTTGTCTTTGGGTTTGACCATAGTTACATCTCCTACAACAAATGTTGAGGAAGAATAACTCGTCTCGACCATATTCCAAACTTCCATGTCGAGAGCTATTAGAAAACACCACATTCAGGTTTTCCAATAGTTATAGTCCGTGCCCGTAAAAAGTGGTGGCCTACTAATTCCTTGCCCCTCAACGAACGCGTGATCGTTGTGCGTCATTACTCCCGGTGGTAAAATCGTTTTGGAGTAACCTCGCTTTGATACCACGTGTTGGATCTTGAGGCGCCCTTAGAGGGGGGGTGAATAAGGGCCTTTTTGAAAATATGATTTTTACTTAAGAATTTTAAAACAACTTTTACTTTTCTAAAAGTTACTTATAAAAATTTCAAACTAATGTAATTTTTAGAATAAATTCAAACACAAATTTCTAAGTTAAAGATTAAACAACCATATTTGCAATTATAGAAAAAGTCATAACATTATAATTATGAAAATCACATACAAATAATATGATCTTAACAATGCTTAAGATCAAGGCACAAATATGATAATAACCCTTTTACAATTTGTGTTTACCAATCCTTCTCCCAAGGATCGGAAGGCTATCACTTGTCTCTCTCTAGACCAAGCCCAAGCCTATCCTCTAGATCTTCCCAAGATCTAGACGTAGCACACAAGGCCACGATTTCCCACCAAGCCACGCAAGGACTTGGACGCTCCACACAAGGAAGCGATTTTCCCCTAAGCCACGCAAGGACTTAGACGTCACGCACAAGGAGACGATTTTCCTACCAATACAAAATGAAATATATATAAATGAAAATACAATATGAAAAGAACAACTCCCTAGAAATTCAGATCTCTGAAAAGAAGGTTGAAGCCTCGAGATGATCGTTGATGAAGAAGCGCGCCCGATCTCGTCTTCAATCTCAAACCTTCTAAGCACAAATGGGAGTTGATGAGGTTCTGGAGCTCTCTGGTTCGTATGCACTCAAGAAGGGACTTGAAATTGTCAATGCTTGGAATGCACGAACAAAAGGAGCCAATATATAGAAATTCGCTGTCGCCTGGGCGACATCGACTGTCGGAATTTCTGACAGCGCTAAACTGCCGCTCGTAGTGCTGTCGTGCGGGCAGTTGTTGTAACCTCCGAGCTGTCGCCTGGGCGATATCGATGTCAGATTTCCGACAGCGCAAAACTGCCGCTCGTAGTGCTGTCGTGCGGGCAGTTGCTGTAACCTCCGAGCTGTCGCCTGAGCGACATCGATGTCGGATTTCCGACAGCGCAAAACTGTCGCTCGTCATGTTGCTGTGGGGGAAGTTGTTGTAACTTCTCTGTTGTCGCCTGGGCGACATCAGTTGTCGGAAAATTCCGACAGTGAAAATTTCATACTCTCAAATTGAGCTACAGCAGAATTGTGAACATCTCATACCTATTACCTGCACACCATTAATAAAAATAGAATCAAATACAAACGGGACTTTGTTATTATCAAACCGGAAGAGTGCGAAATGCATGCTCCAACAGTATACAGCACGCAACAACATGATAAAGATGATAAGCAATGGTATGTAAAATAAGACTCCATCACCTTTGATGCTGATTGTTCGTGCAAAGGTTTTGAAACGAAGGGGATATTATGCAAACATATCTTACGAGTTTATAATTTTAGAAATGCAAAAGAAATTCCACCAAAATATATTCTAAATAGATTTACCTTGAAGGCAAAGAAAGATCAGTATCTTAACAATACTGCAAGTATAAATGACTATGATTCCAATTTAGTTTTTAGAAATCATATGATCAAGTTCAGCTACGATCTTGCTCTCCGAGTTGAAGACTGTCCAATTGCAAGAGAATATGTTCTAGCAGCCATGAAGAATATTGAGAAGAAAGCAGAAGTGTTGGTGGACTCTAAAGAGACACTTATAAAAGGTTCTATTCATGAAATTCAAAAGAACAAAGGAGTGAAAGATCCACATTCAATGCGTCCCAAAGGTTATTCAAATGCACGTATCAAAGATCATTGGGAGAAACCAAAAAAGAAACCTAGTACATACTCTACTCTATTACATATCTTTTAATTTATTTTTCATTAGACGAGATCATTAATGGTAATCATTGTTTCATTTGCAGGAAAAAGATATGAATCAAAGGAAAAGCTTCCAAATGTCGATGTCGTTAACTCCCAACAGATGGAGTTTAATTTCATGGATCATTTGTTTGATAATACAAATAGTCCAACCTCAATACCGACAACGGCTACTCCATATGTGATCTAAATGATGATTTATGTTTAGATTTGTCATTCAATTTCTCAAGCATTCCTGATATTTTTAAGGACTGATTTGGTATTGTAAGAACTATTCAATATATTGCTGCAATACATAGGTTGCTCCAAAAATTTCTATTGTCTGTATTTTACGGCTTTAAATTTATTATTGTTGTGGCAGAAACTGAGAAATTACTGCTGTAACTGTTAAGATTACGGCTGTAACTTCTAAAATTACGGCTGTAACTGCTAAAATTATGGCTGTAACTGTTAAACAAAAACAACAGGATTCAAATGAAATAATCATCCAGTAACATTGCATTAGTTAATGTTAAGACTACAGAATCATGCTGTAATAAAATGTATTATGACTGTAATGTTATTATTAAGGTAGATACTGAGAAATTACGGTTGTAACAAACAAATTACGACTGTAACCGTTATAATTGCAGCAGCAAGCCTTGTTTACGGCTGTAACTGTTAAACAAATTAGATGGGCAATCAGATTAAATAATCATCCAGTAACAATGCAGCAGTTAATGTTAAAAATGCAAAATCATGTTGTAACTGTTAAAATTGTAGCATATGAAAGAATAAATGGTCCACATATTAAAAAAGAAAATACTTTAAAGGTTACATGAATATGAAATTTTAAATGGGACATCTTTTCATATTATTCCAATAAGCTTGTAACATTCTGCTGACTACTTCAGCCCTATACTTAGGCATGTCCTTCTGCCATCCCTTGTGCTCCTCCCAATCAATTTCGGATTTCTTTAGAATTGTTTCCATGTACCTCATGACAAAAATTCCGCAATCATATCCATTTTGTTGTGTTGGTAAATTTGCTACCTCGCTTATGTCCCATGAGTCAATATCCCCCGGCAGGGCATCTTCACAATCTTCTTTTATAAACTTTATCTACATAAACAATAATTTAATAAATCTTTAATTATTATGCAAGATAAGCAAAAGTTTAAGACAATGAATGAATAATACCAGCTCCCGCATTGTCGCCATATGCATTGGGTTCGGGAGAGAATCATAGAAATGTCATGTCTCTGTTATGAAATTACACACCATAAGCACCCAATGACTACCGAGGTGGCATGACATTAAAATATGGTCGACATTTGCAACAGACTCTGAGGTTATATGTTCCACCAAACGTTCACTGTGTGGAATTGAATTTCTTTTAAAGTACTGTAAAATTAAAACATGTATGAAAACAAAAAAATTAATGAAAATTATATGAAAAAAATGGACAAACAAGTTAAGTTAAATCATATATTTACCGCATGATCTGGAGAGATATATAGAAAATTTTTAATGCTCCTGGGTGATTTTGCTCTTCTGAAATTAAGCTCGTATGCAAATGCATTTAGATGGGTATCAGTCACCCATCCTTCACCCAGTAGTTCTATGATTCCATCCCGAGACATTGCAATATTTCCGCTTTCGAAAATAATAGAATCACTAAAAAGGAAACATTAAGTAATGTGGAGTTGCAATAACTATAAAAAAAGAAGGCAAAATGTTTAAATCACTAAAGTACGTACTTATCAGGAAATCTTGTCAGCACAAGGTCTATTATGTCTCTATGAGCGGCAATAATTTTTTTTCGACCAGGATATGCATGCTCTTCTATGGTGGCTCCCATGACATCTTTAATAACCACCTTCTTCTTCTTGCCTTTTCTTGCTTTGATATTTCTTACAAGGCTTCGTGTTTTACCGTGAACATCTGTCTCAACAACCTCAGGGTCATGTTCTTCTAACCCTTGTACAACCTTTGGAGCTTTATATGGGACTACAGCACTGCATATTTGTGTAGGAGGGGTATATGGATGATCTGGTGGAGGGGTGGGTGCGTGAATATTTTTTATTAAGGTTTGTAAAGCTTCAAAATTTTCTTTCATTGTTTTATTTATATTTGCAAAATTCTCTTCACATGCCCCTTTGAGAACGCGCACCTCATTTAATAGAGTATCATATCTTCTTTCATTCTTCCTTTTCTCCTCTTTCTTCTTCTCCTCCTTCCTCTTCTTCCTTCTCCTCTTCGCTTCCATCCTCTCCTTCTCCTCTTCTTCCTCCTCTATGTCTTCTTCCACGGCCTCGTCTTCTTCCTCATCGTCCCCTTCCTCTTCCTCTTCCTCTACTTCCTCGAAATAAGAGCTTGCTTCTACGTCTTCACCTAACAAACTATTCTCCTTGGGCAGAATGTAAAAAAGCATCATTAACATAATCTTCACAATAGAAATAACCAAACCAAAATTACAAGAAATCTTATTACAATAAAACTTACAGTGTTAGGTTGGGCCAAAATATTTGATAATTCCACGCAAAATTTTCCACTAAAAGCATTCTTGTTAGACCATCGAAGCAGTCTTGGTCTAGTAATATCATCATATGGAGTTTGAGTCATGGTATGTTCGAAGAACCAAATCTGTGGCATGAAATAAAATTGATACGTAATGAAGAAAAGCAATAATCAATCTTGATTTTATTAGAGAAGTGCTTACAGCTAATAGTACGGAGCATCCTTCAATATATCCAAGGTGGGATTCATCTTTCGTAGCAGATACCTTGCTAAACTTATCAAATTGTGAATGCAAGAAAGAGTGTATGGCCTTAGGCCAATTATACTTTTTAAACTCTTTCAAGCCTTGAACACTATTCACAGATTCAGATATCTTAAGACCTTTCAATGGAAAAAACAAAGCCGCGAGGACATATTTGACCAAGACATCCATTCTACGACTATCTAAGTTTGCAGACCATTCTTCGGTTGCAAGTTCTTCAATTTCCTTCACCAAGTCTTTGATCAAAATGTTTTCAAGTGGTAGTCTCTTAAAATGAAAATCAACGCCTTTATTATGTAGGCCCAAAATTAAGGCTACATGATTTATAGTAAACTTTACATAATATTTTCCTAATAGAAATGTTTTTTTTTTGGTAGAGTACGACAACAACAAAAAATTATAACAATGGAATATTTTGAGGAATGCTATGTGAATGGAATAATGATAGCAAACCAGCTTCCTTAAGCTCTATTCTGGATTCATTGGAAAGGACATCCAACAAACAATGTGCATTTTTCGTGAAAGATGAGATAGCACAACGGCTATACAAATTATATCTTGTGGGAATCTGAAAAATTGAAGAACAAAGCCCAAAACTTATTAATAAAACAAAAAATGAAATCAAGTCACACTAAGTTTAAAGCTACAGCCGTAATTAACATTTTACTGGTACATTACGGCTGTAACATATACATAGTGCAGAACTTACGTTACAGTTACAGCCGTAATTTACAAGTAAATGTAAATTACGGCCGTAACTGTAGGTTTTTTGCAGCCCTTACTATAAAGTTGCAGCCGTAATTTACTCTTTACTGGCACATTACAGCCCTAATTGGGACTATATTAGAGTTTATCATGGCACCACAGCATAATTTAATGAAAATCAGTAGTAATTTATATTTTACTTGTACATTACGGCTGTAAAATATACATAGTGCAGAACATACTTTACAGTTACAGCCGTAATTTACATTTTACTAGTAAATTACGGCCGTAACTGTAGGTTTTTTGCAGCCCTTACTATAAAGTTGCAGCCGTAATTTACTCTTTACTGGCACAATACAGCCGTGACTGGAACTATATTAGAATGAAAACACATTTCGATATTTATAAAATGTAAAACTTAAATGAAAACCCTAAACCTAGAGAATACCATGATGCGCAGTACAAGATATTCCGGTTTAGGGAGAAGTCAATCTTTATCGGAGACGGGGACAATAGGCGGAGGAGGAGCAGCCGCCGGCGGAGAAGCTCTGGGATCACCGGAGGAGGAGCAGGAGTCGGCGCCCAGAATTTCGTCAAACCTAGGAAGGAGAAGCCGAGCGGGAGGGAGCTAGAGGCGTTTTTTTTTTGGCGGAACGAAAGAGAGTGGGCCCCGCTTTAAAAATGGCGCTATTTATTTGCGTGCACAGAGCTGTGCACGCTCGTTGTACCAAAAAATTTTCCCATTTATAGAGGCAAATTTTTTTATAACTTATGGATCAATTCCCCAAAACAATGATTTTCTCCTGACACTCCCACTTGTCTTGGACGCCACTTGACAACCTAGGTTCCACAATGCGATGGTGACCTGACACCTTGCGTATATATAGTTTGGCTTGAGAACAATAAAGTTATATGTATCGCCCTTTGACCCTTCTTATGTTTTCCTTCTAATTTAATTTTGAATCACGAGACCTTGAGATTAATTTAAAATTTTGTTGTAGATCCAACTAGTTGATTCTTATCTTCTTCAACGTTAATTTTATGGCAAGGCTGATATCGAGTCGAGTTCGAGCGATTTTGGCTCGGCTCGAAATCAAAATCAAAATTTTCGACTCGAACTCGACTCGAACTCGACTCGAAATCGAAATCGATTTTGAGTCGAGTCGGCTCGACTCGAAATGAATCGATTCCGAGCTGACTCAAAATCGAATCGAACTGGCTCGAAATCGAATCGAGCCGACTCAAAATCGAATCAATCTGGCTCGAAATTAAGCAATTTTTCTCTTTATTCATAGTTGGCTAGAAATTAAATTGGGAAACATCTAAAATTAGCAAATGAAACACTTAAAGCCTTCAATATTTTTATTTAGGTAAAAATTTAGTATTTTTAATTTTAAAATAATAATATTTTAATAAATACATAATATTTTTAATCAATTCGAGCTGATTCAAATCATATTTCGAGCGATTCAGGGCTGGCTCGAAATCGACTCGAAATCAGATTCGAGTCAAATTGAATCGACTTAAATTGAGTCGAATCAATTGTAACCTATTCCGATTCGGCTCAATATTCGAGGGATTTTCGAATAATATGCAAAGCCTTATTTTGTGGCACCATAGAACTTGTATGTTGGTCCATATTTCTAATTACAATAATCTTGAAGCATTAGGCATTACTCGGGCTATATATTCATCATACCAAAGATACGACGATCTAGCGTATATCTCAAATCCGACACATGTAATGAATCCAATATTTTGATTCAAATCGTCATAAACAACAATCACAAAGCTATAAACATAAATGAGATGATTGAATTGTTTCTAAAAGTAGCTACGCCTCGATCAATCCATTCATCATCTATATCCAAAGGAACGATGTCCTCTATTTGCTTCAAACCTCTCTCTCTCTCTATCTCCTCTATCTCCTTCTCTCTATTTCGGATGACCTCTACCAAGGGGTGGACCTACATGAGGCCTAGTGTGAGCAGGGCCGCCCACATTGGATTTAAAAAAATCACCAAGTAAATTACATTAAAACTAATTTTTTCGGTCTTATAGATATTATATATAATATCTATTTGAAAAATCTTTAATAAATTAGGATTGACATAATGTTTCTTGTCTTCATGCTAAGTTTGACACCAATATATATATATATGCCTAAATAATTTGTTATTTTGACAAAAACAATCATTAAAAATATTGATATATTGTACACAAAAATTCATTAAAAATGTAGATATATTTTTCTCTATATTTAGACATTGTATTAAGTGCAATAAAAATGTAGACATATTTTCTCTATATTTAATTATTGCACAAAAAAATTCATTGCAAATATGGAAATACTATAAAAAAGATGACATTAATATAAAATGGATATATTTTTAATAATTTTTAGTTAAAAGCTTTAAATGAATTAGTACTTCGCCCACATACAAAAATTATGCGACGAAGACCATGACTGGGGTCATCGGGCCGGCTCGAAGAAGAGGTGGACGACGACATTTCAGTGACTCTAGAAGGCTGGAGTCGATATGCGTCCACTTCTACTTAAATTGATCAAATGTCGGCGGGAAAAATGATAAGTGAGGTCGTTAAGCTTGAAGAAGAAGTGAAACACAACATTCCAACGAGCTCGGGGAGGCGCGAATATGCTTCAATTCACTTCAATTCCCTTAAAAAAAGTGGGCTGCGAATAATTTTTTGGACTACGAATATCAATGAACTGTGAATAGCACAATTCGAACCGCTTATAACATTGTTCTTATATTTTTTTGAGTGAGATCCATATGTAATTGGGTTTATTTAAGTTGGCTCATATTTGAAGTCCGAGCAATAGTCTTTAAAGATGAGACCTACACTAAGAATAGTAACTCAGATGATTTCATGTGCTCTATCCTACTCTCTAATTTACCTTCAAATGTGAAAATAAAGCACTAGTTATATGCACATGCCTACACATCTTTGATGATTCTCTTTAAGGGTACCATCACCTACACTTTAGTGCCCTCTCTTCAAGGACATTATTATATGAACCAATTTTTCAGATGTTTAATTAATGCTCTCTCCAATGAGTATCATCATTTATATACCCCTAAGTATAGAAAAAAATTCAATGCTATCTCCTTGATGTAGGACTAAAGTAGAGTATTTTTGTGACATGCATGTTTTATTATTTTATGAGTAGGAGTCATATGAGTCATATTATCACATGGTTAAGGCATTGTTGTAATCTTTAGAACTGAAGACAGAGAAGTCAGAGCAATTGGGAAAGAATAATTTTTTTTTTCATTTTGTTCTACCAACAACTTGTTACATATAAATTTGACATAGATCAGCACATAGAACTCTCCAAAAAGCTAGTACAATTACATTTTTATCCTTCTTAAACACAGTCAACTATTTTACAAATTTGACCGTCGAAGCCTTGTCTTCTTCCCACAGGAGGTTCTTCGTGGTTTTGCCCCCTCACGACATCAGCGCTGTAGCGGTAAAGAGTTGGGGACTTCTGCTGATTAGTCTTCTTCCCTGTGGCCAAAAAAAAGTTTAAGCAAACACATTCATTTTTTGATTAGGTGAATAAAAAACACTACCATAGCAACATTTGAAATCAAACATAACCTAGCAATCATTTATAATTGTTCAAACTATATGAGTTATACTAGATTATAGTCTGTAACCTATATGAGTTGCTTGCACTAGATTATGATGACTCTCAACAAGTAAATACTTCCTTATATATATATATATATATATCTTTACCATATATAAAGAAGTATCAAACCCATGAATTTTAAAGTCGTTGAAATGATTACGGTCATCGAATCCGGCATGATATTTCATCAACAGTCGGATCAAACCACTCCCTCTCTCTCCACTTTTTCATAGGTCTCCTAAACCTACTAGGGGTGACCTAAAACTATGAAGGTGTAGAGTACCATACAACATGAAATTACGATTTTACCCCTAAATTTATTGAAAAATGAGTGTCATATGAACCATTTTTAATCTCACAAAAAATGTCAATGGTGAGATTTGAACCCAGATCTCCACTATGTCAAACAAAGATAACAATCATCACATCATATGGTTTTTATTGAATAAAATTGAATTATGTTTTATATATACGTATATAAATATAGATCGCCTCCACCGAAAGTCACCGCCCTTGCCGAATATCGCCGCCTCTGCCAAATGTCGCCCCCGCCGAATGTCGCCGTCCCGACGAGAGAGAGAGTCAGCGCCCACGACAAATGTCGCCGCTCTCGCTAAATGTCGCCGCCCACGCCGTTGCATTCACATAGGGCCGGAGGTCCGTGCTGTTTCACTCGTGTGTGTGTGTGTGGGGGGGGGGGGGGGGGGGGGTTCCACAGTGTCCATGGGCGGAACTAAGTAGAGACACGCTCGGGCACGTGCCCGGGCTTGATTTTTGGAAAAAAAATTTGTCGCCTAGCTCTGCGCTTCTGTCCATAGGCATGCTAGCCTTGCTATGCCCTCCTTTCCCTTCTCCATAGTCATAGGTTTGTGCCTCTTAGCCTAGTTATGCCCTCCTTTCCCTTCTTTCCCCCTCCTTTCCGGTCATAAAATCAAGTTCCAGTTTTATTTTCCCTGTTTTCACCCCTCTTCCTCCTCTTAGGCTTCATTTGGTTGAGCGGTTGCGGTTGTAAAAGGAGCTGTTGTAAATGCAGGTTTGTAAATGGAGCTGTTGGAAACTTGTTGCTGGAAATGGAGTTCTGTTTGGTTATTCTGTGTTTGCAGAGCTGTTCAAAACAGAGAACCGTTTGGCAAAACTGCGGTAGCGTTTCGTAAATTTTTTTTATTATAAATTTTTTTTTAGAGATTTTTTTAAATTATTTTCGAAGACTATTTGTAGAAATACTTGTAAACCTCAAACATACAGGAACTATGCAAACACATACAAGAACTCATAAACACATACATGAACTCAAAAAACTCCAAAATACTTGTAAACCTCACAATATTGAAAACTCGAAATCTCCGACGAGTGAGTATGCAGATACTGCCAACACGTTCAAGCTCGGTGTAGTTGATCTCGCTACTTGCTGCTAATATAAATTGTTGTTCACTGAGTGCTCTATTACGATAAAACCAGCTGGCTACTTGCTGCTCAGTCTCCTCACCAGAACTGCTATGATCTGAAGATAACATTGTAAACCTGCGACAAATACACTACATTATTTTATAATATAAATATCCACCTAGCTCATATTACTTCAGTGCATAAAAATGTCCACCAATGCATAAAAATAATATAAATGTCCACCAATACATAAAAATGTTCAACAATGAGACAAGTAAATAACAGTACAAAAATCATTGAAGAATACAAGGATCAAGCATGATCTCTTCTTATCATAATAACAACTTGCAGGAATTGGTTGATTTGATAAATAATATGGTTCTTCATACTGATAAAAAAAGTATTTGAATCTCCTGTAGATAAAAATTACTGGATTGCTGGCGACATCAGTGAAATAGAAGATACTAAAAATCATTTAGCACGTGAGCTAGAGAAAGCACAACAGGATGCCAACTTGAATTCTAGTAGGTATGCTGAAGCTCTCGAAACATATGCATGATGAGATTAACAACATCCAATTCACTAGGGCCAAAACAGAAGAAATGCTGGAGAAAGCAAGAGAGCTATTGCCTACTCAACTATCAAATCTCTGGAGGATAAATTGTCGTTGGCAGAAGATAGAGTATTTCAGAAAGCCAAGAAGAAGGGGGAGAAGAAAGCCAAGAACAAGTGCACTAAATAAGAAAATAGCAGAATGCAATGAGGAGCTTGGGAAAACACAGAGTAGTTCAAAAAGCCAATTGAATGCATTCCAATCTTGGTGAATGGGAATCCTACAAGCACACCAGCACACCAAGGATGTTCTATGATAATCCTACTATACATATTACATAAAATCCATTGTTTTATAAGCATACAAGTACACATTGATCATTACTTTCTAGCAATAATTAAACGATTTTAAAAAATCTGTTTTTTTAAAGGCATACTGTCAGACAACCTGTAATGGTCGCCGGTGAACAACCTCTCAGACAACCTCTAATGGTCGCGGCTACCATTAGAGGGGGGAGATGGAAGAGCTAGGGCTTCGCAGCGACGGGATGAACAAGAAAGCAGAAGGAAGGAAGGGCATACAGTGGAGTGGGGAAGATGCGGTGGAATGGATTCCCCTCGTGGCAACGGGAGAGACGACGGAGGTCGCGATAGCTGTGCTGCCCTAGCGCTGCGCCTCTTTCTTTCCTCCTCCAAACGCGATAAACGGAGCTCGGTAGGGAGGTTTCGGCCCGCAAGATTTTGAAGCCGCGATAAACGCGGGCGGTGGGAAAAAAGGCGGATAAACAAATAGGCTACGATGCCGCGCATTTCGTTTTATCAAAACGCAACTCCCAAAAACGCTGCGCCAAATGGAGCCTTAGGCTCTGTTTGGCTCGGCTGCAGCGATTGAAAAATCAGTGGGGGGAAGCAGTGGTGGAATAATCAGCTGTTTTGCAGAGTGGTGGCAGAATCTGTGAATCTGTTTGGAAGAACAGCTGTTGCAGTGTTGTTTCAAACGGAGAAGCTGTTAAGCTGTTTGGCAACTCAAAAGCCTCGAAATCAAAATCAGGCCAATTCAAATAATTTTCCAGGGATCCAACCCAAGCTCAAGCTGATTGAAGGACTCGAAATCGGCTCAAGATCATTTCAATTCGAACTCAATCTGATAAAAAAATCTATAAATTTTCAAGTTTCACTTACATGCTCAACACATCATATATATGAAGGCTACATAAACAAGAAGAAATTGAGAAGAATTTCCTATCAAGACGACAAACAGGACCATCGCTGCCTTTTGAAGAGTGCTTTTTATAGCTGATCTCCAAGCAAACGGAAATGAAGTGGAGGAAAGGAGAAATCCGTACCTGAAGTGGAGGAGAAGGCTCGCCGGCGTGGAGGGAGGACGGCCGCCGGAGAGGGATGGTCGGCGGTGGCAGGCGCACGGGAGGACGGCCGCCGGAGAGGGATGCTAGGGCGGCGCTGCGTGATCGTTCCGCTGGAGGAGTCTCGCTAGGGCAGGCGCAAGAGCGGCAAATCGAAAATCGCGGAGGGAGCGCGTCCGCTGCTTGCCAGTCGTGAGTCCAATAGCACGACTCGCGAATCGCAAATATGCGCGATTGAACGGCGGGGGCGGTTTGAACTGCGGCCTTCAAATTTCTGTTTGGTGGGGTGTTTTAAAAATCTGCGGTGTGCAGCTCCCTAAACGCCCCGCCAAACAGAGCCTTAGTTTCATGCGTGTGAGCCCGAGCCCCTTTCTCCGCCACTTTTCGAGAGCAGGGATTTCTGGTGATGACGACGAGGCTTCCTACGGAAAACAGTGCGACGCCGACGATCCCCGAGCATCGACGATGAGGTTTTGTTGCCCCCTTTCTTTTGCTAGGTTCTCATTTCCATGTTTGATTATTTGCTGTTTATTTACCTTAGAAGTGAGAACGAACGGTGTTTGAGACATACATTGTGCTGGCAGTACATGATGCATCTCCTCCTAAATCAGATTCTGGAACTGTTAGCAGCTTTGCATAAGTCATTGGTTTCTTGAAATTATTACCCTTAGTCCCTTATATATAGTCATAAATCTTTAAATTATATTTCATCATCATATATATATATAACCTGCACTTTAATTTAAAATATGATTAGCAACTAATCAAGAGTTTGTCAACATAAAGAAAAAACACATGAACCTTAACAAAGTATAATTTATCCTAATTGATGAGTATAAATTATTGAGTATATAGATAATATACTAAGGCTTTGTTTGGCACGGCGTACGCGATCGTGAAAGCGGTGGTTATGAATTGTCGTTCATGATTGTCCGATCACACCTAAGAAACTTCATCCACTTTTATGTTCAAAACTAGTTTCTTCTCTTGGCGGCAATCATAATAGTTGTCATGTCAAATGTACGTTCTATGGCGGTATTGTTGTTGTCCAAACTCGTCAGAGCAAAAACGTCGTGCAAAATGGAGCCGAAGAATTAGATAAAAGCATAAACATGTGTCCCAGGAATGCCTCAAGTCAGTCAAGAACTCAAGATGCATGTTTCAATATATTTGTGAGACAGATAAATATAGAGCAATGTTAAATGCAGGCCGGTTTTTGCATAGCCGGTTTTAGCTATATGCAGGCCACAGATATATGCAGGCCAAATTTACATATTATATTCAAAAATTAAATTAATATTTTCCTGAATAAATCACCAAGCAAAATAACATCCATAAAACAAGTAAGTAAAATATGATGCGTGCGAGGAGAGAGAGAGATCGCCGACGTCGCCGACGACGCCGCCATCGCCGACGACGTCGCGATCGCCGCCATTGCCGTCGACGTCACGATCGTCGCCATCGTCGTCATCGCCGACGACGTCGCGGACGCCGCCATCACCGACATCGCGGATGCCGCCATCGCCGACGACGTCGTAGACGCCGCCATCACGTACATCGCGGACGCCGCCATCGCCGACGAAGTCGCGATCATCGCCGTCGTCGCCATCGCTTTAGGAAAGTTGTAATATAAAAACACATCGGACTCGGACAAACGAGTAAACTCCTTGGGGACACGGTTGCATGGAAGGAAAAATACATAAGATTAAACTACTCGAATCATTTTTTTCGGAAGTTTTAAAAGAATAAATGATATCTTTCTTAAAACTGTGGTCTGCATATAGTTAAAACTGGTCTGCATTTAACATCGTTCTTTTTAAAAAATTGTGGCCTGCATATAGCCAAAACTGGCCTGCGTTTAACATCGCTCTAAATATATAGCATTAAATTAAATAATATTTTATGATGTTTTTTCATCCAAATATGTATCTAAATAGGCATCATATCTAGCAATGATGAGCTGAATTTAGATGTCTACTTAACACTGCAATTCGGGTTGCACATAAACCAAATAGTTCGAGACTAATGCTTCGAGAATTTATTCGAATACGAATTTGAATCCGAATTTGGATTGGATTAGTAATTTAATATCTTTATTAGTAAAATCATGATTGAATTGTTTAAATACTTTATTTTTTTTCTATCATTTAATATCTCAGTACATATTTCTAAATTTAGAAATTAAATGTAGTTCATGAATTCAAATTTGGCTCCCAATTCAAATTCAAATACTAGATTTTAGTACATATTTGAATTCAAATATCAATACAAATATTTCAAACGAATGTGAATCCTAATTCATATTCGATTAGAGTGATATTCAAATCAATTCTACTCGTAAGCACCCATCACTACAACAATTAAGAATCTATTTGTAAATTGCAATCGACGATGGTGCGAAACAATGGTGAGAAGAAACAAAGTTGTGGCCTGAATCTGAAATTTCCGGGGCATTGTTTCGAGCAGAAAACTTCATTGTTTTGGTCGGGGCGTTCTAGGCCACTAAACCCCTGCCCGAATGCACCTGGATACCCTCAGTGACGTTTTTCTATCCAAAACTCAGTTTGGAAGAAATCGAGTTTACAAACGCAAACACCCAAATACTACATGTGTTTCCCACCACTACACTCTCACCTAAGTGTGTTCACTCGGACCAAACCAAATTGAATACCTCTTTAGCCGAATCCAAATTTGTCATAAAATGCAGACATTCAGATACAAAATTCAAATTCATTCAATTATTTGAATTCGGATTCATCCCAAAATCCTTAATTCGAATTTGGATTTGAATTTTAATTCACTTCAAATGGACCAAATAGACTTTAATTGTGTGACCGAGATCATTTTATATATAATATATATTTTTATTATTCGTGAACTATTCGCATATCGAGCAAATAGAGATAATGTTAGGCAATTGTTATTCCTAGACAATAAATGTGTATCCGCAGACCAATATCTTCTCATTTTATTTGAGTTTACAAATTGTTATCCGCATACCAATTTTAAATTTGAGCAGTTGATATCTTTGTCGAAGGAACATCTTTGACGACCTTTTGAGCACTTCAATGTGTGCACGGACTGTGATTCATTAAATAAATGCGTGGATAGAGACAGAGTTGAGGAAGAAAGACGATTTCTTTGTTGTTCATGTGATTTCGATTTGTTTTGGAAGATTTCGATAGCTAGCGTGTTTGTTTGGGAAGATTTAGATAGAGAAGGCGAAGAGGACGATTGAAGTTTTTTATTTAAAAATTTTCTTCACTAATCTCCGGATAACAAAAATATCTGCTAATAGACAATTTGCGAATAACAACCGCCTAATATTATATTATTCGAATTAAGATTCAAATACCACCCGAATTTGAATTCAAATTAAACAAAAATGAATCTTCACGAAGCGATTCCTGAATTATTCACAAACTATTTGGTCTGTAAACAGTCGCGATCACCCCCGATACCGCTCTCCCAAACAGCTCTCAGTCATCCCAACGGCCAAACCTTATCATTCCACGAGAGCCCCACCATGTTGTGAGGGATATATATACAGCTTGGAATGTGCCATTAATTCTTCAGTGGATGTGATGAGTGAAAGAGTAATGGTGGGGACAGTCGCATAATTCTTCTGCACCAGTTTTAGAGATTATTCACAGTGATTTAACTCGCAAACTTTTTATTTCCTCAGCACTTTCGGGCTTTACAGGTTATCCAGAGCGGTTATAGGAGACATGATGGGTCACAGCAGGCTGCTGATAGTGAAAGAAAAGATGAATCTGTCCGGGGTGTTATTCGGCTCGGGATACGGATACGGGCGTGTCGGGAATGATTTGGGGCGTTGAAATGCTCGTGAATTCGAGCGATTTTTACGTATAGATAGTATATGGGAGAATCGTGCGCGTGAAATCTTGTCCGTCCGATCTGCTATCGGACCGCCAACAAAATTCAGAAAAAGAAAAACAAAGAGCGATGTCTGGACGGATTTTAACAAAGCGCGATATCCGGCCGGATATTGTTTTTAAAATAATTATTTGATGGGGAAATATGATCTTAAAATGTTTGTAAAAATTTCTAGAAAATCAATACATTTTGTAATAAAAAATTAACTTTTTATATTCATGACTTGCATCATACGAAAAAAATTTCAAACGTCACCGCCATAGAATGTATGTTTGGCTTGACAACGGTGCAGTAAAAAAAACTAATTTTGACATCAAAACGGTTACGAACACAATCGACCTGGCTCCGTTTGGCACGGCGGTGGCGGTCATGAACGCGGTGATTATGAACCGTCGTTAGTGAACGTCATATCTCACCTAAGGACTTCATCCAATTTTATGTTGAAACATAACATTTTTGTCCAAACTCATCGGAGTAAAAACGCCGCGCCAAACGGATCTATAGTCTCTCAATTTTTTATGCCTCGGCGAGGGACCGAAAATAAGACTTAATATTAATGATTTTTGAAAGTTGAGGGATTAAAATCATGCAAACTATGGCCCCTTTTGGCGCGTCTTCTCCCAAGGTAGGCGGATAGGAGGCCGGCCCCAAACAGAGCCCAACCGCCGCCGCACCGCTCCCGCTGTTTGGGTGGCTTCCGTCCCTCCTCCGTCGCCGCCATACTGGAGCCCGAACGGCGCGCCAAACGGGGCCTATATATATCACTGAAAGCGAACTTGCATCCCTAGCTTTTTCCACGGTTTTCGCTCACGACACCGCCCGCCGAGGACAATTTCGCTACGCGAAAACTGTGACTGACGTGCCTACACGAGCTACTACTCAAGTTGTAACAGAGAATTAAAGTAAATTCCTGAAATTCCTTGGAGCTTTTCAGAGATCAGATGCCGTTTTTTTTTCTTTCAATGATGCTGGGTTTATATTTGTTAGTGGAGGAAGTTGATCCGAATCTCGATTGCGGGCAAGTTGTTAATAACTAAAGATTTGTTAAAAATAATAATCTTTGAGTTAATTATGTTAATTACCGTAGTTAATTTCGACCAAATTTAGATAATTTAATTATTCAGGTCTGAATACATTTTCTTAGGGTGTTTATATTGACAGCCCGTAAATGGCTATTGACAGCTCCAATAATATAAAAAAACACAATTTAATTTGACTTTTCTCTAATAGTAGCCCCACTTAATGACATTTCATTTCCGTCCGTTTTTTTCCGTTCTCGTCAAAATCCCCCGAAAATTTCGGATTTCTCGCCGTCGGTCGCCCACAACCGCCGGAGAAGAACCCTTCGACACCGTCGAACCCCTCTGAATATTTTTTTGGCGACACCGACGAACCCTTCCAAAATTTGGTACATTTTTTCCTATTTTTCTCCTACTTTTGATATTTTGTATCTCCTAAATAATATTTTTCATTTACTTTACCATTTAGTGAAAAAATAGATGGATTCTTTTTCGCTAAATATGATTCGTTTGAATTAAATTTTATTTTCTTTTTGGGCTGCCAATATCCATCGGGCTGCTAATATCGATTTGTTGGACTGCTATTATCATTGGGCTGCCAATAGCCATTTGAGAGCTGCCAATATAAACACCCATTTTTTATTGTTGAAAACTTCATATTCCATGTGGATATCATCCCATGCTCACAAATCATCGTTTTATTCACCTACGGGTCTGATGAGAGGAGTATTTTCCATCATAGTCTTGTGCATTTGGAAGATCGATCCGCTTCCATGGATTCATGTACGCTTTCGGTTCTGTCTCTCTTGATGATTTGACTCTAATGAGTCTGCATTTCGCATGAAGTGAACATAATCTATGTCGTAGGGAATTTTTTTGGCGCGGGTAACACACCATCCTCTACGTGCGTTGCACGTAGTTTTTTTTTTTTGCTTTAAATCACATTTTAAGTTGTTGAAAGTTGGGTCAAGCCACTCTGCACGAGTACGGTAAGCCTCCTTTAGGCACCACTCATGTGTTAAGAGCTAAATAAGGAGACCCAACAGTCAATACACCATAACTTTTTCTCCTCCCAAATAGATGGAGGTAGGTTGTTGAGGCCAAGACTTGAACCGCCGACCTCCTTTATAAGAGAGGACGTATATATTCCACCTCTTACACTCAACTAAGCTGCAACTAAAGTGTCACCTTGTTGTGTTCTTAGCACATGAGTGGTGCCTAAAGTGGGCTTACCGTACTCGTGCAGAATGGCTTCACCCAACTTTCAACATAAGTGTTCAAAAAATAGTTTCTTGCAAAAATATACTGAATATGAATTATGATATTTTACAATCATTTTAAGTACTGAATTGCATATATTGTGGTTGATAGGATTTCCTTGAAGGCGCTAACCGCACCCCATTCATGGGTGTGCGGTTATCCAAAGAAACCCCACTAGCCCCGTAACCACCCAACATGTGGGTGCAAATAGTAAAATCCTTCAACATGGGGGTGCAAATAGTAAAATTCTGCATCATGGAGTGCAAATAGTAAAATCCTCCAACATGGGGGTGCAAATAGTAAATTCCTCCATCATGGAGTGCAAATAGTAAAATCCTCCAACATGGGGGTGCAAATAGTAAAATCTCACATCATGGGGTGCAAATAGTAACCCCCCCCCCCCCCCATCATGGAGTGCAAATAGTAAAATCCTCCAACATGTGGGTGCAAATAGTAAAATCCCACATCATGGGGGTGCAAATAGTAAAATCCCTCATTATGTGGTGCAAATAGTAAAATCCTTCAACATGTGGGTGTAAATAGTAAAATCATCTAACATGGGGGTGCAAATAATAAAATCCTTCAATACGGTATGCGTATAATAAATAATATGGTTATGGTGTGCGCATAACCATATCCGTCATATGAATACATATCACTGCAAAACTATACAAACTGGTGTGCGCGTAGCTATATTCATGATAAGTGTGCGTATAACACATAAATTGGTTATGGTGTGCGGGTAGCCGCATAACCACCATAACTACCCTAACCACCCATTTAATTACGAAAGTGTCACCCTCAAAAACTATAAATAGAACCCCAAGGCTTCTATTTTTTCCATCTTCTCCTTCATCTCTCCCCTCTTTTGAGATTTTCTCTCTCTCCGGCTGGGAAAATCCTCCTACGGATTTTCTCTCTCCTCCTTCTTCCTTGCGCGCTCACAAGCGCGTGTTGAAATCGACTACTCGGTCTCCGTGGAGTTCGGGGTCCCAAAAAAGGGGTGGTCTCACACCTACTTCTCTCGAGCCAACTCTCAAGGCAAGAGCACTTGGACTTGGAAACAGATCCTAGGCTACAGCGAGGAGGTCCCACCTCACACCCAGAAGACCTGTGAGATCTTCCCCTCCCTAGCCAATGCTGAACTAGAGGCACCAAAGGAGAGCTCTAAAAGTCAAAAGAGCTCTCAGGGAAGAAGAAGATCCGAGATTTGGAAATCCAGAAGCCTCCTCCTTTGGTGCCCCTTGGGGTCTATTTATAGGTTTTTCAAGTTGGGCTGCAAATAGCCAAAAACTGATCTGCCAGATTACCAAAATACCCTCGGAATTGGGCTGCGGATAACCGAATCCCGCTGCTCTGAAGCGCTAAACGCACACCACTGGACTACGAATAGCCAAAACTGGACTGCGAATAGCAAACTGGACGAGGGGGGCCTCCCCTGGGCGAGAGGGGGAGGGGCGAGACCCCCCCCCCCCCCTTCCCCTCTCTCTGCCCTTTCCTGTTGGGCGAGAGAGGGAGGGGCGAGACCCCCCTCCCCTCTCTCCGCCTCTCCTGCTGGGCGAAAGAGGGAGGGGCGAGACCCCCCTCCCTCTCTCCGCCTCTCCTGCTGGGCGAGAGATGGAGGGGCGAGACCCCCCTCCCTCCTCTCCGCCCTTCCTGCTGGGCGAGAGAGGGAGGGGCGAGACCCCCCCTCCCCTCTCTCCACCTCTTCCTCTCCTGCTGGGCGAGAGAGGGAGGGGCGAGACCCCCCCTCCCCTCTCTCCGCCTCTTCCTCTCCTTCTGGGTGAAAGCTACGGGGGTATCGCTGGGCGATACCCAAAGGTCTAAAAACCACATGGGTCTAGTTGACACGTCTCGGCGGCCCTCTACGCTGGGCCTCACTCGATGGATATGGGGGTTGTACACAATCTCCGCTCTTTGCGAGGTTGGCACAACCTCGGAAAGAAAAGTCCAAGCCCAAATATCCATCGAGGGGGGCAGAACCTCGCTCCCGAGGCACGTTTGACCCATCCAGCTAGTGAGAGCCTGGAGTGAGGAGGACATCTCGGTGGCAAGCTTACCTATCCGAGGATCATTCGACCCATCCAGCTAGTGAGAGCCTGGAGTAAGGAGGACATCTCGGTGGCAACCTTACCTATCTGAGGATCATTCGACCCACCCAGCTAGTGAGAGCCTGGAGTGAGGAGGACATCTCAGCGTTGAACTTACCCATCCGAGGATCATTCGACCCACCCAGCTAGTGAGAGCCTGGAGTGAGGAGGACATCTCAGCGTTGAACTTACCCATCCGAGGATCATTCGACCCACCCAGCTAGTGAGAGCCTGGAGTGAGGAGGACATCTCGGCGTTGAACTTACCCATCCGAGGATCATTCGACCCACCCAGCTAGTGAGAGCCTGGAGTGAGGAGGACATCTCAGTGGCAAGCTTACCTATCCGAGGATCATTCGACCCACCCAGCTAGTGAGAGCCTGGAGTGAGGAGGACATCTCGGCGTTGAACTTACCCATCCGAGGATCATTCGACCCACCCAGCTAGTGAGAGCCTGGAGTGAGGAGGACATCTCGGTGGCAAGCTTACCTATCCGAGGATCATTCGACCCACCCAGCTAGTGAGAGCCTGGAGTGAGGAGGACATCTCGGCGTTGAACTTACCCATCCGAGGATCATTCGACCCACCCAGCTAGTGAGAGCCTGGAGTGAGGAGGACATCTCGGTGGCAAGCTTACCTATCCGAGGATCATTCGACCCACCCAGCTAGTGAGAGCCTGGAGTGAGGAGGACATCTCGGCGTTGAACTTACCCATCCGAGAATCATTCGACCCACCCAGCTAGTGAGAGCCTGGAGTGAGGAGGACATCTCGGTGGCAAGCTTACCTATCTGAGGATCATTCGACCCACCCAGCTAGTGAGAGCCTGGAGTGAGGAGGACATCTCGGCGTTGAACTTACCCATCCGAGGATCATTCGACCCACCCAGCTAGTGAGAGCCTGGAGTGAGGAGGACATCTCAGTGGCAAGCTTACCTATCCGAGGATCATTCGACCCACCCAGCTAGTGAGAGCCTGGAGTGAGGAGGACTTCTCGGCGTTGAACTTACCCATCCGAGGATCATTCGACCCACCCAGCTAGTGAGAGCCTGGAGTGAGGAGGACATCTCAGTGGCAAGCTTACCTATCTGAGGATCATTCGACCCACCCAGCTAGTGAGAGCCTGGAGTGAGGAGGACATCTCGGCGTTGAACTTACCCATCCGAGGATCATTCGACCCACCCAGCTAGTGAGAGCCTGGAGTGAGAAGGACATCTCAGTGGCAAGCTTACCTATCCGAGGATCATTCGACCCACCCAGCTAGTGAGAGCCTGGACTGAGGAGGACATCTCGGCGTTGAACTTACCCATCCGAGGATCATTCGACCCACCCAGCTAGTGAGAGCCTGGAGTGAGGAGGACATCTCGGCGTTGAACTTACCCATCCGAGGATCATTCGACCCACCCAGCTAGTGAGAGCCTGGAGTGAGGAGGACATCTCGGTGGCAAGCTTACCTATCCGAGGATCATTCGACCCACCCAGCTAGTGAGAGCCTGGAGTGAGGAGGATATCTCGACGTTGAACTTACCCATCCGAGGATCATTCGACCCACCCAGCTAGTGGGAGCCTGGAGTGAGGAGGACATCTCGGTGGCAAGCTTACCTATCTGAGGATCATTCAACCCACCCAGCTAGTGAGAGTCTGGAGTGAGGAGGACATCTCGGCGTTGAACTTACCCATCTGAGGATCATTCGACCCACCCAGCTAGTGAGAGCCTGGAGTGAGGAGGAAATCTCGGTGGCAAGCTTACCTATCCGAGGATCATTCGACCCACCCAGCTAATGAGAGCCTGGAGTGAGGAGGACATCTCGGCGTTGAACTTACCCATCCGAGGATCATTCGACCCACCCAGCTAGTGAGAGCCTGGAGTGAGGAGGACATCTCGGTGGCAAGCTTACCTATCCGAGGATCATTCGACCCACCCAGCTAGTGAGAGCCTGGAGTGAGGAGGACATCTCGGCGTTGAACTTACTAAACATATAAGCAACATAACTTCATCCATCTAATGGGGGGGATTTCCCTTGTCAAAACCTCCTGGCCCAACCAGCGAGGGGTAGAACTTGCTACAAAGGAAAACAACAAAAAATAAACACAACATACCCCCCCATGACACTCGCCTCTCAGGCTGCTTGCGTGAGATGATCATTCCTCTGCTTCTCCTGCCACTCCCATCCTGCTCATGCTCTCCATGATCTTCTCCATCTCCTCCGCCCCTGCTTGCCAAGAGATGTTGTTGACGGCTGTGACGTAGCAGTGCCTCGCCATCCTGGGGTCTCCGCGGATCCTGACTTGGATTCCTCCAGCGTTGAACTTGAGGCATTGGTGGAAGGATGATGGTACGCATCGGAAGGCGCTGATGAGGGGTCTTCCGAAGATGGCATTGTAACTGCTAGGAGCGTCAACTATGACGAACCGACAGTTCCTTGAACCTCCCCCCATCGTCACTTGGAGTCCAACTCCACCCTCTACCTCTTTCCTTTCTCCGGAGAATCCAAACAAGGGTCCATCTGAGGCCAGCACCCTCCTTGCCTCCACCTTCAACTCATCAAATGCTTTCTTGAAAATGACATTGACAGAGCTCCCGTTGTCAACGAGGATCCGAGAGACAGTGTAACCTTCGATGGCTGTCTGAATGACTAGCGCATTACAGAATGAATCCTCGTGATCTGGCATGTCCTTGCTTGAGAAAGTGATTTTCTCCTCGGGAGGTGGGTCCTGTGACGTTGAAGCGACGCTGCGTCGAAATACGGAGTGGAGGCTTGCCTTACGAGTGGCCTCGATCCCTACCCCCCCCCCCCCCCCCCCCCCCGTGGATTACCGCGACCCGTCCTTTGGCTCCTACGTTAGTTCGGTCCTCGCAGATGTCATCATCCACTACTGCTCCAGGTGGAACTTCTTCGATCCGCACCGGCGGCTGCTGTTGTGTCTGACCTCTCGCCTCTCTCACCTCCAAGAACTCTGGGCAGGTAGTTGTTGCATGCCCCTCTGCTTGGTGGTAGTCGCAGTATGGCACCGCCCTTCCCCCCCTTCTCCTACGGGCTGGGATGTCTCTTGCTTCAACTCCTCCTCCTCTTCGAATCGCCATAGCTTGAGCTGGTGGGGGTAGGAGCTGCCTAGGGGCCTGCCTCCAAGGAGGAGGGTTGGGCCTCCCTTGGCCTCCGTAGAAGTTTCCCCCTCCTTGGGCGAAACCCCTCCCTTGCTCCTGACCCCCCTGGGGTCCCTGGTACCCTTGACCCTTCTGCTCTTCCCTCCTCCTTCCTTCCTGCTGCCTGAGGCCACCTTGCTCTCTTGGCTCGGCCTCCACCAACTTTGCCAACTTCTTTGCCAGCCCCGGGTTTGCCGCCTCGGTGGCTACCTCCTTTGCAGCTTTTTCCATCAGCTCCTCAAAGGACAAGGAAGCCTTCCTAGTTAGGCGCATTTTGAAGAGGCTCTCTCGTAGCCCTACGGTGAAAGCCATCTGGAGGGCATACCCGGGCACCTCCTGGATGTTCAGGATCTCCTCCTGGAATCTGTCCACATACTGGGCCAACGTCTCCTCGTGTCTCTGCTTGATCAGGAAAATGGACTCAGCATTCTTCTTCCTCTTCTTGGATGTGGAGAAGCGTAGCTGGAAGCTTCGACTCAAGTCCTCGAAGCTGTAAATGGAGCCAACCCGGAGCTGGTGGAACCAGTCCCTAGCTTTGTCCTTCAGGGTGATGGCGAAGAGACGACACTTGAACGCGTCCGTCATGGGCCTGATGGAGACGGTATCCTCGAACCACTGCAGGTGCTGGACGGGATCATCCTTCCCGGTATAGAAAGTCATGTTGGGCTCCTTGAAGCCTTCCGGGATGGGAGCCGAGATGATCAACTCGCTAAAGGGTGACCCCCCACTCGCCGGCTTCGCGAGCTCCACTTGCGCCACTCCGGCTCCGGGCGAGACCCCACTCACCGGGCTAGGAAAAAGCACTCGCCCGGTGAGGTCCCGCTCGCCGCTCTCAGTCACTGGTTCCTTGTCTGGCCGACCCCCTGGGGCAACCTCTCCTGACCCCCCGTGGGCGAGCACTCCTTGCGACCCAGAAGGTGGTATGTGGGGGGAGGGAGCTGAGCAGTCACCTCCCCTGGTGATGCCTTGGAGCAGCTCCATGATTCCCTTGATGGCCGTCATGAACTCTCCCCTTCCCACCAACTCACTTGGGATGTGAGACCCCTCATCGTCTCCTCCTCCGAGGTCTCCTGCCATGAGATTTGGTTCAAGAACTTCTGTGCTGACCACTCTCCACGCTCACCGCACCAAAATGTTGAAACCGACTACTCGGTCTCCGTGGAGTTCGAGGTCCCAAAAAAGGGGTGGTCTCACACCTACTTCTCTCGAGCCAACTCTCTAGGCAAGAGCACTTGGACTTGGAAACAGACCCTAGGCTACAGCGAGGAGGTCCCACCTCACACCCGGAAGACCTGTGAGATCTTTCCCTCCCTAGCCAATGCTGAACCAGAGGCACCAAAGGAGAGCTCTAAAAGTCAAAAGAGCTCTCAGGGAAGAAGAAGATCCGAGATTTGGAAATCCAGAAGCCTCCTCCTTTGGTGCCCCTTAGGGTCTATTTATAGGTTTTCCAAGTTGGGCTGCAAATAGCCAAAAAATGATCTGCCAGATTACCAAAATACCCTCGGAATTGGGCTGCGGATAACCGAATCCCGCTGCTCTGAAGCGCTAAACGCACACCACTGGACTGCGAATAGCCAAAACTGGACTACGAATAGCAAACTGGACGAGGGGGGCCTCCCCTGGGCGAGAGGGGGAGGGGCGAGACCCCCCCTTCCCCTCTCTCTGCCCTGTCCTGCTGGGCGAGAGAGGGAGGGGCGAGACCCCCCCTCCCCTCTCTCCGCCTCTCCTGCTGGGCGAGAGAGGGAGGGGCGAGACCCCCCCCTCCCTCTCTTCGCCTCTCCTGCTGGGCGAGAGAGGGAGGGGCGAGACCCCCCCTCCCTGCTCTCCGCCCTTCCTGCTGGGCGAGAGAGGGAGGGGCGAGACCCCCCCTCCCCTCTCTCCGCCTCTTCCTCTCCTGCTGGGCGAGAGAGGGAGGGGCGAGACCCCCCCTCCCCTCTCTCCGCCTCTTCCTCTCCTTCTGGGTGAGAGCTACGGGGGTATCGATGGGCGATACCCAAAGGTCTAAAAACCCCTTGGGTCTAGTTGACACGTCTCGACGGCCCTCCACACTGGGCCTCACTCGATGGATATGGGGGTCACCGTGCGCTCCAAGCGCTCCTCCGTGCCTTCCGCTCTCAAGACCGCTCCAAGCGCGCCACCGTGCGTTCCGCTCTCAAGACCGCTCCAAGCGCGCCACCGTGCGCTCCGCTCTCAAGACCGCTCCAAGCGCGCCACCGTGCGCTCCGCTCTCAAGACCGCTCCAAGCGCGCCACCGTGTGCTCCGCTCTCAAGACCGCTCCAAGCGCACCACCGTGCGCTCCGCTCTCAAGACCGCTCCAACCGCGCCACCGTGCGCTCCGCTCTCAAGACCGCTCCAAGCGTGCCACCGTGCGCTCCGCTCTCAAGACCGCTCCAAGAGCGCCTCCGTGCGCTCCGCTCTCAAGATCGCTCCAAGAGCGCCTCCGTGCGCTCCGCTCTCAAGAACGCTCCAAGCGCGCCTCCGTGCGCTCCGCTCTTAAGACCGCTCCAAGCGCGCCTCCGTGCGCTCCGCTCTGAAGACTGCTCCAAGAGCGCCTCTGCGCTCTCCGCTCTGAAGACTGCTCTAAGAGCGCCTCTCCGCTCTCAAGACCGTCCAAGCATAACCTTGCGTACTCAGCAACAAGCACTCCGCGCACTCAAGAACAAACGCTCCAGCCTCCAGCAAGAACAACACTCCAAACTCCTCTCGCGCAGCAGGAGACAACCGACAGAGACAAAGACGCACAGAGCACATCGATCCAACCTTCAAGCTGCAGTCAAAACCTCTAGAGCGCTTAGAGCGCAGCATCCCCCTCTGCATCAGACAAAAGTCTTAGCTGCAGGAGCGGTGACTTGTCACCCTCCGAGTATCTCTCTCTCAACAATTGTAACGAGAGGCGGCCTGCCGCTCTCGAGTTCTTTAAAGTAGCTTTGTACAGCAACCAACAAATAGTGGAGGTTTCGGCCGACACAGACCCGGCCGCGTGGTTTTTCACCCAGTTGACGGGTTTTCCACGTTAAAAAATTTGTCTTGTTAGCTTTCTCTTTTTCTGTGACTGTTTGCGCGCTCAAACGCTCCCGGGCTAAGACGGTCCAATCTAGTCCGATTTACCGGAGCCTTGAGTGGACCGCAACAATGGTCATATTTGAAAATTTTTAATCTGATTTTGTTGATTCGAAATAATTCGATATAATTTTTACTTTCAAATTATGTATTTCATATTCCGTAATATTTTTGCAAAAAACAATAAGTTCAACCGATAAAGTGTGATTTATAGCAAAAAAACAGGTACACATTACCAATTTACCATCAAGTAAACAAATTTCCTGCGGCAAACCATGCTGCAGACTAAAATTCTTTGCTTTAAGAAATCAAATGGTAGTTCTTTAATAACTGTTAGGGCGCTCAAAGCATCCCGTGTGACCGTCAAATTTGGAACAACCTACATGTTGCCTCCAGCAGAAGTATTTATAGGCGTAACCTTAAATACCGACGAATTATTAAATTTCTATTTGATTCAAACAAAACCATTAAATACCTGATTTCTTTATATAAATATACCTGAACAATAAAAGAGAGAGGGAGAATATGCAGCAGACATCAATTCATTCTATTTTCATACTTTTTTTAAGAGTAATGTTATGGACACACCATAAATGGCTATGGACAGCCAACGGCTATGTACAGCCCAATATCGCTATGTACAACCGAATCTCACTATGTACACACCAATTATTATTTGATTACCAACTCTTCAAAAAGTTGTTATTTCAATATCCAATCAATTTAAAAAAACCTTTGTTGTAAAAATTAACATATGAAGTCCGTTACACTAACTATTTTAGTTCAAAAATAACATATGAAGTCCGTTGCAAAAAATATTTGAGTCCAAAAACAACATATGAAGTCAAAATTCTTGTCTTAATCATTTGCAATAATTTTTATAAACTATTTCTTACATAGATTTCTGCAGCAGCCTCCATCCCGCATAAAAAAAATTTATGTAAATATTATATTATATACCATATGAGTAAAAGAAGTAGAAATATAAGTTTGTACCTATATATAGTGAAGTCATGTTATATAGTTGATCATCAAAGAAACCTTATGGTCCAATAATCTGCAGAAGATACATTAGAAAAAAATTAGTAATTATTTTAATCATGGGTATTGCTTATGTCTATTAATTAAAAAAGAAGTATACCTAATTTTCAAGGATCTGCCAAATTAATTGTTTCTTCCACTTTTGTCAAAACATCTTATCTAATTCTTGGAATGTATGTCAAGTCTCACTCATCCGCAATGGTAGCATGATACCGAGTCAACGTAGTGATTATTGGAGGTAGGGGACAATCCTCCCGCATCAACAGTTGAATGAATAAATAACTGGGTAAGAAGACCATGAAACTACAAGATCGGGATGGAGATGGAATAAAACTGGTCGGCAATGGCGAAACTCGGCCTGGAGAAGAAATCACGGGTTGGAGAAGAGAAATAAAACTAAAAAATGGTGTCCAGAAGAGTACCTGCACGTGGTAGCGAACTTGGGGAGGAAGAAGGCGGAGTGTTCCGCCGCAGCTCGGATCCCAGGCTAAGACGACGGGAGGCACTGGCTCGCGGCTACAGGGGATTTGCTAGGGAAAAACGAGGAGGTTGCCGGTGGATGGGGGGTTCCGTCGGCGGCGCAAAGCAAAGGGGCTGGGCTAGGTCAGGGTTGCCGGTTGCTCGGGCTTGGCTGTACGTATCTGCTGGGAGAAAAAAAGGAGATTAGGTATTTAGAAGTTTTATTTTAATATTAAGAGGTGTACATAGCCATTATTGGTGTGTCCATGACACCACTCTTTTTTAATCTCTCTAAGGATCCTTCCTCTCTGTTTGAGACTTCAAATAAGGTGCATATTCTTGTAATTAAAAAAAATTATGGGATTATTTGAAATGAATACTATTAAGAGCAAAAATGTGGAGTTCCAGGAAAGGATCATGAATCCGTATTTTCCGCAAAAATTCAAATAAAATGAGCTCATGCTCTGCAACGACAAGTAGCTGTATGATTAATTTAATTAAAAAAATGATAAATAATTTGATATAATACACTCCCTAGCTTGGCCTCTCTAGCTATCCAGTCTCTTCTCCAATTGAGAACTGAGCTCCTCTCTTCCTGTGCCAAGGAGAGAGAGGGAGAGAGAGAGAGAGAGAGAGAGAGACAAGGACTAATCTTTCACACGTGCGATTCACACGTTTTCCAAGTCACCAGTGCCGTTGATGCTGGGTAAGCACCTCCTTCGACATGTGGTGGGGGGACAAGCCAATCTCAGGGAAAGGATTTCTCCATGATTTCTGATTCCAGTTTCAGTTAGGAAGAAGATGTAGCTGCCATGGATTCTCTATTGGAGTTCGGACTTCTTTTGCAGTTTCTGTTCCTGTTTCCCTCTTTCAATTCGAAGCCTTCTGATGCAGGTTTCTGTCAGGAAGAAGACATGGCCATGGATGGGGGTTCTGGAGTTAACACAGAGCTGTGAATTCCTCTGTCCCTGTTTTCCTCTTTGATTCCCTGCTATTCTACTAGCTCGAAGGAAAAAAAAGATGGCAGAAGAAAAGATGTCAAATTTAGCAGGGGAAATGAATACGGGCGGCGCATATCCTATGTTCTTCGGTGTTTCTTGCGCTTTTATCGCGCTTCAGTTCCTGTCCGCCATGGACGGCGGTGCCAATGCGGAGCTCAACCACCAAAAGTCCTGTTTTGCAGAGATTATGCTTCGTGGCAGCGCCCAGTTGTTGGGAGTGCTGTTCGAGAAAGCCCAAAAAATTCATGAGGATCTGCGGGAGAAGGAGAGGATGGCCTTGTCGGAAGTCATGGAGCTGAAGCGGATTCGCGCGGACGACGCCAAGGCCAACGAGAAGGTCATGTCCATCTTCTCCACTCGCGAGCGGAGCTGGCAAGCCGAAATTAGGCGCCTTCTGAATCAGATCCATTGCCTCTCCGGCGAACTATCTTCGGCGAAGTCGAAGATTGAGGAGATGGTTTCTGTTATGAAGGTCAAAAATGACTTATTTGAAGAACAGGCCAAGAAAATCGCCGTGTTGGAGGAGAAGCTGCTTTCGTCGGAGAGAGAAGTGGAGGAACTCCGGGAAAGAGCGAACAAGGAAGACTATAATCACATGTTGGAACTCCGGCGACATAAGGCGGCCTTCACTGAGTTAGTTTCCGACCAAAGGAGGCTGGAGGCGGAGACGGCGCGCCTGCTTCGCCAAGCTGACTCGGCGAAGGAGGAGCTCGAGGAGGCTTTGGAGCAGAAAGAGGAGGCGATGGCCATGGTGGAGAGCCTGTCGGAGGAGTTTGTTAGGCTTCAGAAGGACGCCGATCAGAAAGGGAAGATTGTTTCCGCCATGATCAGGAAAGCGAAGCACGACACAGCTGACAAACAGGCGCTTCTGAAGGAGGTGAAGATAACGAGGGCGAAGAAAAAGCAAGCAGAGCTGGAAGGTGAGAGGTGGAGAAGCATGTGCGAGACTAAACAGAAGAAGAATTCGAGTGAAGCTGGAACTTCGGGGAAAAGAGCGCCGGAGTTGCAATCAACGTCCAGGATCGACCTGAGAGCTCGTTTACTGATGTACTTAGACACAGAGAGCAACGGCGGACACGAATTTCCCTTCCCGGAGAAGAAGGCGGAGAGTCTAAACAAACCGTCAGAGTTTCAGGATCAGCACTTGAATGAAAACAACGATAATCTCGGTAAGCACTATTTCTACCCTGCTTCTCATCATTCGCATTCCGAAATTTTCGTTTTTTTGAATCCATGGCTAACGGTCAAATTAATGTCCAAGAGATTCAAGATTGGGTTCGGCTTGAGACGAAAAAGTACACGGCAATTCTCGAGGAAAAGCATTATTCAGAGATAGAAGCATTTGCAGAGCAGCTCAGAATCAGAGACGAGAAGCTCGAGGATTTACATTGGCGTCTTCTAAGCACGGAGTTAGACTCGAAGACGCTGCAATCTCAAATCGAAGGGCTGGATGGGAGCCTGGCGCAGCTAACAGACGAGAATCTGAAATTGGAAACTTTGCTGGAGGACAGGGAAAGAGACCTGAATTCATTAACCTCCAGACACAGCTTCCACGGCGGGCAATTTCCGGCGAGCAATCATCCTCCTCCTCCCGTTCGCGAGTCCGGTTTGCCTCGGTCTTTCGATTGGCTAATGAAGGCGGCGAAGAAGAAGACTAGATCAGAAGTTCAAAATATATTCGAAGTGGAGAGAAATTTCCAGGAAAAGCATGAGAACGCCGAAGAAATTGTATTGGTTAGGCAATACAAACCCGGAATGGAAGCCGGAATGACCATTGGGATCGGTTCTTTTCCGTCGACGAACCTCTCCGATGATCAATCGAACGAGGAAGATTCGTCGGAACATCAGCCGGGGATCGCCCGAACCACTTCTGAGTCCCCGGAAGAAGAGATTGAAGAAGAAAGAGAGGTTCACACCAGGCAGAACTCCATGGAAAATGCCTTCGTCTCATCAGTATGCAGTAAACGGCGAGCTTCTGATGCGCAGCCTATGTTCAGGATGAACATTCAAGCTCTCGGAGTTTCCTTCAAGATCAAAAGGGTGAGCCAGCAGATTCTCATACTAGAAAACTTGGCCGCCGCCGGAGATGATGCAGCCGGTAGTAATCCCGAGAAGAAACCCGAGCTGAAGGGGCTAACGCAAGTGATCTCTTTTCTCAACAAGCAACTCAAGAGATATCAATCTCTCGAGGAGAAGACCGACGTCTTGTGCCGACGGATGGTGAGAGTTTTCAGAACCATTTTTAGATTTCTCCACACAAATGAATGTGTGGTAATTGACAATTTGCACGCTAAAATATTATGCTTTTGACACATTGCACTCTGAATTTTTTAAATTTAGTACATTACACTATTCAAATACCTTTAAATTTGCATTTTGCACACTTGAAATTTGAGATCTACTAAAATTTGTTTAATTTACATGATCAAACATTAAATAAACTCAAAATTGTATAAAAGAATAGAAAGTGAAGGTATTTTGAAGATGCAAATACCCTCCTTAAAATTCAACCTAAGACGCAAAATGCCAACTTAAAGATATTTGGAGGGTGCAATGTGCGAAAACACAATATATTTAGTGTGCAAAATGCCAATTAGCCAATGAATGCCTTTCTGACTTCATATCTTTGTTCTCAGCTGGAGAATTCCGGGAGTGATGCCAGCCGCGGGCGTCCGGATGCAGGGGAAGAAGAGAACACCGGTGAGCTCGAGAGATTCCTCGAAGAAACTTTTCAGCTGCAGAGATTTGTGGTTGCAACTGGGCAGAAACTGATGGAGTTGCAGCCCAGGATCAAAGGCAGTCTTGCCAGTGGCGAGGAAGAAGATTGGAGGAGCCGATTCAATCTGGGGCAGTTTCTGGATGTTGTTAGGAATTTGTTCATGGAAGTGCAGAGGGGATTGGAGGTGAGAATAGCTCGGATTATTGGCGACATCGAGGGTACTTTGGCCAGCGACGGCATCCTTCGAAGATGATCGTCTCCGGCGGTGATGGATGATAGTTTTTTCCAAGTGTGACTATTCTCAGCATAGTAGCATACATAGCTGATTTCAGAGCTAAATTTCTCTCTTTTTAATATATCTTTTCCCCTCTGATTTTGCAATGGGGAGTCCAATCTGAAATTTTTGGTTCTAGGCTCCTTTTCTAAACGTGTCCGGACGGAAAAAAGTGAAAGACTTACCTGCACGTGAAATCACATGTGATCTCCTGGATATCAAATGTGATCTCCACGATCTCCGTGGAAATCATGCGTGCTCTCCACGGAGATCACTAGTAATTTCGCGTGCAGTTAAGTCTCTCGCATTATCTTTTTTTCGCCACATGTTAGCATCGTGGTAATCCAGGGCACAATTTGAAAACGGAGCCCAAAATTAAAAAATTCGTCAAAAGAGAAGGCTATTCTTGTCGCCTTCTGTTTTTCATTGCTTGTATTTATTTGTCTGTAAAGAGAAGTTTTTCTCTGCAGAGTGATTTGGAGTACGTTTTCTTCAATTTCTTACTGTATTGTGAAATTTTCTATAATAATTTTAGACTAGAGTGCTGAAATACAGTCCAAAAATGGAATTCCTTGCCACAACAATTTAACTTGTAGGCATCAAAATCAGTCATTTACAAGCCCGAGGGTGAATTGGTCGTCTTCCCCATGCATGGTGCGTACTTATCTTAGGGTTTGGTTGGCGCTGCTCCGACTCACTCTGGATAAAAATGTCATCTCCATAAACTACTAATTTGGCACAACAACGGTTGCGGCCGCCGCATCAAAATGTTGATGTTTTGAAGTGAGATCCAATACTATGTATTAATTTATATTATTTATTTATGTCGGAACCTCGTCAAGAGCTACATCGTGGTGTAGCCGGCTTGTCGAGATGGTGCAGCATGTAGGCTGTAGGAGGGTTTGAAGGTTTATCTGTTTTCGTGCTTTTTGGATCTCCTGTATTTGATTCTTGTGAATTTGATTCGGAACCATATGTAACACCCCAAATTTACTTCTCGAGAAATCTCTAGGCATGAGTTATGCTTCTCGAGAAATCAAATGGCTGAAGTATACTTCTCGAGAAATTAATGTGCAGGAATAATACCTCTCGAAATATAAATTATAGGCAGAAAAATTGATTTCTCGAGAAATCAATTAGGCAGAACTTATACTTCTCGAGAAATTAATAGCTGAAGTTAAGCTCTCGAGAAATTAATATGCAGGAGTATATAGCTTCTCGAGAAATCTTAAGGGCAGGCAGTACCGGTTCTCAGGAACAAGAAATGCCTTCAAGCAGCCGTTCGTCGAACGCAGCCCGCCGTTCGTCGAACGCAGACCGCCGTTCGCCGAACGCAGGCTTAGCAGCCGTTCGTCGAACGCAGCCCGCCGTTCGTCGAACGCAGGCTTAGCAGCTGTTCGTCGAACGCAGCCCGCCGTTCGTCGAACACAGGCTTAGCAGCAGTTCGTCGAACGCAGGCTTAGCAGTCGTACGTCGAACGCAGCCCGCCGTTCATCGAGCGCAGGCAGCCGTTCGTCGAACGCAGGCTTAGCAGCCGTTCGTCGAACGCAGCGTTTCAACCGTTCGTCGAACGCAAGTTTGTTAGCCGTTCGTCGAACGTAGGTATATTAGCTGTTCGTCGAACGCAGCTTTATAACCTTCGTCGAGCACAGCTTTACTGAAATTCGTCGAACGCAGAATCAAAGCTGTTCGTCGAGCGCAACTTGAAAGGATTCGTCGAACGCAATATCTGTTCAGCGATTTGTGAAATAACAGACCCGTGACTCTGTTTTTGCGGCCGTCAGATCCAGATCTTTAAATCCAAGCGTTGGGATTTCTTTCTGGGGTATCTTAGGGTTCGTACATAGGAGTATATAAATCCTCTTAAGCGCCTAAAACTTTATCTCTTAAAGTTGCGAGAGAAGGAAGCCGAGAGAAAAACAACGATCAGCGAGGAAGAAGAAGGAGTCATCTTCTGCCATTGCCGGAGCTTCGGAGCTCCGATTCGCGAGCCGTTTTTAGATCTGGAAAGTGTAGGCCGTTGCGAAACTTTCTATCCGAGTGAAATCTCAGATCTATGGCGAAGAAGAAAGCTCCAAGGGTAACGATCCTTCCTCCCGGTCTTAGGACGTGTTTTGTCCTCTCATTCCCTTTTCTATGCTTGCATGAGGAATCCCTTTCACCAAATGGGTGAAGTGTAGGATTTCCTCCAGTTCTTCGGAACTCCGGGTCGATTGTGTCCGTCCCCAGCATATTGCATTTAGAAATCCGGTAGTCGTGCGGATTTAGGCATTTTGTGTGAAGCCTATTCGTGGCTGTGAGCCCGGATCGGTGATGCTTGGATTGCGACGTTGCATTTAGGTTAAGCCTAGAATGCGTGCTGGAGAATGTCTCCGTGGGATCTTCTATTATGTTGCGGGACTTGAGTTTTAGGTGCCTTTTGAGAGCCTAACGGAAGCCCCTTGCTTGGGTGGTTGAATGCAAACCTTCGCCACTAGATTTGAAGAGGAGTGGTCTTGGACCTCCTTCTTGGTTGTTATTTGCGAAGTCTAAGTCCACGTGAAAGGATTAGATGCGTAGCTTATTTTTGTGGGTACTTGATGTGCTAAACCCTACGGGCCGAGGTGAAGTCGTACCCGCGTCGTGCGATAGATCGCGACAGTTAGAGCACGGGCAAAGCTGAACCGAACCCGTTTCCATGCAGATCGGTGAGAGGTTCATACCTCATGTAAGCCGTGTGATCATGGGAGAGGTCGTGGAAGGTGTCTTACCTAGACCGACCAAAAGCTCTTTTTCCCCACCTAAGGCTATGCACTTAGGGTGGAGTGTTTGTGATGAGTTGATGTTATGTTAGCCTCATGCGGTTGCTTAGGCGGTTGTGGGGAACCTTCGGGTGAACCCAACCAACATCATATGCATACCTAGGTTCCCTTTTACTTGGTGCAATGTGCCAAAACACAATATATTTAGTGTGCAAAATGCCAATTAGCCAATGAATGCCTTTCTGACTTCATATCTTTGTTCCCAGCTGGAGAATTCCGGGAGTGGTGCCAGCCGCGGGCGCCCGGATGCAGGGGAAGAAGAGAACACCGGTGAGCTCGAGAAATTCCTCGAAGAAACTTTTCAGCTGCAGAGATTTGTGGTTGCAACTGGGCAGAAACTGATGGAGTTGCAACCCAGGATCAAAGGCAGTCTTGCAAGCGGCGAGGAAGAAGATTGGAGGAGCCGATTCAATCTGGGGCAGTTTCTGGATGTTGTTAGGAATTTGTTCATGGAAGTGCAGAGGGGATTGGAGGTGAGAATAGCTCGGATTATTGGCGACATCGAGGGTACTTTGGCCAGCGACGGCATCCTTCGAAGATGATCGTCTCCGGCGGTGATGGATGATAGTTTTTTCCATGTGTGACTATTCTCAGCATAGTAGCATACATAGCTGATTTCAGAGCTACATTTCTCTCCTTTTTATTTATATTTTCCCCTCTGATTTTGCAATGGGGAGTCCAATCTGAAATTTTTGGTTCTAGGCTCCTTTTCTAAACATGTCCGGGAGCCCTGCAATGCTAACATGTGATGGAAAAAAGTGAAAGACTTACCTGCACGTGAAATCACACGTGATCTCCTGGATATCAAATGTGATTTCCACGATCTCCGTGGAGATCATGCGTGTTCTCCACAGAGATCACTAGTAATTTTGCGTGCAGTTAAGTCTCCCGCATTATCTTTTTTCCGCCACCTGTTAGCATCGTGGTAATCTAGGACACAATTTGAAAACGTAGCCCGAAATTAAAAATTTCGTTAAAAGAGAAGGCTATTCTCGCCGCCTTCTGCTTTTCATTGCTTGTATTTATTTGCCTGTAAAGAGAAGTTTTTCTCTATAGAGTGATTTGGAGTACATTTTCTTCAATTTCTTACTGTATTGTGAAGTTTTCTATAATAATTTTAGACTGGAGTCTTGAAGTACAGCCCAAAAATAGAATTCCTTGCCACAACAATTTAATTTGTAGGCATTAAAATCAGTCATTTACAGGCCCGAGGGTGAATTGGTCGTCTTCCCCATGCATGGTGTGTACTTATCTAATTAGGGTTTGGTTGGCGCTGCTCCGACGCACTCAGGATAAAAATGTCATCTCCATAAACTACTAATTTGGCACAACAACGATTGCGCCCGCCGCAGCAAAATGTTGATGTTTTGAAGTGAGATCCAATATTATGTGTTAATATATATTATCTATTTATGTCGGAACCTCGTCTACTCAACATGCTGCTTTTGTCGGAACCCCGTCTAGTCGAAATGCTGCTTTTGTCAGAACCTCGTCGAGAGCTACATTGTGGTGTAGCCGGCTTGTCGAGACGGTGCGACGTGTCGGTTGTAGGAGGGTTTGAAGGTTTATCTGTTTTCGCACTTTTGGATCTCCTGTATTTGATTCTTGTGAATCTTATTCGAAACCATACAATTGTGTATGTCGCGGTGTGTGTCCGGTTGTTTGTTTATGTGATTGTAGCGAACTTTTATCTTTGATTTCAAGTATTTCCTGCATTATTTTCTAGTGGTTTTCTTCTGGTGGTTGTGCACATCTTGGGCATTGAATTTTTCACATGGTATCAGAGCTACAAATGTTGTAGCGGTGATTGTTAAGTTCCTTCGGTGAAGAAGATCGGTATACCAGAATGGAAGGTGCAAGCGGATATGCGAGGGGTCTTGGTATTGAGTTGCTCACACAGACAAATTACAAGAAGTGAAAGTCATGTATGAAAAGCTATTTGGTGGGGGAAGATCTATGAGAGGTCGTTGGCGGTGATGAACAAAAGGAAGTTCTTGCGACGAGGACAACGATCCGACGGTGAGAGCATGGAAGAAGACGAATGCAAAGGCCAATTTCATGCTCAAACGGGCAATATCTCTAGACTTGTTTGATCATATCATCAGGTACAAGTCGGCTTCGATGATTTAGAAGTTGTTGGATGGATTGTTCAACAAGAAGAATGTTGCAAGGTTGTAGTTCTTGGAGAATGAGCTGGCGAAGGCCAATCAAGGAGAGTTGTTGGTTTCAGTTTTCTTTTTGAAGTTGAAGAACATGTGCGCTGAGATATCAACGTTGGATCCGGTGAGCCGATCTCGGAGGCCAAGTTGAAGCGTCATATTATTCACGGCCTGCGGAAGGAGTATGTGCCCTTCATTACTTTGGTGCAGGGATAGGCTACTCAACCATCCTTATTGGAGTTGGAGAGCTTATTGGCTTTGCAGGTGAGCTTGGCAAAACATATGTCTTTTTGTTCTATATCTGAGGGAGAAAGTGAGGTCTTATTCTCAGGAAAGAAGATTTGGGACATGCGGAAGAAGAAGAACATTGGAGAATAACCTTCTACCTCATCACGGGGAGATGATGGCAAGTTACCTCCTAAGTTTGATGGAGGGCAGAAGGGGCCTAAATGTTATAGGTGCAATAAGTCAGGTCACTTCAAGCGAGATTGCAAGGCAAATCTCAAGTCGGTGCACGTAGCGGAGAAAGGATAGAGACCCATAAATGAAGCGGAATGGGGGAAGTGCTTAGTGACAGAGATGATGGCGACGTCTGTGGATGGATGCCTTGGCCTCCATAAATTTTTAGGATGACTGGATTGTTGATTTTGGGTGTGTTCATCACCTCATCGACGATTAATAAAAGTTTTCCTCTCTTCAGGCTCACGAGGGGAATGATGTTATCGTGATGGCGGATGGTTCGGTGCATGCAGTGGAGAACGAGGGAACGGTTACCTTGGACAGTGATGAGAGCGCACTCAAGTTGGAGAGTGTTTATCATGTGATGGGGATGAAGAAGAATCACTTCTCGGTGACAAATGCGCTAGATACATGCTACCATGTTCTATTTGGGTCAAAGGAGGTAAAGTTCTTATGGAACTTCTCTTCTGTGAAGGTGGATATTACTCACATCGGGCGACATATGATGAATTTGTTTGTGTTATCTACAAACTCCTATGTGAACAAGATGAAGACCAATGACAGTGCAGTGATTTGGCATGAGAGGTTGTGCTACGTGGTGATGGAAAAGTTGAAGACCATGGTGGCAAGAGCCCTTATGAAAGGCTTACCTAGCTTATCTTCGTTTGATGACGGTCATATTTGTGAATGTGTCAATTTGGGAAGGCACATTCATCTCCCATTTGACAGGCCTCTTTCCAGGAGGAAGGCGTCGTTGGAGTGCATTCATGGTGACTTGATGGGACCATGCGCCACACCCACTTACTCAGGAAACTGGTACATGCTTGTACTTGTGGATGACTCTTCACGGTACACTTGGGTGTATTTTTTGAAGGAGAAGTCAGAGGTCTTTGGGAAGTTCGTAGATTTCAAGGAAGAGTTGAAGGGGTGTTGAAACTGCGGATAAAGAAGCTGAGAACAAACAATGTGTGGGAGTTTACTTTTAATGAGTTATCTACCTTTTGCTGGAAGCACATTATTAGGAGGGAGTTGTCTTGTGCCCACACACCGCATCAAAATGGAGTGGCGGAGAGGAAGATTTGACACTTGAAGTAAATGTGAAAGTGTTGGTTGCACGCAAAGGGCATACCCAAAGCCTTATGGGCAAAGAGAATGGCTTGCGCAACGTATGTCATCAACATGTTGTCGCTAAGTCTGATCGAGTTGAAGACTCCACATGAGATGATGTTGGGAGAAGTGTTGAGTGTGAAGCACTTGCGGTTGTTTGGAGCTACTTGCTTTATGCACATTTTGGATGCTCTCAGAACCAAGTTGGATGCAAAGGCATGTAAGTGCATATCCATTGGTTATGTCGAGCGGAAGAAGGGGTGGAAGTGCATGGATCCGCAGACACGCCGATTCATCATCTCTCGTGATGTGGTATTTGATGAGCTGATCTCATATCAGGGAGTTTCTATTGTTGCCTTGGAGGAGAGTTCAGAAGGAAGAAGTGAAGAAAGAGTTGCTGATGACTCTTTGGTGGAGCTGTCTATGTCTCCAGGAGCTCCTATTTCATCAGGCTCCAGTTCAAATGCTTCGGGTTCTAGAAGAAGGGGGAGCGATGCTCCAAGTTATTCTAGTGGGGGAGCTGATGGTGATGATTTTGTTGGAGCAGTGGAGAGTGGTCCGACTTTGCGGAGGTCGAAGAGTATGCATGTGCGTAAAAAATTGAAATCGCTCGAACCGAGCCGAACCGATTCAGCCGAACCGACTTTTGAACCGAACCGACCGAATCGGTTTCGGTTTGTGGTGGCTGAAAACCGACCAATATTCGGTTCGGTCAGGTTTTCACCGTGGAAAAACCGGTTGAACCGTACCGAACCGACCAGTAAAATAAAAAGTATTAAAATATCATAATAAAATTTTGTCTTTCTTAGCTGCCTTTTTATAAAAAGTATTAAATTTTCTATTATGCATGCTTTCTTAGGGCAGAGGGTTCCTGTATATAATAATAAATATAGTTCAAAAATCTTGTAGAATTTTATGATAGAACGCATGTACCTAAAAAATACTAAACAACTTCGAAGCAAATATAGAAAACCGAACCGACGGGTAAAAAACTGAACCGAACCAAACCGAACCGATTAGATTCGGTTTCGGTTTTGTGTGTGTAAAAACTGAGGATATTTGGTTCGGTTTCGGTTTTACATAAAATGAACTAAACTGAACCGCTTGCAGGCCTATCGAAGAGGACTATCGTCCCACGGACTCGCTACAGGGAAGGTAACCTTGTTAGTATGTGTTTGTTTTTCTTTGCAGGACCTCTTGACGAGCGGGAGCAGTCATATTTTGAGAAAGTCACTGTAGTGAAAGAGTGGGAAGATGTTATATGAGGAGATGCTTGCCCTCAGGAAGAATGAAATTTGGGACCTTGTGCCCAAGGTTGATGGTGTTGCTCCTGTCACTTGCAAGTGTGCGTACAAGGCCAAGAAGAAAGCGGATGGCAGCATGGAGCGGTACAAGGCTCTCCTTGTTGCTCGGGGATTCTCACAACAGTACATAGAAGATTATGATGTGACATTCAACCCTGTGACAAAGATGACTTCGGTGCAGGTGGTGATTGTGATGGCAGCGTGCCAATGTTGGAAGTTGTGGCAACTCGACGTGAAGAGCGCATTTCTTTACGACGAGATTGATAAAGATATTTTCATGGAGAAACCACCCGGATATGTATGCAATTTGGTGACCCTTATTCCGGGCTTCCCAAATGATTCAAGAATCGGACGAAGTTTCAATAAAAAAGTCGCAGCATAAAAATCCACAGTACAAAGAACATAAACACAAGATTTTTATTTATTGACAACGGTGTTACAGAAATTTTTGAGTATTAACCATACTCATTACAATATGCACAATCATAATCGGTACAAGAGGCTTTATGACGCTCCTGAGCTTCTTTAATTCCTATAAAAAAATCCTTAACCATGTCTTCGCCAACTCTTCAGGGGGAACCCTCTTTGGTGTGCTGGGAGAAGCTCATGTTTCCTAAAAAAATGAGGTCCACACTGGGTTAGTCATAAGCATATGACTATGTGAGGAAAGCATTTCGTGAAACAGTTATACATGCAAGCAATGAAAGCTAACAATATGCATACATTCCAAGAAACCATAATTTTCGTATTGTTCTCTTTCAACGCTAACACTTGACCTGCCCCTTAATTTGTTACGTAAAATAGGAAATGCTTGGGTATGCAAACTTGAATTGGGCCCCACCCACTTTAGGGAAAAAGTGTAGGCTCACCCTACTGGTAAATCCACTTAAGGATTTGAAACCTTCACATTTCCTTATGCAGAGTTTAATTATTTTTTTCTTAATGCAATTGAAAACAAGTGTTTTAACATAAAAATTTCCCCTCAAAAAGTTGTAACGCCTTCATTTTCCCTCGCCTCCATTTACCGTATAGTGATATATCATTGAGTTTAAACTCATATGCACATGCAGTTTATCTTAAAATAAAACAGGAATATGAAAATACTTGAATAAACATAATTTCAAGAAATAAAATACTCAACACCGCCTTTCCGTTACTAGAATCCTTTCCTGCATTATCATCACACTTATCGTGAGACGCCATCCACTTGTTTCTCGGCCGTGAAAAATACAGAAATAGTACGCACTATAAATGAGTTGCGTCTTTTTGATAACTCGTAGTGTTAATGTTAAAAAAGATTAAGACTTTGTATTAAGTGTGTCAAAGATTTAGGAAAAGCGTATAAATCAGTTATATACGAAAATAAAATCCACAAAAACTTATAGAAATAGTTGAATTTGCATATATAAGTGTTTTTCCAATATTTCATAACATTCCTTATCCTTAAACAACCCCAAATATGGCTGTTCCAACACAAAACCAGCCCCCATAGTAGTTGTCAAGCACAAAACCAACACAAAACCAGCCCACAATATCTAGGTAACATGGAAACTGAAAAGAGCAATTGCTCACAGTCCTAAAACATCCCTATAACAGCCGAGTAATGGTCGTGCCAAAGCAGCATAAAAGAATAACTGAATACATCCTAAAATAGACCAAAATACGAATCCAAATAGTAGAACATTCAGCCCAAACCAAAGCACAGGAGTAATCCCAAAACCGAGCCCTATTACTGTAAACAGAACAAGGGCAGTGGCATAAACCAAATGGAGGAGAAGGAGAAATCTTACAGAGGGGGAGAAGGAGGAAGTACTAGTAGCAGCGACTCAGAAGCAGCGACATGAGAGCAGCGACACAGGAGCAGCGGCACGGGAGCAACGACACGGGAGCAGTTGCACGGGAGCAGCGGCACGGGAGCAGCGGCACGACGCAAGTAGCAGCAGTTACTAACGGAAAGAGGGAGAAGAGCTTGCAGAAGAGGAGAGGGAAACAGTCGGGAAGGAGCAGAAGACGGGAGCGGCAATCGAGAGCAGCGGTAGAGAGGAGACGGGTGCGGAAGAAGGAATGGGGCCTGGGCTCCTTTTATTATGCACAGTAAGCGGCCAGCGGCAAGAATAGTACCAAACTCACTGATTAAGATAAAGAGGTGTCACCACATAAAGCTCAACACACTATCCAACCAACTTTTGGCTTGACCAAGTGTCAAAATAAACTCCAACTCAGCCACCACACCTACTCCAACTCATCCCAAATGACTAATGACGGTCCACATTTTATTCAAAAATTTATGTAACAAACTAAAGGAATGAGCCATCTAATATAGCTATTGACACCCACAATATCTAAATAAAGAAAGTTTAACTAATAAAATGAGACGGAAAATGCGAACAAAATTCTCGTAAAAATAAATTCATACTACTTTGCGTTCTCATCATCGGGGAATAAAATTTAAAACTATTTGTTGCGCGAAATTTGGATCGTCACATCCAAGTCACATTTGGAGCATGTATGTAAGTTGAAGAAGACCCGTTATGGATTGAAGCAAGCGCATCGGGCTTGGTTTGGAAAGATTGCTAGTAAATCACGGGTCATTAAGATAAATATATGATACACACTAGTTTTAGATTTTCACAATTTTGAAATATCAAAATTTTCTATTTCGCTTGCGGTTATATAATCTTGAAATTGTGTTTTGCTATATAAACATAAATTCGTTTAATTAAAGTACTTGATGTTCGTTATTTTTTTCTAGAAACGAATTCTAAAATTATAGTTTTAGAAATATTTTTTGTTTTAAGGTGGTGGATTCTTCTCGAGGCCGCGATCCATACAGCCGATCATAATAATTATAAAAGTGAGTAAAATCGGAATTAAATTTTGAAACACTAATATTAACAAAATCACTAAATGATTCTTTTAGATTTAAATTCCGATTAATTTCTTATATAAATTTTTTTATCCTGTCTACGTCCATTGAAGAGTTTAAAGTCGCGGAGCAAGAAAACATATGTGACATATTTTTGTAATATTTTTAAAAAATTTCATTTATTACTAATATTAACCGACACCACCTTTCGTTAGTTTTGTAGTTTTTAAATGTTTCAGTAATTAATAAAAAAAATTCAATAACTAATGAGCTACTAGGATAATACACTACAGATAAAATAGTCGTTGATCGATAAAAACTTTCTAATAAATTTACATAATGTTCGAGCACGGCCTAGTCCGATGCTACTAAATCATGTGATTCTACACTATTATAAAATTCTATTAGTAACGTTTTTTATGACAAAGCTCGCTTTAGGATTTTATAAATAGAGTTCCATCGTACAGACATATCATAAGATAGACATAAAAAAATTTTACCTTGTGAAATTAAATTTTTTTAAAAATTTTGTTTTCTTCTTTCGGAATTATAAATAACTCTTAACATAGATCGTATTTTAATAACATAGTCGTTCATATAAACTAAACTATCTCGCACAATTAAATTTAAAACGTGACATACGCAACATGTATAAACAAAATTTCAGCTAACATTGGTTGCAAATCTGATATCAAATATTTGATGGTCATTCCATTATTTGAAGCGTTATTGAAAAAAATACTTATAATTTTTCTTTTATTATAAATTCCTAATAAATTTAATAATAACCGGATAAATATCCCGGTGTGCGGATATTCAAATCATTCAAAACAAATTATACGTTTATTTTGTTCCCAACTATCGGGATCAATCCAGTGACAAATAATGCAAATATAAGAAAGTCCATCAATTATACTGCTAGTCCAAACGTCGCTCGTTAAGCTAACGCGGACGTCGAATGTTTCAAAATAATTTTTTAAATATTGTTTAGATTGCATATAAGCTTTTAAAGCATCACGTCTAGTTGTAGTACGACTTACCTGTTGATATTTAGGCTGGAGTACTTCGAGAATGTAAGACGTCATTTCTTCATCATCGTAGTGGTTGAGTGGAAGATCGCTTTTGATGACGATCTCCATTTGTCGCTCTCCTTGCCGAGCTTAGTCATACATCCAAATGTGCTCGGTCGCCGAAATTTGAGCTTGGGTAGACTCTGGGGCTTGTTTAGAAATACAAGATTTTACCTGTCAGGCGAGCGTTGTGTTTCTGCCAACGACCATTAATATAGCTTCCTGCAAAGTTTGCACTTCGCCTTAATTTCGCCACCGATCTGCACTCTATCAAAGTTTTCCCATACTGCCGCTTTGTGGTGATGCTCTACTATCTCATGAGCGACAGACGCGGAGGAGGACATCGACATGGATGAAGAGGAAGTGATTTGGATTCGAGCGAATTTGAGAGAGCGAGAGAGAAATAGAGAGGGGGGATATTTATAGATTTTAAATATATTTTTTTAGTTTTAATTTAAAAAAAATATATTTAATTAAAATTTTCTTAATAAATATTAAATAATAAGTGTAGCCTGTCACTTAAAGAGACGTACAAAAGGCTCTTTAATGAGACCGGTCTTTGATGAAAAAGGTGGCCCCCTGGGACCGGACCGGTCCTAATCGGGATCGGACCGGTCCCTAGCCGGTCCTAACCAAGACCGGACCGGTCCCTAGCAGGTCCTAACCGGGCCGGTCCCAACCGATCCCTAGCAGGTCCTAACCGGACCGATTTTTTTGTGCACGGCTATCGACACAATGCTTTTGTATTAATGTAATTATATTTTGAATATGAGAATTTTGAGTTGCCCATCTCCAATGAGCTTGTGGCATATAAATTTACTAGTAGATATCTTCAAAATATGGTGGGTGGGGACTTTCTAGTGTAGGCCACAACATTATCATCATCATCAGCCGCCGCCGGACCACCACCATGTGCGTCCACCTCCCCCCAAATCAATCTAGGGTAACAATTTTCGCAATAAGAAAGAAAATGTAAATAACCGTCGGATTATTTAATTTGGGGAAGATTTTGGAAAAATATTCAACATAGTTCGAAGAGAGACTATATGTTCGAAGATTTCTTATTATTGACTTTCCTAGCACGCATAAGAGCGGCGAAACTTCTCTGTGTTACCACGTTCTGATTCCCCGCTCGCGCCATTGATTGCCCTTCAAAATTGATGTTAAGGACATATCATGTGAGACTTACAATGTAATCATTTTCAATTATGTCAATCATTACTCAACAACCACTATAATTATCAACCGGTTATTATTGCTTTGTTAATATTGCATTCTAAGTTTTGTTTTAATTATGATTAAGAAAAAGCCTCCTTCATTGAGCTTTTCCATAAATAATGGAAAACTTTCTGTTAGATCTAACCTTATGATTTTGTTTCCACTCGAATTTTGACGTAAAAAACCGATCTTATCTACTACATTTGAGTTATCTTCTACTTTATTTCCAAATGTAAGTAAAGTTGAAGCAAATTTTTTTATCATATGCATATCAAACTAAACTATAGAGTCTGTTTGGCACAGTGGTGGTGGTCATGAACGCAGTGGTTACGAACCGTCGTTCGTGAACTGCCGATCTCATCTAAGGAACTCCATCCATTTTTTATGTTTAAAATTAGTTTTTTTTTCTTGGGGCTTTCATAACCGTTGTGATGCCAAACATATATTTCATGACGATGACGTTTTTATCCATGCTCACCAGATCAAGACGCCGGGTCAAACAGACGACGGTTCGTAACCACTATGTTCACGATCGCCACCGCCGTGCCAAACGGACCAATAGTTTATATTAGATCATGATTTGTAATCTACTTCAATATTATGATTTATTTATTTATAGGGTTAATTACCCGGACCTCCCATGGGAGTTTGTATAATTACAGGTTGCACCCCCTCTATCTTTCAAAATTACATTTGCCTCCCCTCTAAGTTTCCCTAGTTTACAAAAATGACCCTTTCGTTAGAAATATGGATGAAACGGTTAAATAAGCCAGATTATTTTATGATATTTTAATTTTATCCTTTTTAATGATTCTAGATTCATTACAAATGGTAAAATGTAACACACCCCTTTCAATGTACAGTTTGAGCTCGCTAAATGTACCACATGTGAGCTCCATTTTGTGACCCGACTCAGGGGTGCAAACTAATCGAGCTCGAGTCGAGCTTGACAAATTTTTAAGCTCGAGATAACTATTTCGAGTTCGAGCTCCACGAGCTCATTTTGCCCGGCTCGAGCTCAAGACCTACTTATTGAGCTCGAACTTTACATTGAAAGACTGTGTTACATTTTACCCTTTGTAATGAATCTAAAATCATTATAAAAGAATAAAAATTAAAGAAAGGTACATTTTTGTCATTTTCATCTATATATCTAAAGTAATTTCGAAAGATAGAGGGGTGCGACCTGTAATTATGAAAACTCCCGGGGAGGTCCCGGTAATTAATATAACTATTCGAGTTGACTAGAAAACTAGAGCTGTATTATATTACGATTTCGCTTACTAAGAACTCTATAACTATTTATTTTTTGAATTTTATGATTTCTCGTGTTTAGCCGACCCCACTACGGTAGGATAAAGGCTCGAGTGTTGTTGTTGTTATGATTTCTCGTGTTGTATTTGCATTGGTTGTTTCTATTAAATAACATATTTCAGAAGATCTCACATTCTCAATGATCATTCAAGTCTTAGTTCATGTTAATAAATGCTTCTCTACCTGAGCATAGCGAAATATCTCTTACAAAATATGTGAATCGTTTCACAATCCTGAGAGGGCGTTCATGTTAATGTTAAGGAAGAGGCTGTGGTGTTTAACCCCGATGATAACAAAGATTTTTTGCGGTGTTTAACCCCAATGATCATTCATCGTCTTAGTTCATGTTAATAAAAATGAAAATACTAATATCTCTTAGGGCCCATTCGTTTAGACGGAATTGAAGACTTGGAATTGAAATTCGACGTCGAATTCCAATTACGCTGTTCGCTTGTTAGGTAGCTTTAATAATTGGAATTTGAGTTCAATATCATGAAATTGATTTTAACCTAGGCACAAAATCTAGCTTGACATATCGAAATTGGGCGAGTCTAACACACTCGATTTATAGCTTTTTTCACCAGGGAGAGCAATTTTTCGCCCGGCCGTGAGTTTTTTGCCCGGACGCGATTTTTTCGCCCGGACGTGCGTTTTTCTCCCATGAGCGCCTTTTTCGCTCGGACGCGTGTTTTTCGCCCGGACGAGCGTATTTCGCCGGACGCGCAATTTTCGCCTGGGCGCGCGTTTTTCGCCCGGGCGCGCAATTATCGCTCGGGAGTGCGTTTTTCGCCCATGAGCGCGTTTTTCGCCCGGGCGCACGTTTTGTCGCCGGGCACGCAATTTTTTGCCCGGGCGCGAGTTTTTCGCCCGGGCGAACGTTTTTCTCCCGGGCGCGAGTTTTTCGCCAGGGCGCACGTTTTGTCGCCCGGGCGCGCAATTTTTTGCCCGGGCACGCGTTTTTCTCTCAGGCGCGCATTTTTCGCCCGGGGGCGTGTTTTAAGCCCGGGCGCCCGTTTTGTCTCCCAGAAGCGCAATATTTAGCTCGAACGCGCATTTTTCACCTGAGCATTTTTCGCCCGGGCGCGCATTTTTCGCTCGGGCGCGCGTTTTTCACCTAGGGGCGAGTTTTTCGCCCACGGGCGCATTTTCTCGCCGGGCGAGCAAATTTTCCCCCGGGCGCGAGTTTTTTCACGGGCGCGCGTTTTTCATCAGGGAGCGCATTTTTCGCCCGAGCGGACGTTTTTTCGCCCGGGCGCGTGTTTTTCGCTCGGGGGCGCGTTTTTCGCCTTGGCACACGTTAAGTCGCCCGGGCGCCCAATTTTTCGCCTGGGCGTGAGAGGACCCAGCGCCACCAACTCGACCAAAGCCCGGACTTTTTGGTGAAGGCGCAACTGTTCTTTATATTAACGGATCCTCGCGTGGATCCACGGGGCAGCCAGTTAGGCCCACGGGGGACACGCCCTTCCGCTTCGAATAACGCCGCACGTCGGGGGCAATTCTAACAGCACCAACAATCCCACACGCCCCCCCCCCCCCCCCCCCCCCCCGAAACGACCCCGGGGTTTCGAACCCGTGACCCCCTCTGATACCAATTGAGAGGACCCAACGTCACCAACTCGACCAAAAGCCCGGACTGTTTGGTGAAGACGCAACTGTTTTTTATATCAACGGATCCTCGGGTGGATCCACGGGGCAGCCAGTTAGGCCCACGGGGGACACGCCCTTCCGCTTCGAATAACGCCGCACGCCGGGGGCAATTCTGGCAGCACCAACAGGGCGTGAGTTTTTTGCCAGGGCGCGCTTTTTGTACCAGAGCACGTTTTTTCACCCAGGCGTGAGTTTTTTGCCCGGACGAGCGTTTTTCGCCCGGGAGCGCCTTTTTCGCCCGAACACGTGTTTTTTGCCCGGACGAGCTTATTTCGTCGGGACGCGCAATTTTTGCCCGGGCGCGCGTTTTTTGCCCGGACGCGCGTTTTTTACCCGGGCGCGCAATTATCGCCCGAGAGCGAGTTTTTCGCACGGGCGCACGTTTTTCGCCGATAAGCGAGTTACTCGCCCGGGCGGAATTTTTTGGCCGGGCGCGAGTTTTTCGCCAGGGCGCACGTTTTTCTCCCGGGCGCGTGTTTTTCGCCCGGGCGCACATTTTGTCGCCCAGGCGCGCAATTTTTCGCCCGGGCACGCGTTTTGCATTCACCCAGGCGCGCGTTTTTCGCCCGACGGCGTGTTTTTCGCCCGGACGCACGTTTTGTCTCTCAGAAGCGCAATTTTTAGCTCGAACGCGCTTTTTTCGCCCGGGCGAGCATTTTTTGCCTAGGGGCGCATTTTTCGCCCATGGGCGCGTTTTCGCCCGGGGGCGCGTTTTATCGTCGGCGCACAATTTTTCCCCCGGGCGCGAGTTTTTTCCCGGGCACTCGTTTTTCGTCAGGGAGCGCATTTTTCGCCCGAGCAGACATTTTTCGCCCAGGCGCATGTTTCTCGCTCGGGGGCACGTTTTTCGCCTTGGCGCACGTTTTGTGGCCCGGGCACCCAATTTTTCCCCCGGGTGTGAGTTTTTCGCCCGGGCGCGCTTTTGTGCCCGAGCACGTATTTTCGCCCGTGCGTGAGTTTTTTGCCCGGGTGCGCATTTTTCGCCCGGGAGCGCCTTTTCGCCCGGACGCGTGTTTTTTGCCCAGACGAGCGTATTTCGCCCAGACGCCCAATTTTCGCCCGGGAGCGCGTTTTTCGCCCGGGCGCGCATTTTTTACCCGGGCGCGCAATTATCGCCCGGGAGCGCGTTTTTCGCCGATGAGCGCGTTTTCCCCCAGGCGCACATTTTGTCGCCCGGGCACGCAATTTTTTGCCCCGACGCGATTTTTTCGCCTGGGCGCAAGTTTTTCTTCCGGGCGCGCGTTTTTCGCCCGGCGCACGTTTTGTCGCCCAGGCGTGCATTTTATGCCTAGGCACGCGTTTTATGCCCAGGCACGCGTTTTTCGCCTGGGCGCGCGTTTTGTCTCCCAGAAGCGCAATTTTTCGCTCGAACGCGCATTTTTTGCCCGAACATTTTTCTCCCGGGCGCGCAATTTTCGCTCGGACGCGCGTTTTTCGCCTAGGGGCTCGTTTTTCGCCCGGGGGCGTGTTTTGGCGTCGGGCGCGCAATTTTTCCCCCGGGCGCGAGTTTTTTCCCGCGCACGTGTTTTTCGTCAGGGAGCGCTTTTTTCGCCCGAGCGGATGTTTTTCGCCCGGGCGCGTGTTTCTCGCTCGGGGCGCATTTTTCGCCTTGACGCACATTTTGTCGCCCGGGCGTGAGTTTTTCGACCGGGCGCGCTTTTTGTGCCCGAGCACGTTTTTTCGTCCGGGCACGCGTTTTTCGCCTTGGCGCGTGTTTTTGTCAGAGCACACATTTTTTATTATATATATATAAATATTAGTTTTTTTATAATATTTTTCAATTCTTAGATTGAATTTTATTTAACAAACGAACAAAATAATTGATAAATTCCACAATATTCAACAATATTGTTTATTAGGCGAACGATAGAATTGGAATTAGACGAATTCCAATTCTGAATATCGAATGCCAATATCGAATTACAATATGAAATTTCAATTCCGTTCAAACGAACGGACCCTTATATTTTATTATTTACAAAATATGTGAACGTTTCACAATCATGAGAGGGCGTTCATGTTAATGTTAAGGAAGAGGCTGCGGTGTTTAACCCCGATGATAACAAAGATTTTTAAGGTTTTCCTCAATACACAACCCCAAAAATGGGGGAAGTTGATGGGTTCCCCAAAACGTCAAAGCAATCGAGTTGGTCCAACAAGACCATAATTGTGACCGCCTTGCCAAGATGATTACAACTGGCTGAATTTCGCACAATATGAGTTTGTTTGACCCCTCAAACGAACTATAGAGCGATGTGTGTGGAAACTGGCCCGAACAGAATTGTCCCAGGCTGATCCGGCCCAGTCAGGGTCGGTCACCCCCTTGCTCACGCTAGGACTAATGACCTAGCCTGAAGATCGGCCAGGGGAGGCAGCCACTGCCTCCCCCCCATCATTCTGTCCACCAATCAGTGGCTGGAAAGCGTCGAGAGGGTCGTGTGGCAATGAGCGACCTCTCCCTTCAATTCTCTCCCTCTTCTTCCAAAAAATACCAAAATTGTTGGGTTTCAAGGGCATCAAATGTGCAACGGAAATACAGGAAACTCTCCACAGGATCCATGCGAAACACACTAAATCAAGAAATAAGATAATATTTGTGTCGAAATCAAATTCGTGAAGGATTACTAGCGTTTGAGACCAAACGCAGAAAAGTATCTGTCTCTAACAATATCCAACCGAACACCAGAAACACCACGCAGTCCGTCCGACGAACACGGGTTGGAAGACAGTCGCTTTTTCTCCCTTACGAAATGATAGTTCTGGTCTTGGAGAGATGTGTTATTGGTGGTTTTACGGGATGAAGAAATCCGAATCAAGCATACTTTATTCAGGATAAATTAGTCTATTTATAGACATGAACCTGTACGAACAAAAACCATCGCACACCCCCGGCGCACACGCCTGTTTGCCCCAAAAGACGCATCGGTTTGTACTTGCATGTCTCATCGTGGGTCTGAAATGATAAACCACACACGTTCATGGCACACGCCTGTGTGCCCGGACCGTGTGCCCTCAAAAGTCACACCCTTTGACTCAGAAATGCACCCGAGCATTATCTCGTCTATTTGAGCACACACGCCCTTAGCACACGGGCGTGTGTCTCGAATCGTGTCCCTCAAAAACTCGTACAACATATCATATATGACACCTAGAACTTGGTTTCACAAACAAACACGATCAAACACTTCCAATTTCCGCACGTTCTTATGTGCGACCCTTTAGACTTGTATTACGTTCGCAGTCAGAATAAATCTTTGACTACTTCTAGAACACTAGATTCCAACAAAAATGACCATTAATGGGGAGGATGTTTTTTGAAACTTGGGAAACCAGTAATGTACAACCCCATGTTCGTCGAGGGGTAAATTGAGACTCGGGCATAGGCGAAGCGAGCGAGGGCTCGTCGCCTCGCGGCGAGCGGGTCGCGAGAGCGGGGCGAGCAAGGCTCACCTCTTTTCGAGGAGCGGGAGGGATGTGAGGGCGATGCTAGTGGTCGCTCGCCGCTTTGGGGTGCGCCTAGCATTGGCGAGGCGAGTGGGGGCTCACCGTTTGGGTCTGACTCAGAAGTTCGCTCGCACTCGCATAGGTAGGTCGCCAGGGGTGAGGCGAGTACCGGCTTCGCCAGGTCCCGAGATCTTTGGTGCAGTATTTCATACATGTTTATTCAGGCCTGACTGCAATAGTCATCTCAAACAGCGGAGTTTGATTGTTAGCAGATCAATTTGGGGTGCGTTTAGTAAAACGAAAAGGTGGAATGCCGTTATTTCCAGACCAAACTAGAGAATCTATAAATTGACCCTTAAGGGCACCTTTGGTGGAGATCCAATCTTTGGGCTTTCTCCTCCTCTGGTTAGTTTTGGATAGCTCCTAGTGCCCTCCAAAGGTGCCCAGTTCAACATTGATTTGGAAGGGGAAGCTCTCTAAGATCTTCCGGATGTGTGGTGGGACCTCTGCGCTGTAACCAAGGGCCAGTCCTTAGCTCAAAATCCTCAGTCAAGTTCTTCCACGGGACAAGTAAGTATCAGTTGCCCCCATCTTTTGGGTCTGAACTCCTTTAGAGACCTGTTGACGATTTCAACATTTTTCTGCCCGCGAAAGATGCACACCCGGGGAAGTGACCTCGCCGCGTGTATCCAGTAGATCGGAAAGGAGCTGCACGTATTCATCCTCAAGGGCGGCGAGCCGGTCCTCGGAGGCCGCCATGTCTTCCCGCGCCTGGTTGTGGAGATCCTGCAGCTAGCATAAGGCCATACTTCCGGAGCACCTCGACAGTCTACCTCTTCAGCACCTCTTGATCGTGAGGATCGCCCAAGTAATCGGCGATCTTGTCCGGCGATGGCGGGGGGGGGGGGGGGGGGGGGGGGGGGGGGGGGGGGGGGGGGGGGGAGCTCTTCCTCCCCAAAGTCATGGTTGACAGGGAGGATCTCGCGGGTACCTGCAAGTAAGTATCAGTATGATGAAGGCGAGGTGCAAGTGATCGCTACGGCGCCAACCAACCTGGCGAGGGGATAACCCCCTTTCCGTGATGTTGACGCCAGGAAAATCCTGACCTCAAAATTCGGACCGATGCAGCCGGAGGCTACTCGCCCAGCAATCCAACGAGATGACTTGGCTGGCAACGACGACGAATCTAGAAGAGCAACGAACCGGACCCCAGGTGCTGCGGCAGGGAGGTCCCACCACGTACCCAGAAGCTCAAGAGAGTCTTCCCCTCCGAAACCAAAGTGGCCGAGCTTGGTACAGGGAAGACACAGACTTGGCTAAAAGTAAGGGTGACGGGCTCGAGAGTTCGGGAATCGGGGTCCAAAAGCTCAAGTCCGTGTGCCAATCCAAGTACCCCTGAGGTCCTATTTATAGGAAAACCAAAGGGTAGGGGGGCTTTTTATAGCCCACCCCCTTACCCGGCGACTATGGGTTACTCGGCGAGTTCCATGCCATAGTCGCCCATCTGGCGAGTATTAGATGCTGCTCGCACACGTCGGGCCAGTACTTGCTCAGGGCTTCTGCTGCTTCCTGCGCGCGACGAGTTCCTCTGGCCGATACTCGCCTACCTGGCGACTATCACCTGTATACTCGCCAGGGTCTCTTCTGCTTCTGCCTTGGAAAGCAGGTCTCTGTGTTGACCCTTTGACCTTTGACTTCTGTCTACGTGGCCTTGGAGGGGTCCACCCTTGGAGAATGAGGGTTGTACACAATCACCGCTCTTTGCGAGTAACGTAGTTGCTCGGAAAGAATCATCCAACCTTCATTCGACGAGATTCCCTATTGGCGACTATTGGCTTATACTCCCCATCTTGCTGGCCGACGCTCGAGCTCTATAAATAGAGGGGCAGGGGTCTCTGGTGGCACGTATTTTCTGAACTCGCTTAAGATGGCGCGCGACTATGCTGCAGAGGCTAAGGCGGCCATGGCTGGTCTTGTGGGCCTGTTTGATGGTCCTTCGCTCCCTCCACGCCTAGGTCCCGAGGTTGAATAATTCCTCGCTACTAAGAAGAAGAAGAGGCTGACGAAGAAGAAGAAGAAGGGGAAGAAGAAGATTGCTAGACGATTCCGCCGCGGGACCTGCAAGAAGAAGCATAAAAGAAGCTCGCCAGAAAAAGAAAGCAGAACAAGTAATAAAAGACGAGTTTCCAATACTCGTCGAAATAATATTACATCAATGAGAAATAGTTCAGAGTTACAGGAATGCTCGCCAAGGGCGACATAACATAGAAAGAAGAAAAGAAAGAAAAGACAACATCTAGGGAGGCGCCTGAAGATTCGCCTGAGGATCCATAGGCTGAGGATGTCGCCCAACCCAGCCTAAGCTGCGAGCTCGCTTGAAGTGCTCGAGAGCTACGAACATCGCATCCTCGCCCTGCCGCAGCCGGTCTTCAATCCTCGCCAGCCGACCGACCGAGCCCATGCTCGCGCGCATCCCTACCATCTCGTCATGGTGCAACTGCTGGCGATGTTCGAGCCTCGCAACTTGATGCTCCAAGTCGCTGACCGTGTGAAGGCGAGATTCTGCACCAGCCAGGCGAGTATCAAACTCTTCCAGCCATGATACTCGCACCTCCAACTCGGTCAAGCGACGATGAGCGTCAGTGCTCGCCAGGCGCTCAACCCGCGACTCCATATCAGTCAGGCGGTGATGAGGCTCGCTGACCGCCAGGCGCTCTAGCTTTGCCTCCAGATCCAGGATCGCACGAGTGGCCCTCTCCTGGTACTCGCGAGAAGGAAGCCCGACGGCGTCGATCAAGGCTTCTATGGGAGTACGAGCGCGAGCTGCAAAAAAGGTAAGAGTGTCAGAACTTTGACGACGAAAGGAACAAAGTGAAGACAGTGGCGACTATCAAAGATGGCGACCAAGTACCTGGCCGAGGACTGCGAGAGTGACGGCGAGGAGAGCCCCTGCCTCGCTGAGGGGACGCGCTGTGATGGTGATTGCCTCGCCGAGCAGGATGGGACCCAGCGGTCTGACCCCGGCTAGGAGGCGCGTTCCCGCGACCGCGACTATCAGATGGCCGCCCTCCCCCCTCAGAGGAAAGAAGCCCGAAGGGCCCTCAGTCCCACCATGGCGCGAGGATTCGCCCTGGTGAGTGGAAGGAGCGGTAGAAATCGAAGGGCGCTGCTCGCACTGAGTCGTGACGGGAGGAGGAAAAGGAGGAGGTGGCGGAAGCCCACCCACGGGCAACTGCGAGCTGCTCGCCAACCCCGAAGATTCAAGAGGCGGTGGTGGTGGAAGCACGCTGCCCGCCAGAGGAGCCCGTTGCTCGCTCATCGGTCTCCTCTCCAGCAAAGAGCTGTGGAGAACTCGCGCCGAGCGCCCACCACCCCTAGGCGAGATCATGGGCGACGATCTCAGAGGAGGTACGGCCAGAGGCTCCTCCCGAGCGCCGATGGTGGACGAATCTGCGAGCATAGAAGAAACATTTAGTAATACGGACCAAGTCGAGGCCAATCAAAGAAGGTGGCGAGTAGGTAGCTCCCACCTCGCGCAAGAGCGGGATTCTCCGGTTGATTCTGGGTCGAGGTCCCAGGCATGCTCGCCTCCTCAGCGACCTTTGGAGCAGAAGGATCAGGGACCGACGAGCCGTCCCCGTTGGACAACCCCAACTCGTCCAACAGCTGCTGATGTTGGTCGCCCAAAGGGGCGGAGGAATCGTCTTCAGCAATCTTCTTCTTCCCCTTCTTCTTCTTCTTCGCCAGCCTCTTCCTCTTCTTAGTAGCGAGAAAGTATTCAACCTCGGGACCTAGGCGTGGAGGGAGCGAAGGACCATCAAACAGGCCCACAAGACCAGCCATGGTCGCCTTGCCTCTGCAGCATAGTCGCGCGCCATCTTGAGCGAGTTCAGAAAAGACGTGCCACCAGAGACCCCTGCCCCTCTATTTATAGAGCTCGAGCGTCGGCCAGCGAGATGGCGAGTATAAGCCAATAGTCGCCAATAGGCAATCTCGTCGAATGAAGGTTGGATGATTCTTTCCGAGAAACTACGTTATTCGCAAAGAGCGGGGATTGTGTACAACCCTCATTCTCCGAGGGTGGACCCCCCAAGGCCACGTAGACAGAAGTCAAAGGTCAAAGGGTCAACACAGAGACCAGCTTTCCAAGGCAGAAGCAGAAGAGACCCTGACGAGTATGCAGGTGATAGTCGCCAGGTAGGCGAGTATCGGCCAGAGGAACTCGTTGCGCGCAGGAAGCAACAGAAGCCCTGGGCGAGTACTGGCCCGGCGTGTGCGAGCAGCATCCAATACTAGCCAGATGGGCGACTATGACATGGTACTCTCCGAGTAACTCATAGTCACCGGGTAAGGGGGTGGGCTATAAAAATCCCCCCTACCCTTTGGTTTTCCTATAAATAGGACCCCAGGGGTACTTGGATTGACACCTGGACTTGAGCTGTTGGACCCCGATTCCCGAACTCTCGAGCCCGTCACCCTTGCTTTTTGCCAAGTCGGTGCCTTCCCTGTACCAAGCTCGGCCACTTTGGTTTCGTAGGGGAAGACTCTCTTGAGCTTCTAGGTACGTGGTGGGACCTCCCTGCCACAGCACCTGGGGTCCGGTTCGTTGCTCTTCTAGCTTCGTCGTCGTTGCCAGCCAAGTCATCTCGTTGGATTGCTGGGCGAGTAGCCTCCGGCTGCATCGGTCCGAATTTTGAGGTCAGGATTTTCCTGGCGTCAACACTTAAAGTGTTGACGCCAGGAAAATCCTGACCTCAAAATTCGGATCAATGCAGCCCGAGGTTACTGATCCTGCGGTCCAACTCCACGACTCGGATAGCTAAAATAGGAGAGAGAAAATGACTAAGCACACCCCAGGTGCTCCAGCAGGGAGGTCCCACCACATACCCAGAAGTTTGGGAGAAACTTCCCCTTCGCAACCAAAAGCTGGGCGAGGTACTAGACGGGCATGGATTTGGCGAGTATCCAGCTTGGGGGGACCTCGACCACTTACAAAAGTGCCATTTCTAGTACCCCTGGGGGCTATTTATAGAGAAATCCTGGGGGGGGGGGGGGGGTCCAGGTGAGGATACTGCCTCTGCTCGCGAGTTACAAGGGCTACTCACCCATACTCGCGAGATACTCGCCCAAGCTCGCCTCTGCTCGCCCCTTGCTCGCCATACTCGCCCATTGCTCGCCATTCTCGCCCCTTGCTCGCCATACTCGCCCCTTGCTCGCCATACTCGCCCCTTGCTCGCCATACTCGCCCCTTGCTCGCCCAGCTCGCCCCTTGCTCTCCCAGCTCGCGCCTTGCTCTCCCAGCTCGCGCCTTGCTCCTGCTGGCTGAGTTGCCTTGTGTCTTGGACTGCCGGCTTCTGTGCTGACCTTTTGACCTTGACTTCAGCCTACATGGCTTTGAATGGGCCTACCTCAAAGAATGAGGGTTGTACACAATCCCCGCTCTTTGCGAGTAACGTAGTTGCTCGGAAAGAATCATCCAACCCTTATTCAACGAGCTGTCTTTCTGGCGAGTATTTGGTCTATAGTCGGCATCTCGCTGCTGTCTCCCTGGCTCTATACATAGAGGGGAGGGGTCTCTGATGGCAAGGCATTTTTGATCTCACTTCAAGATGTCGCATAGTATTGTCGAGGAAGCTGCTGCTGACATGGCCGACCTCCTGGGCTTGCTGCCGCCTTTTCGGACGCCTGCTCGCACAGTCGCCGAGCTAGAGGACTTCCTCGCCTCCAGAAAAGGACGACACCTCACAGGAGCCGAACTCAACTGTAAGCGGAAGAGAGGTCGAGACTTCACAAGAGCCGAGCTCAACTGGAAGCGGATATAAAGCTGACACCTTCTAGGAGCCGAGCTCAACTAGAGGTAGAGAAGAGTCGACATCTTCTAGGAGCGTGGCTCAACTGGAGGTGGAGAAGATTCGACACCCTCCAGGCCATTCGCTAGACGAGCGAGCTCAACTGGAGATGGAGAAGAGTCGACACCCTCCAGGCCATTCGCTAGATGAGCGAGCTCAACTTGAGGTGGAGAAGAGTCTACACCCTCCATGCCATTCGCTAGACGAGCGAGCTCAACTGGAGGTGGAGAAGAGTCAACACCCTCTAGGAGCCGAGCTCAACTAGAGGCGGAAACAAGGTCGACACCTTCTAGGAGCTGAGCTCAACTAGAGGTGGAGAGAAGGTCGACACCTCGCAGGAGCCGAGCTCAACTGGAAGCGGATACAAGGTCGACACCTTCTAGGAGCCGAGCTCAACTAGAGGCGGATATGAGGTCGACACGTCGCAGGAGCCGAGCTCAACTTAGAGGCGGATACAAGGTCGACACCTTCTAGGAGCCGAGCTCAACTAGAGGTGGAGAGAAGGTCGACACCTCGCAGGAGCCGAGCTCAACTGGAAGCGGATACAAGGTCGACACCTTCTAGGAGCCAAGCTCAACTTAGAGGCAGATATAAGGTCGACACCTCGCAGGAGCCGAACTCAACTGGAAGCGGATACAAGGTCGACACCTTCTAGGAGCCGAGCTCAACTTAGAGGTGGATACAAGGCCGCACCTTCTAGGAGCCGAGCTCAACTAGAGGTGGAGAGAAGGTCGACACCTCGCAGGATTCGAGCTCAACTGGAAGCGGATACAAGGTCGACACCTTCTTGGAGCCGAGCTCAACTAGAGGCGGATATGAGGTCGACACCTTCTAGGAGCCGAGCTCAACTTAGAGGCGGATACAAGGTCGACACCTTCTAGGAGCCGAGCTCAACTTAGAGGCAGATATAAGGTCGACACCTCGCAGGAGCCGAGCTCAACTGGAAGCGGATACAAGGTCGACACCTTCTAGGAGCCGAGCTCAACTTAGAGGCGGATACACGGTCGACACCTTCTAGGAGACGAGCTCAACTAGAGGTGGAGAGAAGGTCGACACCTCGCAGGGGCCGAGCTCAACTGGAAGCGGATACAAGGTCGACACCTTCTAGGAGTCGAGCTCAACTTAGAGGCGGATATAAGGTCGACACCTCGCAGGAGCCGAGCTCAACTGGAAGCGGATACAAGGTCGACACCTTCTACGAGTCGAGCTCAACTTAGAGGCGGATACAAGGTCGACACCTTCTAGGAGCCGAGCTCAACTAGAGGTGGAGAGAAGGTCGACACCTCGCAGGAGCCGAGCTCAACTGGAAGCGGATACAAGGTCGACACCTTATAGGAGCCGAGCTCAACTAGAGGCGGACAATGCTGGTTGGTCAAACCGATCATCTCTTCGTCAAGTTGGGGGGTTGGCGTCCGGACTTTCTTCTGATAACTTCTCCAGTCGGATGGGAAGTGCAGTCGGGGGTTAACTCGGCCAACGTGCAAGGGGGGAGCTGATCTCGACCGTCAATGTAGAGGCTTGGTTTTAGGAGGACTCTCTCCCGAGGCGCTATCCCACCACCCGACTTGGGTTTTTACGAGAGTCGAGTCGGAGGCCTGTCCCCCAATCGGTCGCCAGGTTGCGGAAGAGTCTTCATACTGTCACTCAACAATCAGACGAGATTAACCGCACCAACTCATATGATTGGAATAAACGACAAGAGATATTGGGTTTGCTGCAAGACGTCAAATGACACCTTTATACAAGGGTCCCTCAGCCAGTTAAATCGATCATCGCTTCATCAAATTGGGAGGTCGGCGTCCAGACTTTCTCCTGATAATCTCCCCAATCGGATGAGAGATGCGGTCTGAGGGTAACTCGGCCAACGTGCAAGGGGGAGCTGATCTCGACCGTCAGTGCAGAGGCTTGGTATTAGGAGAACGCACTACCGAGGCACCGTCCCATCATCCGTTCTGGGTTTTATGAGAATCAAGTCGGAGGCTCGTTTCCCAACCTGTCGTGGATATCAGTTTTACCTACTTCGAAGAGCTCTTGCCAGAAGAGAAAAATAACTCTCGCGACCCATGTTTCAGGGGGCGAGAAATTTTTATTCAAATGGAATAAACACAAGGAGGGGGAGAATACACCTTCCCGCTCAGGGATAGAACATTTTCAGGTCATTGCCGCTCCAGATATTCCCAAGCAATTCCCCTTCATGATTCTGCAGGCGGTATCCTCCAGTCTCGAATGTCTCTTGAACGATGAAAGGTCCCTCCTAATTCAGTTCAAGCTTCTCGACGACAAGTGATCTCCCTGTTGAGCTCGCGGAATCCTAGCTTGAAGACGTCACGAGTAAACATCCTCGTGGAATATACACCCTTGATGAAGATCATCGCGAGTGAGAGCTCGCGAAATCCTTGCTCGCACATAGCTATGTGCACCTGTCTGCTTGCCCCTGCATACTCGCACCTGATGAAAGACATAATGTTGATGCTGGTGAAGAGATCGACAAGTAGGGACTGACTGTCAGGGAGGTTCCAAAGGAACACACCATCCCGAGGTCTCCATCCTACTTGGGTGTAGAACGCCGACCCAACCTGTTTCCTGTTGCTCAACAATTAAACGGGGAGTTAAGCACACTTAAGCACATTAACTCACACGATTTGGAGGAAATAATTAGAAACGAATCGCTTTGTTACGGGCTCTTAGCCCTCGAGGGTACATAACATTTTTATTCAAGGGTCCCCTGACCGGTTAAGTCGATCATCCTATCGTCGAGCTAGGAGGTCGGCGTCACGACTTCTTCCTGATAATCTCTCCAGTCGGATGAGAGGTGCAGTCGGAGGGAACCGCGATCAACATGCATGGGGGGAGCTGATCTCGACCGTCAATGCAGAGGCTTGGTCTTAGGGGAACGCACTACCGAGGCACCGTCCCATCATCCGTTCTGGATCTTACGAGAATCAAGTCGGAGGCCCGTTTCCAAACCTGACGCGGAGGTCGGCTTTACCTGCTTTCCTTCTTTCTTTCGAAAACGCTTTGCTGAAAGAGATAAAAAGACTCACAATCTCCCATGTTTTAGGGAGGTGAGGGATATCAACTTGAAGGCCTCACGAGTAGGTTGTAGAAGAAGTCCATCGCGACTAGGAGCTCGCCGAGCATCAACTTGGAGACCTCGCGAGTAGGTTGTTGAAGAAGTCCATCGCGACTAGGAGCTCGCCGAGCATCAACTTGGAGACCTCGCGAGTAGGTTGTTGAAGAAGTCCATCGCGACTAGGAGCTCGCCGAGCATCAACTTGGAACCTCGCGAGTAGGTTGTTGAAGAAGTCCATCGCGACTAGGAGCTCGTCGAGCATCAACTTGGAGACCTCGCGAGTAGCTTTTGTGATTTCCCTTGGTGGCGAACTCGTCATGAATCATCCTGTTTGTTAGTCAGACAAAGGCATTCGCGGGCTTTACCAAAGCACCCGTAAGCATAAAGATGTATGGAAATCACTGGCATTGAAGAAGGACGAAACTGAGGGGAGGAGGAGTGTCCCTTTTGACATAAGACCCCCTACGCAGCGCCCCTTGCGGGGTCGGGGGCAGCGCCCCTGGAAATTATTTATTTTCCATACTCGCCTGGCCTCGAAATTTCCCTTCAGGAACTCGCCACTCTTGAAATAGGCACCCATATGGAGAGTAGAGAACTCACCCTCGCGAGTAGAGATCTCGCCTATGGGCGAGTAAGGAAGGATCTCGCCAATGGCCGAGGATTGAAGAAGCTCGCCTATGGCGAGTATTGAAGAAGCTCGCCCACCTGCAAAAAGTCGCCTGCATGAACCCGCCTATGGGCGACTAAGGAAGGATCTCACCAAATTTGATGTTCGTCGCCCGCGTGAAGTCGCCTATGCCGAGTAACAAGGAAGCTCGCCTATGGGCGAGTAAGCAAGGATCTCGCCACTACCCAGGAAACTCGTCTCTCTTCGGATTAAAGTCGCTGGTCTGAACTTATCTCTAGATCTCGCCTGCAAGAACTCGCCATCTGGAACTCGCCTATGGCGAGTAGGGATCTCGCCATCTGGAACTCGCCTAACTTGTCGAATGCTCGCGAGTTGCTGCCTTTGGCCTCCATCTCGCCACTTTAAGCCATGAAGCTTTCTCACAAAAATTTCTTCCTCCGACTACGATCCACGCTCACCGCACCAAAGTGTTGACGCCAGGAAAATTCTGACCTCAAAATTCGGATCAATGCAGCCCGAGGTTAATGATCCTGCGGTCCAACTCCACGGCTCGGATAGCTAAAATAGGAGAGAGAAAATGACTAAGCACACCCCAGGTGCTCCAGTAGGGAGGTCCCACCACATACCCGTAAGTTTGGGAGAAACTTCCCCTCCGCAACCAAAAGCTGGGCGAGGTACTAGACGGGCATGGATTTGGCGAGTATCCAGCTTGGGGGGACCTCGACCACTTCCAAAAGTGCCATTTCTAGTACCCCTGGGGGGCTATTTATAGAGAAATCCTGGGGGGGGGGGGGGTTCCAGGCGAGGATACTGCCTCTGCTCGCGAGTTACAAGGGCTACTCGCCCATACTCGCGAGATACTCGCCCAAGCTCGCCCTGCTCGCCCCTTGCTCGCCATACTCGCCCCTTGCTCGCCATACTCACCCCTTACTCGTCATACTTGCCCCTTGCTCGCCATACTCGCCCCTTTCTCTCCATACTCGCCCCTTGCTCGCCCAGCTCGCCCCTTGCTCGCCCAGCTCGCGCCTTGCTCGCCCAGCTCGCGCCTTGCTCCTGCTGGCTGAGTTGCCTTGTGTCTTGGACTGCCGGCTTCTGTGCTGACCTTTTGACCTTGACTTCAGCCTACGTGGCTTTGAATGGGCCTACCTCGGAGAATGAGGGTTGTACACGTGAGGCTTGTGGGAGGAGCTTGGCCGCCCCTAGAAGGCCTCAATGTAAGTAAACACACCGACTTCCCTGGGCCAAGGGGGTGCAACGCGTTACTGACGATTCGGAGGGTGGTGGGTAGCGAGCCGTCAGGACCCTCCTCGCCTAATGGGCTTAGGCCTGGGACCTTGGTGGTTGTGTCTAGCGGGGCCGGCAATCCTGGTAGAGAATTGAGTCTTCGGGGCGTCGTGAGGAGGGTGGATGCAAGAGGTGACAGCGGAGGAAAGTCAATGGCTAAGGAGAGCCAGTTAGCTGGGAGGAAGGCATGCAGCTCACCGGATCGTGGCGAGGAGTCATGCAGGGCGGCGAGATAAGTGTCTATGGCCGCCGAACCAGCCTTCCCATGGGTTTGAGGGGAAGCGCCCATCAGGTCCTTGCCTGGGCATCTCCCTCGAGAGACGCATTCTACGAGCAAGAAAAAAAAGATGTTAACTTATTTTCAGAGATCAAGACCAATCAGCTTGAATACCTGTTGGGCGAGCCCGGCGTCGGGTGACGGGTCCGGGAGAGAGGACCCATCTTCCCCTGGGTGTCGCCTGACCGTCTTCGCTTTTTTAGGCTTTGGGAAAGCAACAGGAGCCCGCCGGCCGATCGAAGGCGCGAGCTCAACCGGAATGACCGTCTGTTCGCCCTCGACACATCCAGGCGAGCTTGGGCTTGTTCCGAAAGGGGCATTTTTGGTAGCTACAGTAATCGGCGACGAAAGAGAGTGAAGGGATCAAGAGGGTACCCATCGCCCGTGATTGGTGTTATCTATTGCGCTAGGGGTGGGGCCCGCCAAAAGATTCCTGCCAGGTCAGCAGCCATCCGGCGAACACTAAGGGTTGGGCGTTTCTTTACGAGCTTAGAATAATCTCGCAGAGAGCAGGGATTGTGTACAACCCCGTGTTTGCCGATGGGTAAATTGAGACTTGGGCATAGGCGAAGCGAGCGAGGGCACGCCACCTCACGGCGAGCGGGTCGCGAGGGCTGGTCGAGCAAGTCTCACCTCTTTTCGAGGAGCGGAATGCGATGGCGAGGCTAGTGCTCGCTCGCCACTTTGGCGTGAACCTAACATTGGCGAGGCGAGCGGGGGCTCGGCGTTTGGGTCCGACTCAGGAGTTCGCTCGCACTCGCCTAGGCAGGTCGCCAGGGGTGAGGCGAGTACCGGCTTCGCCAGATCCCGAGATCTTTGGTGCAATATTTCATTCATGTTTATTCAGGCCTGTCTGCCAATAGCCATCTCAAACAACGGAGTTTGGCTGTTAGCAGACCAATTTATGGTGCTAAGGACACATTTGGAGGAGATCCAATCTTTGGGCTTTGTCCTCCTCTGGTTAGTTTTGGTTGGCTCCTAGTGCCCTCCAAAGGTGTCCAGTTCAGCATTGGTCTGGGAGGGAAAACTATCTAAGATCTTTCGGGTGTGCGGTGGGACCTCCGCGCTGCAACCAAGGCTCAGTCCTTAGCTCAAAATCCTTAGTCAAGTTCTTCCACGGGACAAGTAAGTATCAGATGCCCCCATCTTTTGAGTCTGAACTCCTCTAGAGACCGGTTGACGGTTTCAACATGTAACTTCTCAACAAAACTTCGATCCATAAGCGGTGCCAGATTTCTCTCGAAAAATTGTACGAGATAGGTTATTCAATCAAAGGTATTAATGGAGTTTTAGCGGGGCAACCATTTCACCCAAACGCCCCTTTCAACGACATTGATACTTGTTGTTTCAAAACTTCTGACTGCTTCTGTTGTTGTGTAGTGACCGCGTCTGCCATGACGCTGGAGATGGAGCTCGACTGATGAAGGAGCAGACAGAGAGAGTGGAGAAGGTGTTCACTGAGGAGAAATGATTTTTTGCAGAGATGATGGATAGAATGGAGAAAGTTTTTGCTATTGCCAGACAAGACGAAGCTTCCCTGAAATTTTTATTAAGTTCTGAGCACTTTCATTTTTCTGGCAAGGCGGTGGCCTCCTCCGACCGCCATTACTCCGGTGAACCTAACTGTGCTGTCAGGATCCTCCAGGGGGGCCAAAGTTGTCTGACTATTAAAATTGGTGATCCAAGAGACATAAACCAAGCTTTCTGCGCAGTGAGTGGAGCTTTCTGCGCAGTGAACAGAGCTTTCTGAAGTGAAACCGCATAACTTTCTGCGCGGCAACTGAAGTTTTTGGAGCGGAGTCGTGGAGCTTTCTACACGACATGCACAGTTCTCCGAAGGAGACACTCTCTTTTCTCTTTGTGTAAACCGAGCGATGGATTGTCACCCACGCCGAGCCCTCACTATTGTACTTCAAATTACTATCACTGGATTTTCTCAGACTGGATCAGGCCTTGTGATTTTTTTTTCATTTCCTGATTTTCCACATAAAAATATTATTGTCATCTTTGTCTGTCTGTTTACACGCTCGGCTCACTCTCGAGCTAAGACGGTCCGACTCGACCAATTCGTGAGAGTGTTGAGTGATCGACAATAATTACTATCATCATCCAACGAAAGCATAAAAAACATTTCGCATAATACATAAAATAATTAGGATTCATTAACTTATGCTAAGTTTGTTTTCTGAAAAAATTAGTTAAAATGTTGATTAACACCTGAAAACAAAAAATTAGTTTAAATAATAGGGGGGGGGGGGAGAGACAGAGCAATATAATTCCTTATTGGTCGTCTTCTCAAGGATCTATGACCTCAGAGCTCTTCACTTGCATCTTCCACACTAGCAAACTTCTTGAGGTTCTCTGAAGCTGATATTTTTGTTAAGTATTTAATTAAATATGTCCGTGTGTCGGAACCGACACAGTAGGGGGGGGGGGGGGAGACAGAGCAATATAATTCCTTACTGGTCGTCTTCTCAAGGATCTATGACCTCAGAGCTCTTCACTTGCATCTTCCACACTAGCAAACTTCTTGAGGTTCTCTGAAGCTGATATTTTTGTTAAGTATTTAATTAAATATGTCCGTGTGTCGGAACCGACACAGTAGGCTTAACGGGTTGCATGTCGACCTAGGGCTTGGTCTCCACGCCGGAGATACTATTAATCTCATTCTAAACTCGATGGGTAGAGTAGAATATCTTGAGCACTCCAAACCCGGCTTTTTGGCAGGATGCACCCTGGAATTACCAGGTTTTGGCAAAGCGCACCCTAGATCTTTAAATATAGCAAAATGCACCCCCCAAATTCAGATTTTTGGCAAAGTGCACCCTAAGCAAATGTTTGGGGGGGTAATTTGGTCCAACCAGCTTTGAAGCTTAAAATAATTAGGGCTTTTCTCATTTCTCGGTCCACGCCATTCTCGCCGCTACTCACGCCATTCTCGCCGCTACTTCTTCCCGTCCCCTATCTTCATTCCCGGCGTTCTTGCAGATCGCATAGGTGAAGCTCCCTCTTGGCGGCATCGACATTGTCTTCTATTGCAGATCCAGCGGTAATTTGTCGTTGTCTTCCTTCTCTTCCTGCCAGTCGTAAAACCCTAAACCTCTAACATTTCCAGTCCCGATTTAGGTTCTATAATTTACCGGCGTTCTTGCAGATCATCGTGAATCTCCTCTTCTCTGCCAGTCCCGAGCATCTTGATCCAGCATCGTGAAGCTCCTCCGCAAATCTCGTCGGTTTCCAGTCCCGATTCTGCAAAAATTTGTGGTATTATTTCTATGGCTAGCCTTATTTCTGCTTGATCCAATTATATTTTCTGGTATTCACAAGTTTTGTTTAGTTAAGAAAGTTATTGTTATTTCTTTATTTAGGGTGGCTTAATTTGGATTTGTGTTAAGAAATGGATTGCCCCGGAGATGTTGAGTGGGAGAATATGTTGGTTGACGGAAATTGTTCCGAAGAGGGAGTTGCTATTGATAGTAGCAGTGAGTCACAATATATAGACGAGGAATCCGACGATGAAAATTCATCGTTTAGTGATGGATTGAATGATAGTGAGTTTGAGTTAGATGAATGTTCACTTGATGACAATTTAGAGGGTGAGATTGAAATAGTTGGTGAAAGGGTTGTATCAAATCCATCCTTGAGTACAAACAGTGGAATTCATTTAAAAGACCGCAGTAGTCAATCATCTTCCAAAACACAGAAAGGGAAAAATCGTGAGGTCCAAATTTATGATGGAGCTGCACACGATTCTGATTTTGAATTTGATGTTGGCTTGTGTTTTAATACACCATCGGACTTTAGGGATGCCGTGAGATTGTACGCAACTAAACAAGGAAAACCACTCAAGTTTACTAAAAATTGCAGTGATAAGATTCAAGTGACATGCGATTGTGGATGGGTTATGTATGCTTCGTTTATGTCTAAAAATGAAAAAAACATTTATAGTCAAAACAATTAAAGGGGAGCATACTTGTTATAGAGTTGGAAGTTCTCAACATTGTAGCTCCAAGTTTCTTGCTAAGAAATATGAGCACAATATTAGAAGCAACCCGGAGTGGCCCGCTACTTCCATGCAAGAAGTAATGCAAAGAGACAACAAAACGTCTCTTAGTTTATGGAAGATGTATAGGATCAAGAAACATGCTGCTAAAATGATTAGTGGAACGGAGTTGGAGCAGTACGCAAAGCTATGGGAATACTTTGAGGAAATTTATAGGACCAATCCAGACACAACGATTAAGGTCAAATGTAAGCATGATGTGCTCGCACAAACATGTATATTTAAAAGACTGTATATTTGTTGGGGTGCGCTGAAGAAGGGTTTCTTGGCAGGATGTAGGCCTATTATTGGATTGGATGGGACTCATTTGAAGACATCAACGGGTGGTGTATTGTTATGTGCCGTTGGAGTTGATGGTAACAACAATATGTACCCTATTGCTTACGCCGTTGTTTTAAGGGAAAATACGAAAACTTGGAAATGGTTTGTTAGTCTACTAATACAAGATTTGCACATTGAAAATTCTTACAAGTGGTCTATAATTTCGGACAGGCAGAAAGGGCTATTGAAAGCTATTGAAGAGCTACTTCCCAATGCAGAACATAGATTTTGCTTGCGCCATATGTATAATAACTTCAAACAAAAACATAGAGGCATACAACTAAAAGACATCCTATGGAAAACTGCATCCGCTACTAGGATAGTAGACTTCAACAATGAAATGGAAAAGTTGAAAGCTAGCGATAAAAAGGCTTATGAATGGGTTAAAGCAAGAGATGAAAAACATTGGGCAAAATCTCATTTCAGCACGTGGCCTAAATGTGACATGTTGTTAAACAATTTTTGTGAAGCGTTTAACAAAGTGATTCTCAAAGCCAGGGATAAGCCAATAATTACAATGTTGGAGACTATAAGGGTGTTGCTAATGAAGCGGCTTCAAACACAAAGAGATAGGGTGATCTTCAAGTTTAATGGAGAAATATGTCATTCCATACAACAAATTTTGGAAAACAATAAAAAAAATGCACACAATTACATTTTAGTATGGAATGGTCATAACAAATTTGAAGTTGAAGGGTGGATAGGAGATAAATGAACTGTTGATTTGAGTGCTAGAAGCTGTAGTTGTAGGCGTTGGGATCTAACCGGTATTCCTTGTGTGCATGCAACATCTTGCATATTCTACCGAAGGGAAAAAGTTGAAGATTATGTTGAGCATTGGTATAGAAGGGATATGTTTTTGAGAGCATACGAGCACTTACTAAATCCAATAAAATCATATAAGGAATGGCCAACGGTGATTTTGAATCCAATAGTTCCATGGAGTAATATTCACAAAAAACCTGGAAGGCCGTCAAAACATGCTAGGAGAAAGGAAGATGATGAATTAGAAGATCAAAAATATGGAATAAAAAGGCATGGTTTGAAGTACTCGTGCTCCAACTGCGGGATGAGAGGTCATAACAAAAAAAGTTGCGTTGCATCCTCCAACACCCAAGATCCACCGTCTTCTACAACTCAAAAGTTACCGGTAAGAGTGTTTTCATAAAATTATTTTTAATCATTATTTAATATTTGATCGTTTTATTAATAAGGTCGTGTTTATATGCAGGTAAGGAGAAATATGTGATGATGCTTTTATGCTTGCGGAGTAGATCGTGAAGTGGAGAAATATGTGACCGTCTTCTACAAATCAAAAGTTGTCTTTTTTATTGTATTGACAGTTGTAACGTTTTAATATTTTGATGTTTGGAACTACTACGCTGTAATTTTATGTCAGATTAAAAAGTTTATGCTTGTTATTTTCAATTTGTGCATCCTATGTAAGAGCCACAATATGAATGGCGGTATCAAATAAGAAGCTTTGAGTTCATGGGTTTAAATCATGAAAAAACAATCTCTCAGCAATGCAGGGACTACATAAATTAGTTCCTAAGAAGATCTGTAGTTGGCGGGGCTTCGTGCATTGAAGTGTGCCCTTAACAGTGCACTTTCGCCCTTAACATTTCACTTTCTACCTTTTTATGAAAAACAATAGCCACACATGTAAGTAGATATATGATTGGTGCATGGAAAGCAATTATAAAATATGCTGCACTTTCCGGGCTCCAAAATAATTGCTAATGAAGCGGGCTGCAAATAACAATATTAAAATTTTCGATTTTACAAATTATGGGCTGCTGATAGCGTTTACAAAATTGAAAAGAATTGAGGGTGCATGGTGCCAAAAACAGAATTTCCGGTTTTGCAAAGACCAAAATACCCCTCAATTTTAAGAGTAGGGTGCACTTTGCCAAAAATCTGAATTTGGGGAGTGCATTTTGCTATATTTAAAAATCTAGGATGCACTTTGCCAAAACCTGGTAATTCGAGGGTGCATCCTGCCAAAAACCCCTCCAAACCCTAATATTCTCAAGATAGGAAAATGATTCCGCTCCTAGGGTTCCCGCTCGAGTGCTCTCTCGCGATTTCATCGCCGCTAAAATCCAAATCTCGCAAGGCCTTCATTCCCGTCGAATTTTTTGGTTCCTGTTGCAGATCGGAAGAGGGAAAGAAGTAGCCGCTGGATCCTGTTCCCGTCGCTTGTGATCTCCAAATCCGCCGGTCGCGATTTCTCGTGTCGCCGCTCCCGATCGTGATCCATGTGCTCGTTCCCGTCGCCGATCACTATGAAGAAGGTCTCTTCCGTTTCTCATTTCCGGCGCTGCTAGCGTTCTCTATCGATCTTGTCTGTCGAAGAAGGAGGAGCTTCGTTGTTTCAAGCCCGGCGTATCCCGTCGCTCTCCGTCGATTCGAGGAAGTGAGCCGCCTCGACCTAAGGGGAAGACATACATTGCTCTTTCCCATCGCCGATTGTTGTGCCGCTCAATCGAACACTGCTCTTCTCCTTCGATCGGCAACAGGCGCGAGAACGGGAGACAGGAAATCCCGGTCTCATGAACGACGGGGCTTCGTTTGCAGCCTAGATCGCGATTGTTCTTTCCTGCCGTTCGCTAACTGCAAGGAAGGATCATCGCCTTTCTGTTGCTTCCCAGATCCGCTAGTTCCAGATCTTGGAAGAACCTCCTTCGCCAGATCTCTACTCCGTCGTTGAGATCGTCGTCGGATCTCTTTCTCGTCGTTGAGATCGTCGCTGAAAATGTCGGTGTTCGAGCCAATTTTTGTTCTTCATCGCCGGTTGTTGTGTCAAGCCTTGCCTTTGTCGAGTTTTGCCACAAAATCTCCTGCTTGCACAGAGTTTTACTGTGGAATCTCTTGCATTTACCAAGCATAGCCGCTTGGAGGAGGATACTAATTTCCTTATTGGATCTGAAGTGCCCGTCTTCAATCGCTTCAGGTGAAATCTTTCTGGTTTTATTTTTTCTGTGTGAAAACATGTCGAAACAAAGCACCTACGACATCGTTAAGCTGCAGTTCTTTGACGCTACGAATTTTCATGTTTGGAAAATCCATGTCCAATTGGGCATGAAAGAGCGCGGAATTTTTTTTTACACCGTCCTCAGCGATTTTGCTACGATGCGTGAAAATGTGGACGAGTACCAGTGGAGCAAGGACGAGGACTTATGCAAGGATTATCTCTTGAATTTCCTGTACCCTTGCCATGACCTACAGTGCATACAAGACTGCGAAAGAAATCTGGGATCGCCTGAACGCACATTTTCAGAAAGAAGAGGGACCGTCGAAGACTCTCCTCGGTGAATAATTCAAACTCGTCAGTCACTTCTCAACTTATTGATCTGGAAAACCTGCGTCTCAAGCTGGAAGACGAGCAGTCTGATATTTCCGATAATCTGTTCGTGAGTCTGATTCTGAGGAAATTGCCTCCTGAATGGAATACCTTCAAGACTGAAATGCATAGACTGAAGGAGAGGATCGCATTGGATGAACTCAAAAGGTTCATTCACATCGAAGATCCGACTGGTCCTGGAGCAAGCTGACCAACCCTCTCAGGTTGCCAACTTCGTTTCTCGACCCAGCAAGCCCCATCGGAAGCCCGCATCACCAAAAAGTGAAGCATCTACACAACTACCGGGCAAAAAGCCTTCTCCCAAAAGGAAGAGAGACAAGTGTCATAACTGCGGCAAGTGGGGTCACTAGGTCGCTGAATGTAAAAGTCTGAAGAAGAACAAGGAGGAAGCCCCATAGAATGCTACTAATATGTTGTTCAACATCTTCGGTCCTACATCCTCCGTGGCTATGATTGGGAGCAGTCACCGTAGCGCATCTTCAGAGTGGTGGCTGGACATTGGTGCAAACAGTCATGTGACGAATGACAGAGCTCTTCTTATTGATACTACTGAGGTTAGATACAAGGTGGAAAAGTGCAATGGAGGAGAGACTGAAGTTAAGCATGCTGGGAGAACACAGTTGGTCCTCTCTTCAGGTAAAATTTTAACTTTACAACATGTTAGAGTAGTTCATAGTTTAACTAAAAACTAAATTTCTATGAGTTTGTTAGATAAAACTGGAATGTCTTTCACAACCTCTAGCGGTAGAATAACTTTGACTGTTAATTCTCCTTACTTTGCTTGTGCGTATCTGATCAACGAAATGTATAAACTTAGCCTTAATAATGATAACATAAACCAAGTGAGTTCAACTTTAATAGATCCTAAGTTGTTACATAACAGACTAGGACATGTGAACTATAGGAAAATGCGAGATCTAGCTAAAAGTCATAACATCCACTTAGATCTTTCTATTCGATTTGATAAGTATGAGGTGTGTGCACAAACTAAGATCACTAGAAAACTGTTTAAATCAGTTTCTAGAAGCACACAACTTTTTGATTTGATGCATTCAGACCTCTGTGATTTTATGAGTCATGTCACTAGAGGGGGTAAGAAGTATCTCATTACTTTCATTAACGATTATTCTAGATATTGTCATGTATACCTATTGAAATCGAAAGATGAAGCATTCGAAACTTTCAGGATTTTCAAATCTAGGGTAGAAAACTAGTTAAACCTCAAAATTAAGAGATTTAAAAGTGATCGAGGAGGAGAGTATACTGCAACAGGGTTTTAGGACTTTTGTGCCTTTGCGGGTATAATCCTAGAAACCACTGCTCCTTACTCACCCCAGTTTAATGGTATTGCTGAGCGAAAGAATATAACAATAACAAAGATGCTAAATTCTATGATTCTCACTGCTGGCATGCCTAATTTCTTTTGGGGAGAAGCAGCCTGAAATGTTAATCACATTCTGAATAGACTGCCTCATGCTAAGCTCACTTCCACTCTGTATGAACTGTGGCATGGTCATCCTTGTAGATTTGACACTCTAAAGACTTGGAGATGTATTGCTTATGTTAGAATACAAGACCTTAAGAGACCTAAGGTTGGACCTAGAACAACTTGTGTATATTTAGGCAGTGCAGAAGATAGTGCAGCAGATAGGTTTCTAGATCTGTCCACTAATAAATTGATAGAGTCTAGAGATACTGTTTTCTTTGAAAATAAGTTTATAAGAGATCATGGTTTAACTGTCTCCGGGTCTACTAAGATGATTTCTGAATCTCTTGTAGCACCTGAAGCTGGCCCCTCTGACACTGCTTCCCAACCTATAGAGGATAGTCTTATCACAGTTAGAGTATCTAAAGGCTATAAGCAACACGGGAGAACTGATTGGATCAGGAATCTTATACTGAATATTCTCTTATCTAGGTTACAAGTCAACTCATTGAGCTTGTATTGCGATAACCAAGCAGCATCTCAAGTCGTTAAGAATGCTCTCTATAATACACTACAAGAAGAAATGTCTGCCGTAACGCTTTTTATGAGCTTCCACGGCGCTTTTCAAATGCCGCGAATAGTTTTGCGCCATTTTTTAAAATGCCGCAAAATCGTCGTGGTTGCCATCGTCGGTGTAGCCTTTTGCGGTGTTTTTCAAAAAAGTGTCGCCGTATCATTTCGACCTACCACAACGCTTTAGTTTAAATCGCTGCATTATCCTTTCATATCTACTGCCACGTTTTCGATAAAAGCGTCGCGAATTCCCACGACCAACGACGACGTTTATATAAAAAAAACGCGCAAATAGCTCTGATCTTTAAATTAAAAAAAATAATCCTTTGGCCACGCTAATTTAGAAAAGCGCCGGAAAATTGGCTTGATTTTTTTTTTAATGTTCTGCATTACTGTTGAACCCTCAAAACATAAATCATACTGATTTCTTGTCTCCTACATTATCCTGCCTCAATTAAGCCTCCAAATGGAACAAAATATATGGAGCGGTTCATGAGTCCCTTCTCACATGATATCAGAACAACTATATAATTAATTACAATGTTTCACAATGCTTAAATAAATCTTCACTAACCCGCTTAAAAGAGGCAATCAACAAGAATTATCTATAATATGAAAGGAATCATAGAGCAAGAAACTATGTTAATGGGAAATTGTTTTCTAAGCAAAAAACTATATATAAAAAAAAGATGTTTGGAAATCCAACCAACTATATACAGGCTTATTAACAACCAAAGAACTAGTATCTAGTTTTCTCCGCTAAGCTACCAAGCCACTCATAAAGCAGCTCCTCAAAAAAGATTCGCAATGCCATTCTCTGTTTGGATGGAAACTCCAAAATTATGTCCAAGCATGCCTGCACAAATTCAAATAAGGGAATAGCTATGGATGCTTGAGTTAAATTCGAAGGTTTCGAGAAGATGAGATGCAGGGGAAGACAATGATAGAACAAAAACTAAACTCAGAGAAAATGGGAAACGAAATTAAGGGTTTATGTATTAATTATAACAGTTTTGCCCAAGTCTCCTATTAATTGATAGTATTCTCTCGTGTCTTCAACTTGCCAGTTTTGCCGAAGCTTGAAAGGCATGGATGGTGTACATGTTAAGGCTTCTGGATTTGCTCAGGACGGTGACGGTGAAAGCATGCAAGTATTATCATAATCCTGTAATCTTAATAGCAATAAATGATGTAGAAGACATACATTCTAGTGGCTAATCTAATTACAGAAAAACTAATAAAGACTTTTATTAATCATTGCTTGAAAATCTATTAACAGCTACCTAAAACCTAAGAACATCTATCTTTACAGCTAACTCGCAACATCATGAAATCTAACATAAAATAAGGAGCATAATAATCCCCTTGCAGCGAACTAAAAAAACCCGCAAAAAATCCAACAGAAAGTAGGGAAGAAAACCCCTTTGTAGTATACAAATTTAAGCTTTATATACACATAAATACATCTATATATATACATCTATATATACATATACATACATATATATATATACATATACATACATATATATATACATATATATATATATATATACATACATATAACATAAATATCTATGATCAACCACATCTCCTGATACTATGATCAACCAATCTCCCGATAATGACACTAATGTCAATGCCCCTATTCAAGCCCAAGAAAATACCCCCCATGGATCGCTGGATATCCTTAATGAATCCTTTCACAATGAGGGGGTACCCACCCAAATTTTAAAGCCATAATATATACTCCAGGTCTATAACCAATACCCAAATTCAAAAGGCTGTAACAGGACATTCCAGGTAGTTTAACCACCAACAATTTCTAGTTGATTCCAATAAAAATCATCGGAACCACCAGCACGATTGAAAGGCAGTGAAGCAACAACGGGATAACGGGAATATGGGGAGGAAAATGGGAAACAAAAGATAATTTGGTGTATTCTTGGCATCCCTCCCACAATGGTTTATTTTCCTCTAAGAGAGATGTGTATAGATTGTTTGCATATGTACTTATGGGAGCTTCATGATGCTCAAATATCTCTTCTTCACCAATATCATCATGAAGTAAATCATGTTCATCTAAGTTTTCATCATGTTGTAAATTTGGAATAGCTGCATGCAATAGTTCATCTATTGGATCGCCAGAGTTGTAATTAGTGTAAAATGTACTTGCATTAAAAAGACATTTATCTTTGTGAATGACCCTATTGTAAGAAAGTCGTCCATCATGATAAATCCAATATGTGTACTTCTCCATTATACCATTCTAAACTACGGTGTCTAGAAGTCCATCAGTCATTTCGTTGGAAACCGATATTGGATTCTGAGGTTGAACCTATAATACTCTAAGTATGTCTCATTCTAACTGATTATTAAGTACTACATTTCTTCTTGTAGAACTAGATACATGTACATTTTCGAAGGATGAATTCATTTTTAATGAAATTCTCTGTTGAAAATTACAAGAGTCGCTATTGATGGAGGAGCACCGGCAGGATGAGATCCTGAGCTGGATGATTTGCTAGATGTCTGAAGTTGACGACAACTAGAGTGTTATTTGTTTCTTTTCTATTTTATCTCAGCTTAAAACATTTGTTTAGCTCTTCTTTTGATACATTTAATTTGCTATTTAGACTCTTGCTCTTTTGTTGATTCTAGCCACTGTGTGTGATGGACTTGTGATATGATCGTACTTCAGATCGCTCTGTGGTGCAGCTGAAATTTATTTTTACTCTTATACGTGCATACAATTTTCTTTTAGTCTAATCAGTTTTTGCAGGTGTTGGACACGGTTGTGTACTTTTCACTATTGGTTGAATTTACACAAACTACCTTAACTGTCGTCGGGTTTACCGCGGACATAGGAGGAGATTGTTAAGTATTTAATTAAATATGTCCGCGTGTCGGAACCGACACAGTAGTCTTAACAGGATGTGTGTCGACCTAGAGTTTGGTCTCTACGCTGGAGATACTATTTAATCTCATTCCAAACTCAATAGGTAGAGTAGAATATCTTGAGCACTTCAAACCCTAACAATTTTCGCCCAGAGGCGGATTCGAGAATTTCAATAAGGGGGGAGGGGTTGTAGACATCATTTTCTTTTAGCCAATTCTTTTAACACCTACATCTTATTGGAGTCGTTTCTCCCTCATTCGGTCATCGCTTTTAACGTAGTAATCAAAATTCGTTGTCTCGGCGAGAGGAATCCAAAACCATAAACCATTTCGCAAAATTCTTGGGAGGAAGCCCCCCCCCCCCCAGATTCTCTCATGCTTCCACCAGTTAATCACCCATGTTGTCTATTACCACACTCGCGACGCTTTCCATTGTAACCTCAAGCTTAAAAATCTCATGCTCGGCGAGAACGATGACCTCAAAATATTCCAACTTCAAATTCTTTGTTGCCCCCAACATTATCCAATGGCGGCTTGTCCTGGCCGAAGTTGTAAGCTTGGAACAACAATAGAACTAAGGCTGTGTTTGGGAACCCGTTTAATCCCCAGCCCGGCGTCATCTCATTCTAAACGGCCACCAGAGAGGTGTTTGGATGCTTGCCGTTTTCCAACGATCGGTTTACAACTACTCATAATAATATTGGCCTGCATTTGATTTTCAACAGCCACCGAAACGGTAGTTTCCCAAATAGATGCATTATTTTGCAGGTTTGAAACTAGCTGCAAACGGAGATTACCCAAACACTCTCCTCAGTTTTGAAAATACAGTTATGAAAATTCATTTCTCAATTTTAAAACTGCTCCCTTTTAAAACGGCACCGAAAACCCAAACAAAGCCGAAGACAACTATTGAACTTCTATAGTCTCCCATTTTACCCATTTGGAACTAATAATGAGCAGTACAAATTGTTTTTTGTTTTGTTAAAAAGAAGAATGAAAAAGAAAAAAGGCGGATGACTATAGAGTACTGTGAAATAGTTTGTGCTAATATTTCTGTTGGTTAGAGGCTAATTTATTCTATCCTTTGTGGTCCTTTCCTTCCTATGCGACTCACTAGAGAAGCTGCTCTTAGTTAGAGAAGGCTCCTATCCATCAATTGTTAAGGCAGTCCAATCAACCTTGAGCAGTATCCATAACTGGGGCTATCAGAGGTCCCCTAAACCCGTGGGAGAGATAGATAGCCTGCCTCTTACTCTAATTCCACCTTGATATACCCTAAACCCGTGGGATTAAGCAGAGTTCCCCGATAGCGATGCTTCTCATTTTCTTTCTTCCTCTGGGAAGAACAATGGCTCAAATACGATTGGTTCGCGAAGAGTTGCGAAGAGTTACGAAGCCGCTCGACTGATAAGGAGAGGCGAGCGCTAGTGAAGCGAGCGAAGCGAAGCCCTTGCGCCTACCCAGCCGATAGGCGAAGTCAACATCTGAGGCGAAGGGGTTCAGAAGACCTAGTCAAGCGACTAAAGTGACAACCATGCATAGAGCTGGAAACTGCACATGAACATGTTAGCATGGTAAGCACTTACCTGTTTTACTCTGAGCAGAGAAGAAGTTGTTCTCAGGACAAAGGTTTTTTTCTATTTTTTTTATAGATTTTTTTTTAAATTACTGTTTTAAAATTTAAAATAATAATAAAAAAAAAGAATTAAAATGAAAACCGTCGGTGGGTAGTTGTGTCTTGAGAAGTAAAAGAAAATTGTTCATTCATATATATAGTAATGTAAGTGCTTACAACAACTTGTCAATTGGTGTGGTGATTGTATCTTGATTCAATATATTACAAGTTTTGGGTTCGATCCAAAGCAAGTGCAATTTTGCAATTATTAAATTTTTAATAAAGATAAGGACAAAATCATAACTTCACGTTGTAGGGTAGTGACTTGAAAATATAGGTCTATGACACCCTATCATGGTAGGTATAAGAGATCTAGTAAAAATAATATGTTGCTGGATTTGATTTCAGCGAGAATGAACGGTTGTGATTGACTTGATAGTAAACAGTTACACCATAAATGAATATCTTTAGGGTTTATATATATCTATAAATATAATTTATATGTTTATATTCGCCTGGATGCGGGTGGAGTCCGCGCAAATTTCTATGTGTGCGCAGCTCGCTCGAACACGAGCGAAGCCCGCTAAGAATCAACGAGCACGAGCGAAGCCCGTGCAAAGCTGCTCGTGTGTGTCTATGTGTGTGTGTGTGTGTGTGTGTATATATATATATATATACTAGCATCTTCGAACGGGCTACGCCCGTTCTCGCTGCGTCGCTGCGGGCTTCGCCCGTAATCAAGCGGGCTTCGCCCGCTTGGCATTCAAGGCGGACATTCAGCGTGGAGGGCTACATTCGGCATAGGGGCGACATTCGGTGTGGGGCGACATTCGGCGTGGGGTGACATTCGGCGTGGGGTGACATTCGGCGTGGGGGGCGACATTCGGGGTGGGGGCGACATTCGGCGTGGGGATTGATATATGGGGATTGATCATGTACGGGCGACATTCGGCGTGGCGCGACATTCGGCGTGGGGGGCAACATTCTGCGTGGCGGCGACATTCGACATGGGGGGCGACATTCGGCGTGGGGTGCGACATCCGGCGTGGGGGGCGACATTCGGCGATAGGGGCGACATTCGGCATGGGGTGCGACATCCGGCGTGGGGTGCGACATTCGGTGATAGGGGCGACATTCGGCGTGGGGGGCGACATTCTGCGGGGGAGGCAACATTCTATCGGGGCGGCGACATTCAGCGGGGGCGGCGACATTCGGCGGGGGCGGCGACATTCGGCGGGGGCGGCGACATTTGACAGATTATTATTTACGAAACAGATTTCGTCCGCTACTACCCGACGGCAGCTACTGCGCCCCGGTAGCCATCAAGACGACAAAGGCCGTCTCGACGATATCAGAGACTCATCTCGACGTTATGCAGCAAGCTTCAAGACGATATGCTACAACCCGGTGGTAGCTACCGCGTCACGGTAGCCATCAAGACGACAAAGGCCATCTCGATGATATCGGAGACTCATCTCGACGAAATGCAGCAAGTTTTAAGACGATATGCTACCACCCAGCGATAGCAACGGTAGCAGAATCTACTGTTATACACATCCTTCCATCTTCTGCAACAGCACAGCTCCAAACATGATCTGATTTTCTTCTCTTTAGGGGCTGGATCCCAACAAATAATAGGTAAGGAGAAGTAGAACCTGGAGCAAGGAGAAATAGTGAAGGAGTTTATGTGGGGTATTTTGCGAACATTTGGGCGGAGACTTCTGCTAACGTTCAACAGCGGGCTGAGACTTTTGCGAAACTTCAGCGGCAAGCAGCGTTAGTCAACAGAACAACCATTTAGAAAAGTGGATATCTTAGGTCAGATTAAAGAGCCATGTTATTAAACAAAATATAAAATCAAAACAGGCACAGGTGGATTTAAATCCCATGAAAATTAACAGGTGAGGGCAGAGCAAAGCTTGGAGTAAGGAGAAATATTGAAGAAGCTTCAGCGACATCATCTTCTGCGAAACATTGGATGACAAAAGACATACGATTGAGTGATTTAAGTCCCGATCGGAAATCGCGTGAATGGAGGGGCTGGATTCGAGATTGTATTTAATCGCAAGGCCGGAATTAATAGTATGATAAGAGTGGAGAGAATAGTATATTATCTGATATAATAGAAATAAATGTTGGGATAGCCCAACAATAAACACTAATACAAACAGAGCAATGATACGCTGATTAATATTATAATATTAGTATGCAAATGCATGTAATATTATATATTGTACTAATAATACCTAATAAATAATATTATAATAACTGTAACTTTAACTATAATCATACAAAAACATTAACAAACATTTCATTAAAATTTTATGTGAGTGAAAGTAAATTGTTAAAAGATATAAAAAATTAGGGGTAGGCTATGACATCCATGTATTTCTTCTCATTGAGAAACCAAGCTTGTGACTTCAGCCCAATGCCTTCGTTTTCCATTCTCTTCATGGTTCTGCACCAAATCATCAATATCGTAGAAGCATCTTCTATTAGAAGCAAAACATCAAACAGATGAACCGCACAAATGGTACAACCTTAATAATGTCATTCCACCTAACTATAAATGAATCAATTTCGTCAAAGTCATTTAACCCTGCTACCAATATGTAATGATCTTCACATGGTTGAAGAAAGGCCTTGATCCCTGAATAATCGATTGTCCAAATGCTTTTATTGTTTTGTAAATTTTAAAACAGAAATTTATTCACCTGGTTTACTAATTCCATGTGAGCAGAGGATGATTGCAAATAAGAGAAGATCTGGCATACCTTTATTAAAATGGAGAATCATGGTTTCAGAGTAGGGCTTTTGCAGAATGCTTCGGCTAAGTACTCCCACGAATCCGACACAATCTCTAAAAGAAGATATATATATATACTTCATCCAACGCAATCTCCGTAGAAGAAGCAGTTTGGGCAGATGCAGTTCTTACCGGACCGGGATGGAGGCGACATCGGCTTCGAGTGCTGGCGAAGGAGGGAGGCGAGGAGTGAGGCTACAGTTTGGGCAGATGCAGTTCTTACCGGACCGGGATGGAGGCGACATCGGCTTCGAATGCTGGCGAAGGCGGGAGAGGCGAGGAGTGAGGCTATGCCGTAAATTGATTGAAATGAAATGTCTGGGATGGAGAGTTGTATTAATTCGAGTAATATGTAGGAACGAACAAAGTGGTTCCAATTCCAAAAGACCGCTTATATTTGGTAACTGCCAAAAATAATGGCAGGACTTATTTGTGGACGTGAAAGTTATTATTTTTCTGCTTATTTATAGGAATAATTAAGATTAAATCATCCAAAAGATCCAACGGTGCAAAACAAAAGTACGGTAAGAGCGGGAAGAATAGTATATTGTCTTATATAATACAGATATAGACACACACACGAGTGACAGTGCACGGGGGACTCCCCGTGTCCCGTGCGACAGTACCCTGTTTGCTCCCGGCGGGCTTCGCCCGCCCCCAGCACGCGAGTTATATTTATTTATTTATTCTTTTTTTAGAAATTTTAAAAAATATAAAATTTTGTATTTTATTTTAAAATATTTGTATTTATAATATATCTATATATATATATATCTATATATATCTATATATCGGCGTCTCTTCCGGCGGGGCGGAGGGAGTCGTGGTTTTGGCGGAGGTGAACAGTGCGAGGTCGGGGTGTTGTCGTGAGGAAGGGAGGTGGAATTCTGGAAAATGGCTATTTGCAGCTCATATCCTCTTGATCAAACAGCTAAGATCTATTGATTAGTTCTATTTGGCCTCAGAATGGGCCTAAATGTATTTCTTTATATAATATAGATATATATATATAATTAGGATGTAACATCTGATTCAGCGTACCAGAAAAGGTGCGGCGAGTACACGTGTAATTAGCCTTTTTTAAATATTTAATAACAATATGTTAACATACAATAATTTAAATTGTTTTTTTTAGAATCAATGACTAGAGAACGATTCCCTCTATAACAAATACGTTAGGGCAGTCATTTGGACACAATTGTAGACATGAAATTAGAATTGAAGGTTAATTTTATTTTCAATTCAGAAGTCTCATTTCCGCCCAATTAGGGGAGCCTCATTGATTTTTGTGAAATTAATTTTCATTCCGAATACTAGCCCCCCCCCCCCCCCCCCCCCCCCCCCCCCCCCCCCCCCCCCCCCCCCCTCAGGTTTTTTTGCAAAAAATGAATGGTGAATTTTTTCGTAGTGATCGACAATGAATTTTGGCTACTTACATCTCAAAAACAGAGGTCGGATGTGAGAGAAACGACTTTGACAAAAGATAGACGTTCATATTTTTTTGGTTGTAGGAAGACTATTTGTCCCCCTTGTTGAAATTCATGTATCCACCCATAATCGTAGCTGCATACCATAAACAAGGAAAATGTATAAGAACGATAGTTCATAATATTATATAATTTCTTTGATTATATTTGATGTGGTTCCCCAAAAATAGTTCGGTTGAACCATATATTTTTTGTCACGATCTCGACCGGCTCGCAGATACAATCCCAGCTCGCGCAATTCCGAGCCCGTTTAGTCTCCCAATCGGATATCGGAGCGCCTGTACGCCCATGCACGCATGACATGTCGTGCCCCGCCATATGCACAAGCGCCGCGGGATCTCCGCGCGACGCTGTGTCGCACGCTAAACACTGCACACACACACAAATTGTGAGTTCCTCACGGCACTTCCTATAAAAAGGTCGTGCCGCGACACTCCCAAAATAGAGAGTGTGGAGTACTGCAGGCACTCCCTAATTGGGAGTTCCCCACCACTCTGCGGGCACCACATTGGGCAGTGTCGCGTTTCTCATTTTTGGAGCGCTTGTTCTACTCTCGCCGCCGCCCGCCGCTTCCAAACGCCGTGCTCTTGTAGCGTCACAAACGTTGGGCTCTTGCCGTGTCGCCTCCCGTCACGCGCGCCGCGACGCCTCCCGAGGAGGTCGGGGCTCCCGATTCCTCCGGGTGTCTTGGTGACGCTCATTATCGTGGCGCTCTTCCTGTCTTCTGGAGGACTCGTTCTCTCCTCTCTTCCTTTTATGAATTCCTTCAAATTGTTGGTGATGTGCTTTGATAGCTTCGTTGGATGTTATCTGTGCTTCGACCCGATGCATCAGTTCCGGATAGCTGTGCACTATCTCACTCATGAGGGTTGAGTAGAAGCTGCTCGGGCAGAGTCCTCCCAGGAAGATGCCTCACAGGAGTTCGGGATTGACCCTGGGGACCTGGAGTGCCTCGGCAGTGAAGCGACGGAAGAATTCATTGAGGGTCTCACCCTAATTTTGGCATATCCCTGAAAGGTGAGAGGGGTCCCGGATGATGCGACAATTAGCAATGAATTGATCTATGAACTGTCGAGTCAGTTCTGCGAAACCTCCAATGATTCTCTCTCTCAGAGAATGGAACCAGGTTCTTGCTTTCCCTTTCAGTGTTGTCGGGAACATTTGGCACAACAGGTGGCAGCGACAGTGTAAATCCTCATGATTGTTGTGGAGTGGTTGATGTGCTCTAGTGGATCTTCCGTTCCGTCGAACGTCTCGATGCTCGAAATTTTAATGGCGTGCGGGATTGGGTGCACTGAAACTTCTGGAGCCAATGGCGAACCGTGGTGAAGAGGGCACCGAGCGTGCGTGGTTTGTCGAGCGACGTGTCCATATTCTTCGGCAATCACCTCAAGAATCTCCTCGCGAGTGAGCCATCCAATCTCGGGTCCGAAGTCAGCTGCTCCCGGTCGTCGGTGATAGCGGTGTGCTTCGAGTTCTCTGACTGGTTTGTATCAGGTGCATGGAGCTAACTCCATTAGAGAACTCTTCCAGCAACGTGCTCGACATGAGCATGATCTGGAGCTAGCGCGGGAGGGGGGGGGGGGGGGGGGGGGGGGGGGGGGGGCAAATTGCCCTGTTCAGGAACTAGAGCCGGAGTCAACGACGTTCCAATGTTTCTCAGTAACGTGAGCATCTTTGCTTGATGCTCTTCGATCGAGCGTACGCACCCCTCCATTTGCAGCGACGGCCGCAACCATACCCTCTTGTGCGAGCAGTACGTTGATGAGTGAGTGGGAGGGGGCCATCTTCGCTTGCCCCCCCGGGGGCGGATCCCTCTGTAATTCGGGTTCCTTTCTTCGCCATGGGATTGAGTTACGAGTACTATTTTGAGCGTCTTCTAAGAGCTCAAGGGAGCTTAGTTGTTGTTAGTCACAAGTACTCCTGTATGGCGAGTACTGTCTTGAGAAAGTTTTCAGAGAGCTTTTGGGAACACCTTCCCACAGACGGTATCAAACTATTGATGGTTGCTCGACGCTCTCGTAGTTCAATCAAATCTAACCGTCTCAGCTCTAGAGTGAGCCAAGCGCGCAAACAGTTAATGTTGAGATCAACAACAGACAAGAAGACTTTTAACGTGGAAAGCTTAGAAAGAGTGAAAAACCACGGGGCCAGATCAGTGCCGACCAAATTGCACTATATTTTGGGTGTTACAAACAGTAGAATGCACGAGGGTGACAAACAACCGCTCATTGCACGGGGTGCAGAGAAGAGTGAGAAAGAGAAAATCTCTAAGTAGGAAGAAGATCTTCAAAGGCCAAACCGAGATCTTCAAATCACCATCGAAGGAGAAGGAGATCTTCGAAGGCCGGAAGAGATCTTCGAAGGATTCTTCGAACGCTAAAGGAGAACTCTGAAAGATCTTCGAAGGAGCTCTCTCAAGCGCCTCCTGACTGGCATCGATGCCTCCCGACCGGCGCGGTCACCTCCTGATCGGCGCCGTGGCCTCCCGATCGGCGTCGTGGCCTCCCGATCGGCGTCATGGCCTCCCGATCGGCGTCGTCGTCTCCCAACCCCCGCCTCCGCCTCCTGACCTCCGTTGAGCGTCCTAACCGCCGACGTCGTCTCCCGACCATACGGGTGTGGATAGTAAAATCCTCCCATCATGGGGGTGAGAATAGTAGAATAACCCATCATGATGGTGTGAATAGTAACCCCCCATCATATGGGGTGCGGATAGCCTTACCCCCCATCATGGGGTGCGGATAGCCTTACCCCCATCATGGGGGTGCAGATAACCGCACCTCTTATTGACTATAAAAAGGGCCCTGGACTCTCATTTGGATGTAGGACATTGCACACCACAGAGAACTCCTTCGAAGATTGCATGAAGATCTCCTTGAGTGTTCGTAGACCGCCTCGAAGATCTCCTTCGTCCTTCAAAGATGACTCAAAGATCTCCTCCAACTCTTGAAGACTGCCTCGAAGATCTTGTTCGCCTTTCGAAGGCGATTGAAAGTTCTCTCTCGGCCCTTGAAGACCGACTTGAAGATCTCATTCGCCCTTCGAAGACGACTCAAAAATCTTCTATGGCCCTTGAAGATCGTCTCGAAGATCTTCATCGCCCTTCGAAGGCGACTGGAATATCTCCCTCCGCCCTTAAAGAACATCTTGAAGATCTCCTTCGTTCTTCAAATACGGCTCGAAGATCTCCTCCGACCCTTAAAGATCGCCTCGAAGATCTTCTTCGCCCATCGAAGGTGACTTGAAGAACTCCTTCGATTTCTTGCTCCAAGTCCAGAACTCTCGTTGATGCATTCATCATTACAGATTACTTCAAAGTGCGCTTTTCTGCGCTCCACGCCTGACAACTTCAGTGTTTTCTGAAATCTCTTTGTAACGAGCAGTATCCTGTCACCCTCGAGAAACTGACACTTGTAACACTTTGAAACTAGTGCATGTTGGTAGGCACCGATCCGACCCCGTGTTTTTTCCCTTTCCGAATTTTCCACATCAAAAGTCTTGTTATCAAGTGTTGATTCTTTTTGTGACTGTTTGCGTGTTCGACTCACTCTCGAGCTAAGACGGTTCACTTCAAATGGACCGTGAGAGCTTCGAGCGACCCGCAATAATATTTATTATTGTTACGGCCAACTCGAGGCTCCTGCAGACCGGTCTAGATTGCACCATCTTAGCCTAGGAGCGGTTTGAGCGCTCAAATAGTCAATGAAAGTGCGCAATGTGCCTCTAAGATTCCTCTAGAGGGGGGGGGGGGGGGTAAATAGAGTTTTAAAATATTTCTATCTTAACTGTGTTTAACAATAAATTACTCTAAAGAGTTATGCTTACCAATCCAGGCAGAATAAAGAATGCAGGAAATAAAGTGCAGAATAAAAGACTGGGACAACACAGAAAATTACAGCACAGACACAATGAATTTTATAGAGGTTCCCCAAACCATGGGTACTCCCCTCTTCTAACACCTGGTAGGAATGCACCACCTATGTAAGACCCCCTACCAAATCGGCTGTCCGACCGGGGGGATCCTATCGCACACCACCCTTTTAGCACGACGCTGAAGCGATCCCAAAGGGTGGAGGTACTAGCTTCTCCAACCCCCTTCCTTGAACACTCCGTTGTCACGCCTAGGGGTGGTGTTAAGCGAAAGTCACTACACACTAACAGAGTAAGGAAGCAGTATTCTAGCGGAAGACATCATCAAAGAGTGCATATTATAATACTTAGCGGAAGATGTCATCAAAGAGTGCACTTTATAGCACTTAGCGGAAGACATAGTTTTATCACAGAAACCACAATTTCAAGATCTGTAAATAATCTACATATCTCTGCCGCATAAAATCCTAACCATCAAGGATTTATTGTCATTATATATATACCCTGGGATAGGGCACAACGAAAGGAGATGCGGCTTAACAAACTTATACCTGACGTAGCCTGCTCCGCAGCTTCATCCACACATAGGTGTTGTCACTCATCCGCACCTGTCACCTGTGCCAAAGACAAGTTATTAGAACCACGAACAAAATCCAACCCCTATTAATAAATAGAAATGATATAACATTTATAAGGGAGGGGATATCTGGCCTCTTATTGGGCCGAGGCAGTCTTCCCACGACCACCGCCTACGTACTCCGTATCATCCTGCATACGGTCTCAGATCCACGTAGTTCCATAAGTTTCGCACGGGTTGCCCTCCCAGACCGTCCATCGTGCGGTTTGCCTTAGAGTAAAACTCATAGGCCATCCGACATTCTCTCAAGGCACATTTTATATTCCCGTAGGAATAATTCTCGAAGGCACAATATATTCCCGTAGGAATATTTCCCGAAGGCACAATATATTCCCGTAAGAATATTTCCCGAAGTCATAATATATTCCCGTAGGAATATTTCCCGAAGGCACAATATATTCCCGTAGGAATATTTCTCGAAGGCAACATTATATTCCCGTAGGAATATTTCCCGAAGGCATAATATATTCCCGTAGGAATATTTCCCGAAGGCACAATATATTCCCGTAGGAATATTTCTCGAAGGCAACATTTTATTCCCGTAGGAATTATTTCTCGAAGGCATAATATATTCCCGTAGGAATATTTCCCGAAGGCACAATATATTCCCGTAGGAATATTTCTCGAAGGCAAATATTATTCCCGTAGGAATTATTTCTCGAAGACACAATATATTCTCGTAGGAATATTTCCCGAAGGCAACATTTATATTCCCGTAGGAATTACTTTCTCCAAGGCAACATTTACTTTCATAAGAGAAAGAAGAGAAACTCTTTTAAGCTTTAACAATAATTCCATCCGAGAGTTTATAGAGGGAGAGAAGAGAAACTCCTTTTTAAGCTTAACAATAATTCCATCCGAGAGTTTATAGAGGGAGAGAAGAGAAACTCCTTTTTAAGCTTAACAATAATTCCATCCGAGAGTTTATAGAGGGAGAGAAGAGAAACTCCTTTTTAAGCTTAACAATAATTCCATCCGAGAGTTTATAGATGGAGAGAAGAGAAACTCCCTTTTAAGCTTAACAATAATTCCTCCCGAGGTGGACAATCCCTTCCTTCCGGCTTTCGTCGATCTTTTGGATTGTTTGGACATCAAACCCAAACCATCCTCATATATAACCCTCCTTAATAAGAAGTCATAAGGAGAGTAAGTAGAGAGAGGTAAGAGATATGTCTTTTAATCATTAACCACCACCTAATTTCCTTCACTTTATTGAATGCTAATCAATTCTTAGAAACATGCAGCCCCGTAGAATCCTCATGCTCATAGGGCTTCTATTATAGCGGCGCAACAAATCAAACTGGGAAGAAAACCCTCTTCTTCCAACCTCCTCCCCAACCATAATGTTAGTTGGGTGGGTTGCCTGGAAGCTTCTCTTCAGTCCATCCCTAATGCCCCAAGATATATAGATAGACCCTCTTCTGTGTAAACATATGTATAAGTAAATGTATTAGAACTTGTATAAATAGGGGAAAAGAGTGAGAGAGATGAGGAGTGAGATATAAATCGAAGCCAAAAGAGAATCTCATGCTTCCTCTAAGAAATTAATCCAAACCGAGAATCCCAAGCCATACCTGGTGGAAAATTTCAAAGTAAAGTCCACTATTATCTTGAACCTACAGCTGGGCTCAAGATTTAATTAAACCATTAATAAATCATCTCCCCCCCTCAACCGAAATATTATTATTAAGAAACAATTTATTTTAGGAAACTTCCATCTGAAAATCCATCCCAACCGACCTCATCTGTTATGAAATAATATGCCAAACTAAGGAAGGACTTGACAGTCCAGACGGTCCCAAATATTTGTAAGCTCAGATGAAGCATTATAAAGAATGTAATTGGGGAGTGAGAGAGAGAAATGAGGGAGAAGTAGATGGAATTTAATTTCCAACTCATCAGAATAACCTCACCCCTAGCTTAGAATTCAATCCACGTTGCTGCACCCATTTAGTCAGAACTAAGTTAGGAATTACCAGGGCCGAGAAAGAGATGAAGAGCAGCCCCCATTTTGGTAGAGCTTCCAGTAAGGAGGAGGAGGGGATGGGGACAAGAAGACTTTGTTGTGAAAATAACAACAACGATTTCCCCAACATTTATATCACCATCAACCATGTACCCTTCCATGCCGAGCCATAACTGCCATTTAAACCATGCCCATTGTAAAACCGACCTTGACTCATGTTAGATTACCTTCATTCCAAATTTAAGCCCCTACAAAACACATACGATTTATCATATGCAGTCTTAACTCAAATCTTCAGAAATTTCCTCATGGGGAAGATAAAGTAGGTGGAGAGAGAGAAAGATATTAGCACATCAATCATATGTAAAGCTCTGAGAGGGAGAGTAGGAGCACATGAAACATACAAGAACTAAACTAGAGCCTTTGCTCATCCACCTTCTCCTGTGAAGCCCCCTTCTTATGTGCATATATATGTATAAATATATGTGTGTATATATATAACTTGCACAGACAAAGAAAGAGGGAAAGAGAGAGAGAGAGAGAGATGGAGTCAAGCCTCCAACTGGCCATTAATATTACCCCAAAGGCCAAGCCTTAGCATGGCATACTACTACTGAATAAGGATGGACAGAGCAAGAGCCTCATAGTAACCCTGTTATCATTTGAAGAAGCCTAGATCAAATTAACAAAACTAACTGGCAACGAGGTGTTACAATTTCTTCCCCCATTTACTTAGTGAAACTGCTTGTCTCTACTTCACCAGAAATCACCAAAAAGTGATAGTAACTACCTTATATATGCTATATATAATGAAATCAGGCATATAAATTATATCCAAACTTTTAACATGATTTAGATCCAAGTCCTTATAAACTTGTTTATCCATAAGTGTTTAATCATGTTATTTGTTGACTGAACCAAGCATGTAATGTTGTTAGCATGAAACCAAGAATTTTGTTAGTATAAAACGAACAGCCACCAACCCCTATTTCCCACAAAAGAAAAGAACATTTTCAATAATGAAATTCCTGGAAGGGTAAAACCAAGCCACCCCACCCGAGTAGGAAATCCAGGATTTGTTAGCATAAGTTCTGAAATCTGTTAGCATATATATACCCAGAAATTTGTTAATACCAGCCTGGAATTGGTTAGCATAAATCGGGAACAATTTGATAACATAAGCAAGGAAATCTGCTAGCAAAAACTCCCCAATAGATCAGGGCCACGATCGGTAAAGCAACAGAGAAGTGATGAAGGGGAAAAGGAGGAAGAGCTCCCCTACAATGAGAGGGAGAGCAGAGAGGTATCCTACCATTCTCGTTGCCAGGGAGTAATACCTGCACATCGCCGGAGGAGGAAAAGATCTCGTCCCCAAAGAGTACTAAACCAGCTCTATTTATATCCATGGATGACCAATCAAGAGCTCCCACGAGCCCCCGGTGAGCTTCTTCTCCCGCCCACAGTTTTCCGCCCCTGGTTTTTCCGCCCCTGGTATTCCCGCCCCTGGTTTTCCTGCCCCTTCGTCGATCGTAGCAAACAAGGCTTTCGTCGAACCCAGAAAGGAGTTCGTCGAACTCGATGTGGAGTTCGTCGAACAGAGGCATAAATTGAAGATTTTCTGGAGAGAGGGACTTTCGTCGAACTAAGACACGCCGTTCATCGAACTCAGGATGGAGTTCGTCGAACGGAAATTGAAGCACGCTGTTCGCAGATCGAATACGCTGTTCGTCGAACTCAGTGTGGCTTTCGTCGAACGCAGCGCCTAAACGCTGTTCGTCGAACTCAGGGTGGCGTTCATCGAACGCAGATCGAATACGCTGTTCGTCGAACTCAGGGTGGCGTTCATCGAACGCAGATCGAATACGCTGTTCGTCGAACTCAGTGTGGTGTTCGTCGAACGCAGATCGAGTTTGTCGAACGCAGCGCCTTGGAATTTTCCTATGTTCTAACAGCCTAAAATCTTGTAAGGGAATTTAAAAATAGCCCTACTTCTCCTAAAAATAAATCCCGAAAACTACACAATTGTAGTTATGGTTTTCATGAAACCAATCTCTGAAAATGTATTCTTGTATATGTCAAGTTATGCCCAAGCCCTGAATATACCTTAACCAGAATATGTCAACTTATATGTGACCCGATATAATTTTGGCGTCTCAAGCCCGGTATATTTCTATAACCATAATTTCTAATATAAGCGCAGACAAATTGCGTGAATGGTGTCGTTGTGTTTGTATCAACCATGCGAAGCTAACGAAATCATCTGAAGTTTATTCCGGGTATGTTTGCTCATAATTATTTGCTTGAGTTGGCACGTAGCTCAAAATAACTCATTTCGACTAACTTTCTCAAATCCCATCGGATTAGAACGAGATGAGTTCTGTTGCACTCGTATCAACCATACGAGTCTAATGCAGCTGATGGAAGTTGATTCAGAGCACGTATGCTCTATATTCTAAAACTGCGTTGTCGTGATGCGCTACGATACTCAAAACGGTCGCTTTCACCAAAAGACCTCGGATCGAAACGAAACGAATTCCGTTGCACTCGTATCAACCATACAAGTTTAACGCAACTGACGGAAGTCGATTCGGAGCATGTATGCTCTATATTCAAAAACTGCGTCGTCGTGACGCACTATGATACTCAAAACGGTGACTTTCACCAAAAGACCTCGGATCAGAACGAAACAAATTCCGTTGCACTCGCATCAACCATACGAGTTTAACGCAATCGACGGAAGTCGATTCAGAGCACGTATGCTCTATAAACAACTTTGACGTTGTGGCGAAGCACGATGCTACCCAAAACAGTCATTTCCCTAAATAACCATCACTATGTGGTGAAAGTCGGGTCGTGGTTGCCCTATGAACCGACCTAGGTTCCTCCAAGGGATCAACTGAACCGGCTAGACCCCTTTTTCAAAGTTGGGATGTTACAACCTGTGCCCGAGTCTTTTGATCAGGAGACTCTTAGAACCACTGATCTTTTGATAAGGAGATCATGAACTACCAGATCTTTTGGTAAGGAGATCTTGAACCACTGAATCCTTTGAAGAGGGATTAATAAAATTCTTTTATAGGAAATAGAAAGAGAAGGAGAAGAAAAAATGTTGTATGAATTCTGTTCTCAGAATTCTTGTGATGGTTGGTTGAAGAACAACCAATGTGAAGTCCCACAAAATCTGCTCTTGATTAGTCTCTGCTTTTGATGTAGATGAACTGCAGAGACTTTGATTATCAGATTCTTCTTGACTTCTGCTGATTCAGATCCTGCTGCTATATGATGGTGATGAGAAGCAGCTATCAGATCTACTGTTCTCTTAGATGAAGAACAATTGTATTTCTCTTTTCTTTTCTGTTCTTGATTAGGGTTCCTGAGAGAGATGGAGAAGAATAGGAAGCCCTAGAAAAATGAAGGAGATGGCTGATTGTGATTAATGCCTTGTCTACCTCTATCTTCTCTTGTCTTTTTATTCTCCCTATTTCAAATTCGAATGTGTTTCCCTTTCTGATATGCCTTGATAAGGTAATCTGCTTATCACTTTTTCTTTCTTTTCTCTTTAATTCTAGTCCCGACCACCTACAAGGAATATGGTTCCAAGAAACCTTTTGTGTCCTTCTTTAATGCTCCTTTCTATTTCAGGCAATTATTGAGCCGTTGGGGAACGGTCTTGAAGGATGTGAGTCATGAAAGAAGGATCAGAGAGACAGCTGAAAAGATTACCTTTTACAGAATGTTTTCGACGTAGCGTCGAATTCATTTCTTCTCTTATCGACGTAGCTTCGAGTTCTTCTATGAGCTGCTTCGATTTCATCTGTGCTCTAACTGAACTCTGCTAGTCGACATTGCGTCGATATCTTATCGACGTGTACGTCGTGTTGATCTGCCTGGCTCTGAGCTTCATCTTCTGCGTCGAGATGAAGTCGACATCACGTCGACTTTAGATGGCTTCGACAGATAACATCTTCTGCGTCGAGTTGAAGTAGAAGCTGCGTTGACTTCTCCAATTACTCTGACAATTCCCTGACCTCTACGTCGACATCTATTCGACGTTACGTCAACTTGAGTTACTTCGACAGAGGGTTTGAACCACTTGGACTTCTAGTCAGAGCAACGTCGATATGGACTCGATGTTGCGTCGAATTCTATTCGACGCAAATGTTAACTTAGCCCAATTTTGCTTCCCTCTATCTGGTCCTGACACCCTATGTTAAGTGTGTTGGAACACGGTCTTCCTCATCTCCTAGGTTTGAGAATAACAAATCCTATGTGTATTTGATCTTGTGTGTTCAAGTGTGCAGGTTAACATAGTCCACATGACTCAAGGAGTACTCATGATGTCTGCCCCCAAAATTGAGGCCAAAATTCGAACAAGCTCACTAGCGCCGGCGGTAGCGATAGCGCCCGGCGCTAGCATTGATTAGCTCGATCCCGACGACATTTTTAGAAGGAGCTAGCGCCCGACGGTAGCTACTAGCGCTGGCGGTAGCATGGCGCATAAGAGGCATAGAGCAAATTGTTGCCACGGATGGGAGATTCGGCCGCGCAAGATCATTCCTAATCCGGGCTAGCGCCGGCGGTAGCGCTAGCGCCGACGGTAGCGTGAAGGCTATAAATTGGATGTTTTGGCTCCGAATTCTTCATCCTCCTCCAATCCCAAACTCCAGAGCTTCGTGCCACAACAGAGAGAGGAAGATTCAGAGCGATACTCCCACAATTCCATAGAGCCTTAAGGAGATCCGTGGAGAAGATTTCAACACGCGTCATCATCGTGACGAAAGGCTGCATCGACTACGATCATACTCTGCGGGCCTTCGTCCACTTCTCCAAGAGATCCACATAGAGAGAGTTTTTATATTATTGTCTTTTCATTTCATATCTTTTCTGTAAACGGTAGTGAAATCGCCTCGTGTTGGCGACTAGGTCTGGGGTAGGACTTAGGGCTGAAATTCGCCTCGTGTTGGCGATTAGATCTAGGTTAGGTCTAGGGGGTGCTCGAGGCCTTTCTGGGGATGGATCGGCTAGAGCAGCTTGAGGCCGTATCTGGGGAGAGATCGGCTAAAGCCAACCGGTTCGTTGGGATACGAGTCGGTATAGAAAACGAAAAAGAATTTTTATTAGTCGCCTCCGATTTCTAGCGTCATAGAAATCAAGTTTTGTAAAACATTATTTGATATTAATAAAGCATATCTCTTTATTATTGTTTTACTTGATGTCTCTTTATTAATCTTGCAATATTCCGAAGTTTTTCTAAATATAATCTGAAGTTTTTGAAAACCCTTATTCACCCCCCCCTCTAAGGGCGCCGACCGATCCAACAAGTGGTATCAGAGGAGGTTATATTCCAATCGGCTTAACAACCGGGAATAATGGCGTCTCATGATCTCGCTTCAACTAGTGGGGCAAATTTCTGTGAAGATGAAATATCACATAAACCACCTTTGTTTGAAGGAACAAATTATAAAGGATGGAAAATTTTAATGGAAAAATTTATTAAAACTTTAGATATCGAAGTATGGAACTTAGCAATTATAAGACGTGCGGATGAATCAAATAAAAAGGAACTTCATTTAGATGCAAAAGCTAAACATTATCTATTTTGTGGTCTCTCAAATGAAGTTTTCAAATTTGTGTATTGCTTTTCTAGTGCTTATAAAGTATGGAAATTTCTTGAAGAAATGTATGATCTTCCTCTCGCAGGTATGGAACAAACACAGGAGGAAAAGAACGAACAAGCATCCATTATCGTTCAAGAAGATCTCTCTCGGAGCGAAACCATGGAGAATATTGAAATAGAGAAAGAGAACAATACATCAAAAGAAGATGAAAACTCATCTGTGATCGAGGAAGGACCAAAAGATAACGATGGAACTTTATGCACACATTTTGCCTCTATAAAAAGCGCTGTAAGAAAGTCAAAATCCTCTTCTTGTGTAATAACTTCCATTTCTAGTTTCAATATACTAAAAACTGCTAAACGTAAGATCAAGAAATTAAAGAATGCTAATAAACTATTGCGCTTAGAAAATAAAAATTTAAAAGCAAAAGTTAAAGTAGTATCAAAATCCGATTTATCTAGCTTTACTCATGTCACTTCAATTGAAAATACAAAATCTTGTCTTGATTGTAATGATATTAAAGAAAAATTTAAGGAACTTGAAAAAGAAATTATTTTTATAAGAGAACAAAATGAAAAATTATGTTTAGAAAATGCATCTTTAAAAATTAATTGTGCTAAGTGTAAGGACTATGAAATTGAAATAAAAGAGATGGATGAAACATTTGATGAATATAGAAATAACTATCAAGATCATATTGACTCTATTGTCTCTACTCTTAAAAATAACACAACAACTTATAATAAAGCTAGGCATAATCTAAAGATAAAGAATGATGAATTAAAATCAAAAATCAACTTGCTTATGAAAATTATAAATACAAATTCAAAACATACAAATTTAGAATATCAAGCAATATCTAAAAGCAAGTTAAATACAAATATAAATATCTTAACTAAACCTAATAATGGGAATAAGAAACAAAATGTTTTTGCATATCAAAAACCAAGTCATCATTATTTACAAAATCATGTTTCTCCCAACTTAAAATTGAAATTACACAAATTTCCTATAAATGATAATTTCAATTATAATCTTCAAAGGAAAGAAATCATCATGGAAATTGGATAAATAAGAATAATATTAAACTAATGTTTGAATGGCGGCCAAAAGTTAAAGATGAAACACAAACTCAAATCAAAAGGGCCCATTCAATCATATCTCCCCAAAAGAAAACACGATGTATTTGGGTACCCAAAGGAACCGTCACTCCCGGTCCTCTTTGGATACCTAAATCTCTTATTCATTAGTATCCCATCATTTGCATGAAGTAGAAATCAATTAAAATGAAATACACAAATTTCTACTTCATGATGTGCTTTAATGTCTTTTCTATCTTTTTCTTTTTGTGTTCCTTTTAAACTATCATGCCATGGTCATCCTATATAATATTGGAAATATAATTTTATCTCATAAAGCTTAATGAGTTTATAAATCATTTTTGATCAAAATTCAAAATCATATTTTTATTTTGATGACCTATCTTTTATTATTATAAAATATCTTATATTATCCATATGAATCAAACTCTAAATTTGCTATAAGATATTTCAAATTAAATCCGGTTATTAGGCTATTAAGATTCTTAGCCTTCACCAACAAGTGGTTGAGTGAAATAACTTGATCTAAAAGAAAATTCAAGATTTAAATAAAAGCTCAACTTTCAATATGGGTGTCATTGTTCACAACAAAAAATATATTGTGTTCTCTCCTTGATGTCAAACATGATCTAAACCATCACTATTGTTCACCTATCAAAAAATCACATATATATTCAAAATTCTTAAGGAAAATCACTAAAATGTGTTGAAAGAAGTTATCTTCATAATGAATATTGAATTCACAAACACCACCATGATCTAGTGATATCTTTTGCTAAACATCTCTAAAATCATAATTCATATCAAGAATCATCTATAAACAACTATCACAAATTATATGATAACAATTGACATTATAAATGTTTACCATGGTTGGTGTTATGGTATATTATGTGTGTATTGTGATTTATTTTTAGTTTAGACCTTTGAATCATTTTGATATCAAATCAAATAAGAATTGTCACTCCATTCTAGGTCTCTAAGTTGAAACACAATCAAACTTTGGTAAAACATTAATCTCAAATTTATCGTACTAACATTGTCACCTAAAGAATATTTATATCTATGTTAGGTTTTATATGTCAGGGCATATCCATGTTACTATTTGCGTGAACATTACTCCTTGTTCACCGAAACCATGCATATTTGATTTGTTCAAACATGATATCTTGGGTTTTCATTTCCTATTTTTTTTGTTATAAGCACAAGTCTTTAGAAAAGTCAAAATGAAAACATAAGTAAATATATCTCATGCAATGATTATTTTGTCAAGTCATATAAGAAATCGCTTACGTTTCATGCAATTCGGACCATCCAAAACATCTCCTAAAAATCTGCAACTTCAGCATGGAACTACTACTGGGACACCTAATCAAGACCACCAATCAAAATTTTTAAAATCCTAAAAAATCGTTCACTGTCTCCCGCGCTAGCGCTACCGCAGGCGCTAACGTCCATGCTCATTTTTCTATATTTTTTAAATTTCTAAAAATCCCTTAAAATATATAAATCTATATTTTCTACTTAGTTTTGCACTTCCGTGTTTCTTTATTTTTTGAAAAATCAAATACAAAACTACAAAAACCAAAATTACAAAAAATATGTTTTGTTTTTTCGCTTGTGTTGTTTCCTTTATTTAAAATTCATCTTTATGCAAAAAACAAATATAAAAATTACAAAAGCAAAAATTACAAAAATATGCTTTTATTTGTAAAAATCAACTACAAAAATATAAAACAAAACAAAAACAAGTATCAAAATTATTCTTCTGAACTTAACTTTTCTATGTATCTTGCGAAAGGGTGATTTGGGCTATCATCCCATCATATCACCTAGTACCGGGCGAACCTCTCACAAGGTAGCCCTTGGGAAGTCCAAGATCAATTTTATGAGTTCAAACTTTAAATAAAAATTACTCTTTAAAAATATCAAAAATATTGTATGAACTTCATTGAAAATCAAGCATGATTTAATCTATTATTTAGAACTTCTATAATGTTGCAATTTATCTTTTCAAACTACTTTGAACATTGCCTTCATCATGCTTTGATACATCTATTAATATGTGCATAATTTATATTGAAAAAGTTATGTAGAACTATGCATAGCATGCCTCTAAGTATGAGTAATGTTTTATGTTTGATAATGATCGCAATTCACTCACTTATTTTGGCATTGTCTACTTATGTGTTTAATCTAAGAATGTTTGTGTATGTTTTGTAATAGTACAATGAATTAAAATTGCACAAGTATCTTACCTACACAACCTTTATTTGCACTTTTAAAAGTTAAGAAAAGTGGTTATCTTTTTCATAAATTATATTGGTTTGCAAAACAAGTGTATTCGAAAAACTTTGTACAAAACAAAATCATAAAATAAAGTGACAAAGATAACTCCACCAAGCACTACTTGAACCTCCTGATAAGTCTTAATAAGCGTTGTGAGGTTGAGTGTTGAAACCGAGACTTGCGAACAAGACTTAGTCTCTGTGGAGTTCGGGGCCCTCAGCTAGCCGAGGGGCGACTAATCCTTACTCCTCCCAAGGGAGAGCTCTAGGTTGAAGGTGTTGGAACTAGAGACTGGACCAAGGGCTTAGTGGGGAGGTCCCGCCACATACCCGGAAGCCCCTTAGGAACTTCCCCTCCCAAGCCACTACTAAGCTTGGGCACCACTGGAGGCTCTCCTCACCCCCCTAGAGAGACTTGGGGAGGGAGAGGGAGAGGGAGAGAGCTAGCCTAGAATGAGATCCCCCCAAATGGTGCCCCCTGGTCCTATTTATAGGATTTCTGAAGTTGGGCTGCAAATAGCCGAAAACTGGTCTGCCAGATTACCAAAATACCCTTGAACTGGGCTGCAGATAGCCAAATCCTGCTACTCTTGGGCGCTAAACGCAGACCGCCTACCCGGCTTGGAGCTGGGCGAGCCGGAGGCCTCCCGGCCTCCCCGGCTCGCCCCCACGAGAATCTGGGCGAGCTGGAGGCCTCCTGGCCTCCCCGGATCGCCCCCACAAGGCTCTGGGCGAGCCGGAGGCCTCCCGGCCCTCCCAGCTCGCCCCCACAAGGCTCTGGGCGAGCCGGAGGCCTCCCGGCCTTCCCAGCTCGCCCCCACAAGGGTCTGGGCGAGCCGGAGGCCTCCCGGCCCTCCCAGCTCGCCCCCACAAGGGTCTGGGCGAGCCGGAGGCCTCCCGGCCCTCCCAGCTCGCCCCCACAAGGTTCTGGGCGAGCCGGAGGCCTCCCGGCCCTCCCAGCTCGCCCCCACAAGGGTCTGGGCGAGCCGGAGGCCTCCCGGCCCTCCCAGCTCGCCCCCACAAGGCTCTGGGCGAGCTGGAGGCCTCCCGGCCCTCCCAGCTCGCCCCCACAAGGTTCTGGGCGAGCCGGAGGCCTCCCGGCCCTCCCAGCTCGCCCCCACAAGGGTCTGGGCGAGCCGGAGGCCTCCCGGCCCTCCCAGCTCGCCCCCACAAGGCTCTGGGCGAGCCGGAGGCCTCCCGGCCCTCCCAGCTCGCCCCCACAAGTATCTGGGCGAGCCGGAGGCCTCCCGGCCCTCCCAGCTCGCCCCCACAAGGGTCCCGGCACTCCCAGCTCGCCCCCACAAGGGAACAGTCCTGGGATGCGCCCCTCAGACTCGACTCCCTCCAAATGCTCACCCCTCCTCCTCCCGAGGTCGCGCCCTTTAGAAATATTGGGCCTAAAAATATCTTGGGCCTCGGGGGCCCACTCGGCGAATACAGGGTTGTACAAATCCCGCTCTTTTCGAGCGTGACTCACGCTCGGAAAGAAATGTCCAACCCTGCATATTCGACGAGTGTCGCTGGGAATCCGGTTATTGGTGATATCTTGGAAAAGCTACAGCGCCTCCCCGAGACGTCCTCCAACCCTGCCGGCCAGTGATAGCCCGGCTAGCGGGACCACCTTGGGGGAGAAATACATAGCCTCCCCGAGAGGTCTTCCAACCATGCCGGCTAGTGAGAGCCCGGCTAGCGAGACCACCTCGGGGGAAAAAAACATAGACTCCCCGAGAGGTCTTCCAACCCTGCCGGCTAGTGAGAGCCCGGCTAGCGAGACCACCTCGGGGGAGAAATACATAGCCTCCCCGAGAGGTCTTCCAACCCTGCCGGCTAGTGAGAGCCCGGCTAGCGAGACCACCTCGGGGGAAAAATACATAGCCTCCCCGAGAGGTCTTCCAACCCTGCCGGCTAGTAAGAGCCTGGCTAGCGAGACCACCTCGGGGGAAAATACATAGCCTCCCCGAGAGGTCTTCCAACCCTGCCGGCTAGTGAGAGCCCGACTAGCGAGACCACCTCGGGGGAAAAATACATAGCCTCCCTGAGAGGTCTTCCAACCATGCCGGATAGTGAGAGCCCGGCTAGCGAGACCACCTCGGGGGAAAATACATAGCCTCCCCGAGAGGTCTTCCAACTCTGCCGGCTAGTGAGAGCCCAGGTAGCGAAGTCACCTCGGGAGAAAATACTTAAGGGAATTTTCGGCCAATGGGCGGTTCTTGACCCTGCCAGCTAGGTGGGAGCCTGGTCAGCAGGTCAGCATGGGGACTAAGTACTTGGGACTTTCCTGCCACCGACCGATCCTCGGACCTGCCAGCTTGATGGAAACCTGGTCAGAACCTTGTGGGGGAAAGCTGGGAGGGCCGGGAGGCCTCCAGCTCGCCCAGAGCCTTGTGGGGGCGAGCTGGGAGGGCCGGGAGGCCTCCGGCTCGCCCAGACCCTTGTGGGGGCGAGCTGGGAGGGCCGGGAGGCCTCCGGCTCGCCCAGACCCTTGTGGGGGCGAGCTGTGAGGGCCGGGAGGCCTCCGGCTCGCCCAGACCCTTGTGGGGGCGAGCTGGGAGGGTCGGGTGGCCTCCGGCTAGCCCAGACCCTTGTGGGGGCGAGCTGGGAGGGCCGGGAGGCCTCCGGCTCGCCCAGACCCTTGTGGGGGCGAGCTGGGAGGGCCGGGAGGCCTCCGGCTCGCCCAGAGCCTTGTGGGGGCGAGCTGGGAGGGCCGGGAGGCCTCCGGCTCGCCCAGAGCCTTGTGGGGGCGATCCGGGGAGGCCAGGAGGCCTCCAGCTCGCCCAGATTCTCGTGGGGGCGAGCCGGGGAGGCCGGGAGGCCTCCGGCTCGCCCAGCTCCAAGCCGGGTAGGCGGTCTGCGTTTAGCGCCCAAGAGTAGCGGGATTTGGCTATCTGCAGCCCAGTTCAAGGGTATTTTGGTAATCTGGCAGACCAGTTTTCGGCTATTTGCAGCCCAACTTCAGAAATCTTATAAATAGGACCAAGGGGGCACCATTTGGGGGGATCTCATTCTAGGCTAGCTCTCTCCCTCTCCCTCTCCCTCCCCAAGTCTCTCTAGAGGGGTGAGGAGAGCCTCCAGTGGTGCCCAAGCTTAGTAGTGGCTTGGGAGGGGAAGTTCCTAAGGGGCTTCCGGGTATGTGGCGGGACCTCCCCACTAAGCCCTTGGTCCAGTCCCTAGTTCCAACACCTTCAACCTAGAGCTCTCCCTTGGGAGGAGTAAGGATTTGTCGCCCCTCGGCTAGCTGAGGGCTCCGAACTCCACAGAGACTAAGTCTTGTTCGCAAGTCTCGGTTTCAACACATGGTGCGGTGAGCGTGGAGGGAGTCGCTTGCGAGCCAAGGGCTTATCCCAGGACTGTTCCCTTGTGGGGGCGAGCTGGGAGGGCCGGGAGGCCTCCGGCTCGCCCAGAGCCTTGTGAGGGCGAGCCGGGGAGGGCCGGGAGGCCTCCGGCTCGCCCAGACCCTTGTGGGGGCGAGCTGGGAGGGCCGGGAGGCCTCCGGCTCGCCCAAAACCTTGTGGGGGCGAGCTGGGAGGGACGGGAGGCCTCCGGCTCGCCCAAAACCTTGTGGGGGCGAGCTGGGAGGGGGCCGGGAGGCCTCTGGCTCGCCCAGACCATTGTGGGGGCGAGCCGGGAGGGCCGGGAGGCCTCCGGCTCGCCCAGAACCTTGTGGGGGCGAGCTGGGAGGACTGGGAGGCCTCCGGCTCGCCCAGACCCTTGTGGGGGCGAGCTGGGAGGGCCGGGAGGCCTCCGGCTCGCCCAGAACCTTGTGGGGGCGAGCTGGGAGGGCCGGGAGGCCTCCAGCTCGCCCAGAGCCTTGTGGGGGCGAACTGGGAGGGCCGGGAGGCCTCCGGCTCGCCCAGAACCTTGTGGGGGCTAGCTGGGAGGGCCGGGAGGCCTCCGGCTCGCCCAGAGCCTTGTGGGGGCGAGCTGGGAGGGTCGGGAGGCCTCCGGCTCGCCCAGAACCTTGTGGGGGCGAGCTGGGAGAGCCGGGAGGCCTCCGGCTCGCCCAGAACCTTGTGGGGGCGAGCTGGGAGGGCCGGGAGGCCTCTGGCTCGCCCAGAGCCTTGTGGGGGCGAGTTGGGAGGGCCGGGAGGCCTCCGGCTCGCCCAAAACCTTGTGGGGGCGAGCTGGGAGGGCCGGGAGGCCTCCGGCTCGCCCAGAGCCTTGTGGGGGCGAGCTGGGAGGGTCGGGAGGCCTCCGGCTCGCCCAGACCCTTGTGGGGGCGAGCTGAGAGGGCCGGGAGGCCTCCGGCTCACCCAGAACCTTGTGGGGGCGAGCTGGGAGGGCCGGGAGGCCTCCGGCTCGCCCAGAGCCTTGTGGGGGCGAGTTGGGAGGGCCGGGAGGCCTCCGGCTCGCCCAGAACCTTGTGTGTGCGATCTGGGAGGGCCGGGAGGCCTCCGGCTCGCCCAGAGCCTTGTGGGAGCGAGCTGGGAGGACCGTGAGGCCTCCGAATCGCCCAGACCCTTGTGGGGGCGAGCTGGGTGGGACGGGAGGCCTCCGGCTCGCCCAGAACCTTGTGGGGGCGAGCTGTGAGCGCCGGGAGGCCTCCAGCTCGCCCAGAGCCTTGTGGGGGCGAGCTGGGAGGGCCAGGAGGCCTCCGGCTCGCCCAGACCCTTGTGGGGGCGAGCTGGGAGGTCCGGGAGGCCTCCGGCTCGCCCAGACCCTTGTGGGGGCGAGCTGGGAGGGCCGGGAGGCCTCCGGCTCGCCCAGAACCTTGTGGGGGCGAGCTGGGAGTGCCGGGAGGCCTCCAGCTCGCCCAGAGCCTTGTGGGGGCGAGCCGGGAGGGCCGGGAGGCCTCCGGCTCGCCCAGAGCCTTGTGGGGGCAAGCTGGGAGGGACGGGAGGCCTCCGGCAGGCCAGAGCCTTGTGGGGGCGAGCTGGGAGGGCCGGGAGGCCTCCGACTCGCCTAGACCCTTGTGGGGGCGAGCTGGGAGGGCCGGGAGGCCTCCGGCTCGCCCAGAACCTTGTGGGGGCGAGCTGGGAGGGCCGGGAGGCCTCCAGCTCGCCCAGAGCCTTGTGGGGGCGAGCTGGGAGGGCCGGGAGGCCTCCGGCTCGCCCAGAGCCTTGTGGGGGCGAGCTGGGAGGGCCGGGAGGCCTCCGGCTCTCCCAGAGCCTTGTGGGGGCGATCCGGGGAGGCCAGGAGGCCTCCAGCTCGCCCAGATTCTCGTGGGGGCGAGCCGGGGAGGCCGGAAGGCCTCCGGCTCGCCCAGCTCCAAGCCGGGTCGGCGGTCTGCGTTTAGCACCCAAGAGTAGCGGGATTTGGCTATCTGCAGCCCAGTTCAAGGGTATTTTGGTAATCTGGCAGACCAGTTTTCGGCTATTTGCAGCCTAATTTCAGAAATCCTATAAATAGGACCAAGGGGGCACCATTTGGGGGGATCTCATTCTAGGCTAGCTCTCTCCCTCTCCCTCTCCCTCCCCAAGTCTCTCTAGGGGATGAGGAGAGACTCCAGTGGTGCCCAAGCTTAGTAGTGGCTTGGGAGGGGAAGTTCCTAAGGGGCTTACGGGTATGTGGCGGGACCTCCCCACTAAGCCCTTGGTCCAGTCCCTAGTTCCAACACCTTCAACCTAGAGCTCTCTCTTGGCAGAGGGAGAGAGCTAGCCTAGAATGAGATCCCCCCAAATGGTGCCCCCTTGATCCTATTTATAGGATTTTTGAAGTTGGGCTGCAAATAGCCGAAAACTGGTCTGCCAGATTACCAAAATACCCTTGAACTAGGCTGCAGATAGCCAAATCCCGCTACTCTTGCGCGCTAAACGCAGACCGCCTACCCGGCTTGGAGCTGGGCGAGCCGGAGGCCTCCCGGCCTCCCCGGCTCGCCCCCACGAGAATTTGGGCGAGCTGGAGGCCTCCTGGCCTCCCCGGATCGCCCCCACAAGGCTCTGGGCGAGCCAGAGGCCTCCCGGCCCTCCCAGCTCGCCTCCACAAGGGTCTGGGCGAGCCGGAGGCCTCCCGGCAATCCCAGCTCGCCCCCACAAGGCTCTGGGCGAGCCAGAGGCCTCCCGGCCCTCCCAGCTCGCCCCCACAAGGTTCTGGGCGAGCCGGAGGCCTCCCGGCCCTCCCAGCTCGCCCCCACAAGGCTCTGGGCGAGCTGGAGGCCTCCCGGCCCTCCCAGCTCGCCCCCACAAGGTTCTGGGCGAGCCGGAGGCCTCCCGGCCCTCCCAGCTCGCCCCCACAAGGGTCTGGGCGAGCCGGAGGCCTCCCGGTCCTCCCAGCTCGCTCCCACAAGACTCTGGGTGAGCCGGAGGCCTCCCGGCCCTCCCAGCTCGCCCACACAAGTTTCTGGGCGAGCCGGAGGCCTCCCGGCCCTCCCAGCTCGCCCCCACAAGGCTCTGGGCGAGCCGGAGGCCTCCCGGCCCTCCCAGCTCGCCACCACAAGGTTCTGGGCGAGCCGGAGGCCTCCCGGCCCTCCCAGCTCGCCCCCACAAGGGTCTGGGCGAGCCGGAGGCCTCCCGGCCCTCCCAACTCGTCCCCACAAGGCTCTGGGCAAGCCGGAGGCCTCCCGGCCCTCCCAGCTCGCCCCCACAATGTTCTGGGCGAGCCGGAGGCCTCCCGGCCCTCCCAGCTCGCCTCCACAAGGCTCTGGGCGAGCCGGAGGCCTCCCGGCCCTCCCAGCTCTCCCCCACAAGGTTCTGGGCGAGCCGGAGGCCTCCCGGCCCTCCCAGCTCGCCCCCACAAGGGTCTGGGCGAGCCGGAGGCCTCCCGGTCCTCCCAGCTCGCCCCCACAAGGTTCTGGGCAAGCCGGAGGCCTCCCGGCCCTCCCGGCTCGCCCCCACAAGGGTCTGGGCGAGCCGGAGGCCTCCCGGCCCCCTCCCAGCTCGCCCCCACAAGGTTCTGTATTTTGGTAATCTGGCAGACCAGTTTTCGGCTATTTGCAGCCCAACTTCAGAAATCCTATAAATAGGACCAAGGGGGCACCATTTGGGGGGATCTCATTCTAGGCTTGCTCTCTCCCTCTCCCTCTCCCTCCCCAAGTCTCTCTAGGGGGGTGAGGAGAGCCTCCAGTGGTGCCCAAGCTTAGTAGTGGCTTGGGAGGGGAAGTTCCTAAGGGGCTTCCGGGTATGTGGCGGGACCTCCCCACTAAGCCCTTGGTCCAGTCCCTAGTTCCAACACCTTCAACCTAGAGCTCTCCCTTGGGAGGAGTAAGGATTAGTCGCCCCTCGGCTAGCTGAGGGCCCCGAACTCCACAGAGACTAAGTCTTGTTCGCAAGTCTCGGTTTCAACACATGGTGCGGTGAGCGTGGAGTGTGACCGATTCAAGAAACTCTCAAGATGAGCTCCATGGCTGGAGGTGGAGGATCCGACCCAGGTCGCTCGCAACTCCCAGTGGATGGAGCGACGTTGGAGATGTTTGAAAATTTCAGGCAAAAGATCTTGCAGACCTTGCAGCTAACTTTCGCCACGATAGGCGAAGGCAGGAGAGAAAGTGGTCCGGAGGCCTCACCTCAAAAGGTGGGCGAGAGCATCCTCGGCCAGGCATCCGGGAAAGAAGTGACGGAAGGGGGCGTGCGGGGAGGTCCTCGACCCCCACTCGCCGAGACCCAAGTGGGCGAGTGGGGAGGTCCTCGACCCCCACTCGCCGAGACCCAAGTGGGCGAGTGGGGAGGTCCTCGACCCCCACTCGTCGAGACCCAAGTGGGCAAGTGGGGAGGTCCTCGACCCCCACTCGCCGAGCCCCAAGGGGGCGAGAGGGGAGGCGCCATGCCCCCACTCGCCCAGCCCCAAAGGGGGGCGGGCATAGGAGGTCCTTTTTGTGAGCTGATCCTCTCAGCCCCGATTCTGGAGGGGTTCAAGGGGGCGGAGATGTCTCACTACTTCGGCAAGGATGACCCCGTCTTGCACCTGCAGTAGTTTGAGGACATGGTCTCCATCATGCCCATGTCGGACGCCTTCAAGTGTCGGCTCTTTGCCGTCACCCTCAAGGAGTAGGCCAGAGACTGGTTCCATCAGCTCCCTGCAGGATCCATCTACGCCTTCGAAAATTTGCGCCGAGCTTTTCTGCTACGCTTCTCGACGTCAAGAAAGAAGAAGAAAGATGCAGAGGCACTTTTCAAGATCAAACAAGAGCCAGGGGAGTCGCTGGCTCACTATCTGGAACGGTTCAGTGAGGAGGTTCTCCTCGTCCAAGAAGTGCCCGGGTACACCCTCAAGCTCGCCTTCACGTTGGGGCTGCGGGAGGGCTTCTTCAAGATGGACCTTAAGAGAAGAGCTCCTTTGTCCTTTGAAGAATTGATGGAAAGGGTGGCAGAAGAAGTCGAGAGTGAGGAGGCCAACCCGGAGTTCGCGAGAAGGCTGGCCAAGCTGAGTGAGCCAGAGGCAAGGCAGCAGGGGGGAAGAGTAGGGGCTCCCAATAGAAAGTTCGACCAAGAGGAAGACAACTTCCAGGAAGAGGGGGTTGACCTCCCTAGGTGGGGGCAGAGGCCAAGGCATCCCCTCCACCGCCTCAACAGACCATGGCGATTGGCTGGGAAAAAAGGAGGAGAGTCAGAAAAGTAGGAAGAAGAGGAAGAGGGGGTAGGGTGGAGTTACCCTATTGTGACCTCCACGATGAGGAAGGTCACGCGACGATCAACTGCCCTGAGTTCTTGGAATTGAAGGAAGCGAGGGGTTTGGTGCGGCAACAACAACAACAACCAAATGGGAACGAGGGAGACCACCCTCGGCAGTAGGAGACCAAATTTGTCTAAGTGCTCAGTTTCTTCTCTCCACCCTTAAGTTCATGTAGCGTGGTTGTTTACTTAGTTTTTTCTTGCATGTAATGTGATGATTAATGTAGTGAAAGTTTTCAAATACTTAGCCCCGACGCTGGCCCGCTGACCAGGCTCCCATCAAGCTGGCAGGTCCGAGGATCGCTCGGTGGCAGGAAAGTCCCAAGTACTTAGTCCCGATGCTGGCCCGCTGACCAGGCTCCCATCAAGCTGGCAGGTCCGAGGATCGCTCGGTGGCAGGAAAGTCCCAAGTACTTAGTCCCGATGCTGGCCCGCTGACCAGGCTCCCATCAAGCTGGCAGGTCCGAGGATCGCCCGGTGGCAGGAAAGTCTCAAAATACTTAGTCCCGATGCTGGCCCGCTGACCAGGCTCCCAGCAAGCTGGCAGGTCCGAGGATCGCTCGGTGGCAGGAAAGTCCCAAGTACTTAGTCCCGATGCTGGCCCGCTGACCAGGCTCCCATCAAGCTGGAAGGTCTGAGGATCGCTCGGTGGCAGGAAAATCTCAATGTACTTAGCCCCGACGCTGGCCCGTTGACCAGGCTCCCATCAAGCTGGCAGGTCCGAGGATCGCTCGGTGGCAGGAAAGCCCCAAGTACTTAGTCCCGATGCTGGCCCGCTGACCAGGCTCCCATCAAGCTGGCAGGTCTGAGGATCGCTCGGTGGCAGGAAAATCTCAAGGTACTTAGCCCCGACGCTAGCCCGCTGACCAGGCTCCCATCAAGCTGACAGGTCCGAGGATCGCTCGGTGGCAGGAAAATCTCAAGGTACTTAGCCCCGACGCTGGCCCGCTGACCAGGCTCCCATCAAGCTGGCAGGTCCGAGGATCGCTCGGTGGCAGGAAAGTCCCAAGTACTTAGTCCCGATGCTGGCCCGCTGACCAGACTTCCATCAAGCTGGCAGGTCTGAGGATCGCTCGGTGGCAGGAAAATCTCAAGGTACTTAGCCCCGATGCTGGCCCGCTGACCAGGCTCCCATCAAGCTGGCAGGTCCGAGGATCGCTCGGTGGCAGGAAAATCTCAAGGTACTTAGCCCCGACGCTGGCCCGCTGACCAGGCTCCCATCAAGCTGGCAGGTCCGAGGATCGCTCGGTGGCAGGAAAGTCCCAAGTACTTAGTCCCGATGCTGGCCCGCTGACCAGGCTCCCATCAGGCTGGCAGGTCCGAGGATCGCTCGGTGGCAGGAAAGTCCCAAGTACTTAGTCCCGATGCTGGCCCGCTGACCAGGCTCCCATCAAGCTGGCAGGTCCGAGGATTGCTCGGTGGAAGGAAAATCTCAAGGTACTTAGTCCCGATGCTGGCCTGCTGACCAGGCTCCCATCAAGCTGGCAGGTCTGAGGATCGATCGGTGGCAGGAAAATCTCAAGGTACTTAGCCCCGACGCTGGCCCGCTGACCAGGCTCCCATCAAGCTGGCAGGTCCGAGGATCGCTCGGTGGCAGGAAAATCTCAAGGTACTTAGCCCCGACGCTGGCCCGCTGACCAGGCTCCCATCAAGCTGGCAGGTCCGAGGATCACTCGGTGGCAGGAAAGTCCCAAGTACTTAGTCCCGATGCTGGCCCGCTGACCAAGCTCCCATCAAGCTGGCAGGTCCGAGGATCGCTCGATGGCAGGAAAGTCCCAAGTACTTAGTCCCGATGCTGGCCCGCTGACCAGGCTCCCATCAAGCTGGCAGGTCTGAGGATCGCTCGGTGGAAGGAAAATCTCAAGGTACTTAGCCCCGACGCTGGCCCGCTGATCAGGCTCCCATCAAGCTGGCAGGTCCGAGAATCGCTCGGTGGAAGGAAAGTCCCAAGTACTTAGTCCCGATGCTGGCCCGCTGACCAGGTTTCCATCAAGCTGGCAGGTCCGAGGATCGCTCGGTGGCAGGAAAGTCCCAAGTACTTAGTCCCCATGCTGACCTGCTGACCAGGCTCCCACCTAGCTGGCAGGGTCAAGAACCGCCCAGTGGCCGAAAATTCCCTTAAGTATTTTCCCCCGAGGTGACTTCGCTACCTGGGCTCTCACTAGCCGGCAGAGTTGGAAGACCTCTCCGGGAGGCTATGTATTTTCCCCCGAGGTCGTCTCGCTAGCCGGGCTCTCACTAGCCGGCAGGGTTGGAAGACCTCTCGGGGAGGCTATGTATTTTTCCCCCGAGGTGGTCTCGCTAGCCGGGCTCTCACTAGCCGGTAGGGTTGGAAGACCTCTCGGGGAGGCTATGTATTTTCCCCCGAGGTGGTCTCGCTAGCCGGGCTCTCACTAGCCGGCAGGGTTGGAAGACCTCTCGGGGAGGCTATGTATTTTTCCCCCGAGTTGGTCTCGCTAGCCGGGCTCTCACTAGCCGGCAGGGTTGGAAGACCTCTCGGGGAGGCTATGTATTTCTCCCCCGAGGTGGCCTCGCTAGCCGGGCTCTCACCAGCCGGCAGGGTTGGAAGACCTCTCGGGGAGGCTATGTATTTTCCCCCGAGGTGGTCTCGCTAGCCGGGCTCTCACTAGCCGGCATGGTTGGAAGACCTCTCGGGGAGGCTATGTATTTCTCCCCCATGGTGGTACCGCTAGCTGGGCTATCACTGGCCGGCAGGGTTGGAGGACGTCTCGGGGAGGCGCTGTGGCTTTTCCAAGATATCACCAATAACCGGATTCCCAGCGACACTCGTCGAATATGCAAGGTTGGACATTTCTTTCCGAGCGTGAGTCACGCTCGAAAAGAGCGGGGATTGTGTACAACCCTGTATTCGCCGAGTGGGCCCTCGAGGCCCAAGATATTTTTAGGCCCAATATTTCCAAAGGGCGCGACCTCGGGAGGAGGAGGGGTGAGCATTTGGAGGGAGTCGAGTCTGAGGGGCGCATCCCAGGACTATTCCCTTGTGGGGGCAAGCTGGGAGGGCCGAGACCCTTGTTGGGGCGAGCTGGGAGGGTCGGGAGGCCTCCAGCTCGCCCAGAACCTTGTGGGGGCGAGCTGGGAGGGCCGGGAGGCCTCCGGCTCGCCCAGAGCCTTGTGGGGGCGAGCTGGGAGGGCCGGGAGGCCTCCGGCTCGCCCAGACCCTTGTGGGGGCGAGCTGGGAGGGCCGGGAGGCCTCCGGCTCGCCCAGAACCTTGTGGGGGCGAGCTGGGAGAGCCGGGAACCCTCCAGCTCGCCCAGAGCCTTGTGGGGGCGAGATGGGAGGGCCGGGAGGCCTCCGGCTCACCCAGACCCTTGTGGGGGCGAGCTGGGAGGGCCGGGAGGCCTCCGGCTCGCCCAGACCCTTGTGGGGGCGAGCTGGGAGGGCCGGGAGGCCTCCGGCTCGCCCAGAGCCTTGTGGGGGCGAGCTGGGAGGGCCGGGAGGCCTCCGGCTCGCCCAGAGCCTTGTGGGGGCGAGCTAGGAGGGCCGGGAGGCCTCCGGCTCGCCCAGACCCTTGTGGGGACGAGCTGGGAGGGCCGGGAGGCCTCCGGCTCGCCCAGAGCCTTGTGGGGGCGAGCTGGGAGGGCCGGGAGGCCTCCGGCTCGCCCAGAGCCTTGTGGGGGCGATCCGGGGAGGCTAGGAGGCCTCCAGCTCGCCCAGATTCTCGTGGCGGCGAGCCGGGGAGGCCGAGAGGCCTCCGGCTCGCCCAGCTCCAAGCCGGGTAGGCGGTCTGCGTTTAGCGCCCAAGAGTAGCAGGATTTGGCTATCTGCAGCACAGTTCAAGGGTATTTTGGTAATCTGGCAGACCAGTTTTCGGCTATTTGCAGCCCAACTTCAGAAATCCTATAAATATGACCAAGGGGGCACCATTTGGGGGGATCTCATTCTAGGCTAGCTCTCCCCCTCTCCCTCTCCCTCCCCAAGTCTCTCTAGGGGGGTGAGGAAAGCCTCCAATGGTGCCCAAGCTTAGTAGTGGCTTGGGAGGGGAAGTTCCTAAGGGGCTTCCCGGTATGTGGCGGGACCTCCCCACTAAGCCCTTGGTCCAGTCCCTAGTTCCAACACCTTCAACCTAGAGCTCTCCCTTGGGAGGAGTAAGGATTGGCTGCCCCTCGGCTAGCTGAGGTCCCCGAACTCCACAGAGACTAAGTCTTGTTCGCAAGTCTCGGTTTCAACACATGGTGCAGTGAGCGTGGAGGGAGTCGCTTGCGAGCCAAGGGCTTATCCCAGGACCGTTCCCTTGTGGGGGCGAGCTGGGAGGGCCGGGAGGCCTCCGGCTCGCCCAGAGCCTTGTGAGGGCGAGCCGAGGAGGGCCGGGAGGTTTCCGGCTCGCCCAGACCCTTGTGGGGGCGAGCTGGGAGGGCCGGGAGGCCTCCGACTCGCCCAGAACCTTGTGGGGGCGAGCTGGGAGGGCCGGGAGGCCTCCGGCTCGCCCAGAACCTCGTGGGAGCGAGCTGGGAGGGGGCCGGGAGGCCTCCGGCTCGCCCAGACCCTTGTGGGGGCGAGCCGGGAGGGCTGGGAGGCCCCCGGCTCGCCCAGAACCTTGTGGGGGAGAGCTGGGAGGATCGGGAGGCCTCCGGCTCGCCCAGACCCTTGTGGGGGCGAGCTGGGAGGGCCGGGAGGCCTCCGACTCGGCCAGAGCCTTGTGGGGGCGAGCTGGGAGGGCCGGGAGGCCTCCGGGTCGCCCAGACCCTTGTGGGGGGAGCTGGGAGGGCCGGGAGGCCTCCGGCTCGCCCAGAACCTTGTGGGGGCGAGCTGGGAGGGCCGGGAGGCCTCCAGCTCGCCCAGAGCCTTGTGGGGGCGAGCTGGGAGGGCCGGGAGGCATCCGGCTCGCCCAGAGCCTTGTGGGGGCGAGCTGGGAGGGCCGGGAGGCCTCCGGCTTGCCCAGATCCTTGTGGGGGGCGATCCGGGGAGGCCAGGAGGCCTCCAGCTCGCCCAGATTCTCGTGGGGGCGAGCCGGGGAGGCCGGGAGGCCTCCGGCTCGCCCAGCTCCAAGCCGGGTAGGCGGTCTGCGTTTAGCGCCCAAGAGTAGCGGGATTTGGCTATCTGCAGCCCAGTTCAAGGGTATTTTGGTAATCTGGCAGACCAGTTTTCGGCTATTTGCAGCCCAACTTCAGAAATCCTATAAATAGGACCAAGGGGACACCATTTGGGGGGATCTCATTCTAGGCTAGCTCTCTCCCTCTCCCTCTCCCTCCCCAAGTCTCTCTAGGGGGGTGAGGAGAGCCTCCAGTGGTGCCCAAGCTTAGTAGTGGCTTGGGAGGGGAAGTTCCTAAGGGGCTTCCGGGTATGTGGCGGGACCTCCCCACTAAGCCCTTGGTCCAGTCCCTACTTCCAACACCTTCAACCTAGAGCTCTCCCTTGGGAGGAGTAAGGATTGGTCGCCCCTCGGCTAGCTGAGGGCCCCGAACTCCACAGAGACTAAGTCTTGTTCGCAAGTCTCGGTTTCAACATTGAGCACCTTGGAAAGAATAATAAAGTATCTTGTGAAAACCATAACTTTCTTTCAAAATAAAAACCACTTATTCTTAAGTACACCAGATCACAATAAAAATCAATCTTGAAGAATAAAACTATGTGATCCCCCAAGCACTACTTTGCACCCTGATAAGTCTTGATGAGCATTGTGTGTGCAGAGCACCTTGGTAGTTGTACATTTTTCTTTGTGCATTGAAGTGAGTGGAAGTAAAATTATTTGTGTTTTATTGTGCTCTTTACTTTACATATTACTTGTATTTTTGATTAAAACATTTGTTTACTCTATTCAAAATACACTTTTATGCACATCATTATCTTCCATTACACTTCTTCTCATGAGTATTGGATCCTAATGCTAATTTTATACTACTCTTTATTTATGAAATGTACTAGATAACCTAGCATGCTTTCTACAATGTTTGGTATGTTTTGAAATTGTGAATTAAAGTAACATTGTAGTAATCTCTTTTTGATAAGATTATTTCATGCTTGGTTACTGTATTGTCAAAACAAAAATTTTAAATGCAAAATGATTTACAAAAACATCTTCTTTTTGAAATTGAACTCATATATCTTTTTATGAACCATCATTGATTACCATAAGATGTTTTTTGTACTTCTATATGTCTTCCGCATCATAACCATATAATTGTTTTACCTTGCACTTTAATACTTATTTAAAATCTGTCATCTTGTGTGCATCATCACTTGAATCTTCAAATTCCTTTCTTGCAACAAGTGGTAGACTTGCTTGGTAAACTTTATATTGGTTGAATTTTTTTTTTGCTTATAACTCTGATCTATTTCTATTCTAAACACTCCTCCAACAAGTGAAATATTGCTTATAAAACATCTCTTTTTAACTTAAACTCTTATTTAGTATTATGATATTTCTTTTTCGAAATCTTCCGCAATACTCAAACTCTGAGTCATTCATGAATTTCAATATAGCTATGTGAGTTTTATTTCAAAAATTCAAATAAAAATATAAACCCATATGCTATGATATTTCCCATTAGATTTAAATGCTCAATGTTTCCAATAATTGTTATTCATGACTTCATTTCTCACCATAGCGGGGGCGTAGGGTTGTAGACATTAGATAACCTTATCTCTAGTCATGTCTTGTCCTTAACTGGGGAGGGTTCCAGTGGGGCCTTGCGAGGCACTGGGGGAAGAGAGTGCTAGGTTAAGTTTTTGTCTAGTGTTTGCATATGGGATTAACACCCCAACCTACGGCATGTTTGCAGCTCCTCATGCCCATCCGTCACTTAGTACGGGGCTAGGATGTTGACATATTGTCTGGGTAGATTGGTTACTTGGAAATCATGATTTTTTTAGGCTTAAAACTCTTATTTAAAGGGAAAATCATTATTTTTTGCTAAACTCTGATTTATAAAAGGGGGAGAACTACAGACAAAAGGGATAAAATAAATCATAACTCTGATCATTTTCAATGAAAGACAAGTCTAAAACTCCTTATCATTTACTTAAAAAGCTCGATCATGCCTTCTCTTTTATTTACACATTTTTTAGTGCTTTGTTTCCCTACCCACTTTTGCTAATAACAAAGGGGGAGAACTAACATGATAAAATGCAAAAGGGGGAGAACTAACAATGATAAATGTAACCCGCTATCATAAACCCAACATGACAAATTCAGTTGATAGCATACATATTAAGAGAGCTTTCACATAGGGGGAGCATATATTTAGGGGGAGCAATTCTAAATGCTAAAATCAATAATCATCCTAAAGTCATCACTCTCTCACACACACAAGTATAGTCTCATCATGTTTATTTATTAATGCTTTGATTTATCATTAATGGATTTGTTATTATCAAAAGGGGGAGTTTGTTGTAACACGGTCTTCCGCATCTCCTAGGTTTGAGAATAACAAATCCTATGTGTATTTGATCTTATGTGTTCAAGTGTGCAGGTTAACATAGTCCACATGACTCAAGGAGTACTCATGATGTCTGCCCCCAAAATTGAGGCCAAAATTCGAACAAGCTCACTAGCGCCGGCGGGTAGCGATAGCGCCCGACGCTAGCATTGATTAGCTCGATTCCGGCGACATTTTTATAAGGAGCTAGCGCCCGGCGGTAGCTACTAGCGCTGGCGGTAGCATGGCGCACAAGAGGCCTAGAGCAAATTGTTGCCACGGATGGGAGATTCGGCCGCGCAAGATCATTCCTAATCCGGGCTAGCGCCGGCGGTAGCGCTAGCACCGGCGGTAGCATGAAGGATATAAATTGGATGTTTTGGCTCCGAATTCTTCATCCTCCTCCAATCCCAAACTCCAGAGCTTCGTGCCACAGCAGAGAGAGGAAGATTCAGAGCGATACTCCCACAATTCCATAAAGCCTTAAGGAGATCCGTGGAGAAGATTTCAACACGCGTCATCATTGTGACGAAAGGCTGCATCGACTACGATCATACTCTGCGGGCCTTCGTCCACTTCTCCAAGAGATCCACATAGAGGGAGTTTTTATATTATTGTCTTTTCATTTCATATCTTTTCTGTAAACGATAGTGAAATCGCCTCGTGTTGGCGACTAGGTCTGGGGTAGGACTTAGGGCTGAAATTCGCCTCATGTTGGCGACTAGATCTAGGTTAGGTCTAGGGGGTGCTCGAGGCCTTTCTGGGGATAGATCGGCTAGAGCATCTTGAGGCCGTATCTGGGGAGAGATCGGCTAAAGTTAACTGGTTCGTGGGGATACGAGTCGGTATAGAAAACGAAAAAGAATTTTTATTAGTCGCCTCCGATTTCTAGCGTCATAGGAATCAAGTTTTGTAAAACATTATTTGATATTAATAAAGCATATCTCTTTATTATTATTTTACTTGATGTCTCTTTATTAATCTTGCAATATTCCGAAGTTTTTCTAAATATAATCTGAAGTTTTTGAAAACCCGTATTCACCCCCCTCTAAGGGCGCCGACCGATCCAACAAAGTGTGACATCCAAATACATCTAATGACCATGTTACCCTTACTATACAATGAGTAACTCACTTCTAGAAATAAAATTACTTTTAAGTAATTTGTTAAGTTAAATCAAAATGGGTTTTTCCCAACAATGTCCCCCAATTTATCTTAACAAATTTTACAGTTTGTTCAAAGTGATTTTACACATTTCATAGCATAAAATAAACTCTATACACATGATTTTACAAACATCAAATGAGTAAACTAGATGGGCTGATAACATGCAAAGTATCAGATAAAAGATAATCAGAAGTTTATCATAGTTTACCCACAGTGAGTATTACTTCTTTTCTTTGAGAATTAAGGATAGATCTTCATACAATCTTCTATACTTTTTCTCCACATATTTGAAATTTGCTTGAGTGGCTTTCTCTGTATCCTTCCATGTCCTTTGAAAAGCTTTTCCAGGTCTACTTCTGTATTAGGATGAACATCCTTGAGTGTAAAGCTCATTCCAAAGACCTTGGCTGTCATCAGATTTATAAGTTCTAGATTCAGATCAGCTGATTCTGGTTATTTCTCTAATTTGGATTCATCAGGCAATGCTTGGGTTTCACCATCTATTGTCTTTTCTTGCTTAGAAGTCGATGCCTTTGTGAACAAGATCTTCTTCTTCTCCTTTTCAGATGGCTCTTCCCCTTTCTTCCTTTTCTGAGAGAACTGTACTGCTTCCTTAGGGTTGCACCCAATGCCTCCGCTGTGGAGTTGTCCAATTCCTTCTATCATTCTAGCCTGAGGATTCTTTGCAGTATATTTTGAATGATCAAACCAACTAGGGTTGATAGGGATTGCTTTGGCCAGTTCCTCCTTTTCAACTACTTCCTTCCCTCTCTTTAGCATATCAATAAATCTGTCTTTCTTGTCTTGAAGCTCCTTTTGAGCAGCTTCATACTCATATCTTTCTCTTTCACCAATGTTTTTTACTATTGCATCCAGCCCTGGATCAGTATAGGTCTTCATTGTATTTTCTGGAATCTCAACCTTTTCATACTTCTTATAATAAGATTTATCCTTGTTGTACTGTTTCCTTTTTTCCTTTATGTATTGTTCCCAAATGGGTACTCTTCCTCTGCCCCTTCTTCCTCTTCCTCTAGCTTGATAAGGAGGTCTTCCTATGAAGACAGATGTTGGAAGGAGAGGAGCAGTTGTATGTCTTGGAGCAGGTGGTGGACAAGGAGGCTGAGCTGGTGTTGAAATTGGATCTGTTTCAGGAAGATCTGGAGCATATTTAGTTGAGTCATATTCTTGATCAGTAACTTTGGCAGGGGGAGGTGCTGTATAAGAATCACCAGAGGACACCCAGAATTGAAGAGGATCAGGAATATGTGTCTCATTATTAGCAATGTATCCTTGAAGGTGCATGATATAGATCTGATCGTCTGAGTAGACAGGACTCTCCCCATGTCTAGAAGACTCCCCCTGTATCACTGGCAGAATTCTTGGAGGTGAAAACTCCCCCTGGATCTTTGCATTGGCGAAATGAAGGAGAGAGGGATTACAATTGTATAGACCGAGTCCTGTGGAACCTCTGGCCTGCTGGAACACATCTCCCCCTGCTTTATATCCTGAAAGAAGGATGTAAAGCCATCAGTAGGCACAGCTGCCGATCGTATTTCATCATCAAGGGCCTTTATCTCGGAATTGAGGTCTTGCAACCTCTTATGTTGACCGCGTAACTTCTGGTAACACTAGTTGGAGAGATCAAGGTAAAGAGAGCAAAACTTTAACAAGACTGTTTCCATTGCAAGGTTGACTGCCTCTACTACATCCTGCTGGTTTGATGGGAATTCCATTTGATGTTGGAGAGTACCTGCACAAAAACAGAGAGAAGAGACGAAGAGAGTAAAATTCGAAAGCGCAATGATTTCGACGCCGAAGCTGCTTAAAAGAAGACGATTCGTCGTAACTTAGGATTTATGTCGACGCACAGTCGATTAAGATTAGTATTTGGCGCGCAAACATAAGATGAGAATGCTTCTAGAAGCAATTCTGGGCGCGCATCCATTTAGACATTGCGTCGAATCATATTCGACGTTATCCAGTCGACACAATAACTTTCTAGAGATTGTTCACCGAACCTTAGGTCGACGTAGTCCAGTCGATGTTGCGTCGATTTGCAATCGACGCCTCCTCGACTTTGATCAGCGGCCAATCAATACGACGCATACATCGATAGGAACTCGACGCTGCGTCGGGATCTATTCGAATTGTTCACTCTGTGTGCTTCTTGATGCTGGAGTCAAGTAGAAGTCGATGGTGAGTCGAATTCTATTCGACGCACCTCTGAATGAATAGATATATTTCCTTAGAAAATTCTTGCTGTTTTTCCCAACAATTATATTTGGTGAAAATAGGTTGTAATTTAATTTTAATAATTTGTAGGAAAAAATTAAGGTAGGAATCACTCCCTTGGATGAAGTTTTGTTCCTTATTCTTGACCTACATCTTCCTTCCCACTCAAATTTCTCCTGAGTGGGATCCTACCTTACCCTGCATATGTAATTCAAACATTAGATGGAACCCGGGTTACCTTGGGCCCTTTTCTTTTTCCATTGTAGGGTTCAATGAAGGAATATGAGGGTCTTTCATGATACCCTTTGGGATAATAGGGAATGGTTTTCCCAAACCCATTGTTTTGAAATTTGAAATGGGTATAAAATGTATCTAGACATAATAAATCAGAGGAGTGTTTTATTATCCTAGGTCTTGACTTACCCTTTTGATGATTGTGGTTATTTAATTTCCCTATGTTGTTTTACCAGAGGATTTCTCTTTCTTATTGAGATGTATTTTGTTGGGTTTATCTATCCTTTCTGAACAGCTACCAACCTTACCCTTAGTTGATTTGCTCTTCTCACTGGGTTGATAATCTCTGGGTCTAACAAATGACACTGAATTTTTCCAGGCAGGCTTGCTTGGTGGTTCTGTACTGGTGGAGGGCTCTGCTCCTAACTCTAAGTGGTTAAATCTCATAGAGAGGTTTTCAGTGATGTCTTTGAGCTTCTGACTCCTCCCATTGAGTGAGTCCTCAAAGGCCTTTGCCTTTGCTAGCTCTTCTTTTAAATTTGTATTTTCTTCTCTAAGTTTAATTAATTCTACCTCTTTATCATTAATTTTATTTGTTAGTTTTTGATTTATTAGATGCATTTCATCTTCCTTGAGGTTCTCTAGTTCAGTTATAGCTATGTTTAATTCTTTTTCTACCCTAAGATGTTCAATGCAGAAATCTTTAAAACAAGTTTTAAAATCATCAGATGTAAAGTCAAATTCATCAAAAACTGATACCTGATCATGTTCATCACCTGATGCCATTCCAAGAGCCATCATGCAGGCTGCTACTGCTTCTTCTTCATCATCACTCTCAGATGATGAGGATCTCTCTTCCTCTTCTGAGTCACTCCAGGTTTCAACAATGAAAATATTTGCTTTCTTCTTGTCCTTCCCTCTGGAGGACTTCTTCTTCTCATCTTTAGTGCTGCTCCTGTTCCTTTGCTCTTTAGGGCACTCAGGAGCAATATGCACTGGCTTGTTGTAGGTGAAGCAGATGATCTCCTTCCTTTGAGTCTTATCATATCTAGGCTTTGAGTCTCTATCTCTTCTCCTTGATTCCTCAGTCTTTACCCACTTCTTGAATCTTTTTGCCAGCAAACTGAATATTTCATCCTCAGGAGTGGAGGACTCTCCCTCAGCAGATTTCAGAGTAAGAGACCTTTCGACAGGAGCTGGAGAGGTCTCCCTTTCATCTGCCTCAGCTCTGTTCTTCAGAAGCATCTCATATGACTTAAGCTTTCCTAGCAAAGCTTCAGTGGAGATCTCTCGGTGACATCTGGATTCTCTAATTGCCCAGATTCTTGAATCCCATGAGCTAGGGAAGCACATGAGGATCTTATCATTAATTTCAATCAAGGATATTTCCTTGTCTAAGCCTCTGAGCTCATTAATGATCAGATTGAATCTGTCATACATATTGTTAATAGATTCTTCAGCTTTCTTTTGAAAGTTCTCATACTAGGATATAGGAAAGGGACTTTTATCCTTCCTTTCATCAGCACTTCCCTCAACCATTGTGGTGAGGGAATCCCAGATCTCTTTTGCTTATTGACATTCAGCAACCTTCTGGAAAATGTCATCTGACATTGTTGAAACCAGAATGTTCATGGCCTTAGCATCACATGCCTTAACCTTCTTCTCAGCCTCTGTACACTCCTTTCTTGGGACAACCTCAGTTGTTGAGGTTTCTCCTTCCTTTTGTCTGACTGGAGCAGGAGGAATTGTGAGAAGAACATTATATATGTCGTCATCAATTGAATTCATATAAAGTCTTATTCTAGCCTTCCAGAGTGTGAACTTATTTAAGTTACACACTGGAGGTCTTGTTGAAGCATAATCCTTAGTACTCATTTTTCTTTATAAAATATATTTATAATAAAAGAAATAAGAGTATGAGGTCTTTTTGATCAAGGTGTTAGCCTTTTATTGATCAACCTCCCTCTGATACCAATTGAAAATGCACAGTGTGCCTCTAAGATTCCTCTAGAGGGGGGGGGGGGGGAATAGAGTTTTAAAATATTTCTATCATAACTGTGTTTAACAATAAATTACTCTAAAGAGTTATGCTTAACAATCCAGTCAGAATAAAGAATGCATGAAATAAAGTGCAGAATAAAAGACTGGGACAGCACAGAAAATAAGCACAGACACAATGAATTTTATAGAGGTTCCTCAAACCCTGGGTACTCCCCTCTTCTACCACCTGATAGGAATGCACCACTTGTGCCTAAGTCTTTTGATCAGGAGACTCTTAGAACCACTGATCTTTTGATAAGGAGATCATGAACCACCAGATCTTTTGGTAAGGAGATCTTGAACCACTGAATCCTTTGAAGAGGGATTAATAAAACTCTTTTACAGAAAATAGAAAGAGAAGGAGAAGAAAGAATGTTGTATGAATTCTGTTCTCAGAATTCTTGTGACGGCTGATTGAAGAACAACCAATGTGAAGTCCCACAGAATCTGCTCTTGATTAGTCTTTGCTTTTGATGTAGATAAACTGCAGAGACTTTGATTGTCAGATTCTTCTTGACTTCTGTTGATTCAGATCCTGTTGATATATGATGGTGATGAGAAGCAGCTATCAGATCTACTGTTCTCTTAGATGAAGAACAGTTGTATTTCTCTTTTCTTTTCTGTTCTTGATTAGGGTTTCTAAGAGAGATGGAGAAGAAGAGGAAGCCCTAGAAAAATGAAGAAGACGGCTGATTGTGATTAATGTCTTGTTTACCTCTATCTTCTCATGTCTTTTTATTCTCCCTATTTCAAATTCGAATGTGTTTCCCTTTCTGATATGCCTTGATAAGGTAATCTTCTTATCACTTTCTCTTTCTTTCCTCTTTAATTCTCGTCCCGACCACCTACAAGGAATATGGTTCTAAGAAACCTTTTGTGTCCTTCTTTAATGCTCCTTTTCTATTTCAGGCAATTATTGAGCCATTGGGGAACGGTCTTGAAGGATGTGGGTCATGAAAGAAGGATCAGAGAGACAACTGAAAAGATTACCTTTTACAGACTGTATTCGACGCAGCGTCAAATTCATTTTTTCTCTTATCGACGTAGCTTTGAGCTCTTCTAGGAGCTGCTTTGATTTCATCTGTGCTCCGACTGAACTCTGCTAGTCGACGTTGCGTCGATATCTTATCGACGTGTACGTTGTGTTGATCTGCCTGGCTCCGAGCTTCATCTTCTGCGTCGAGATGAAGTTGACGTCACATCGACTTTAGATGGCTTCGATAGATAACATATTCTGCGTCGAGTTGAAGTAGAAGCTGCGTTGACTTCTCCAGTTACTCCGACAAGTCCCTGACCTCTACGTCGACATCTATTCAACATTACGTCGACTTGAGTTACTTCGACAGAGGGTGTGAACCACTTGGACTTCTAGTCAGAGCAGCGTCGATATGGACTCGATGTTGCGTCGAATTCTATTCGACGCAAATGTTAACTTAGCCCAATTTTGCTTCCCTTGATCTGGTCCTGACATCCTATGTTGAGTGTGACATCCAAAGACATCTAATGACCATGTTACCTTTACTATACAATGGTAACTCACTCCTAGAAATAAAAGCACTTTTAAGTAATTTGTTAAGTTAAATCAAAAGGAATTTTTCCCAACAGTCAATGAAAAGGAGACGGCTGGCAAGAGAGCTTTTTAAATGTGGAAAATCTCGGAAAGAGGTGAAAAACCACGTGGCTGGGGATGTGCCGACCAAATTTCTACTATATTCTTATGTTGTTACAGTGCTCTTTAGAGAATTTGAGGGCGACATGTCGCCTCTCGTTACAATTGTTGGGGAAGAGAGAAAAGGGCTCCGAGGGTGACAGACCACTACTCACAGAGCTAATTATTTCTTCTTGGTTGTAGTGGAGAGCGCTGCGTTCTTGGTGCTTTTGGGCCTTTTGTCGATGCTTGGAGGCTTGAGTTGTGCGCTCTGCATGCACTGGGGTCTGCGACTTGTCTTTTGCTGTGTATGGAGGAGTCCGGAGTGGTAGACTTGCTGTTAAGAGGAGGGCACAATGTTTGTGAAGAAGTGCGCTCAGGGTGGAGAGTGCACGGGGCGAAACATGTGCATGGTAAAATGTGCGCGAGGGAATGTGCGCAGGGTGGAATGTGCACGGAGCAGAACGTGCGTAGGGTGGAATGTGCGTGGGGCGGAACATGTGCGCAAGGTGGAATGAACGTAGGGCACTCGAAGGAGATTGAAGACCTTCGAATGAACTTCAAGGACACTTATAGCTCAAAGATCTTCGAAGGATTATTTGAAGATGCACGGAGACCTTCAAAGGAGCTCTCATGTGCATAGGAGGAAAAGCGGAAGGACGAGAAGACACCCATGAAGGAGACCCTGGGGTTCTATTTATAGGTTTCTCGGGTGGTTACGCGGTTAACCGCGGGCTGTAACCATTTTATGTGATATTTGCAGACCAGAACCTTATATTTGATGTCGTATATATTTTTAGGAGAATTATTATGCACATATCAATCATTATTTTTGGCTATGCGCACCCCCCATGATTGGGTGGTTACGAGTTGGTTATGTGTAGATCGAATGTTGGAGATCGCGTGACGGCGATCTGACGGCGGAGGAAGACCGGCCTGGAGGGGGTGGTCGGCGACGAGACCCTGACGATGGGAGGCCGACCGATGAGGAGGAGTGGAGACCAGCCGGCTAAGTGGCCCCTCGTGGCCACGTGCGTGCGGTGGCAAGGCACGTCGGCGGCCGGTCGCGGGCCCTCGCGCACGCATGCGTGCGTCCAGGGGCGGCAGTGACCAGCGGATGGCCGCGAGGTGCGTGGCACGGTTGTGGCCGTGTGCGTGCTGTAAGACCCTCTTTTTTTTGCTTTTAAAAATCGAGTCTTACCGCCCAGAACCGCCGTTTTGCGGTGAGACCATTACACCCAATGGTCGACGCCACAATACGCCGATCCTCCCGGCTAGTCAACATCATCCAGGCCAACCGCCATTCATAGTAATAGAAGCAAATAGAAGAAACTAGTCCACAAATCACATTAAATATGTAAAATACATGTTTATAATGTCCATGATGAGAATTAAAGTAAAAGAGGGCATATGTCTGTTACATGTTCAAATATAGTACAACAACACTCTCACTCTACTTCTATGCGGAAGCTATCAACTATGTCTTCATACAACTGTAGTTGCTGCTGCGACGACGTGTAGTGGTTGTTCTGCTTTATCCCGTCTTCCTACCTGTCTCCTGAATGGGGTCCTGCTGCTCCGTTACCTCATCCCTAAATAGATGTGGTCCACTGACCGTCAGTCTATAAGACTCAGCATATTCCTCACCGCCTCCACCCGTGACTCCTAGGCACCGTGTGGGAGGAGGAAGCGGAGGACATCAAAGGGTAAATCAAAAGCAGGTGACAAACGGGTATTACTACCTAGCAGTATATATCAATAGCTAACAACATGTTTATAAAAGCATTTACATCTAGCAATTATATCAATAGCTAACAACATGTATATATAAGCCTTTACATCTAGCAATTATATCAATAGCTAACAACATGTATATATATATGCATCAAACACCTTTCTAGCAATCCATCATAACAAATCAAGGAGCCACAAGGAAACCGAGTAGTATATAAATGAGCGCCAAAGTGAGTATACACACGCAGTTATAAAATAGTCTAAGCAGCTAGAAAAGTACACCAGAGTAGTTATAAAGAAAACTAGAGCAAGTACAGAAACAACTAGAGAGCTATGAAAGTAACATTAACTTATGCGTAGACACACACAAACACATAAGCTAAGGGATCTGGGAAAGTTACTATAGCTCAATGTTGGTCTAAAAATACCAGATCCTAAGTCTCATATTAATCCAAGGTGTATTTATCCTTAATTATCATTTATTACATTTGGTGTGCCAATAAGGGTTTACACTACAAGTACTATGTTAAGACTTCAATAAATTCTGGGAAAGTTACTATAGCTCAATGTTGGTCTAAAAATACCAGATCCTAAGTCTCATATTAATCCAAGGTGTATTTATCCTTAATTATCATTTATTACATTTTTGCTAAATGTACCCCAATTTTCCCTATACCCTTAAGTTCAAAACTTCAACTTGAAGCTCAGGGAAATACACTCATACATATGAGTTGGATTTTTAGCTAGAGGTGGTTGATATCATATCTATGGCATGGACAAATCTTCAAAGCATTTGCATGAGCCCATATCACTAAATGCACAAACTACACATTTATACATGTCTCACTAAAAGTGGCCTAGAAGGAGCTATACTTAGCCAAATGATATGAAATTAGTGGCATTTTAAAGGTAACCTAAAGGGCTACAATATTCATGTTGATCATTTTCTCCAGAAATGATCCTAACCTAGGTGGAATTAACATGCAAGTGCTGTACAAAATGTTTAACATAGCAAAACACTATCATAGACATGTCACACCACAAATGGTATAAAAAGAGCTACACTTATCCAAATGGCATGAAATTAGTGGCCTTTTAAAGGTAACCTAAAGGGATACAATATTCATGTTGATCATTTTCTCCAGAAATGATCCTAACCTAGGTGGAATTAACATGCAAGTGATGTACAAAATGTTTAACATAGCAAAACACTATTATAGACATGTCACACCAAAAATGGTATAGAAAGAGCTACACTTATCCAAATGGCATGAAATCAGTAGCATTGTAAAGTTAACCTTAAGGGATACAATATTCATGTTGATCATTTTCTCCAGAAATAATCCTAACCTAGGTGGAATTAACATGCAAGTGCTGTACAAAATGTTTAACATAGCAAAACACTATTATAGACATGTCACACCAAAAATGGTATAGAAAGAGATACACTTATCCAAATGGCATGAAATCAGTGGCATTTTAAAGTTAACCTAAAGGGATACAATATTCATGTTGATCACATTCTCCAGAAATGATCCTAACCTAGGTGGAATTAACATGCAAGTGCTGTACAAAATGTTTATCATAGCAAAACACTATTATAGACATGTCACACCAAAAATGGTATAGAAAGAGCTACACTTATCCAAATGGCATGAAAGTAGTGGCATTTTAAAGGTAACCTAAAGGGCTACAATATTCATGTTGATCATTTTCTCCAGAAATGATCCTAACCTAGGTGGAATTAACATGCAAGTGTTGTACAAAATATTTAACATAGCAAAACACTATTATAGACATGTCACACCAAAAATGGTATAGAAAGAGCTTCACTTATCCAAATGGCATGAAATCAGTGGCATTTTAAAGGTAACCTAAAGGGATACAATATTCATTATGATAATTTACTCGAAAAATGATCTTCAACTAGGTGGAATTAACATGCAAGTGCTGTACAAAATGTTTAACATAGCAAAACACTATTATAGACATGTCACACCAAAAATGGTATAGAAAGCGCTACACTTATCCAAATGGCATGAAATCAGTGGCATTTTAAAGGTAACCTAAAGGGCTACAATATTCATGTTGATCATTTTCTCCAGAAATGATCCTAACCTAGGTGGAATTAACATGCAAGTGCTGTACAAAATATTTAACATAACAAAACACTATTATAGACATGTCACACCAAAAATGGTATAGAAAGAGCTACACTTATCCGAATGGCATGAAATCAGTGGAATTTTAAAGTTAACCTAAAGGGATACAATATTCATGTTGATAATTTTCTCCAGAAATGATCCTAACCTAGGTGGAATTAACATGCAAGTGTTGTACAAAATGTTTTACATAGCAAAACACTATTATAGACATGTCACACCAAAAATGGTATAGAAAGAGCTACACTCATCCAAATGGCATGAAATTAGTGGCATTTTAAAGGTAACCTAAATGGCTACAATATTCATGTTGATCATGTTCTACAGAAATGATCCTAACCTAGGTGGAATTAACATGCAAGTGTTGTACAAAATGTTTAACATAACAAAACACTATTATAGACATGTCACACCAAAAATGGTGTAGAAAGAGCTACACTTATCTAAATGGCATGAAATCAGTGGAATTTTAAAGGTAACCTAAAGGTCTACAATATTCATGTTGATCATTTTCTCTAGAAATGATCCTAACCTAGGTGGAATTAACATGCAAGTGCTGTACAAAATGTTTAACATAGCAAAACACTATTATAAACATGTCACACCAAAAATGGTATAGAAAGAGATACACTTATCCAAATGGCATGAAATCAGTGGCATTTTAAAGGTAACCTAAAGGGATACAATATTCATGTTGATCATTTTCTCCAGAAATGATCCTAACCTAGGTGGAATTAACATGCAAGTGCTGTACAAAATGTTTAACATAGCAAAACACTATTATAGACATGTCACACCAAAAATGGTATAGAAAGAGCTACACTTATCCCAATGGCATGAAATAAGTGGCATTTTAAAGGTAACCTAAAGGTCTACAATATTCATGTTGATTAATTTCTCCAGAAATGATCCTAACCTAGGTGGAATTAACATGCAAGTGCTGTACAAAATGTTTGACATAGCAAAACACTATTATAGACATGTCACACCAAAAATGGTATACAAAGAGCTACACTTATCCAAATGGCATGAAATCAGTGGCATTGTAAAGGTAACCTAAAGGGATACAATATTCATGTTGATCATTTTCTCCAGAAATGATCCTAACCTAGGTGGAATTAACATGCAAGTGCTGTACAAAATGTTTATCATAGCAAAACACTATTATAGACATGTCACACCAAAAATGGTATAAAAAGAGCTACACTTATCCAAATGGCATGAAATCAGTGGCATTTTAAAGGTAACCTAAAGGGCTACAATATTCATGTTGACTATTTTCTCCAGAAATGATCCTAACCTAGGTGGAATTAACATGCAAGTGCTGTACAAAATGTTTAACATAACAAAATACACATATAAACATGTCACACCCTTCACTACTTTTGTTGATCTTGCATGTGAGATATTTTCACATGCACTAATCCAAATTACCCAAAATTTTGGCGAGACATTGCATGAGTAGGTCTACTATCTACCAAGGTTTTGTGAAGATTTGACCTTGTATAACTCTAGATTTAAGTGTCATATGGAAAAGTAAATTTTTCCAAAAACCATAGGACATTATTGTCCTAAAATTCTGAGATTTCTACTGAACATGCCTCTTTATGAATCTCAACCATGCCCAAAGTTTCAGGCCTTGGTGAGGTCCCAATCAATGTGAAATAACAAATATGTGGTTGGTTTGTTGCTTGGACCAGTCTCACTAAATCCAACCTACAAGTGGCTATAAGTCACCAAATGACCTGATTTCAATTCCTATACAAAATAGACTCAGAGGTCTACAATTTTTGTCTCTGGGCATTTTCGATTTTCGGCCACTAAGGGCCTCAAATTCAGCCTACAACATTGGTTAACTAAGTGTGACAGAATTCATGAAATATATAATTTATATAAATGTGGTATGCGGCTATCTATTCTTCCAGATCGGACGGCAGGGAGATCATCTTCCACCCTGAGCCGATGGTCCCAATATCACCGCCCTGGAGCTACTTTAGAGCCCGATTCCGGCGAGCTCCGACCGTCCCCGGCAAAACTTTCACGCCCTCACCTTCGCGGGACCTAGAGCTATCGAATGGCGGTGAGAGCACGGCCGGAGGTGGATGGAGTAGGCCTGCGGCTATTTTCCATTTTCGAGCTTGGAACACAAAAACTGAAATGGCGATTTCACCATTCTTCATTGAATTTGAAAAGGGAAGAAAGGGGGAAGCTAGCACAGGTGGAGAGGGGAAGGAACTTGCCTGAGGGCGAGCTTGGCGGCGGGTGTTGCGGCGGAGGAAGGCTTTGTTCCCATTTCCGGTATCCATGGCTACTTGGTGCAGTTGAGCTCGAAATCTTCACTGGAAGGGGGGGGGGGGGGGGGGGGGGGGGCTCGGCTGCTTGAGGGCTCCTGAAGGTGATAGTATGGAGAGATGGGGGAGCTGGGGAGTATATGGATTTGTGCTATTAAGGTGGCTTTCGGCCAACCTAGCCACCCACTACAGCCAAACAGAGTTCATCCCCCACTACCCCAGGCTGACTGGAATTTACTTCTCATCTCAGAGGAGGGCTTGGGGATGGGTAGTGGTGTGCCATGTGGCATGCATTCCTCGTTTTCCTCCTTGGTGTCTCCTTGTCTTCTTCCTCCAACTAAAGCCTAAAAACTTATGCAATCATTACCCCTTAATTTCGAATTTCAGAAGGCTTGGGGCTGGTCATCATGTGGGCTGCCTTCTTGGGCAATGGGATGGGTTAAGCCCTCTTAATTTGGGTTTGAAGCTCACTTGACCCAAATAGACCAAACTGGGGACTTTTGGGTTTTGGCTTTGCTCAAGATCTCATCACTTAATGTAACTGACCCACCTTATTGCCTTGGACCCTTTGGACCCATTCCAAGAGGAATTGAGTCATGGTGGAGGTCATATGGGGCTTGATTGCACTTATTTGCCTATAGGGGCAATTTGGGAATTTTTGATGATTTTGCCCTAATTTCCAAAATTGACTTGTCCCATGGGTCCAATGTGGACCCATTAGACTCCCTAACTGATCTTGGGGTGTTAGGGATTATCAATTTGATCAAACTGAGTCAATTGCAGGATAATTGAAAGGGGATTAGTTCAATTTGGCCAATTTGGGGTTTTTGGTAAATAACCCAAATTTCCCAAAATTGGTCAATTCCAATTGGTCTATTTTGTCTCATTAGTCTATCCTAGTGTTTAGGAAGGGTTTGGTGTGGTAAATTTATCATTTAGGAACTTGATATCAAGACTTAAGCCTTGGGCTCAATTTGGCTATTTGCACACCAAAGTGATTTTCACTTATTCACCTTGGTTCTTAGGGCCATTTTAGTCTCTTAGAGGTATGTCATGACCTTGTCATGACAAAAAGCATCTCAAGGGTCTAGTTGTTCTGGGGATGTTACAAATCCCAATAAACGAAGAAACAGTTTCGTCCCCGAAATTTAGGTTGGGTCTACGGAAGTCAGAGTTCAAAAAAATACCTGGAAGGTTTGATACTTTTTGTGCAACGTGACTCTCAACTAATATTGGAAACAGTTAGGTCTAGTTCACATCCCCTCATCCTCAGTTTTCTCCCAAGTGCACTTTTCGTTAAATCTTACTACGCCGTAATCAAGATCTCCTTCCCGAGGGTCCTTAAATATTCATCAGTTTGATTAAGATATACATTGTGGAGGGAGGACATAGATTGACGTAATGCTAAACATTCACTTGACGAGTCTAGAAATACATCGAGTCTTATAATCTATTGTAAGATGTCTTCGTAGGTATACCATTCTCGATCCGGAGAATATATCTTTAAGTTCACCGTTCGTATTTTTTTTTTTCAATTCCATCCTTACTAACACTTTGGATCTAAACTCTCCCGTGGTTCATAATCATTGCACATGTGATATCAGCACTCCTATTTGTTAGGTGTTTGCAATTAGAACTTAGACTTGTCTTCCAAGATCATGATATGCTTATGGTTTGGGTAATATTGGATCTCTTAACTTTCATGACCTCATCATTCCTTTAATATTTTACGTCAACGCTTAATCATGCTTCTAGAATATGACATGATATTTAATAAGTTTAGATATATCCATGGTCATTTAATGAACTACGGGATACTCTAGTAATAACCAAGCTTAGTTCTAGTACTTAAATTCATGTGCGTCCTTGTTGGAACAACCCTATTACTGATTTGGGCTAGGATCACTATATGTTGATTAGGATCTGTATTGAACCCATTGTATAGTCTTAGGGTCAAGTTTTTAGGCTGATTAGATTAGTCAGAACTTAGGAAAATTCAAGCTCGACAGATGGCTAGCGACGTTCGACGATTTGTCTGTCAGTGTTCGACGAATTCCAGGCAGTGCTCGACGAATTTCAGCCAGCGCTCGACAAATTCCTTTCTGAAGCTCAGATTAATCTTTTCAGTTGGACATCAGTTCTCTGAACACAAATCGACAGAATAACGCATATATTTATTTCTTTTTTGGACGTATTCAGTCAGCTATGTAAGGATATCTTTCTTATTTATTATATCCTTATATTCTTTCTATTCCAAGAAAAAGAATAGTCGTTGACATTTAATGTCAAGGCATCTTTCACGACAAAAGGAATTGAAAGGACCTGCCAAAACGGCTTTGGGTGGCTGCATAGTTCCAAAAAGGATTTAAGTCAGAATAATATATTCCTTAAAAGCAGATGATTTGAATTTGAAAGATCACAAGTCATAAAAGAAGCATATTCAAGAGTCGATTTTTTTCCTCAGACAGAGCACAGAGATACATTCAAAAATTTCTCTCAGTCTCTCTGATTTTACAGAGCAAGAAGAACAAAGAGAAGTATTAGAGAAAGAAGAAGAAGGACAGAACATTATTCATTTTTTCCCAGTCTTCTTCTTACTCAAGGCAGCACCCTCATCATTCTGAGAACAACATTCAACCTCTCAGATCTGCTGCAAGTTAAAGTCTTTCAAAGAACAACAACAATCTGAAGATTCATTTCTTCCAGATAATCTGCTACAAAAGACTTGTGTTAGAGAAAGCTCTGTCCACAAACTGTCATCAACTCTCATCAGACAGGGGGAGCTTTCAGCTTCAACACCATCTTGTCTTCTCTCAGATCATTGACAGAGAAGAACATTCTAAACCTCTTTATCTCATCTTGTACATGGTTAATTCTCCCTCCAAAAGTTTACACAGTGGTGGCAAGACGCCTTATCAAAAAATCCTTGTGTGGTTTTTAAGCACCTTATCAAAAGCTTATTGGTGTGTGGACACCTTATCAAAAATCCCTTGGTGCTAGGGCACCTGATCAACCCTCCTAGTGGATTCCTACCAAGGGTGGTAGAAGAGTAGACGTACCCAGATTTATTGGGGAACTACTATAGCTCCTTGTGTCTTCTGTGCTTGCTTATTCTTCTGTGCTTGTGCTGTGTGATTTTCTTTTTATTGTTTCTGTCTTTATCTTTAACTCTCACTGATTACACATATACTTAACAGTATTTTAAATTCCGCTATAAAACTAAATAAAAATTTTTAATACTCTATTCACCCCCCCTCTAGAGTAACTTAAGATCTGACCTCCACTTTCAATTGGTATCAGAGGGGTGTTGATTCTTTACAGGCTAACACCTGAATCACAAAGATCAACTAGATCTTAAATTTCCTCAGAGTTTCTTTCTCTTTATCTTATTTAAAACTCTTGGCACAAAACAAGGAATATTCCAGCACAAGACCTCCTATGTGCAATCTCAATAAGTTTGCACTATGGAAAGCAAGGATTAGGCTGTATATGAACTCCATTGATGAAGAAATTTTCAATGCCATTTTGACAGGACCTCCAGCTACCACAGCATCAACAAGTACTGATGCAGCAACAGACAATACTGCTGCTCCACCTCCTGAGTGGACTGAAGCTCAGAAGAAGCAGAGAAATGCAGATGCAAAGGCCATGAACATTCTGGCCCTAACTATGTCAGATGACATATTCCAGAAGGTTGTTGAGTGCACCTCAGCAAGAGAAATTTGGGAATCTCTCAACAACATGGTGGCAGGCTCAGCAAATGAAAGAAAAGATAGAAGATCTCATCTGATTTCTCAATATGAGAACTTCAAGAAGGGAGAATCAGAAAGTGTTGCTGATATGTACAATAGGCTCAGCCTCATAATAAATGAGCTGAAGTCTCTGGACAAAGTGATCTCACTCACAGAGATCTATGAAAAAATTCTTATGTGCTTCCCCAGCACATGGGACTCCAGAATCTGGCCAATCAAGGAAGCCAGAAGTCTCAATGAGATCACCACTGAAGCTTTGTTGGGCAAGCTCAAGTCTTATGAGCAGCTTATCAAAGCTAGGGAAGTTGAAGAATCTACTTCATCTCCAGCACCCAAGAAGGAAAGAAGCATAGCCTTCAAGGCTGCAGAAGAAGAAGGAAAAGCTCCTGACAATGAGGAGTTTATGAGTCTGATAGCCAAAAAATTCTATAAAATGGCTAGAAAAGATTTCAGGAAAAAGTCATCCAGAAGCCATGACAAGCCAAGGTATGACAAAAATCACTCTAATGAAATTATATGTTTTGGTTGCAGGAAACCGGGACACATTGCTCCTGACTGTCAAGATAATCAGAACAAAAAGGACAAGAAGGACGGGAGAAGAGAAAAGGAAGAAAAGAAGAGCTTTAGCAAATCTTCCTCCCACTCTCACAAAAAGAAGGGAAGAGGATTTGTAGCAAAATCCTAGAGTGATACAGAGTCTGAGTCAGAATCTTCATCATGCTCATCTGATGAAGAGGAAACAAAAGACAATGACCAATGTCTGATGGCTATTTATGACTCAGACAGTGAGTCACAATCTGCATCATCATCCAGCTCTAGTGATGATGAAGAAGAAAGAAATTTCTGTATGATGGCAATCAATGCCTCAACCAAAAATTCTGATGAAGAGAAATCAGAATCAGAAACAGAAGATGCTACTGATCAGGTATTATCTGGCTTTGATTTTACTTCTATTGAATTCAAAGATGATTTCAAAATTCTTTGCCAAAACTTAATAAAATCTGGGAAAGAAGTAATCTCTCTCAGAAATAAGTTAGTTGAGATGAATAATATAAGTGAAGAGAATGCAAGTCTTAAGAAAGAGTTGGCTGCCTCCATAGAACACATTATTCTCATTGAGAAAAAGTTGTCTGAAGCCAAGCAATTTGAAGAATCTCTCAATGGGAGAAGCATCAAACTGATGGACATCACAAGCACTGTCAATGCTAGATTTAACAATAACAAACTAGGCTTGGGTGCTTCATCAAGTGAGCCATCTCTGATTAAGAGAAACATCCTCTCCACACCCATAAAATTCATTTCTGCTAAAAGCAAAGAGGCTGCAGAAAGAAATAAAGATATTTCAAGCAAGTCTGTTAAGGATAAGAGAATTCAGAAGAATTCGTCGAACGAAGCTCGACAAAAAGATTCAAATCTGTTGAACGGGGATCGATGAAAACTGAGAACAGATTTTCAGTATAGTTATAATATGGACGACGCTCGACAAAAACATGCACTTTCGTCGAACGGCGGTCGACAAATTTACCCAAATTTGTCGAACAAACATTATACAGAAAACTCTAAGAATTCTAATCCTAAATATACTAAAAATCCATTTACTGAGTGGACTATACCTCCAAGGAGATATCATCCACAAGGCTATAAGGATCAGCCTGAAATGTCATTTATCTCTGAATTTTGTGGTAACATAAAAGGACCCAAGGCAGTCTAGTTCAAAAACAACTAGTTTATGTTTTTGTATTTGCAGGTACACAGCTATCCAAGATTAAATCAAAAATGGTACTTGGATAGTGGCTGCTCAAAGCACATGACAGGAAACAAGGCCAACCTGAACAACTACAAGACAAAGCTTGGACCCAAGGTGATCTTTGGAGACTCCAACTGTGGACAAACCAAAGGCTATGGTCAAATTAAAGTTGGAGCAGTGACATTCAAGGAAGTAACCTATGTCAAGGGTCTGAAGCACAACCTCATCAGCATAAGTCAGTTATGTGATGAAGGTTATCAGGTAACATTTAATAAATCAGAATGTATTATTAAATCCTCTGATAATGTTATTGTTCTATCAGGTTTAGGCAAGGAAATATATATTTAGTAAATTTCAACTCATCCAAATCAGAAATTTGTTTATTTAATGAGCTAAGCAAACCTAGTGAATTATGACATAAGAGATTAGGACATGTAAACCTTAGGACCATTGCTAAACTAGCTAAGGATAATCTTGTTAGAGGCTTACCATCAGGATCATACAAGAAAGAAGGTCTTTGTAGGGCATGTCAGTTAGGCAAGCAAACCAAAAATAGCTTTAAATCATTATCTAAAAGTGATTCACCTAGAATCTTGTATTTGCTACATATGGAACTTTTTGGACCTATAGCAATAAAGAGTTTAGGGGGGGAGTCTTACACTCTAGTCATTGTAGATGACTTCTCTAGATTCACTTGGGTGTTCTTTTTGAGAGAAAAGTCAGATAACTTTAAAGTTCTTACAGATTTTCTTAAGAGCATACAAATTGAGTACTCTACTGTAGTTGCATTGATCAGAAGTGATCATGGCACTGAGTTTGAGTCTCTTCTCATGCAAGACTTCTGTGAGATGGAAGGTATCAGGCATTGCTTCTCAGCTCCTAGAACTCCTCAACAAAATGGGGTAGTTGAAAGGAAAAATAGAACTCTAATTGAATCAGCAAGAACGTTGCTTGCAGATGCTAACTTGCCCCTATCGTTTTGTGCAGAGGTTGTCAACACAACAAATTATGTTCTGAATAGAAGTTTGATACACAAACTTAAGGGTAAAACTCTCTATGAATTACTTAAAGGGAAGAAACCTAAAGTTGATTATTTTAGAACTTTTGGATGTAGATGTTTTGTTCATAACAATGATAAAAAGTACCTTAGAAAATTTGAACCAAAATCTGAAGAAGGAATCTTCTTAGGGTATTCATTAGTTAGCAAAGCATATAGGGTATTTAATAAATCTTCTCTTAAAATAGAAGAGTCTATGCATGTTTCCTTTGATGAAACTAACATGTTTTACAAGGAGAAGAATTCTTCCACCAAAAACAATCTGCAGGTACCAGCTCTATGTGAAGAGCTTGATGGATTAAATCTACAGACAGAAGATTCACTGCATCCATCACCTCAAACTCCTGAAGATAGTGAAGAAAAAGATCATCCAGATCTTGCTGTTAACCTAAATCAAGTAACAGCAGAACATCCTCCACAGGACACAACAGCTGAACAAATTCCCCAAATGGATACTGCTGCTGAACCCACTCCAACTGTCGACCACATCACAGTTAGAGATCATCCAATCTCACAAGTAATTGGTGATATCACAGCAGGTGTTCAAACAAGGCATCAACTACACCAAAATCAGATGCATACTTGTTTCCTATCACAAGTTGAACCTCAAACCATAAAAGATGCAGAACAAGATCCAAACTGGATCCTTGCAATGCCAGAGGAACTCAACCAGTTTGAAAGGAACAAGGTTTGGGATTTGGTTCCAAGACCAAAAGGCCATCCTGTTATTGGCACCAAGTGGGTCTTCAGGAACAAACTTGATGATCAAGGCAATATTGTGAGAAACAAAGCTAGGCTAGTAGCTCAAGGGTACTCACAGGAAGAAGGAATAGACTATGATCAAACTTTTGCACCAGTTGCAAGGTTAGAAGCAATCAGAATCTTCCTTGCATTTGCTGCATATAAAAGGTTCAAAGTATATCAAATGGATGTGAAGAGTGCATTTCTAAATGGAGACATCAAAGAAGAAGTCTATGTGGAACAACCACCAAGTTTCATCTCTCCAACTCATTCCTCCTATGTATTTAAGCTTAATAAAGCTCTTTATAGTCTCAAACAAGCTCCCAGAGCATGGTATGAGACTTTAGCTAATTTTCTTTTGGAAAATAATTTCTGTAGGGGCATAGTAGATAAAACATTATTTTTCAGGATACATAAAAATCAAACCTTACTAGTTCAAATATATGTAGATGGTATTATCTTTGGCTCTACAGATTCAAATTTATGCAAAAAGTTCTCTAAACTAATGCAATCTAAATTTGAAATGAGTAGCATGGGTGAATTATCATACTTCCTTGGTCTTCAAGTGAAGCAAACCCCATCAGGAATCTTCATTTCCCAATCTAAGTATGCTAAGGAATTAGTGAAAAGATTTGGAATGTCTTATTCTTCTACCATGAAAACACCCATGGCCTCTAATGCTGTTGTTGATACTGATGAATTAGGGAAACCTGTTGATCAGAAAGTGTATAGGGCAATTGTTGGCTCTCTACTCTATTTAACAGCTAGTAGGTCAGATATAATGTTTGCTACATGTATTTGTGCTAGGTTTCAAGTTAACCCTAAAGAATCTCATCTTATTTTACTAAAAAGAATTTTGAGATATATAAAGGGTTGCCCTAATCTAGGACTTTGGTATCCAAATTCATCTGAATTTGAATTAACTGGATTCTCAGATTCAGATTATGCTGGATGCAGAGTAGACAGGAAGAGCACATCAGGAACTTGTAAGTTTCTTGGTGATAGGCTTGTGTTTTGGTTTTGTAAGAAACAAACATCTGTGTCTACATCAACAGCTGAAGCTGAATACATAGCTGCTGGCAGTTGCTGCTCACAGATATTGTGGATACAAAATCAGCTCCTAGACTATGGTGTCAACTTAAATAATTCAATTATATTTTGTGACAACACTAATGCAATATCTATAACACAAAATCCAGTTCTCCACAGTAGGACTAAACACATAGAAACTAAGCACCACTTCCTTAGGGATAATGTGGATAAAAACAAAATTTGTCTACAATTCATTCCTACTGATTTGCAAAGAGCTGACATTTTCACCAAGCCCTTGGATGAAAAGAAGCACATCTTCTTTATAAATCAACTAAGAATGATAGATGGAGACTCAATCTGTTAAAAATTAAATTTTCTATCTATCCCATAAATTCGTCGAACGAAGAACGACGAATTTGAACCATTTGTCAAACGGCAGTCGACAAAACCTATTAACCTCAGAATCGATAAAGACAGTTTCATTTGTCGAACGGTGGTCGACGAAAAAGATGTTTTCGTACGTAGTCTGACGAAGAAATAAAGCCTTTTCGACTTCTAATTTTATTAGGTTTTGTCGAACAACGGTTTACGAATGCGCCCTCATTCTTCGATCTTTCTATATAAGCTTTATTTTATCTCTTTCTAAGTTTGCGCCTACAGAAATTGTCTTTTCCCTCCAGTTCCCCTCTGCACTTGATCTTCGTTTTCTTTGCAGGAACAATGGTGATTTCTCAGGCCTCTCTGCACTCAATGAAGTTTGACGCAGGTTTTGATATCAACATGGATTCTTTTGCACAATCTGACCAAATCTTCAAGGATGTTCTTCAACTACTGGAAGACCAACATCTAAAGAAGTTTTTGAGCACCAGGCAGAAAATACCAGTTGCAGAGATTAAAGAATGGGTTCATACGGTTCAGACAGAGGATGAGAAGATGTCTGGCACCATCTCAGGACTACAAGTTCTTAGCTGACATTGTTGGAAAAGTCTTGCTGGGCAAGACTTCTGGGCATGACTATATCAACATGCACCAATTTCTGTTGATGGTGGCCTTGATGGAGAAGAAGAAAATTAACTGGGGATCAATTCTCTTTGAATTGATTAAAAAGAAAAATTCTAAAGATAGTGTCAGTTTTGGAAGAGTTATAGGTATTTTCCTGTAGGAAAGGCATCCAGACCTTCTGGTGTCACCAAGGGTGACTATAAATGCCAGCAAGAGGCTGACCTCAGCACTCTTTGCTAAGTGGGATAGGGTAATCCCCAAGAAGAATACAAGAGCTGATGCTTCTAGGAAAAGGAAAACATCTGAGGACACAAGGACTGACCAAGTCACTCCCTCTACCCTTCCAGAAGTTCCTCCCTCAGTTCCTTCTCCTTCTCATATCCCATCTCCACCTGCTCAACAGTCTCCTAAACAATTCCTACCTCCAAACTCTCCACCACCTCTTTCAACTGATATACCACCTATCAATGATATTTCCCCTCTATCTCCAGAACCACTGTCTTCCCCTCCTCCATCTCCTATCAACACCAATTTCAATTCCTCAACTCTACCTCAATCACCTATTCCACCTCCATCTCCAATACATGATGAACATCAGTCACCAATTCATCCCTCAAGTTCAAACCATCCAGATAGTATTTCCACACATTCTGAAACTGTCAGAGATATGCTTCTACCAACTTTCATCCCATCCACTTCACAACCATCTACATCACTTCCATCAGAGTATCTATCTCTCAACCTCACCTCTATTGCTGATCAAATTTTTGATCACATTCTTCATAAAATAAACCATCTCCTGGATGCAAAATTTGCTCCAGTCCTCCAAGCTATTTCTACCTTATCTGCTAAGCTTTCTTCCCTTCCTTCCTCTATTGCTGTCCCTTCTTCTAGGGGCCTAGATTCAGGTGTCCCTGAAGCTAGGCATGGGGAGATGTCCTGTGAAGAAGCTCCAGAAGCAGAAGTAGCAGAAGTTACAGTTTTTGAATTAGATAATTCTGAGATAGTACAAAGTAAAGAAGATTCAATTATAGTTTATGATATAGATATGGTTGATTCTTGTATAGTATCAGATATACAAGTTATAGAAGAAATAAATAATATCTGTATCTGCATTCATCCCTCTTGTGATCTGCATAGATTATTATCAAAATTTGATACTAAATATACATCAAGGGTGTCACCAAAAGTATACATAGAGGATTTATCAAAGGCTCTGATATGCCTTCCTCAGAAGACTCATTCTGACATCATAAAATATTTCATCTCTTCTATTCCTGCAATCTCTGATCAAGATATTCAGATGAAGGACACTTCTGCAGAATATGAGGATGATCTTGCAGAATTTCTAGATGATATAGAAGATCCCCCTACTCCATCAGATGAAACAGCTTCAAGAATTGTTTCCTCACCTCCAACTCTTTCATGGAATGAAGAACCAATGCCAAGTTTTGATGAAATCTGGAAAGAGACAGATGCAGAGTTTGACAAAGCTGAAGAAGAAAGATTAAAAGCTCTTGAAATAATCAAAACAATTGATGATTTATATAATAAGCCAATTTCTTCTTCTGACTCTGAAGATGATGATGATGATGATAACAGTGATTCTGATGACACATTATCAAGGAAAAGAAAGAAAAGAAAAGCTAAGTCAAAGGCTGTTCGCAAGCCTCCAAATCCTGACAGATATTCCATATTATGTTCTTCATAATATTACTCTTGACAAAGGTACACCTCATTGAATGAAATTCTCAAGGAATGAGAACAAAAGAAGGAAGAAGATGAGGAAAACTGATTACTATTCTGACAAACCTGTCAAATATAACCATCCTCCTCCTCCTCCTCCTCCAGCAGCAGGCTCAGCAGCACCATCATCCTTCTCCCAGAAGCCCGGCTCTCAACAATCAGGGAGACCTGGTAGTTCTAGTGGTTCTCAAGCCTCTGGTTCAGCTAGTGCTCCTCCTTCTAAGAAGACTGCAGTTGCTTCTCAAGAAAGTCAAGTCATTATTTCACCTCAAATATCTTCAGAATACAAACTTCATATTTCTGATGGATCTTTCCACAAGATCAGAAATCCTCAAAGTGATCTTCAAGATCAAGTTGATAATTCAGAATATATTTATTATACTCCAGATCCAGAAGAAGAAAGATTATTTCAAATGGCAAGACTCAAAGAATCAGTTGCTTATGCCAAGATTATCAAAGCAAAATCAGAAGGTAAAGATTTTACAAACATTTTTACCATGTCTGATTATAGAAGGAAAGAACTTGACAAGTACAACTCCAAAGAGTTATTCAATGCTGAAGAATATATTGATATGCACCCAGAAGCTTTTGTCCCTCATGTTAAATCTCAAACTATTCTGGGAGCTCAAGATCTATACATCAGCAAGAAGAAATCTCAGGATCCAAACAGGCAAATAATTTTCAAGCCTTCATATGCAAAGAAATAAAAGGTTCTAAACTATCATCTTTGTTTGTTTGATAGATTCTACTTTGTTGTAATACTGTGAGAACTCAGTGCACTTCTTATTTCATCTGCTGAAATGATTTTTCATTCTGTCAGATTCATTTATGCTCTATTGTTTTCTTTTTCAGTTGTATATTATTTAAATGATTGTTAAATAGTATCCTAACCCAAATAAGGGGAGATTGTTGGAACAACCCTATTACTGATTTAGGCTAGGATCACTATATGTTGATTAAGATTTGTATTGACCCCATTGTATAGTCTTAGGGTCAAGTTTTTAGGCTGATTAAATTAGTCAGAACTTAGGAAAATTCAAGCTCCACAGATGGCTAGCGGCGTTCGATGATTTGTTTGTCAGTGTTCGATGAATTCCAGGCAGTGCTCGACGAATTTCATCCAGCGCTCGACAAATTCCTTTCTGAAGCTCAGATTAATATTTTCAGTTGGACATCAGTTCTCTGAACACAAATCGACAGAATAACGGATATATTTATTTCTTTTTGAACGTATTCAGTCAGCTATGTAAGAATATCTTTCTTATTTATTATATCCTTATATTCTTTCTATTCCAAGAAAAAGAATAGCCGTTGACATTTAATGCCAAGGCATCTTTCACGACAAAAGGAATTGAAAGGACCTGCCAAAACGGCTTTGGGTGGCTGCATAGTTCCAAGAAGGATTTAAGTCAGAATAATATATTCCTTAAAAGCAGATGATTTGAATTTGAAAGATCACAAGTCATAAAAGAAGCATATTCAAGAGTCGGTTTTTTTCCTTAGACAGAGCACAGAGATACATTCAAAAATTTCTCCCAGTCTCTCTGATTTTACAGAACAAGAAGAACAAAGAGAAGTATTAGAGAAAGAAGAAGAAGGGCAGAACATTATTCATTTTTTCCCAGTCTTCTTCTTACTCAAGGCAGCACCCTCATCATTCTGAGAACAACATTCAACCTCTCAGAACTGCTGCAAATTAAAGTCTTTCAAAGAGCAACAACAATCTAAAGATTCATTTCTTCCAGATAATATGCTACAAAAGACTTGTGTTAGAGAAAGCTCTATCCACAAACTGTCATCAACTCTCATCAGCAGGGGGAGCTTTCAGCTTCAACACCATCTTGTCTTCTCTCAGATCATTGACAGAGAAGAACATTCTAAACCTCTTTATCTCATCTTGTACAGGGTTAATTCTCCCTCCAAAAGTTTACACTGTGGTGGCAAGACACCTTATCAAAAAATCCTTGTGTGGTTTTTAAGCACCTTATCAAAAGCTTATTGGTGTGTGGACACCTTATCAAAAACCCCTTGGTGCTAGGGCACCTGATCAACCCTCCTAGTGGATTCCTACCAAGGGTGGTAGAAGAGTAGACGTACCCAGATTTATTGGGGAACTACTATAGCTCCTTGTGTCTTCTGTGCTTGCTTATTCTTCTGTGCTTGTGCTGTGTGATTTTCTTTTTACTGTTTCTGTCTTTATCTTTAACTCTCACTGATTACACATATACTTAACAGTATTTTAAATTTTGCTATAAAACTAAATAAAAAGTTTTAATACTCTATTCACCCCCTCTAGAGTAACTTAAGATCTGACCTCCACTTTCAGTCCTCAATTCCAAGGCTCAAAAAATTCATGAATTGTAAATCCTTCAAGATTAATTCTTGGAGTGCACCTAATCACATTAATGTCCTGAAACCTCATTCCTGATTTTTATCCCAATCACGTGTTATCAATGGTCAAATCTACAGTTCTCATTTTTGTTAAATGCAAACCAAGCTCAAAGGTTGTACGAGACCTATCACATATGAATCAACTATCGTGAATATATCGTAAATTGGTCTCTAAATTATTTATGGAGTTTTGTAAGTGATAACTTGCAGATTTCAACTCTTCATAATGTCATACTTGTTTTTGGCCTCATTCTTATTTCCTTCATAATTATGGGGTCCCCAGTCTGTACACCAAGTATCAATTATCATGAGCCAAAAGGTTTAACAGAATTTTCAGAGACTAATCATGATCCAAGACAGTGTTCGACAGAAGTTCATAGTTTCCTCCTTAAAATAATTCCAGAAGATTAATAACGTGGCTAAGGGTGCAAAACCCATTTCGTAAAGGAAGTATGATAACTAATCAATAAAATTTTTTGAAGTTTAACGGAGACCACGAGTCTATCTACTCATTTCTATAATATTCCTGCTTTTTATACTGATCTAGGGGAACTTGACCTTGGAATTCTCAATAAGGCTTAATGTAACAAGGGTTCACAACCCCGATTTCCTACGGAACTCAATCCTCAAAGCTTTTGATTCTTCTAGAGATGAAAGATCTTTTGATCATAAGTGCATGTTTCAAATTTCAAAAGACTTGACCCAGGAATTAATTATTATTCAATATACTCTATGTGTGTAACAACATGTGTATTATCCTAAGCTACCTTGGTCTTGGATGTGGGAACCACCAAAATGTAGGGTTCCAAATGGCCTCAAATTCTCCAGGAACTTTTCTTTCCCGAGACCTACCGTCCATAAAGATTTGAGTAGATTGGTCTTCATTAAGCCCTAGGTCTACCACAATCGTATGCAATGAAATCATCTCCAAATCTATAGAACTTTATCTCAAAATTCTGATTCTTGGACAGCATGTGTATCGTACTAAATTTACATGTACGGTGTAAAATTCTGATCATTTTGACAAGTCATATGACGGGGGGGGGGGGGGGGGGGGGGGTACACCGATTTGGTTCTAGGGTTCACTTTATATACCCTGCACCCAAACAGGTGCCTAGGGAGTTGTATTGCAGGGGCTTTTATGTTCTTAAAAACAAGCCAAGTCAATATTCTAGTGGCCCAATAAACGAAGAAACAAGATTAGCCTCCCGTAATCTTGTGCTGAGTTTCTTATTCTAGAAATGTTGGCCTTCCACGTATGCATAAAATCCTTATGGGTATGCAGTTCTTGTGATTTGTGGATATGGTAAGGTTCTCTGTCCTCAAAACTACCATTAATCGTAATTCTTTCCCAAGGATCGTGTGTCTATTAAGTGGTCTTCTTTAAGTTGGACTTCTCATTCCACATTTGACATTCTTTCTTTGTGATGGTTTTCTGAGGGTGGAAGTGTGGAGTATTAGCTTCTAAGCACATGAGTGAAGCCTTACGAGTCTCATATTAATCCGATAGTACAATCACAAACACCAAAACCACTTAAGATTGTCCTATTTGTTTGTTTGAGGGGTGTTAATATCACTTAGGAAGTGACGTGGGTATATCAGAGAGTAAGCCCTGAAGACTTGCACACGCTTTCAACTCCTTCTTTTAGTCATTTTGGGGGTATCCTACTACTTGGTCAAAATATACTCGAGGTTGATGTCAGACTAGGATACCATATGAGATGTCTTGTTAAGTCAAACCAATACGGTGTACTAGTCAGGTTGGTCTAATCTCATTGTTAAGTGGACAAAGTTATGTGATTTCCCATATGGGCACACCACTGCTTCCGCTGCTAGTTTGTCCTCAAACTAACTCGAGCGGGGGTTGCCCTAGGGTTTGTGGACTTCTTTTACTTGGATCGAAAGTCGGCTAAGATGATACCAGTTTGTAAGACCCTCTTTTTTTGCTTTTAAAAACCGGGTCTTACCGCCCAGAACCGCCGTTTTGCGGCGAGACCATTACACCCAAGGGTCGCCGCCACAATATGCCGATCCTGCCGGCTAGTCAACATCATCCAGGCCAACCACCATTCATAGTAATAGAAGCAAATAGAAGAAACTAGTCCACAAATCACATTAAATATGTAAAATACATGTTTACAATGTCCATGATGAGAATTAAAGTAAAAGAGGGCATATGCCCGTTACATGTTCAAATATAGTACAACAACACTCTCACTCTACTTCTATGCGGAAGCTATCAACTCTGTCTTCATACAACTGTAGTTGCTGCTGCGACGACGTGTAGTGGTTGCTCTGCTTCATCCCGTCTTCCTACCTGTCTCCTGAATGGGGTCCTGCTGCTCCGTTACCTCATCCCTAAAAAGATGTGGTCCACTGACCGTCAGTCTATAAGACTCAGCATATTCCTCACCGCCTCCACCCGCGACTCCTAGGCACCATGCGGGAGGAGGAAGCGGAGGACATCAAAGGGTAAATCAAAAGCAGGTGACAAGTGGGTATTACTAACCTAGCAGTATATATCAATAGCTAACAACATGTATATAAAAGCATTTACATCTAGCAATTATATCAATAGCTAACAACATGTATATATAAGCATTTACATCTAGCAATTATATCAATAACTAACAACATGTATATATATATGCATCAAACACCTTTCTAGCAATCCATCATAACAAATAAAGGAGCCACAAGGAAACAGAGTAGTATATAAACAAGCGTCAAAGTGAGTATACACACGCAGTTATAAAATAGTCTAAGCAGCTAGAAAAGTACACCAGAGTAGTTATAAAGAAAACGAGAGCAAGTACAGAAATAACTAGAGCAACTATGAAAGTAACCTTAACTTATGCGTAGACACACACAAACACATAAGCTAAGGGATCTGGGAAAGTTACTATAGCTCAATGTTGGTCTAAAAATACCAGATCCTAAGTCTCATATTAATCTAAGGTGTATTTATCCTTAATTATCATTTATTACATTTGGTGTGCCAATAAGGGTTTACACTACAAGTACTATGTTAAGACTTCAATAAATTCTGGGAAAGTTACTATAGCTCAATGTTGGTCTAAAAATACCAGATCCTAAGTCTCATATTAATCCAAGGTGTATTTATCCTTAATTATCATTTATTACATTTTTGTTAAATGTACCCCAATTTTCCCTATACCCTTAAGTCCAAAACTTCAATATGAAGCTCAGGGAAATCCACTCATACATATGAATTGGATTCTTATCTAGAGGTGGTTGATATCATATCTATGGCATGGACAAATATTCAAAGCATTTGCATGAGCCCATATCACTAAATGCACAAACTACACATTTATACATGTCTCACTAAAAGTGGCCTAGAAGGAGCTATACTTAGCCAAATGATATGAAATCAGTGGCATTTTAAAGGTAACCTAAAGGGCTACAATATTCATGTTGATCATTTTCTCCAGAAATGATCCTAACCTAGGTGGAATTAACATGCAAGTGCTGTACAAAATGTTTAACATAGCAAAACACTATTATAGACATGTCACACCAAAAATGGTATAGAAAGAGCTACACTTATCCAAATGGCATGAAATCAGTGACATTTTAAAGGTAACCTAAAGGGATACAATATTCATGTTGATCATTTTCTCCAGAAATGATCCTAACCTAGGTGGAATTAACATGCAAGTGCTGTACAAAATGTTTAACATAGCAAAACACTATTATAGACATGTCACACTAAAAATGGTATAGAAAGAGCTACACTTATCCAAATGGCATGAAATTAGTAGAATTTTAAAGGTAACCTAAAGGGCTACAATATTCATGTTGATCATTTTCTCCAGAAATGATCCTAACCTAGGTGGAATTAACATGCAAGTGCTGTACAAAATGTTTAACATAGCAAAACACTATTATAGACATGTCACACCAAAAATGGTATAGAAAGAGATACACTTATCCAAATAGAATGAAATCAGTGGCATTTTAAAGGTAACCTAGAGGGCTACAATATTCATGTTGATCATTTTCTCCAGAAATGATCCTAACCTAGGTGGAATTAACATGGAAGTGCTGTACAAAATGTTTAACATAGCAAAACACTATTATAGACATGTCACACCAAAAATGGTATAGAAAGAGCTACACTTATCCAAATGGCATGAAATCAGTGGCATTTTAAAGTTAACCTAAAGGGCTACAATATTCATGTTGATCATTTCCTCCAGAAATGATCCTAACCTAGGTGGAATTAACATGCAAGTGCTGTACAAAATGTTTAACATAGCAAAACACGATTATAGACATGTCACACCAAAAATGGTATAGAAAGAGCTACACTTATCCAAATGGCATGAAATCAGTGGCATTTTAAAGGTAACCTAAAGGGCTAAAATATTCATGTTGATTAGTTTCTCCAGAAATGAACCTAACCTAGGTGGAATTAACATGCAAGTGCTGTACAAAATGTTTAACATAACAAAATACACATATAAACATGTCACACCCTTCACTACTTTTGTTGTTCTTGCATGTGAGATATTTTCACATGCACTAATCCAAATTACCCAAAATTTTGGCCAGAGACATTGCATGAGTAGGTCTACTATCTACCAAGGTTTTGTGAAGATTTGACCTTGTATAACTCTAGATTTAGGTGTCACGTGGAAAAGTAAAATTTTCCAAAAACCATAGGACATTATTGTCCTAAAAATCTGAGATTTCTACTGAACATGCCTCTATATGAATCTCAACCATGCCCAAAGTTTCAGGCCTTGGTGAGGTCCCAATCAATGGGAAATAACAAATATGTGGTTGGTTTGTTGCTTGGACCAGTCTTACTAAATCCAACCTACAAGGGGCAATAAATCACTAAATGACTTGATTTCAATTCCTATACAAAGTAGACTCAGAGGTCTACAATTTTTGTCTCTGGGCATTTTTCGATTTTCGGCCACTGAGGGCCTCAAATTCAGCCTACAACATTGGTTAACTAAGTGTGACAGAATTCTTGAAATATATAATTTATATAAATGTGGTCTGCGACTATCTATTCTTCCAGATCGGACGGCATGGAGATCATCTTCCTCCCTGAGCCGATGGTCCCGATATCACCGCTCTGGAGCTAATTTAGAGCCTGATTCCGGCGAGCTCCGGGCGTCCCTGGCAAAACTGTCAAGCCCTCACCTTCGCGGGACCTAGAGCTATCGAATGGCGGTGAGAGCACGGTCGGAGGTGGCCGGAGTAGGCCTGCGGCTATTTTCCATTTTCGAGCTTGGAACACAAAAACTAAAATGGCGATTTCACCATTCTTCATTGAATTTGAAAAGGGAAGAAAGGGGGAAGCTAGCACAGGTGGAGAGGGGAAGGAACTTGCCTGTGGGCGAGCTTGGCGGCGGGTGTTGCGGCGGAGGAAGGCTTGGTTCCCATTTCCGGCATCCATGGCTATTTGGTGCAGTAGAGCTCGAAATCTTCACTGGAAGGGGGGTGGGGGGGGGGGGGGGGGGGGGGGGGGGGGTGGGGGGGGAGGGGGGGGGGGGGGGGGGGGGCTCTGCTGCTTGAGGGCTCCTGAAGGTGATAATATGGAGAGATGGGGGAGTTGGGGAGTATATGGCTTTGTGCCATTAAGGTGGCTTTCGGCCAACCTTGCCGCCCATTACAGCCAAACAGAGTTCATCCCCCACTACCCCAGGCTGACTGAAATTTACTCCTCATCTCAGAGGAGGGCTTGGGGAAGGGTAGTGGTGTGCCAAGTGGCATGCATTCCCCATTTTCCTCCTTGGTGTCTCCTTGTCTTCTTCCTCCAACTAAAGCCTAAAAACTTATGCAATCATTACCCCTTAATTTTGAATTTCAGAAGGCTGGGGGCTGGTCATCATGTGGGCTGCCTTCTTGGGCAATGGGATGGGTTAAGCCCTCTTAATTTGGGTTTGAAGCTCACTTGACCCAAATAGACCAAAATGGGGACTTTTGGGTTTTGGCTTTGCTCAAGCTCTCATCACTTAATGTGACTGACCAACCTTATTGCCTTGGACCCTTTGGACCCATTCCAAGAGGAATTGAGTCATGGTGGAGGTCATATGGGGCTTGATTGCACTTATTTGCCTATAGGGGCAATTTGGGAATTTTTGGTGATTTTGCCCTAATTTCCAAAATTGACTTGTCTCATGGGTCCAATGTGGACCCATTAGACTCCCTAACTGATCTTGGGGTGTTAGGGATGATCAATTTGATTAAACTGAGTCAATTGCAGGATAATTGAAAGGGGATTAGTTCAATTTGGCCAATTTGGGGTTTTTGGTAAATAACCCAAATTTCCCAAAATTGGTCAATTCCAATTGGTCCATTTTGTCTAATTAGTCTATCCTAGTGTTTAGGAAGGGTTTGGTGTGGTAAATTTATCATTTAGGAACTTGATATCAAGACTTAAGCCTTGCGCTCAATTTGGTTATTTGCACACCAAAGTGATTTTCACTTATTCACCTTGGTTCTTAGGGCCATTTTAGTCTCTTAAAGGTATGTCATGACCTTGTCATGACAAAAAACATCTCAGGGGTCTAGTTGTTCTTGGGATGTTACACGTGCGGCGGCGAGGTGCGGCGGAGGCCGACCGCGACCCCTCGCGGGCGTGCGTAAGGTCGTGAGGGGCGGTAGCGACCGGCGGATGGCCGGCCGTTGGCGGTTGGCGCTGCGATTTTATCCATGAGTTAGCGGGGACATAAGTAATTCCCGCTATTCACAGCCTGTTTATGGGGATCCGGTCAATAGTTATATAATATTGTAAATAATTTAAAAATGTAGGAATATCAAATAAAGAAAAAGTAATATTTTTTTAAATAACATATGCCAGCATCGTGTGATTTAAAACATTTCAGAATCTCTTAACAAGGGTAAATGGCTATTTGCAGTCCATTTATAATAAATATTCGCGAAGTCGATATTGACAGCTCGATGGATATTGGCAGCCCGAATTTAAAAAAATAAGAGTCTAAGGAATCAGATATAATTAACAATAACAGTCCATAAGTCCATAGTAAATTTAACAAATAACATGATAATCTTTAAAAGATTTATATGTCCAACAAAATCTATAAAAAAAAGATAGGACAAAGAGTGTTGCTCCACTAAATGCATCTCCCCTGCAAATGTAAAGTCAACAAATTATTATAAATTCTATGCAATTTTATGACTGCTAGATATACAATAAAGTTCATAGTTTTTTTTCAATCACAATTTTCTATTCATCTACTAAATTGACCAAAACTCAAGTTGTTGTTAAAGATCAACTTTAACACAAATAAGAGCATACGCCACCCGGCAGTGGCAGAACTAGAATTTTAATTGGACTCGGGCACCAAGTAAGAAAATGGCAATTGCAGTCGAGGGATTCTTCTATGAAAAATAATTGTTCTCACAAAACCAATAAATTTCAAAGGATTTCACTCAGTGGCGGACGCAGGAAATTTTTTCAGTGTGGGCGGACTTAAAAATTGCAAAAAAAAGAATAAATCGAAAAATATGAAACAAGCACTATCATAACAGATGAATCGCGATTTTCTTTCATAATATGCGACCGCAATAGCGTCAATTGAAGTTGGTGAGCAAAACAATGAACATAATATGCGGACTGATTTTCTATCATAATCAATGTTTTTAAACCATTGAATTCACCTTGCATATTACTAGCTCTATCATACCCTTGTCCTCGTAAACTTGTTATACTCAGCCCATATTTAGAAAAAACATGCTCAATCGCTATCTTAAGTGATGAAGCACTTGTATTTTCAACATGAAGAATTCCCAAAAAGCGCTCAATTATCCTTCCTTTCTGATCAACAAAGCGTAAAGCAATTGTCATTTGTTCTTTAACAGATGAATCACGAGCTTCATCAACTAAAATAAAGAACTACTCGGCTTTGACAATGTCTTTAATGATGATATTGGTAGTCTCTATTGTTGCAGCTTGAACAATATCTTTTTGGATACTTGGTGCTACTAATTTAAGATTTTCGGGAGCATTTATCAATACAACTTTATTGATGTTGTCATTATGGTTCGCAAGAAATTTAAGGAGTTCGAGAAAATTTTCTCTATTGCCTGATTCATCAGTTTCATCATGACCGCGAAACGCTAATCCTTGCTTTAAAAGAAATCTAATACAGTCTACTGAAGCTTCCAAGCGGGTGTGATAATCAGTTCGAGCTTGGTCAGATTGACTGCACAAAGCAACTTCAACGTGTTTTTTTGGTTCATCAAGTCAAGGCAAGACTTCAAACACTTGTTATGGATGTTGCTGTGGTTTCCAACATGAACATTTAATCTGTCTTTATGCTTCCAATTTGTGAACCCCCCACTGACAAAAGAATCTTCGTCGCCTTGGTCACCATGCTCGGGCTTGAATAAATAACAACATAAGCAAAATGTAGAGTCTTTCACTATGTTATACTCCAACCAATAACTGTATTCCTCAAACCATGAACGAATAAATCTACGCGGATCTTTTCCAATAAGTCTTGTTGGGAAATTATGATTTTTAGGTTGAAAAACTTTTTTCTGTAAATACCATCTTCGAACTTTCTCCCTCTCATTAGGATCATATTCATAAATACTCTTTCGTAACCCAGGCTCCGCAGGAAGACCATCTACATTTTGTTCTAATTGTGGACGATCATCTACTTTCTCTCTCTCATTAGGTCTACTAGAAGAACTAGATGATCTTTCACTTGTTTTTCTTTTAAAAAACTTTTCCATAGTAACCTAACATAAATTATGAAAAAAAGATTCAGAAATCATCGCCTAAATGCACATATCAAGCATCACCGATCCGGGCCTATCGCCACGGGTAGGCTTTACACAGCATGCCTAAGTCCATCTCGAGCAGACCTCTAATGCAATTTAATGTCGGGGACGGACACAATCAACCCGATGAAAGAGATCGTTACCCTTGAAGAGTGCCTCAAAGTAATTGAATCGACCGTAACAGCTCCCACTTTGTTGATCCGACCTCTCCTCGATACTCAACCAAGGTCTAGCTTAGTAGCTTTGCTGCAATGAAAACATAAATGAAACCAAAATTACTTTATAAGGAAGTTTCAACAATCTTAATGCCAAGACAATTTTCTGGAGCAAAAAAAACTCTTGAAGAAGAAAAACTAATAGCAATTACCAAGGTCTAGCTTTGTTAAGGTCTAGCTGACTAGCTTTGCTGCAGTTAATAACAATTTCATGGAGCTAGGCCGGAGGCTGGAGCTAATAACTGACAAAATTACCAAGGTCTAGCTTTGCTACAACGGTGCAGCTAAGTGCTAACAACAATTTCCGAATCAAGCTGCTAACAACAATTTCCTGAAGTGCTAACAACAATTTCTTGAAGCAAAAAAAGGCAATGTCCGAATAAGAAAAACTCTTGAATAACTCATGGCAGAATCTCTTGAAGAACGGACCAAAACCTCTTGAAGACAGACCATAATAAGAAAAACTAGAGCAATATAAGAAAACAGGAAGACGGAGCATAATAGCCAATAGGATAATCTGGAGCTAAACCACTTGAAGAACTCATGGCAGATATCAAATCGACTGAAGAACTAGAGCAATGTCCGAATCAAGCTGTAGCAATGTCTGAATCAAGCCGAGTGGAAGACATGAGAGAAAGAGGGAGAGGTTCTTCATTCATACCTGAAAACAACTCGTTTCGACCTTCTACTTTCTGACGGGAACAAGGGAGACTCCAGTCTCCACTCTCCAGTGCTGACGATAGGAGATGAGCAGAAAGAGATCCTACGTTCGATGATAAGGGAACTAGGGCGGCGCCGTCGCCAGGTCGCCTCCTGTTTTCAGCGAATGGGGCTTGCTTTGAGTCTTTGAAGACATACGGGACTCACCCAACTCGGTCAATCAGCAGGAATTAGGGTAGAATAATAAGCTAATAACAGTTTTTATCCCTAATAATAATACTATTAAATTTTTTTTCCCTAAACTGAGTGTGGGCGGCCGCCCACACTCAACCTAAGGTGCGCCGCCCCTGATTTCACTCTAAAAAACGGAGAAAATGACATAAATTCCATGAGCTCTCTCTGATTTTTATACAATATAATTGATGAAAATTATTGCGGGTCACTCAGCGCTCTTCCAGACCGGGCGAATTGAACCGTCTTAGCCCAAGAGTGGGTCGAGTTCGCAAACAGTCACAGAGAGAACAGACAGGTGGCAAGAGAACGTTTTCAGCGTGGAAAACCCAGAAAGGGTGAAAAACCACGTGGCCGGATCGGCGCCGGCCAAATTTCACTAAGTGTTAGAGTGTTATAAGTAAAGTTGTGAGAACTGAGAGCGACATGTCCCTTCTCATTACAATTGTAGTTGAAGGAAAGTCTCTGAGGGTGACAGGCCACCTCTCAGAAAAAACTAAGTATTTTGCTGTCGTAGGAGGTCTTCAAGGTCCGAAGCAGATCTCCAAGTGACGAAGGAGATCTTCGAACTCTGAAGGAGGTCTTCGAACCGCGAAGGATATCTATGAAGGAATTCTTCAAGGAGCTCTCTCGGATGCAAAGTGTCAGATCCCCTCCAATGAGGGTTCAGGGTTCCTTTTATAGACTTGGTCGGGGACGACCCAGTAATTTCGCCGTTGTAACCGCCGTAACCACCTGACGGGCCGATCTTGACCGTCGATCGAGTGCACACAGATCGCCACTTTCCGAATATGATGATTTTGCCCCCCGGTCAGTTCGGTCAGTTCGGGCAGCTTCCTTGGTATTTTCCTGATTGCAATGTGCAAATCCTGCAGTCTTAAGAGGGAAAGTGGAGTTAGCAACTGTACGCACTATGAACTTTGCAACATTCAAGTGCGCGCGGATCAAAGGCACACTATGGACTTAGCGGCGCTAAGCATGTAAGACCCCCTCCTCCCGGAACACAAAACACGGCCAAGGGAAGTCTTATGCCCAGAACAGTCGCCTTGCGGCAGCGTCAGCACACGGGCTAACTTGTACCACAAGACGCCTATTCTGCCGGCTATTACCAATATCATTTGTCAACCCATCAATAAATTTAATATTTTCAAGAGTCCATAATTCACAAAGTATAAATGTCCAGAAAATATATAAATGACATGAATCAAAAAGAGCTCCCAAATATACAAGAACAAGGTATAACGGAAGTCTACAACAAGAACTACAATTCCTCACAACCGTATCAGAAGGTGTTGTTGCAAAAGCTGCAACATGTCTCCAAGTCCTATCACTCTGATCTATCCGGTACTGCTCCAGTTGGGTGTGCTCCTAAAAATAGTGGTGTAACAACCGTTAGTCATAAAGACTAAGTGGCTTCCCATCCTCTCACCCCTGTGACTCTTAGGCACCGTGTGGAAGGAAAGAAAGAGAAGCTGCAATATAACAGTAAGTACAATATGCAGGTGACAAGGAGGTATTACTAACCTAGCAGTATATATCAATAGCTAACAACATGTATATAAAAGCATTTACATCTAGCAATTATATCAATAGCTAACAACATGTATATATATACATCAAGCACCTTTCTAGCAAATCTATCATAATAAATCAAGGGGCTACTATGAAACTAAGCAGTATATAAACGAGCGTCAAAGTGAGTATACACACGCAATTATAAAAGAGTCTAAGCAGCTAGAAAAGTAACCTTAACTTATGTGTATACACACACAAACACATAAGCTAAGGGATCTGGCAAGAAGTAAACTCATCGTATAAAAGAGCCCATACTAATTTATACGATGAGGTCTCTGTTTTATGCAAGTATGTTATGCCATGATGTGCAATGCAATGATGCAACTCACGCACACTGTTGGAAAAATGATTTATCTTAACCCTAACCCCTAGAAATGAATAGAATATGTATTCTCAGAGTGAAAAATTAGTTTAAATAAATATGCGTCGAATAGTAATCGACGCAACGTCGAAGTGTAGTCGATGTATCTCTCATACTGAGTCGAAGTATTTCTAAACAGAATTCGATGTAACCAAAGTCGACGTAACTCTGATTTCTAGTCGACGCACCCAGTGAAGTCGACGCACCTCTGTCGACACTCTTTCCATATTCTCTTCTCGACGTCTAGCAGGCTGAAATCGACGCTTACGTCGAATAGTAATCGACGCACGTCGATTTCTGTGACAGACTCAAAAACACGCCAGATCTCTTTCCTTCTTTCTGTAGATCTGAATTTTATGGAATTATATTATTCTTTTCTAGCCGTTCTGAATCAATCTTTCCTTCTAAATGATTCTTGGCTAATTTGATTGAGATTATTAAGGACATTATTTGAAAATAGAATGATCTTTTTTCTTCTACAGATATAATGATTATGGAAACTTTCCACTCTTACTATTTCTCTGACTGGCAATTGATTATACTCCTATAGCAATATTTTGAATAAACAGAGCTATAAATACACAAGGAGGTCGGCAAAAAAAAAACAAGAAGTGATCCACTCCATCCATTTAAAAAAAGAGGAAAAGCTCCCAAGTGAAAAGTGAGAAAGCTGAGAAAAGTGAAAGAGTGTTGCAGTAAAGAAAAAGCCTTCTTCTTCTCCTCCTTCTAAAGCCATACTGCTGCCATTTCTGAAAGCTCTCACTGAAAGAGAAAAAGGCCTACAATCTCCTTCTCACTATAGAAGAGAGATTTCAAATTCACTATACTTGTGCTTCTAATCTTCTTGCTAGGAAGAAGATTCTTTCTTGCTTTAATTATTTTTCTTCTACTTCTTCTTCTTATTCTTATTTCATTTTCAAATTGTGTAAAAGAGTTTTTAGAATATCTCTTCAAAAAATTCAGTTGTAGTGGTTCTAAGAGTCTCCTTATCAAAAGACTCAGGCTGGTTCTAAGAGTCTCCTTATCAAAAGACTCAGTGCAAGATAGTGAATTCCTACCAAGGGGGTAGAAGAGTGGACTACCCAAAGTTTAGGGAACCACTATATTTCTTTGTGTTGTGCTGTGATTTTCTTTTTGCTATTTCTTTTGCTTAATTCTTGTTGGTGTGTGGGAAGCTTAAATCTGTGAATATTACACATATATATTTATTAACTTTGCACAAAATATTTTTAAATCTCTATTCACCCCCCCCCCCCCCCCCCCCCCCCCCCCCCTTAGAGAATTCTAGTGAGGCTAACTATGCACTTTCAATTGGTATCAGAGCTAGGTTGATCAAAAAAGGATAACTCCTTGATCAAAAAGATTCTACCTCATATATATATATATATATTTCTAAAAAAATTTATGGCACAAATCAAAGATTATGCTTCCACCAGACCACCAATTTGCAACCTTGAAAAGTTTGCACTTTGGAAAACAAGAATTAAGATCTATATGAATTCTATTGATGAAGATTTGTTTAATGTTATTTTGACAGGTCTTCCTAAGCCCTATAGAAAGGACTCAAGTGGTAAAATGACTCAAACACTTGTCCCAAGGGCTGAATGGACAGATGAAGAAAAGAAAGCCCAAGCATGTGATGCCAAGGCTATGAATATATTAGTCTCAACCCTCTCAGATGAAATATTCCAAAAGATTGCTGAATGTGGGTCAGCTAAGGAAATATGGGAAGCTCTCACTAAAATGGTAGAAGGGAGTGTTGATGAGAGAAAGGATAAAAAGGCATTACTCATCTCTCAATATGAAAACTTCCAGAAGAAAGATAGTGAAAGTGTTGCTGACATGTATGCCAGATTCAGCCTCATAATAAATGAGTTGAGAACACTTGAGAAGGACATATCTCTCACTGAGATAAATGACAAATTGCTAACTTGCTTCCCCAGCTCTTGGGACTCAAGAATCTGGCCAATTAGAGACTACAGAAGCCAAAAAGAAATCTCAACAGATGTCCTGTTGGGAAAATTAAGATCTTATGAACAGTTGTTGAAAACAAGATCTGAGAAAGAAGAAAAAGAAAAGACTCCTTCACTCTCAAAGGAAAAGAGTATTGCCTTAAAGGCTACTGCAGGTGAATCCTCTACAAGTGATGAGGAGCTGATCAGTCTACTGGCCAGAAAATTCAAGAAGTGGATCAAAACAGAAGGATCTAGAAGGAGAAACTCAAAAACCAGGTATGACAAAACTCCTACTAAAGAAATTATATGTTACTCTTGCAGGAATCCTGGACACATTGCACCTGAATGTCCTAAAGAGATCAGTAATAAGAAAGATCTGAAAATAACAAATCTAACGAAGAAGAAGAAAGAGAAATGATTCATTGCTGAATCATGGAGTGATTCAGAATCTGAAGGAAGCACCTCATCTGAAAATGATCAAGAAGAGGCTAAGCAAGAGGAAACTTGTTTGATGGCTACTGAGAAGCATGATGATAAATCTCTGGTAAATATATCTGATGATATAGATTTTTCTTCTACTGATTTCAAAAATAATTTCAAAGAATTTTGTTTTGATCAAGTCAAATCTGAGAAAGAAATAAAAAGGCTAAGAAATGAGTTGAACAATCTCAAACAAATGGATACACAATATAAAAACTATGAGCTCAGTCAAGAACTCTCTAGATCAGAGGAGCAACTAGATAAAATCAATACTGAAAATCAAACACTAAGAAATGAGCTAGCAAAGGCAAAAGCCTTTGAAGATTCTCTAAATGGCAGAAGTCAAAAGCTGAAGAATATCTCTGAAAATCTCACTGATAGATTTAGACAACTGGAGTTCAATACTGATTTAGAACTCATACCTCAATCATCCAACAAATCTGTTTGGAGACATCCTATCCACTTCACTAGGAAGAATAATCTGATAGGAGAAAATTCACAAGAAAATCCAAAAACAACTACTGTTTTTAATAAAAATAATTTCACTATATATGAAGGAATCCTAAGTAAATATCCTCAGAAAAGAAATAAATTTACGTCGAGTTATTATCGACGTGCATCGAGTTCTACTCGACGCAACTTAAATGATGCATCGATTTCTAATCAACGCATACACCAAAGTGCGTCAACTTCCACTCGACGCAACTATAAACATACGTCGAATCCCCATCGACGCAACCAATCTGACAGAAATGTCTCTTTTTCCAAAAAGTCTTCTCAATCCATTTCCTTTTATTATGAATACTATTTCTGCAATATTACCAAAGACTGCTGGTATGATAAGCCAACACTTCTAAAGAAGAAAGGGTACTCTGAAAGACCCACTTATTCTTTCATTGAACCTTTCACTGTTGGAAGAAAGGGACCCCAGCTTAGCAGGGTCCAAACTAATGTTTAAATCTTATGTGCAGGTGTATCACATCTTTAGGCTGATGTGGTACTTGGACAGTGGATGCTCCATGCACATGACAGGGTACAAAAATCTATTAACCAACTTTGAGGATAGACTTGGCCCACCCGTGACTTTTGGAGACTCTAGCTGTGGGCAAACCAGGGGCTTTGGAAATTTCAAAGAAGGGAGAGTAACTTTTAAGAATGTGGCAGTAGTCAAAGGACTAAAACACAATCTGATAAGTATAAGTCAGATATGTGACAGTGGTAAGTATGAGGTAAAATTTACCAAACTAGTTTGCCATGTTATTGATGTCATGACTGGTGCCATTGTACTCAATGGAATAAGAAAAGGGAAAGTATATATATTAGACTTTAGCTCCACACACACAGAGATTTGTTTATTCAACAACATTATTGATAAAAGTGAATTATGGCATAAGAGGCTGGGCCATTTAAACTATAAAACCATTAGTGAATTAGCAAAGAATAACCTAGTCAGAGGCCTACCAAAAGGTAGGTACTCTAAGGACTCTCCATGTAGACCTTGCCAACTAGGAAAACAGACCAAATCATCCTTTAAACCAATTGGTAAAGATGACTCCCCTAGGATTCTCTACCTACATCATCTCACACACCTCATATATCAACAACCACTTCCCCACCTTTATCCCCTCCACCATTATCTCCTTCACCAACACAACCTGAACCATCTCCATCCACTGAAACTCTCATCAATCAGTGTATCCAGATAGCAGCCCAAAAATTTCAAGAAATGCTGGATGGACACTGCCTTCAAATTCACTCCTCTATCAGGCACATGCAAACCCAGTTGGATGGGGTAAATGCCTCTGTGCAAGTACTAAAAACCTTTGTGTCTTCATCTAAGGTTACTAAATCATTCTTAACCTCCTTGGCTAAGAAGGTCAAGAAGGGGGAGAAGTTAGATGAAGAACAGCTCTCCAGCCACAAATCTCACTCACACAAAACCTCTCCAACATCAAAATCTGATAGCCTTGCTCTGCCTAAGACCATTGGGAATGAAATAGTACCTGAGCTACACACTACAGAACAACTAACAGATGCACTTTCTATAGCAAGAGAGGCTGAACGACAAGTAGCTCTCTTACAAGGGGAGGCAAGTAGAGTAGAGAAAGAAGCTGAAAAAGAAGCAGAAGAAGCAGAAAAAGAAAGAATAAAGGAAGTTCTATCTCAGGGGGAGCAGACTGCTTTGACTCAGGGGGAGCTGAATGAACAGGAACAACTCACCTCTATAAAAAGACCTGATCTCCCTTTAGTATTCTCTAGGAAGAGAAAAACTCCTCCTACTCCTCCTGAATGATATGTTGAACAATTTCGACTCAGGGGGAGCTGAATGATATGTTGAACAATTTTGAGCAGAGCTCTATTTTTAAAACTTAAGTACTGCTTGATCTGTACAAAAAGTCTGTTATATGATTTCTTTCTCCATTATCTTCTGATTACCTAATATATATCTTTTCTATAAATATGCTTTGATGTGTTGATTACAAGCTTATAAAATTTCTCTCTGAATAGGGTTAAGACAAATAATGGGAGATTGTTGGAAAAATGATTTATCTTAACCCCTAGAAATGAATAGAATATGTATTCTCAGAGTGAAAATTAGTTTAAATAAATATGCGTCGAATAGTAATCGACGCAACGTCGAAGTGTAGTCGGCGTATCTCTCATACTGAGTCGAAGTATTTCTAAACAGAATTCGATAAAACCAAAGTCGACGTAACTCTGATTTCTAGTCGACGCACCCAGTGAAGTTGACGCACCTCTGTCGACGCTCTTTCCATATTCTCTTCTCGACGTCTAGCCAGGCTGAAATCGACGCTTATGTCGAATAGTAATCGACGCACGTCGATTTCTGTGACAGATTCAAAAACACGCCAGATCTCTTTCCTTCTTTCTGTAGATCTGAATTTTATGGAATTATATTATTCTTTTCTAGCCGTTCTGAATCAATCTTTCCTTCTAAATGATTCTTGGTTAATTTGATTGAGATTATTATGGACATTATTTGAAAATAGAATGATCTTTTTTCCTTCTATAGATATAATGATTATGGAAACTTTCCACTCTTACTATTTCTCTGACTGCCAATTGATTATTCTCCTATAGCAATATTTTAAATAAACAGAGCTATAAATACACAAGGAGGTCTGCAAAGAAAAACAAGAAGTGATCCACTCCATCCATTTAAAAAAAGAGGAAAAGCTCCCAAGTAAAAAGTGAGAAAGCTGAGAAAAGTGAAAGAGTGCTGCAGCAAAGAAAAAGCCTTCTTCTTCTCCTCCTTCTAAAGCCATACTGCTGCCATTTTTTGAAAGCTCTCACTGAAAGAGAAAAAGGTCCACAATCTCCTTCTCACTATAGAAGAGAGATTTCAAATTCACTATACTTGTGCTTCTAATCTTCTTGCTAGGAAGAAGATTCTTTCTTGCTTTAATTATTTTTCTTCTACTTCTTCTTCTTATTCTTATTTCATTTTCAAATTGTGTAAAAGAGTTTTTAGAATCTCTCTTCAAAAAATTCAGTTGTAGTGGTTCTAAGAGTCTCCTTATCAAAAGACTCAGGCTGGTTCTAAGAGTCTCCTTATCAAAAGACTCAGTACAAGATAGTGAATTCCTACCAAGGGGGTAGAAGAGTGGACTACCCAAAGCTTGGGGAACCACTATATTTCTTTGTGTTGTGCTGTGATTTTTCTTTTTGCTATTTCTTTTGCTTAATTCTTGTTGGTGTGTAGGAAGCTTAAATCTGTGAATATTACACATATATATATTTATTAACATTGCACAAAATATTTTTAAATCTCTATTCACCCTCCCCCCTCTAGAGAATTCTAGTGAGGCTAACTGTGCACTTTCACACACGACTCTGTACGTATAGACCTTTTGTAGTTCCCTCTGTTTGAGTGTGTCAATTCAGGTACCCAGTTGAGGCAAACAGGGCAGTGGATCGGGCTTGTCCACTTCTAGGCTTATGTCACGCATATCCCAGCCTAGACTTTACGTACGGCCCTAAGAACACACAGGGTATCCGCGTACTATCTGGTAAGCACTGTTGAAACCGACAACTCGGTCTCTGTGGAGTTCGGGGCCCTCAGCGAGGCTGGGGGGCGACCAACCCTTACTCCCCCCAAGGGAGAGCTCTAGGTTGAAGGTGTGGGAACTAAAACTGGACCAAGGGCTTAGTGGGGAGGTCCCGCCACGTACCCGGAAGTCCCCTTGGAACTTCCCCTCCCAAGCCACTACTAAGCTTGGGCACCACTGGAGCCTCTCCTCACCCCCTAGAGAGACTTGGGGAGGGAGAGGGAGAAGGAGAGAGCTAGCCTAGGATGAGAGATCTCTCCAAATGGTGCCCCCTTGGTCCTATTTATAGGATTTTCGGATCAGGGCTGCAAATAACCTAAACTGGACTGCAGAATACCCAAAATACCCTCGGATTTGGACTGCGAATAGCCAAAATCGGACTGCAAATAGCCAAATCCCGCTGTTCTGGGATGCTAAACGCAGACCGACACCTTCCCCCGAGACTGGGCGAGAGAGGTACCTCGCGGAGCTCGACGAGCCCCCTAACTGGGGTGGGGCGAGACCCGGGGATCCCCCCTGCTGGTCTCACCCCCCTGCTGGGGCTGGGCGAGACCCTGCCAGGGGCGGTCCCCCTGGCCGGTCTCGCCCCTTAGCTGGGGCTGGGCGAGACCCTGCCAGGGGCGGTCCCCCTGGCCGGTCTCGCCCCTTAGCTGGGGCTGGGCGAGACCCTGCCAGGGGCGGTCCCCCTGGCCGGTCTCGCCCCTTAGCTGGGGCTGGGCAAGACCCTGCCAGGGGCGGTCCCCATGGCCGGTCTCGCCCCTTTGCTGGGGCTGGGCGAGACCCTTCCAGGGGCGGTCCCCCTGGCCGGTCTCGCCCCTTAGCTGGGGCTGGGTGAGACCCTGCCAGGGGCGGTCCCCTTGGCCGGTCTCGCCCCTTACTGGGGTTCTCGCCCCCTTCCTTGGATCCTGCTGAGGAACGATGTTCCGAAATGCCTCTTGGCCCGAATACCTACTCGGCGAATACAGGGTTGTACACAATCCCCGCTCTTTTCGAGCGAGATACACGCTCGGAAAGAAATGTCCAACCCTGTATATTCGACGAGTGTCGCTGGAAATCCGACTAACAGAGCTACCTTGGGGAAAAACACTTAGCATTCCCGAGAGATCCTCCAACCTCGTCGGCTAATGAAGCCACCTCGGGGAAAAACACAACCTCTCCGAGAGACCTTCTTACCTTGTCAGCCAACGAGGGGAGCAAATTACCTAACCTCCCTGGGAGGTCAACCTGGCCTGCCGTCTAGTGAGAGCCCGGTCAGCGGAACCATCCAAGGGGAACAACACTTCAAAAAACATCGTGCCATCGAGCGGTTCCCGACCCTGCCAGCTAGGTGGGAGCCTGATCAGCGGGCCAGCATCGAGGCTAAGTACTTTTGAAACATCCTGCCATCGAGCGGTTCCCGGCCCTGCCAGCTAGGTGGGAGCCTGGTCAGCGGGCCAGCATCGAGGCTAAGTACTTTTGAAACATTCTGCCATCGAGCGGTTCCCGGCCCTGCCAGCTAGGTGGGAGCCTGGTCAGCGGGCCAGCATCGAGGCTAAGTACTTTTGAAACATCCTGCCATCGAGCGGTTCCCGGCCCTGCCAGCTAGGTGGGAGCCTGGTCAGCGGGCCAGCATCGAGGCTAAGTACTTTTGAAACATCCTGCCATCGAGCGGTTCCCGGCCCTGCCAGCTAGGTGGGAGCCTGGTCAGCGGGCCAGCATCGAGGCTAAGTACTTTTGAAACATCCTGCCATCGAGCGGTTCCCGGCCCTGCCAGCTAGGTGGGAGCCTGGTCAGCGGGCCAGCATCGAGGCTAAGTACTTTTGAAACATCCTGCCATCGAGCGGTTCCCGGCCCTGCCAGCTAGGTGGGAGCCTGGTCAGCGGGCCAGCATCGAGGCTAAGTACTTTTGAAACATCCTGCCATCGAGCGGTTCCCGGCCCTGCCAGCTAGGTGGGAGCCTGGTCAGCGGGCCAGCATCGAGGCTAAGTACTTTTGAAACATCCTGCCATCGAGCGGTTCCCAGCCCTGCCAGCTAGGTGGGAGCCTGGTCAGCGGGCCAGCATCGAGGCTAAGTACTTTTGAAACATCCTGCCATCGAGCGGTTCCCGGCCCTGCCAGCTAGGTGGGAGCCTGGTCAGCGGGCCAGCATCGAGGCTAAGTACTTTTGAAACATCCTGCCATCGAGCGGTTCCCGGCCCTGCCAGCTAGGTGGGAGCCTGGTCAGCGGGCCAGCATCGAGGCTAAGTACTTTTGAAACATCCTGCCATTGAGCGATTCCCGGCCCTGCCAGCTAGGTGGGAGCCTGGTCAGCGGGCCAGCATCGAGGCTAAGTATTTTTGAAACATTTTCATTATATTAATCCTCCTAATACATGTGAGAAAACTAAGCACAGGAACAAAACATCATCTTACATGGACTTAGGGATAGAAAGAAAAAACTAAGCATGGAAACCATCTTGGTCTCCTACTCCCAAGTTCGATCTTCCTCGACCTCCTCTGGTTGTTGATGTTGCTGCCTTGGACACCTCGCCTCCCTTAACTCCAAGAACTCAGGGCAGGTGGATGTCGTGTGACCCTCCTCCTCGTGGAAGTCACAGTAGGGTAACTTAGCTGCATCCCTTCTTTTTCCTCTTCTTTCTGCTTTCCTGGCTCTCCTCCTTCTTCCCCAACCGATTGTCATGGTTTGCTGGGGTGGTGGAGAGGGCGCCTTCGACTCCTGCCTCCACCCTGGGAGGTCAGTCTCTTCCTCTTGGAAGTTGTCCTCCTCCTGGTCGAACTTCCTCTTGGGGGCCTTTACTCTCCCCCCCTGCTGCCTTGCCTCTGGCTCACTCAACTTGGCCAGCCTTCTTGTGAACTCCGGGTTGGCCTCCTCACTTTCAACTTCCTCGGCCGCCCTTTCCATCAACTCCACAAAGGACTCCGGAGCTCTTCTCTTGAGGTCCATTTTGAAGAAGCCCTCCCGCAGCCCCACCATGAAGGCGAGCTTGAGGGTGTACCCTGGCACTTCTTGGACGAGGAGAACCTCTTCCCTGAACCGTTCCAGATATTGAGCCAGCGACTCCTCTGGCTCTTGCTTGACCTTGAAAAGTGCTTCGGCGTCTTTCTTCCTCTTCCTTGACGTCGCGAAGCGTAGCAAGAAACCTCGACGCAAGTCTTCGAAGGCATAGATGGATCCCGCAGGGAGCTGGTGGAACCACTCTCTAGCCTTTTCCTTCAGAGTTGTCGCGAAGAGTCGACATTTGAAAGCGGCCGACATGGGCATGATGGAGACCATGTCTTCAAACCACTGCAGGTGTAAGACGGGGTCATCCTTGCCGAAGTAGTGAGACATCTTCGCCCCCTTGAACCCCTCCGGAACCGGGGCTGAGAGGATCTGCTCACAAAAAGGACTTCCCATGCTCGCCCCCTTTTGGGGCTGGGCGAGTGGGGGCCTGGCGCCTCCCCACTCGCCCCCTTGGGGCTGGGCGAGTGGGGGCCTGGCGCCTCCCCACTCGCCACCTCCTGGCACCTCTCTGGTTGGTTGGTCGAGAGGGATCTCACCCTCCTGTCGGGGCGAGACCTCCGAACCACTTCCTCTCCTGCCTTCGCCTATCGAGGCGAAAGTCACCTGCAAGGTCTGCAGGACCTCTTGCCTGAAATTTTCGAACATCTCCAACATCACCCCAGCCACCGGGGGCTGCGAGTGACCTGGGTCGGAACTTCCTCCACCTCCATCCATGGAGCTCATCTTGAGGGTTTCTTGAATCGATCACACTCCACGCTCACCGCACCAAAATGTTGAAACCGACAACTCGGTCTCTGTGGAGTTCGGGGCCCTCAGCGAGGCTGGGGGGCGACCAACCCTTACTCCCTCCAAGGGAGAGCTCTAGGTTGAAGGTGTGGGAACTAAAACTGGACCAAGGGCTTAGTGGGGAGGTCCCGCCACGTACCTGGAAGTCCCCTTGGAACTTCCCCTCCCAAGCCACTACTAAGCTTGGGCACCACTGGAGCCTCTCCTCACCCCCTAGAGAGACTTGGGGAGGGAGAGGGAGAAGGAGAGAGCTAGCCTAGGATGAGAGATCTCTCCAAATGGTGCCCCCTTGGTCCTATTTATAGGATTTTCGGATCTGGGCTGCAAATAACCTAAACTGGACTGCAGAATACCCAAAATACCCTCGGATTTGGACTGCGAATAGCCAAAACTGGACTGCAAATAGCCAAATCCCGCTGTTCTGGGATGCTAAACGCAGACCGACACCTTCCCCCGAGACTGGGCGAGAGAGGTACCTCGCGGAGCTCGGCGAGCCCCCTAACTGGGGTGGGGCGAGACCCGGGGATCCCCCCCCTGCTGGTCTCACCCCCCTGCTGGGGCTGGGCGAGACCCTGCCAGGGGCGGTCCCCCTGGCCGGTCTCGCCCCTTAGCTGGGGCTGGGCGAGACCCTGCCAGGGGCGGTCCCCCTGGCCGGTCTCGCCCCTTAGCTGGGGCTGGGCGAGACCCTGCCAGGGGCGGTCCCCCTGGCCGGTCTCGCCCCTTAGCTGGGGCTGGGCGAGACCCTGCCAGGGGCGGTCCCCCTGGCCGGTCTCGCCCCTTAGCTGGGGCTGGGCGAGACCCTGCCAGGGGCGGTCCCCCTGGCCGGTCTCGCCCCTTAGCTGGGGCTGGGCGAGACCCTGCCAGGGGCGGTCCCCTTGGCCGGTCTCGCCCCTTACTGGGGTTCTCGCCCCCTTCCTTGGATCCTGCTGAGGAACGATGTTCCGAAATGCCTCTTGGCCCGAATACCTACTCGGCGAATACAGGGTTGTACAAGCACCACCTCTATCCCGCTTTTCGAATCTCCGCTCAGGTACACCCTGTTGAGGCAAACAGAGGCAGTGGATCAGGTCCTCCACTCCTAGGCTAGTATGACACCTCCCGGCCTAGACCTTTTGTACGCCCCTGAAGAGCACACCAGGGTATCCGCGTACTACTTGATACAACGATGCCTCTAATTAAAAATGCCTAGCCTACTACTCGCAGGACCTAACCCAAAGCAACATATAACGAGTCTAACGCTCGCAGGACTAACCCAGTCCTTCCTTATATCCCGAGTCTACCGCTCGCAGGACCAACCTAGTCCTTCTTTATATCCCGAGCCTACCGCTCGCAGGACCAACCCATGCTCTTAAACAAGCAAGGGCTCCAAACCGGGTTCCTTCCCACATTAACTTAGGATGTTGACCCATCCTAATCACTATACCAAGCCCTCAATGCTACCCGTAGGGAGTTAGCATACTCTAAGCAGTGAGATACACAAGTCCTGAGATTTCACTCCAAACGATACTAACCTATGGACTACTTGTGCACAATATCATATCCTCAAAACTAAAGATCAATGACTAAGCTCGACTTTTAGTCAAGTGTTATTTCTCACCCAACCCTGTTAGGTTCAACATATATATTTTAAATGCTAAATCATGCTAAGCCATCAGTCGTTCATCACCTTTGAACACTTGGGTAAAAGGAGTGGTGTTACAACATAGTTATACATCTAACGATACATCACGAACAGTATGATCCTCAGGTGCAAACCCCGACATCGTTTAAATATAATCCTCTACATTAGTGGCAACTCGCATGTCTTATAAGTCAGCATTGGTTGACTGGTGTGAGTGTATAAAAAAACTGATCATAAACACTGATATTTATAAGTCCCATGTCATTGAAGAATCAACCATGAAGTGGACGGTTAAGTATTCTATTTCTACGAGTACAGTCAAGCTGTGCCTTACCTTCATGAGAACATGTACAAACGACCTCCAATTAGCAAGTTTTAGGTTTATTACATAATTTTCCCCAATATTTAGATCAATCACCTCCAATATTGTAATAGAATCATAATAATAACATTTACATACAATGTAAATCGGAGCACTATTCAAATCACTACTTGCCTAAAGTTTCATGCACATACTTATTGTCCTAGAGCGTCATCAAACAAGTGATTAATCGAGTGGCTATATCAAACCCAAGACTTCTAAAATTTCTACTATATGTCATGGTTAGCATCTTGAGTGTTTACACCAAATTTCAGTTCATTCGGAATAATCATGATAACTTTTTACGGCACAATAATTTTATATCATAATATTGATAAATCACAGCAAGCATATATCCAAAAATTATGAAATTTAAGAGGGGTGCCAATATTGTCATCAAACATTTAACTACCAATTTCAAACAGCTTCCGATAAACAAAACAAGGTAAATCACCAAAATACTATGAATCTGTACGCCTACCTCGCCGCGCACTAAACAGATTATTTACCAATAACTAATAAAAACTACACGGATCTAAGTGTTGATCGAACAACGTCCGATCATCTTCTTCCTCCAGCTTGGGGCTGTGACTTGCCAGACCTGGAGTCTAATAAAACTCCCACATCAGCCACCTTATTTCCCATCCGACCAACCAACACCTCCGCCCCTTTCTCGTATATGAGGTGCATCGACGGGCGGCGAATCGGTGACCGGAGGTGACCAGAATAAATTATTAGAACACAGATTTCAGCCATCCCTCCATGACTTGCTCTCAAATCAACTCAATTGAGTTAGACATCTCACCTAATTTGGTCTAAGAAACTAGCACCAAGGGAGAGGGGAGGAAGCTCACCAAGTGTCCATGCATGCGACCCAATAGCTGCATATGCGACATTTGTCCGTTGCTCCCGGCCGTGGTCTCTTTCACTTGTCCTTGGATCAACTGCCTGAAGTATTGAAACTCCTTTAGAAAATGAATGACTCAACATCTCATCCAAATCTTGGAAGCTCCAATGATCAGTCCAATTATCTCCTTCAAATTTTTCATCTCCAATGCTATCATCTGAGTTGCTTCAAGAACAAATCAAGGCCTTAAGAAAGATCTTGAAGTGGGCTGCTTAGAGAAGAGGTCGAACTGGTTTTGCGGTAGGAAGAGAAATAGAGAGAGTGGATCTAGAAGGTAGAGAGATAGAGAGATCTGCTCTTGGCAGAAAATGAGAGAGAGAAAGAGAGAGCGGAGAGATGGAGGAGCTTCGCCGGAGTAAAGGCTTGTCGGAGGAGAGCTTGCCGCGAAAGTGGAGAGATCTCGTCGGAGATAGGTTCTGTCCGAGGAGATCTCCGAAGTTGGGGCTGATGTAGAGGGCCGCTCGGTTTGGAATGGCCATGGAGAGGGGAGGGGTGGATCTTGGGTCGGCCATGGTGGATTTCGGCCATTGAATGGAGGTTAGAGAGAGAGCTAGAGAGAGGGGGACGGCTTGAGTTTCTTGTTGTTGGTGGCCGACGAGTAGCAAGGAGGTGGACAGCGGCTCAGGGGAGAGGTGTTCTGTGTCGCCATGGAAGAGGGAAGAGCTGACGGCGCAAGGAGGAGGATGGCAAGGTTTGTTTTTCTAACCTAAAACTTTACGTGTACATATATATACATAATAATAATAATAATAATTACTATTATTATTATTAAAACTTTTATTTATTATATTCAGACGCCAGTATCTCGCTCTATAGGACACGAAAGTTTCCCCAGAAGGGCTCGCTACGACCGCCCCGTCGATACGCACCCATCGAAATGATCCGAGGTCAATTCCGAGTTGATTTGCTCATTTTATGCTTGTCGGAACGTTTGCGGCCTAATTTTTGCGCCGCATCAAAACTCGTCGAACGACGTCGAAATTTTAAACTGATGACACTGTTGGACTCGTATTATTATTACGAGTCCAATGAAATAGACGGGGTCAATTTCGAAGCCGTTTGCTCAATTTCCACTTTTGGGGCAAATACGCTATTTGCAAACCATATTATGATTTCGCCAATTCTCATCAGAATCGAGCGCGAGCAATTTTGTTGAACTCGTATAGGCGCCGCGAGTCTAACAAAACTGACTGAGGTGAATCCCAAGGCCGCTTGCTGCATATCACCTTTTTGAATAAATACGCTATTTGAAAACCATGTCATTTGAGCTAACGTACGCACTATAATTCCTTCAAGGCGGCACGCTTCCTTCAAGTTTTATTGCTCAAATTATGCTCTCCGGACGGCTCGGATCCCGATACAGCAAACATCGGGACAAAGAATAGAAATGGTACTCGCCGCATTCGTCGAGTGCACTTCTCCGGCTCAGGTGCAAGCATGGCCCTCAGTACACCCTGAGCTCGAGTCACTCGCTTGACTCAAAAACGCTCACAAGGGGTCTAGCTCGAATCGGGATGTTACAAAGCGTGTGTCGAGCACCGAGTGGGAGCGCCGTAAAAACACGAATGAAGCCGCGCGAGGACGACGCGAAGGGGCGGCGGGCGTGCCGTGCGGCGAGGGAGATCGACCGGCACCGCGCATGCCGTGCGCGGTCGTGTGCGGTCGTGCGCGTCACCGCCACACGCGGTAGCACGCAGGCCGCGCGCACGCGTGCTAGCGCGCAGGCCGCGTGCGTGTTAGCAGGCAGGCAACGCGTGCGCTAGCGCGCAGGCAACCCGCGCACTAGCGCGCAGGCCGCGTGCACGCTATTGCGCCAGCCACGTGCGCGCTAGTGCGTGGGATGCGCGCGCTATTGCGCAGACCGCGCATGTGCGCGGTTGGCGGTACCGCGCGCGGTAACGTGCACGGCAGCGCGTGTGCGGTTGCGCGTGCGTGGTCGGCTTGCTTAAATTGAGAGAGTCTCACGCGGAGAGTATTTCCTAAACCGGGATAGCGCCGGTGGTAGCGATAGTGCAGGCACTAGCTCCAAGGCTATAAAAAAGGACCCATTGGATCCGTCTTCTTCATCCTGTTATGATCATAAGTTCTAGAGCTTCGCACCATAGTATATAGAGAAAGACTCGGAGAGAGACTCCCACAAATCCATGAAGGCTTAAGGATATCATTGGAGAAGATTTCAACACGCTTCATCGTTATGACGAAAGATCGCATCGACTACGATCATACTCTAAGGGTCTTCGTCTACTTCTCCAAGAGATCCATATAGAGAGTTTTTATATTGATGTTATTTGTTTCATCTATTTTAAATCCTGTAGTGAATACGCCCCCTGTTGGCGACTAGGTCTGGGTAAGACTTATGGCAGAAATTCGCCTTGTGTTGGCGACTAGGTCTAGGGTGTAGATCTAGGGGTGCTCGAGGTCATATCTGTGGAAGGATTGGCTAGAGCGGCTTGAGGCTGTATCCGTGAAAGGATAGACTAAAGCCATCGGTTCGTGGGGATACGAGTCGGGATAGAAAACAAAAATGATTTTATTATTCGCCTTCGATTTCTAGCGTCATAGAAATCTAGTTTTATAATCAATTTTATTAATAGTAATCATGTCTCTGTTTGGGTAATAAAATTGATTTGTTTTTCATTTCTCTAAATTGATAATTATTTTCTCTTTCAATATAAATCAATTTAGATCTTCATTCTAAATCATTATTTCAATCTCTCATTTTTTTCAAGTTATTCAAAATAACATAAAAGTTTTTAAAACCATTATTCACCCCCCCCCCCCCCCCCCCCCACTCTAAAGGCGCTTACCGATCCAACACCAATAACCTATCCACTATCATACGCATTATCGTGGCATCGTATGTCAATCAATTGGAATATTATGTGTTCCCCTTGTCCTAACCTCAACATCCGGCAATCTCACGGAAAATGAGCATCACAACGGCGCTATGCTCGCAATCGCACGTCTATCGGATTTCCTAAAATACAATGTCACCAAATCGACCCTGGTCCTTGATTTTGGCTTCACCCGCAATGCCTAATTCTTTAATCATTTCTGGAATTCTAATACAAATATGTTAGGGTCGCAATCTCATACCCCAGTGGTTTGCAATGAGCCGTGGAAACACCAAACCTTATAATTAGATGCATCAGGTGTCACAAATCACAACAATGAGCATAAAATCAAAGGATGAAAATGCGCATCCTACAACTGAGAAGAGGGAAGTCGTTACCTTCTTCTACTTTCTCCCCGCCATGGATTCACTGAAAAAGAGAGATGAAGAGGAGCACAATCGAACCCACTCCGTGGATCCGTTTTCGGCTTGCGATTTGGAGCTCCGATTTGGCCTCTAATGGTGGATTCCTCCTCCTTTCTCCTCTCTAACCTAAGAAATAGAAAACAAAGGCTGAAATGACCTCCTTTCTACCCTCTACCCGGCCTAACAAGCCTAGTAATGGATCACCACCGTTAGATATAAAGAAACCCCATCCAATGGCTAAAAAAAATGAGCTAAAAATTGTTTACGGCCTACACTCTTCCTCTGTACATGCCCGTGTAAACAGAGTGTGTAACCCCCCAGCCAGAAAACCTGAGAATTCATTTTCTGGGAAACACACGTTCAGTTTACATGAGAGTATAAACAGGGTGTGTATAGTATAATTTTGCTCTACCGCCTCCAAAACTTCACCAAACAGTCCTCAATCAGTCGCAAATCTCCATGAGAACTTCTTAGGCTTCTTAGGACCCGCATGACCTCATTTAAAATCGATTTTGGGGGTGTTTAACATCATTCTTAATTTGAGTAGAATATAATTAACATCCAGGGTATATGATTCTATCTAGGAGGAGGGCTAACTTTGTTGATAATATAATAAATCCGCAAAAATCATCACTGAGGGGTATTGCTGACATTGCACACTGCATACAAAATATTGATGGTGCGTTTGGCACGGCGGTAGCGGCGTGAACGCAGTAGTTACGAATTGTGGTTTGTGATTCCCATTTATTAATTAGAATATTATAATAGAGCTAGAGGAAATGAAGATTAGTAAAAAAGGACACAATTAAGGAAAAAAATAACAACTTTTAGTAGATATTCATAAATTTTTCAGAAAATTTTTATTTAACAAAAAAATATTTACTCCCATCGAAAGAACAATTCTTATCAATGGGAGCAGAATAAATTGCCTATCTATGTTCAGCCGAATTCCTTCCTATACAGAATGCACAGGTGTGTTCAATCCTTCCTAACAACTCCTAACAATTGTCAACATATTCTCCCTGTGGGGCGCGCCGCCCGGAAGGATGGTCGCCGTCAGACCATTTGCATGGGGAAGTCGTGCACGTACTCGATCCCGCGGTCTCTCTTCTCAGACTGGACGGCCTTCGACCCCGCGACCGCCGCCGCTTTCGCTGCATTATCCGCCGCAGAAACAGCCTTGCTCACCCTGTCATCCACCCTGGGCACATTGTAGGCGCTTTCCGCAGCGGTTCTCGCATCCTGGCGAATGAAACAGCTAAGCTGATCAGTAGTCTATTAGACATTGATATTTTGAATGCTGGAAGGGATTCTATGGCATCCATACCTGAACGGCATCGAGTACTCTGGTGTGGTTGACGGCGAAGGAAGCGCCGGGGAAGGGATTCAGCGAGGTAGAAATTTCCAGAACGCCGTTTGCCCAACGACCGGACTGGGACTCTCCGTTCGCCTCGGAGCACATTCCGAGACCTTCTCTCCTCCCCTCGCGCCATGCGCCCTCGTAGCATTGCCCGTCGGCGAAACGGTAGACCCCGAAGCCGTGCATCTTGTCGGCGAAATATTCTCCGGCATAGGCGTCCCCATTCCTGATTACAGCAGAACCAAAATCAGTGATGCGATCAGCTGCTGATAAAACTGAAGGCATTGAGAAATGTAATGTGAAGGGACAATGCGAGCAAATTAAGCATCCACAACCACCTGTAGCTGAAATGTGCTCCATTAATTATTCTGCAGTTCTACATTTTCAAAATTTCCAGATCCTACGGCTGATCTTATGATCATTATAACAAGAAGATGCCTCCCCAAAAAATGCCGGATAATCCGCCATTTTTCTTACAACAGCAAAACAGTACGCAGTTTGCAATTAATGGTTTATATGATAAAATCATTCACAATCAGACATTTATTTTACATAAGGGCTTGGTGATCGAGAAGATGGTTTCCATGATTTTCAACAACAAATATTCATTTGCACACCTAAGTCAAAACGATATATTACAATGCATACTTGTTAGAGATTGCACCAAATTGGTTTGATTTTGGAAACAGAACAGCAATTGCATTATATATTTGATTACGTGATGCTCCATACCATCAGAATATAGCAAAAATGAATCAAAATCAGATTATTCCAATGAAAACAAAAAGCCAATTTACCTGAACAGAGAATGCCCTGAGCCATGTTTGAGTCCCCGCTTGAATTCGCCAACATACGAGCTCCCATCCTCGCAGGTGTGCACCCCATAACCATGGCTCTTCCCATTCACCCATTCTCCTGCATAAAGATCGCCTGTGTGATACCGATAAACCCCAAAACCATGTCGGAGTCCCTTCTTATACTGTCCCTTGTATTTGCTTCCGTTAGTCAAAGTTTCTACCCCATGCCCATCATATTTCGAATCAATCCAATCTCCTTCGTACATTCCACTCCTGTAGTAATAGTAAACCCCATTGCCGTTACATTTTCCCCGCCGGAGCTCCCCCTCATAGATGTCGCCATTGTTGTACGGCTGGACGGCGAGGCCGGTTGCGTCGCTCCAAAAAGCCAACTCTTTGATGGAGGGCAAGAACTTAGGAAGGCGGGTGAAGCAGGGGAGGATGTGGCGAAGGAACAGACCAAGGCCGGAGGAGAAGGCGAGGACTGGGAGAAAATCAGTAAGGAAAGTGTTACTGTCAACTGAGAGGGTGGCGGAGATCAGGAGGAGGAGATAGAGGGAGGGGAAGAAGAGGAGGATGAGCAGGCGAAAGTGGAGGCGGAGGAAGCGGTGGGCGGTGAACAGAGCGCGGGTAGGCGGAACAGATGGCAAACAGCGGCGGCGGTGACCGGCGGCCGGAGTCATTGCGAAGCTTTTACTGGAGTCGCTCGAGGGGAGAGGCTTCGAATCGGAGGTTGATGATGTGCATCGGAAGAAGCGGAAAGTGGGAGGCGGAATGAGCAGTACGTACTGAAGACGCTCTCCTGCTATTATAATCTGTGTGTGTATATAACTCATAATTATCCCAACGATTTTCTGTTATAGCCGTGATTATAGCTCTAATCAACTTTAGTTAGTTGACTCAAATTTAAAATTATTATTCGATTATCCTATAACTTATTAATGCTTTAATCAAATTAATCTGTTGCAGTCATTAACGGTCCTGCGAAAATGGGGGATTCAATTTTCAAAATTTTCAAATGTATTCGCTAATGTTAGTTATAATTTTACAGCGTAATAATTTCCTACTAATGTCATGTTACAACACTATTTTCAAAGAGGCCATTTGAAACACTATTTTCAATCAAGAGTATTTCAAACTTACACAATAATAAACATAAATTATAAATACCAAGTAGTTAAAATGAGACGTGCTGGAAATTGAGCAACGGAAATATCAAAACAATTCAGAGATTCAACATAAAATACAGATACAATCATATATAGAGGGTTGACAAATAGAATACAATCAAGCAATAAGCATATAGTGATTTCATTAGGGAATATGAATTTATAAAGCCGCAAAACTTGAAACCTGCAAAAGAAAAAATTGTTAGTTATGTGTAAATATGGAAACCAAATATACTTTACATGCTACTATACAATTATACTTACCACAATTTATGTAAAATTTTCTGTGATTTCAACGTCATTATCCCTCACATGAATTTGCATTCCTTTGTCTAGCTCTAAAAAAATAAAATAAAATAATGTAATAAAGATCAATTTGTATTGATCTTTAGGCGCTCTTAGAGGGGGAGTTAATAAGGGTTTTAGAAAACTTTAGGATTTTAAAACAATCTTTTGATTTTGTATGTGAAGTAAGATATAATCAAATGTAAAGAGCAAGAAATCAATTTTATTCAATATAAAAAAACATGATTATCATTTATAAAATTCATTACAAAATTGGATTTCGATGACGCTAGAAATCAAAGGCGAATATAAAAAACTTGTTGGTTTTCTATACCGACTCTTCTCACTAAGAACCGATTGACTTTAGCCGATCTATCCCCAGATCTGGTATCAAGCCGCTCTAGCCCTTCTATCCCCAGAAAGGCCTCGAGCACCCCCTAGATCTAACTCCTATACCTAGTCGCCAACAACCGCGACGAATTCCCCCTAAGCCGCGCACAGACCTAGTCGCCAACAACCGCGGCGAATTTACTAAAATGATTACAAAAGATAACGATACAACAAAATATAAAAGACAAATTAAAAAAACTCCCTATGAAGAATTTTGGAGACGACGAAAACTCGTTGTATATCATCGAAGTCGAAGCGTGCGTTCTTCGCGTTGGGTTAGCGTTGATCTGATACTCCTTCGAATTCTTCTCTTGAATTTGTGTTGGAGATGGTGGTCTGGAAATATGGCCCTCACAGATTTTCTGAAGTGCTGGAATAGGGCTCCTTTGCATGTCTATTTGAAGAGAACGAAATCCACCTATTTATAGGACAGTAAGCTAACGTCGGCGTTAAGGCTAACACCAGACGTTGCCTTTGTATAGAAATATTTTGATGGTTCGGATCTTCAAAACAGGAAGGATATTCTGCATCTTTGGAAACATTTATTTTTGGCAACCTTAACGCTAGCGTTGAGGCTAACACCGACGTTAAGCCAAATCATTACCAAAATGCTCATGCAATAATGGGAGCTTCCCTCCATGTCATTTTCATCTTGGTGAGAACGAAAGTCAACACCGACGTTAAGTCCTAACACCTAGCGTTAGACCACATTCTTCTTTTTAGCTTGTGAGCAAATCCAGACCAACAATGCAACATCCTAGTGTCAATTTTGTTCAAACCTGCATGCTAAAAATACAATGGCAAACTAGATCAAATACAAGTAGGATTTGTTATTCTCAAGCCAAAGGGATGCGGAAAACCATGTTCCAATAATCTTCCCCTTTTGATAATAACAAATCCAATTATGATAAATCAGATTCAGATATAAAAAGATGTGTTTTTATAAAAGGATGTGACACTATGCAACAAAGAGATTTTAATATCAAAATATATTTAGAGATGTGTGCTCCCCCTATTTAAGTACCCCGCCTTAGTGTATGCTCTCGTAAACTAGGTTTATGCTCCCCCTTAATCTAGTGATCCTACTCCTTAATCATTAAGATTTATCATTTTATTCACCCCCCCCTTTTGTTATTAGCAAAAGTGGGTGCAGCGAAACAAAACTAGGATAAAGAAGTGAAAGTTGGGACAACTAAGAGAGGATTAGGAGTTTTGTTGAAAATAAAGTAAGTAATGATCGAGCTAAGAGAGAGTAGCACAGTGGAAAAAGAATATGATAAGCATGAGTAATAACATCCTATGTACTTTATCAAGCCATTCTACCACTTGTTTAGAAAATAAAGAACAAAATAGTTTAAAAGATAACACTTGATGAAAAAGTGAACAAGAGTTTGAAAGACACAAGTTAAGAAGAGACCTTAGAAATAAGCATGATATAACATGATGAAAATACATGATCAAATCAATAATGTGGAAAAACAAGGTAACCAAGATAAGCAAGAAAAAATATTTTGTTTTGGTTTGACAATTCCAACAATAATTCTAGACTTTTCACATATAATAATCATAATTCTTGAAAAATTTTCACAACCAATAGGCAAGCATGATTTAACATATTCAAAAAGATAAGAGCTACAATGTAACTAATTCATATTTCAATTAAAGAAAACATTGTAGAAATCATGCATTGCAATCTAGTGCTTTTACTTAAGTTCTTAGAGAATCATGTAAATATGCATTATGATACAATTCTCATGAGTAGAAGCTTTATGAAAATCAATGATGTGTGCATAAAGTGTTTTGATAAGAGTATGCAAGTGATATAATCGAAACACATGACATAGGTAAGGGAATAGTAAAATAATATTAAGATTGTAATCTTAGAATTACTTTCACACATCAATTCTAGAATAAAATTTCAAAGCACAATAAAATAGTACAACTACCAAGGTGCTTCGCCCACACAATGCTCATTAAACTTATAAGGGAGCGAAGTATTGCATGTGGGATCACATAAGCATTTTTATACATTTTTATTTCGAGTGATCTGGTGTACAAATAGGAGTGATAAAGAAAAATGTGTTTGCATAAGATACTTTACAATTTTTGCAAAGGTGCTCAACCTCACAATGCTCATTAAGACTTATCAGAAGGGTGAGTAGTATTTGGTGGAGTTATCTTTGTCATTTTATTTCATATTTTTTAATATTAGGGCAAAGGTCTCCGAACTCACTTGTTTTTGTAAGCACTAACAATATTGAAATAACACTTCATATGTTCAAGAAATTTATTGTTTGAAAGAAGGTGTAGGTAATTTAGACATACAACTTAATATGTTAAAATTATTACACTACACAATCATGCAAGATTGAGATTATGAGCATATGTAGATTACCAAAATAGTGAGTGAATGAATCATTGATTAACATAAAATATTACTTATACTTAGAGGCATGCTAGACAATCTTACATAATTTTCTACAGACTATTTCATTGCAGATAATAAGATTAAGGTCAAGGCATGATAAGATAAAACAATGTTTATGAAACTTGAAATGAAAATTAGACATTGAGGAAAATCCTTAAGAGAATGCCTCATCAATTTTGAACATTTGAAATAAAAAAGGACTAAGATGTTTGCTCATGTGAAGTCATATAGTCAAACCATAATTTTGTAAATATTTAAAATAAACAAATGACAAAAACATATTTTTCAACATTTTGAATTATTTACAAAAAAATTTGTATTCTAGAATAAAATAAACTAATAAAATCCAAATTTGAGAAAACAAACAGAGAAAAAAATCATAAGTATTTAAGAAAAACTAGAATGGAAATTGGACCAAAGAAGCTAACGTCTGGCGTTGACTTCTTAACGCCCAAACAAACCTCTTATTCCTTAGTTTTTTGAAAAAAAAATCTTTGACTTAGAATATATGTATATAGGTCTTCTTATTGTAGAAATTTCAGAGAATTTAGAGATGATGAGAAGGCTAAGCATGTTTTTTGTTTGTATAAAAATGGTTTTTATATTTTTATTAGGTTTTCAAATACTTGTGTTTTACGAGATTATCAAAGCTCAAATTGATAAAATATGCAAAACACAAGATAAGCATATTCGATCAAAACAAGAATGCATAAAATGTGTAATCATAATGAGTGCATGCAAAACATATGATATAGGTATGACCTAGATTATAATACCCTAACTATATGCCTACACACTAGCCCTGTACTAAGTGATGGATGGGCATGAGGAGCTGCACACATGCTGTAGGTTGGGGTGTTAATCCCATATGCACACACTAGAGAACGCTCAACCTAGCACTCTTTCCCCCAGTGCCTCGTAAGGCCCCACTGGAACCCTCCCCAGTTAAGAACAAGACATGACTTAAATGTTAGGTCTTCTAATGCATACAATCCTACACCCTCGATATTGGGAGACACAAAATATGGGTGAATGATCATCGACATCCTAAGCATTTTGTCCTATGGAATCAATTTATAAACTATGGATTTTATGAGAGATTGATTTCAAATTATATTTGATTTTAAAGTCACATAGTTATTATGAATTTTAACTTTTAATTGTTCTACTTTTAAAAATTAATTCATTATGGCAATATAAGATAACTAGCATGAATAATAATATTTATTGGTTTATAATTCTAGAATGATGAGTTAGAATGCAATGATACGTCATAAGATTAATTGACATAATGTTGCATGTAAAAAATAGTGATTCAATTTTTAGACATAGAATGAAGTGATGATTATATTTGATTTATTCTTATTGATATAAAATTGATTTTATTGTCCACATATAAATGAGATACATGCAAGACATAATACAATCATATAATGATAATGATCACAAACCATATGGTGGAAGCAATATGATCTTTTGCTTTTGCATAATTATTATAAATGATCATTAATTTAATCACATAGGAATTTAGGTACTCATAATTAATTATTGTAGGGGAAGTATATAAAAGAATTCATATTCATCATTTTCAAAATATTAAAGAGAAAGATTGAACGGTGAATAATGAAGATAAATATGATGAGAATTTTTGTTGGTTATTTAGAAAGGTTTTGAAATTTTCTCTTTGATTTTTGAAGGTTAAACAAACCACACATATATAGAGTTTTCTAAAAACATAGTGATAATAGAATAATATTTCAGAAATTAATATTTAGAGAAATCGGATTTTTCAGTAAAATTGTACTACCGCCGGCGTTAGCAACTAATGTCAGGCGCTAGCAACTGTGTTGAGACTTTTGTTTAAAACATATGATTTTTGCGATTTTGAATTCCGATATTTTTATGATTATGATTAAACATGATAGGGGCCATCAAATGATGCAAGAATATTAAATAAATAAGCAAGACTTTCACATTTTATACATTTAGCCTAAGACCCCTAATATTCCTTTCAAATGCATTTTTGACAATTATTTCATTCGCCTTGAAAATATCATATAGCATTTAATTTATAATGATAATATAAGATTTTTATATGTAATGAATTTAGAAGGAAAAAGATATATAGATCACTTGAGAAATAATATGGCTTTTCAATTTGATTTATTAATGAATTTAGTCTTAATGTGTGAAATGTCATATCACAAGTTATATAGAGTGACCTTAGCATGTTGGCTCAAGAAAGGACAAAAAAGAGAGTTAAGCATATCATGAAGTAGAGTAATGATATTCATTTTTGATTTTTTTTCTACTTCATGCAATTATATGATACCTAATGAATAAGAGATTTAGGTATACAAAGAGGACCAAGTGGGATGGTTTCTTTGGGTACCCAAATACATCGTGTTGGCTTTTGGGGAGACAAGGATGAGTGGACCCTTTCAATTGACATTAATGCGTCATTCTTAAGTATGAGTCTCCATTCATACCTTGAGTTAATGTTTTTATAATTCAAATTTCCATGATAATTTCTTAAAACATTGTTTATAGGAAAATTTTTTATTTTCAATTTCAAGTTGGGAGAAAAATGATTTTGTAAATAATGGAGATTTGGATTTACAAATACTTTAAGTTTCTTACTCTCATTATTAGGCTTAGTAAAGATATTCATATTCATATTCAACTTGCTTTTGGATATTGCTTGATGTTGTGAATTTATGTGTTGTGAATTTTTATTCATAATTTCCTTAAGCTAGTTGATTTTTGTTTTTAATTCATTATTCTTGATCTTAAGATTACGTCTAGCTTTATTATACGCAATTGTGCTATTTTTAAGAGTGGTAATAATAGAATCAATATGAGTTTTATAATTATTTCTTAATTCTTCATATGTTTCATTCATCTCTTTAATTTCAATTTTATAATTTTTACACATAGCACAATCACTTTTAATGGATGAATTTTCTAAGCATAATCGTTCATTTTGTTCTTTTCCAAAAATAAGCTCCTTTTTCATGTTCCATGTAATTTTATTTTGGTTCATTATATTTGATACAAGGTGAAACACTTTTAATTAAAGAGCAAGAGTGAGAGTCATCAAACACGTCAATTTTTGTTTCTACATTAGATATAGCTTTTAATCTTTTATTTTCTAAACGTAATTTGTAATTATCATTTTTTAATTTCTTAATCTCACGCTTAGTAGTTTGTAGCAATTGTAATGTAGAAATAGAATTACAAAAGATGGAATTTGATTTCCTTACAGCGCTTTCGGATGAGGCGAGATTTGAACATAGAGTTCCTTTGTTATCTTTATCTTCCTCTTCCATAGATGTGTTGTCATCATCCCTTCCGCTTGATGTGCATTCCATGGATCCATTAAGAGATGAGTTTTCTTGAATATTTATGCAGTCTTGCGTATTTTTCGGTTCTTGCGATTGTTCCATACCTATACGAGGAAGACTATAAATCTCTTCAAGAAATTTCTAAATTTTGTACGCATTAGAAAAACAATAAACTAATTTGAAAATATCTTGTGACATGACGCAAAATAAACTATTCATAGACTTCGCATTTACAACCATTTTATTTTTATTTAGAACACTTGGGGGTTCTTTAATAGTAATATTCCAAAAATCTATGCCTAAGGACTTAGAAATTTTTCCATTAGATTTTTCCACCGTTTATCATTTTTCCCTTCAAATAAAGGTGGTGCTAGTGTTTTTTCATTTATATAAAATTTCTCCTCACTCGTAGAAGCGGGATCATGATCAAGAAGCGCCATTATTCCCGGTGGTGAAATCATTTTGGGATAACCTCGCTCTGATACCACTTGTTGGATCTTTAGGCACCCTTAGAGGGGAAGGGGGAGTGAATAAGGTTTTTGAAAACTTAATAGATGACAACTCATCAATTGCCCCTCAAATCCTCGGAGTTCTTTACTGTTGCTCAAGGAAGTGCGAGGATTTTGTAATCTTTCGGCATGATCTGGGCGTTGTGGTGGAGCTGGAGGAGTCATGTGCTGGAGTCCGGTCGGAGAAGGCCCTTGTGGAGGGTTCAGCTCATTTGTTGGAGGATTTGCGAGCTACAACGGCTCGTCTGGGGGTCGAGTTGTTGTCTTTGGAGATGGGGGTGGAACGCCTCTCCTTACTGGAGCGGACTGCTGAGTTGAAGGTCATTGGAGTCGCTGAGTATAAAGCCTCTATAGCTTATGTGTAGGACAGTTCTTGGATTTCGGAAGAAGTTCGCGAGGAGATCTAGAACAAGGAGGTGGAGCCTCAACTTGAGGATGAGCGTGAGGTGGCTTTCACACGCGGGATGGGGAAAGCCCTCCGCTTGGTTGCGTGGACACGAGGTTGCGATGTGTGTGGATTGGGTGTCAGAGATCATGACGAGCTTGTCGTTTAGTGTTGAGGCCTGATGAGCTTGGTGGCGAGGTGCATAAGCAACGTGGTGGTGAGGGGCCCAAGCAGTGCGGAGGCGAGATGACCGAGCAGCGCGGAGGTGAGCTACCCAAGCAGCGCGGAGATAAGTTTCCCAAGTAGCGCGGTGGCGAGGTGCCCGAGCGGCGCGGAGGCGTGGTGCCCAAGCAGCGCGGTGGCGAGATGCCCAAACTGCGCTGAGGAGAGATACCCAAGCAGCGCAGTGGAGAGGTTCACGAGCAGCGCGGAGGCGTGGTGCCCAAACAGCGCGGTGGCGAGATGTCCAAGCAGCGCTGAGGCGAGATACCCAAGCAGCGCGGTGGCGAGGTGCCCAAGCAGCGCGGAGGTGTGGTGCCCAAGCAGCGCGGAGGCGTGGTGCCCAAGCAGCGTGGTGCCTAAGCAGCGCTGAGGCGAGATACCCAAGCAGCGCAGTGGCGAGGTGCCCGAGCAGCGCGAAGGCGTGGTGCCCAAGCAGCGCGGTGGCGAGATGCCCAAGCAGCGCGATGGCGAGATACCCAAACAGCGCGGCGGCGAGGTGCCCAAGCAGCGCAGAGGCGTGGTGCCCAAGCAGCGCGGAGGCGTAGTGCCCAAGCAGCGTGGAGGCGTGGTGCCCAAGCAGCGCGGTGGCGAGATGCTCAAGCAGCGCGGTGGCGAGATGCCCAAGCTGCGCAGAGGGTGGTGCCCAAGCAGCGCGGTGGCGAGGTGCCCAAGCAGCGGGGAGGTGTGGTTCCCAAGCAGCGCGGTGGCGAGATGCCCAAGCAGCGCGGAGGCGAGTTGCCCAAGCAGCGCGGTGACGAGATTGTCTTTTGGGCAAACTTAATTAAGATTGTTGTCCTCGACGCCAATCCTTTACTCGTAGGAGGCCTTTTCTCATAACCAAGTTTGGCGAGTTAGCCGCTTGGTGTTAGTACCAAAAGTCATGACTTTAACATTCATAACTTTACTTCAGGAGATCCGTATCGCTAATGGAGTTAGAGAGTAGCAGTAGTAATTTTAGATACACAGTGGGTACATGCGCGCAAGTACAATCTTACGCGGCTTACCATTTTAGAAGCAAAAAACTGGAAGAAGCAATAAATAAATAAATAGAAATTGATGATAGATGAAGCGCAAGATGTATGCACTCTACTAGGGGGAAGTTCCCCTGCCTGGTTCCTTTGGCTCATCCGCGGCGGAGTATGGCGTTGTCCTCTACTGGATTGTCAGCCTGAGGTCAGTGTTGGTTTGGGACTTGGTTTAGTAAAAACCTTCTGAGGAGGCCCTGCCGGACAAGACGCTCGATTTCCTCCTTCAACCGGTTGCAGCCTTCAGTACTGTGTCCATGCCCGCGATAGAAGTCACAATATTGTTGTTGGTTTCCTCTGTTTGGTGCAAGCGGCTCGGGCCGGCGAAGCGCATTGTTATCACGGATGGCAAGAAGAATGTTAGTTCTGGTAGTGTTCAAGAGAGTGTAGTCCTGATGCTGCTGAGATCCTCGGTCTCGGCTGGCATTGTCGTGATGCTTGTTGTTTTTATTGGGAACAGTCTGCGGCAACGACTCCTCTTTATTCCTCTTCGAGCTCCCCTGGAATTGCTGGCGGTGTGCTTCAATTGCTTCATCAGCTGCTATTTGGTCGTCGACTCTGTGAACGAGGTCTGGGTACCTGGGTACAGTTTCTCGCATTAGTGCAGAGTAGAAGCCACCGGGGCGGAGCCCTCCAAGAAAAACTCCTCGCAGAAGCTCGGGGTCCACCCCTGTAATCTGACGTGCCTCAGTAGTGAAGCGGCGGAAGAAATCCTTAAGAGATTCTCTGTCATTCTGGAAGATCCCCGAAAGATGGGAGGGGTCTCGAACAATCCTACGGTTGGCAATGAACTGGTCGGTGAACTGTCTGTTGGAGCTTGCGTTCCACATCTCTTGGTTTGAGAATAAAAAATACCATGATATATTTGATCTAGTATTTTGTGTTTATAGTGTCCAGGTTGTACAGGTTGAATGAGGAGACAAGTCCTCGTTCATGGGCATGATCCAAGAGTGTGTACACTTTAGGAAAAGCAAAAGGATGAGTTTTGTGTGCTGATCTTAAAATGACCATAACTTTCAATCCAGGAAGAGTTACGGAATGGTCCACCCCATTTCGGAGATGAGAACGACTCCATCTACAGTCTGGAGAAGTTTCAGATGGAAAAATGAAGAGGAGCTATCGTATTCCGACATCTAGATGTCGGAATCCCACAACGAAAATGACGTCAACATGACGGCGGGTATGTTCTGCACGATTTGCACGAAGAACAGTTATATCCAATGTCGGAATTCCAACATCGATGTTGTCGACGACAGCTCCATGACCGTCAAATCTCGCAGAAACGTCGCATTCATGGGACACGTGGCAGCCGATGAAGATAACGTTGGCGGATGACATATAGATATCCGGTTCCGACAGCGAAAAATATAAATTGGTTCATTTTTCTGTGGAGAACAGAGTTCTTATCATCTGGAGTATCTATACCCAAGTGCATCCCGTCCAGAGAGCTCCAGAACTCCGAGAACTCCCATTTTGGCAAGAACGTTCAAGAGCGAAGAAGAGACGGTCCGTGCGCAGTATCTCAGACAATCTTTGCAAGGATTCGACGCCATCTTCAGAGCTTCATATTTAGGGAGTTTCATATCTGAATTTCTATTTTGTATTTTATCTTATCATTTTGTAATCGGAGGAGGAAATCGCCGCCTTGTGTGTGGCGTCTAATTTCATGTGTGTCTTAGGGGAAATCGCCGCCTTGCGTGTGGCGTCTAGGTCCTTGTGTGGCTTAAGAGGAAATCGTCGTCTTGCGCGTGGTGTCTAGGTCCTTGTGTGGCTTAAAAGTAAATCATTGCCATATATGCAGCGTCTAGATTGTGGAGAGATCTAGGGGGTCTAGGGGGAGGCTAGTAGTAAGATCTAGGAAGAGATACGTTATAGCCGGCCGATCCTTGGTTGAAGGACCGTTAAATTAAAAAGAAGTTTATTTTTATCATAGCCTTGATCTTAAGCTTTATTAAGATCAATCGTTCTTTGTATTCATCACTTGTGAAAATAAAATTTGATTTCCAATTTCCTCATGATTTTATAAGTGATTATTTTGGTTGTGTAAAAATCTACTTGTTTATCATTGCAAAAATATCTTAATATTTTAGAAAAATTTCAAAGTAAATATTAGCCCTTATTCACCCCCCCCCCCCCCCTCTAAGGGCACCGCAAGATCCAACACTTAGTATCAGAGCATAGGTTATTCCAATACGACTTCACAACCGGAAATAATGGCGCTTCATGATATCGCATCTTCTAGAGGGGATAAGTTTTATGAAAATGAAAAATCATTATCACCACCTTTATTTATGGGTGAAAATTATAATGTGTGGAAAACTCTTATGGAAAAATTTCTTAAAACTTTGGATATTGAAGTTTGGAATATTACAATTAAAATGCCCCCAATTATTCTAAGTAAACATAAAATATTTTTAAATGTCAAATCTATGAATAGTCTATATTGTGCACTCGATCAAAATATTTTCAAACTTATTTATACACTTCCTACTGCATTTGAAGTTTGGAAATTTCTTGAGAATACTTATAGTCTTCCTTCCACAGATAATGAATAAGAGTAATTCCTTATGGATCTAATAGAAGAAACCGATGAGGACTCATGCTTGGAGGAAAATCTATCTAAGAGAGAAGAATTCAACGTCACAATATTGGACTCAAATGATGGCAACACATCAAGCAAAACAGAAGACAGAAATTCAATTATGGAAGAGGAATGTCAAGAAGATGTCAAAGGAACCTTTGGTTCAAATCTTGCCCCATCCCATAGCAATGTAAAAAAAATCAAAATTTTCTCTTTTTATAACAAATTCTATATCTACATTTCGTGTGCTTAAATTTGCTAAACGTAAAATTTCAAAGTTGAAACATGCTAATTCCAAATTACGTTTAGAAAATAAAACTTTAAAAGCAAACACTAAAGTAGAATCTTATATTGATGTTTCAAATTCTCCTTCATGCTCTTTAATTAAAAATGCTAAACCTTGTTTTGATTATAATACTTTTAAAGAAGAACTCAAGGTTTTTGAAAAAGGCATTTTAACTTCAAAAGAGCATAATGAAAAATTGATTAAAAAAATGATAATTTAAAGGATAAACTAGAATCATTAAAAATGTTTATTCAAAATTTTTCATATAATAAAAAATCTCTTATTTCTAGTTTATCAAATTATCAAAAGTCTAAAGGCTTAAGTTCATATTATAAGAGTATGTCTATAAGAAAAAGTGGAAATAAAAATCATCAAAATAAGAACCAATCATTTAAAACATATTGTAACCCACTCTTTCAACATTCAATTCTTAAGAAAGACCATCACTCTTATAAACTCTCAAAGAATCCATATAATAAAATTCATTATGATTATCAACATCAATGTATTTTGAAAAATAATTAGAATAAACATAAATCCCAAATGAATTATTTTTCAAACAACTATCATCACAAAAAGATGTCAAATAATCATAATATGAATTTTAAAGATAAACAACCAAAGTATGAATGGAGGCCCAAAATTAAAAATGAAATACTAACTCCACTTGTAAAGGCCCATTCATCATTATCTCCCTAAAAGCCAACGCGATGTATTTGGGTACCCAAAGGAACCATCCCACTTGGACCCCTTTGAATACCTAAATCTCTCATTAATTAGTATCTAATCATTTGCATGAAGTAGAAATAAATCAAAATGGAATATATAATACTCTACTTCATGATATGCTTAATGTCTTTTTATTTTATTTGTTTTCTTATTTTTGAGCCAACTTGCTATGATCACTTAGATATATTATGCAATATGACTTTCACATTTTAAGCCTAATGTTTAACAAATCAAATTAAATATAAAGTCAGAAAGTTTTCAAGTAATCTATCTTTTCTTTTTATATGTTTTATCCTTTTTAAATCCATTGCCTATAAATGTCTTATATTATCATTATAAATTGAATGCTGAATTTGCTAAATGATGTTATCAAGACTAATGAAATTACTTTCAAAATTGGATTTAAATGGATGTTTAGGGGTCTTAGGCTAACAAATTAAATGCACAACTTATTGCATATTTGTCTATTTTTCTTTGCATATAATAACCCCTATAATGGAAAATCATAATCTAGAAAAAACAGAATTAAAAAACAACAAAAATGATGAATATGGTTTCACAATCACCACCATGATCTATTGATATCCTATGCTAAAATTCACTATAATCATATATCATAATTCATGATCTATAAAGACCTATCTTAAATCAACTAATTCTATCAACCTTAGGAATTATGAAATATATGATTGCGATTGGTATTATAGTTTCATATATTGTTTAGTGTGTGTGATGTGCATCTCTATTGTTTGCATGAATCTCATCATATTTAGACCTTAAAATTAACTTGACATTAACAAGATGAAATCAAATAGAATTGCCTCTTCATTCTAAGTCTATAAATTTTCAAAACTCTATAATTGATTACATGCAAACCAATTATATATATTTAGCATATTTTGCATAACATCCAAATTCATTAACCTAGATGCACCTCTTGGTATATGCTCAATTTAGTGTCTATGCTAGGTTTATCAATATAGCGACATGCTAAAGGTAGAGAAATTTTGAGCTTTAAAATTCATGGGTATAATGTGGTTTCAAAATCCACTATATGTTCTAAAACTAAAACAAACTCATGTTTTATGAATCAATCCTTAGACTAAAACGCTTAGTATATCCATAATCATTAACCCATGATTGACTTGTGTCTCACAATAACGAGGGCGTAGGATTGTGTGCATTAGAGACCTAACCTCTAAGTCATGTCTTGTCCTTAACCAGGGCGGGTTCCAGTAGGGTCTTGCGAGGCACTAGGGGGAAAGAGTGCTAGGTTGAGCGTCATCTTTTGTATGCATATGGGATTAACACCCCAACCTACGGCGTGTGTGCATCTATTCATGCCCATCCGTCACTTAGTACGGGGCTAGAGTGTAGTCATGTAGTTAAGGTATCTTGATCTTAGATATACTTATATTATATTCATTGCATGAACATTATCTCACTCTTTATACTTAAATCATGCACATTTGTTTTTATTCTAACATTGCATCTTGTGTTTGCATATTTTATTATTTTGAGCTTTAATGATTTTACAAAACACAAGTATTTGAAAAATCACCAAAAATATGTTAAAAGAGCCTTCAAATCTAATCAATATACTCTGAAATTTCAACTGAAGGAATATCTCTTTATAATACAAATGAATTGTGAAAAATGTTTTTCAAAACATCAAAATTTGTAGATCTGTCTCGGCGTTAAGAAGCTAACACATGGCGTTAGCTCCTTTGCTCCAATTTTTTTTTGAATAATTTCTGGTATTGTTTTAATGTTATGTGTGTTTTTATTTCTCTGTTTGTAAAGGGGTTTCTATCTTTTTATTTCCGTTAAAACAAAATTTTATTTCTTTTAAAAAAATGTATTTTCTCATGCATTATTTATGGATTTTTTCTCTGGCATAGAATATCATTTACTGATATGGCCAAAAAGACTTTTATGTTTTCCTGAAAATATTTAAATTTGAATATTTAAAAACAAATACAAAATTACAAAACAATTTCAAAGAATAAATATATGTTTTTCTCTCTATGTGTGACTATTATTTTGTACTTATATAAAAATTTAAAAAATATTTAAAAATTGATTGTTATTCATTGCCATTGTCAAGGATCATTAATTATATCAATTAAAGATTAAATACAATGTTTAATTTAACTTTCAAGTTTCTTAAAAAACATTATTTTGTATTTGTCATGCCTTGAAAATTATCTTGTTATGTGCAATCAAATTGATTGTAGACAAACATGCGTAGAAACGCTTAGCATGCCTTTAAGTATGAGTAATGTATTATGTTTGATAATGATTCATTTACTCACTTATTTTTGATAACTTACATGTGTTTACAATCTTATTCTTGCATGATTGTATAATGTAATAACATAAGTAATTAAAATGCTTAAATAGATTACCTACATAACATTGAATTGGTTATTATAATTCTTTGTCTTTCATGCACTTATTATAAAGAGAAATGTGATTTCAAATTCAAATGCTATGTTTGCAAAACAAATGAATTCAGGGTCCTTGGTCATAAAAATCAAAATTAAATAATAATAAATGACAAGAAAAACTCCACCAAGCACTACTCACCCTCCTGATAAGTCTTAATGAGCATTGTGAGGTTGAGCACCTTGGCTAAGAATTGTAAAGTGTCTTGTAGCAAACAATTTATACACCACTTCTCTTAATACACCGGATCACAAAAATGAAAATAAAGCTAAAATGTATATAAGTGATCCTCAAGCACTACTTTGCACCCTGATAAGTCTTAATAAGCATTGTGTGTGCAGAGCACCTTGGTAGTTGTACTCTTTATTTATGTGCATTGAAATATTGTGGAAGTAATAATATTTGTGTATTTTAATGTTGTGTTAATTCATTATATATGTCATGTGTTTTTGATTGATTCAATTGTATACTTTATCAAAACACTATTTTGTACACATTATTATCTTTCATAAAACTTCTACTCATGAGAATTGGATCCTAATGCCCATCTACTCAATTCTCTACAAACTTAAGTAAATGCACTAGATAACAAAGCATGATCGCTACAATGTTTATGTTTACTTGAAATGCAAATTTTATTACATTATAGTTTTTGTATCTTTTCTTGATATTATGAAATCATGCTTGCAATTTTATCTTAATGGAATAACATCTCTTCAATCTTTAACTCAAACATCAACTTTTCAAATTTAAAACTCATTATCTTTTATATGATTTTATCTTCTAAAATAATGTTTATGTTTAAGAGTGCTTATTATATTCTTCTGCTAAGTTTACCATTTATGCTCATTCATGTCTATTATTCTTAACACCGTGGTATTCTTTTCAACAAGTGGTATCTTAAAATAGAATGCTTACTTTATCATGTCAGCTATGTTGCTTACTACTATATATTCCATCATGCTTATATTTTTCTTAACAAGTAGTATTTAACAAGTTTTTGATTGCATCCTATTTTTCTTCTCGACATAAAACATATTACCCCTTATTGCACACTCTCACCTAAACCTTCTTTTGATACTACCAAAAGGGGAGAATAAATTACATAAATCTAATATTTAGGGGGAGTACATTATAATGATTTCAAACTCAAAGAAAGTGTCTATGTAGGGGGATGTCTATAAGAGGTGAATTCATTATGTTATTGCTTGATCATGACTATTCTTCCAATAAGTTGTCCCTAATCAATCTTAAAAGGTATACACTCATCCCTACCCACTTTTGCTAATAACAAAAGGGGGAGAATAAATTGAGAAATCTAGTGGAATAGATATTTATGGGGAGTAAAATATATAGGGAACACTTATGTAAGGGGAGCCTTTGTATAGGAAGAGTATGCCAGCCTTTGTGCTTTAAATCTATCACGCTATAAACTTGTTATTCAAACATATCTTTTACTGCACTTATCTATAAACATAAATGTTCACTCACTAATTTCTCATATAGGTATTTGTTATTATCAAAAAGGGGAGATTGTTGGAGCTTGCGTTCCACATCTCTTGGTTTGAGAATAACAAATACCATGATATATTTGATCTAGTATTTTGTGTGTTTATAATGTCCATGTTGTATAGGTTGAATGAGGAGACAAGTCCTCGTTCATGGGCATGATCCAAGAGTGTGTACAATTTAGGAAAAGCAAAAGGATGAGTTTTGTGTGCTGATCTTAAAATGACCATAACTTTCAATCCAGGAAGATTTACGGAACGGTCCACCCCATTTCGGAGATGAGAAGGACTCCATCTATAGTCTGGAGAAGTTTCAGACGGCAAAAATGAAGAGGAGCTATCGGATTCCTAAATCTAGATGTCGGAATCCGACAACGAAATTGACATCAGCATGACGACGGGTATGTTATGCACGATTTGCACGAAGAACGGTTATATCCACTGTCGGAATTCCGACATCGATGTCGTCGATGACAGCTCCACGACCATCAAATCTCGCAGAAATGTCGCATTCATGGGACACGTGGCAGCCGGAGAAGATAACGCTGGCGGACGACATCTAGATATAGGATTCCGACAGCGAAAAATATAAATTGGTTCATTTTTCTATGGAGAATAGAGTTTTTATCATCTGGAGTACCTATACCTGAGTGCATCCCATCCAGAGAGCTCCAGAACTCCGAGAACTCCCATTTTGGCAAGAACGTTCAAGAGCGAAGAAGAGATGGTCTGTGCGTAGTATCTCAGGCAATTTTTGCAAGGATTCGACGCCGTCTTCAGAGCGTCATATTTAGGGAGTTTCATATCTGAATTTCTATTTTGTATTTTATCTTATCATTTTGTAATCGGAGGAGAAAATTGCCGTCTTGTGGGTGGCGTCTAAGTCTGTGTGTGGCTTAAGGTAAATCGTCGCCTTGCGTATGGCGTCTAGGTCCTTGTGTGGCTTAGGAGGAAATCGTCGCCTTGTGCATGGTGTCTAGGTCATTGTTTGGCTTAGAAGTAAATAGCTGCCTTGTGTGCAACGTCTAGATTGTGGAGAGATCTAGGGGAGGCTAGTAGTAAGATCTCGGAAGAGATACGCCATAGCCTGCCGGTCCTTTGTTGAAGGACCGGTAAATTAAAAAGAAGTTTATTTTTATCATAGTTTTGATCTTAAGCTTTATTAAGATCAATAGTTCTTTGTATTCATCACTTGTGAAAATAAAATTTGATTTCCAATTTTCTCATGATTTTCTAAGTGATTATTTTGGTTGTGTAAAAATCTACTTGTTTATCATTGCAAAATTATCTTAATATTTTAGAAAAATTTCAAAGTAAATATTAGCCCTTATTCACCCCCCCCCCCCCCCCCGCTCTAAGGGCGCCGCAAGATCCAACACTGTCATGTCATTTCTGCGAAGCTATCTATGACTCCATCTTGCAGAGAGTGGAACCAAGTGCGAAATTGGCCTTTTAAGGTTGCTGGAAACACCTGACAGAGGAGCTGATCTGGAGCGTTGTAAATTCTCATGATGGTAGTGAAATGGTTGACATGCTCCAATGGGTCGTCCGTCCCATCGAACGTTTCTATGCTAGGGAGCTTGAAGCCGTGAGGAACTGGGTGAGCTAGAACGTGAGGCGCTAATGGGGAGCCATTGTATAAAGGATGGCGAGCGAAAGCAACACGCCACCCGACCTGACCGTACTCCTCTACTACTACATCACATATTTCTTCTCGAGTGGTCCTCCCTACTGCTTGCCGAGGGCTGACTCTTCCTTAGCGTTGGTGATGATGGTCGCCTTCTGGTCCCCTAGCTAGACGAGCGGGATGAGCGGAGCTTGCTGCGTCTGAAAGTTCTTCTGATACATTATCCTCCTGAATCGCTGCCTCGATTGGAGCATGATTCGAGGTTGGGGGAGCAGATCATTCAGCAATGGAGGTGGAGCGGGAGCTCGAGGAAACTCGAGATTTCTCAGCAGGGTTAGCATCTCAGTTTGATGCTCCTCCATCTGGCGCATGCGCCCTTCTAGCGCGGCAACGGGTGCTAATGGGGCCTCTTCGGCATGAGGCGTGTTAATGAGCGAATGAGAGGGAGCGGGATCAATGCGTCCTTCTGGGATGGAACCATCGGTGGTGCGAGCACTTCTTATTGCCATTATTGTTATTCACGAGTATTGCTATGAAGTGAATACTGTCTTCGAAAAGTCTTTGCAGAGTTTGGGGAACACCTTTCTCACAAACGGCGCCAAACTGTTGCGGGTCACTCAGCGCTCTTCCAGAGAATTGAACCGTCTTAGCCCGAGAGTGGGCCGAGTGCACAAACTGTCACAGAGAGAACAGACAGGTGGCAAGAGAACATTTTTAGCGTGGAAAACCAGAAATAGTGAAAAATCACGTGGCCAGATCGGCGCTAGCCAAATTTCACTAAGTGTTAGAGTGTTATAAGTAAAGTTGCGAGAACTGAGAGCGACAGACCGCTTCTCGTTACAATTGCAGTTGAAGAAAAGTCCCTGAGGGTCAGTTAAGGCACTTCGGGCAGTTCGGGTAGCTTCCTTGGTATTTTCCTGATTGCAATGCGCAAATCTTGCAGTCTTAAGAGGGAAAGTGGAGTTAGCAACTGCGCGCACTATGAACTTTGCAACATTCAAGTGCGCGCGGATTAAAGGCATGCTATGGACTTAGCGGTGCTAAGCGTGCGTCGAGCACCGAGCGGGAGCGCCATAAAAACACGATCGAAGCCGTGTGAGGACGACGCGAAGGGGCGGCGAGTGTGCCGTGCGGCGAGGGAGATCGACCGGCACCACGCATGTCGTGCGTGGTCGTGCACATCACCGCCGCACGTGATAGTGCGCAGGCTGCGTGCGTGCTAGCGTGCAGGCCACGCACGCGCTAAAGGGCAGGCCGCACGTGCTAGCGCGCAGGCCATGCGCGCGCTAGCGGGCAGGTCGCGCGCGCTAGCGGGCAGGCTGCATGCGCTAGCGCGCAGGCCGTGCGCGCGCTAGCGGGCAGGCCGAGCGCGCGCTAGCACGCATGCAACGCGCGCACGCTATTGCGCAGGCCGCGTGCGCGATAGTACGCGGGATGCGCACACGCTATTGCGCAGACCGCGCGCGTGTGCGCAGTTGGCGGTACCACGCGCGTGCGGTTGCGCGTGCGTGGTTGGTCGTGGTGCCGCGCTGGATTGCGCGTGGTTGTTTGCGGAGATAGTGAGTTTGACTCTCTTTCGGTTCAACCCACTTTCTCACCCATGACCCTATTATCTTAGTGGAGGAGTTGTGGTTTTGTCTAGTCGCAGCCCGAATTTCTCTACATAATAGATGACAACCCATAAAAAAAAAAACTTAAACATAAACTTCAACGCCTAATATAAACAGCTCAGAATAAACAGTAAAAATGAAGTGCTTGCTTTTCTTTTTGTTAACCCACCAACCACAAGCCTTTCATAGTGTAGCCATTCTCCATTTTCATGAACCATCATTTGGAGAACTAAATTCTGAAGCTAAAAAAACAAGGATCAAGTGATTAAACCCTAACAAAGAAAAGGAATAGTAGGAGATAGAAAAAAGAGAAAAAAAAACTGATACAAAAAGTTTATCGAAAAGTGTATGACCTCTATTCGTGAACCTCTGTGACTGTGATTGTCTTTTTGATAAGTTGGGGCTAGGGCTGGTAGGAGGGCTAGAGGTAAGGCTAGGGTTAGACAACCTTTGAGCTTTGATTTACAGATGCTGAGTTTTGAACTACCAGACAAGGCAGACAACTTCCCTTAAGCAACTTTTGAGCTAGATGATAGGGTAAGCAGCTATACCTATTTTCCCCCAAAAAATCAGACCCGGACACTTGCCCGGGTGTGCCTCTATTTAGTTCCGCACCTGCCACCCGGCACCAACTACTCGTGAAAGAGCCAAGACCGTCATGTGCAGCTGAATCATCCCCCCAGCGACCAAAATCAGCACCCAGATTCCGTGGGACATTTTCACGAACACTTGGCGGGCGTTGGAAATTCATAGTTGTGCGTCTCCATTCCCCATCTTTGTCTTTCTTGACGAATTTTTCCTCCTATGCTTTAATCTTCACAGAGGAAGGAGCAGCATAGGAAATCGAATCATAAAAGGATTGTTATGTCTTTTGAGAAGGCAACTTTACTCTTGAATCAAAATCGGCTAGGGTTTATCATTGTCTCATGGTGGATTCCAGATTCATGGGCCTTAGACGACGATCTAGGCTCTCTTCTAGTGTTTTCTTTTGCGTCACTAAGAGTGTAAGATTGTATTGAAAAAATGAAAATATAAGAAATTAGTTTGCGGATGAACTTTTGCTAGCAGAAATACTAAAGACAAAACTACGAATGTAAGATGGTATGGTAAAATGGAAATATGGGCAAGCTGTCTACTAAATAATAAGCATAGAGAAAGACAACCCAAGTATCATGCAAACACGCCCACGCCGACCACCATCCAAATCTAGAAAAATTCATGCCGAAATTGATACCACATTCCCTTGCACCAGACATGAGAGACGGGAGCGGCGTCTGGGCGGAGGAGCGGTGGCGGCTGGGTGGTGGCTAGCCGGCATCTGGGCGGAGGGTGGCCGGCCGGCGGCTGGGCAGTTAAGTTCGCGAAAGGGGCGGAAATGGGGGCAGGAGAATAGGAGGGTGGCTGCCTTTAGAGGTCCAAATTTTAGGTTTAAATTGAGTTTTTTGGGTTTTTTTTGAACTACACTAGTCAAATAAGAGCTGCCAATATAAATTCCCCGTAACAATGCCATATGAAATATCATATCCAAGCCTAACACACACACCGCATGGAATTAAGAACTGTATGAAATTATATCATGAAATTATCTATAACTTATTACTGCTTTAAATAGTAATTAGCACAAATTAATTTGGCTGATGGTCCGGTCATTCTCCAACTCAACTCCTACTCATCGTCCCATTAAAATAGGGTCTTTATATTGGCAGCCCGCAAATGACTATTTGCAGCTCATTTATAATAGCAGCCCGATGATATTGACAGCCCAAATTTTAAAAATAAAATTAGAGCCTAAGAAATCATATTTAATTAAAAATAACATTTCAGAGTCCATACAACAAATAACATGATAATCTTTAAGGCCCCGTTCGTCTGGACGGAATTGAAGACTTGGAATTGAAATTCGACGTCGAATTCTAATACGTCGTTCGCTTGTTAGGTAGTTTTAATAATTGGAATTTGAGTTGAATATCATGGAATTGATTTTAGCATAGGCACAAAATCTAGCTGGACATATCGGAATTGGGCGAGTCTGACACGCTCGATTTATCGGGTTTTTTGCCCGGGCGCATAATTTTTAGCCCGGGCACGAGTTTTTCGCACAAACGCGCGTTGTTCGCCCGGGCGCGCGTTTTTCGCCCGGACGCGCAATTTTCGTCCGGGCAGAAGTTTTCCGCCCTAGAGCACGTATTTCGCCCTGGCGCGCGTTTTTCGCCCTGGCACGTGTTTTTCGCCCGGACGCGCATTTTTCGCCCTACTGCACATTTTTCGCCCAGGCGCATGTTGTCGCCTGGGCGCGCAATTTTTCGCCCGGGCGCGTGTTTTCGCCCGGGCGCGTGTTTTCGCCCGGGCACGCGTTTTACGCCCCGGGGCGCGTTTTTCGCCCGAGCGCACGTTTTGTCGCTCGGGCGCACAATCTTTCTCCTAGGCGCGCGTTTTTCGCCCCAGCGCGCGTTTTGTCGCCCGGGAGCGCAATTCTTCCCCCGGGCGCGGAATTTTCGCCCGAGCGTTTTTTCGCCTGAGAGCGCGTTTTTCACTCAGGGGCTCGTTTTTCGCCCGGGGGCGCGTTTTTTTCGCCCGGGCGCAAGTTTTTCGTCGGGACGCACGTTTTTCGTGTGTGAGCGCATTTTTCGCCGAGGCGTGAATTTTTCGTCTGGGCGCGCATTTTTCGTTCGTGCGTGCGTTTTTCGCCCGGGCGCGCATTTTTGTCGTTGTGCACTCGTTTTTATAATCCGGCGCGTGTTTGTTGTCCGGGCGCGTGTTTGTCGTTAGACACAATTTTTTCGCTCGAGCGAGATTTTTTCGCCCAACAGCGAAAATTCCGTATGGGAGCAATATTTTCGCACCGGCGCGATTTTTTCGCCCGGGCGAGATTTTTTTGCCCGGGCGCGATTTTTTTCGCTCGGGCGAGATTTTTTCGCCCGGACGCGATTTTTCGCCCATATGCGAATTTTTCTCCCCGGGAGAGATTTTTTCACCCGTGCGCGATTATTTCGCCCAGGGGCGAATTTTCTACCGGGGGGATTTTTTCGCCCAGGCGCAATTTTTTCGCCCGGGCGTGATTTTTTTTCCTCGATAGCATTTTTTCGCCCGGACGCGAATTTTTCTCCCATGCGGGAGTTTTTCGCCCAAGCGCGATTTTTCATCAGGGAGTGATTTTTTCGCCCGGGCGCTACTTTTTCGCTCGGGCAAGAATTTTTTTGGCCGGAGCGATTTTTTTTCCCGGTCGAGATTTTTTCGCCCAAGAGCGAATTTTTCGCCCGACGATATTTTTTTGCTCGGGGGCAGTTTTCTGGGCATGATTTTTTCGCCGGGAAGCGATTTTTTGCCGGGACGCACTTTTATCGTCTCTGCGCGCTTTTTTCGGTCGGGCGGGTGGAAAAATCGTACCCAGGAAAAAAATTTGCGCCTAGAAAAAAATCGTGCCCGGGACACAAAATCGCGCCCCAGCGAAAAAATGAGCCTGGGCAAAAAATGTGCGTCCGGGCAAAAAAATCACGGTTTGGCGAAAAAATTGCGCCCGAGCATAAAAAATTGCGCCCGGGCGGAAAAAATCGCTCCCGGGCAGAAAAAATCACGCCCGGGCGAAAAAATCGTGCTCAGGCGAAAAATTCGTTCCTGGGCGAAAAATTCGTCGCCATGACATACATTTTGGTTATGATATATGTGATAAATATTAGCTTTTGTATAATATTTTTCAATTCTTAAATTGAATTTTATTTAACAAACGAACAAAAGTATTGATTAATTCAACAATATTGTTTATTAGGCGAAGGTTGGAATTGGAATTAGTCACCAATATTGAATTCCACAATATTCTTCAATATTTAATTCCAATATCGAATTCCAATTCTGTTCAAACGAACGGACCCTAAAGGATTTATGTCCAACAAAATCTACAAAAAAAGATAGGACAAAAGAGTGTCGCTCCAATAAATGTATCCCTCCTGCAAATGTAAAGTCAACAAAATATTGTAATTTCTATGCAATTTTATGACTACTAGATATACAAGTATTTTTAAAGAACTATTCATTTTTTTCATAGTAGTAAGCAGTCCTGCACAAAAAGACCGGTCCTAACCGGTCCGGTTGGGACCGGACCGGTTAGGACCGGTTCTGGTTAGGACCGGTCCGGTCCTGAACCGGTCCTCGGGGTCCCTGGATCCGTAGGCTAGACCGGTCCCGGACCGGGACCGGTAAAAGACCGGTCCAGGACCGGTCTTTTACCGGTCCTCGACCAGGACCGGAACCGGGACCGGTCAAAGACCGATCCCGGTCAGCAACAACGGCTCTTTAAAGAGCCGTTGATTTGTGGTGGCAGCCACTTTAATAAGTGGCTGCCACCACATATAGTTATATTTATATTATATAACTTATATAATATATTATATAATATATTATAATTATATTAATATATAATAATAATATATATAATATATAATATATTATTTTTTATTTTTTATAATTCTAATTTTTTTTAAAAAAATCTATAAATATCCCCCCCTCCTTCCTTTTTTTTTTGATTTATCTCTCCTCTCTCCATCTCTCTCTCTCTCTCTCTCTCTCTCTCTCTCTCTCTCTCTCTCTCTCTCTCTCTCTCTCCATTTCTCTCTCAAATGGCTTCATCTTCGTCCGCGCCAGCGTCGTCCTCCGCGTCTGTCCCCATCGAGATACTAGAGCACCACCACAAAGCTGTAGTATGGGAGAAATTTGATAAGGTGCGGATCGAGGGCGAAATTAAGGCGAAGTGCAAACTTTGCGGGAAGCTTATGGCCGTTGGCAGCAGCAACACAACGCTTGCCCGGCATGTCAAATCTTGCATTTCTAAACAAGCACCTGAGTCCACCCAAGCTCAAATCTCATCGACCGGGCACATTTGGACTTATGATCAAGGTCGGCAACGAGAGCGACAAATGGAGAACGTCATCAAAAAGGGACTTCCATTCAACCACTACGACGATGAAGAAATGACGTCGTACATACACGAAGTACTTCAGCCAAAATATCATCAGGTAAGTCGTACTACAACTAGGCGTGATGCCTTAGTAGCGTATATGCAATCTAAAGAATATTTAAAAAATTATTTTGAAACATTCGACGGTCGCATTAGTCTAACGAGTGACGTTTGGACTAGCGGCATAAAAGACGGATTTTCGTATATTTGCATTACTTGTCACTGGATCGATCCAGATAGTTGGGAATTAAATAAACGTATAATTTGTTTTGAAGGCTTCGAATTCCCGCACACCGGTAAAGCTATTTATCAGGTTATTATTAAAAGTATTAGAGATTTTAAAATAAAAGAAAAAAATTTAAGTATTTCTTTCGATAACGCTTCAAATAATAGTATGGCCGTTAAATATTTAAAATCAGATTTGCAACCAATGTTAGATGGCATATTTTTTCATACACGTTGCGTATGTCATGTTTTAAATTTAATTGTTCAGGATAGTTTAGTTTATATGAACGACTATGTTAGTAAAATACGAACGATGTTGCGAGTTATTTACAGTGCAAAAAGAAGAAAACAAGAATTCAAAAAATTTGTAATATCACAAGGTAAGAAATTTTTAGGTCCATCGTATGATATGCCTATACGATGGAACTCGACTTATAAAATGATAAAACGAGCTTTGTCACAAAAAACACTACTAATAGAATTTTATAATAGTGTAGAATCACATGATTTAGGCGCGACGGACTGGGCCGTGCTAGAAGATTACGTAAATTTATTAGAAAGTTTTTATCGCGCAACTACTATTTTATCCGGAGTTTACTATCCCACTAGCTCATTAGTTATTGAAAATTTTTTATTAATTACGGAAACGTTTAAAAATTACAAAACGAACGAAATGTGGCGTCCGTTAATATTAGTAATGGAGGAAAAATTTTTAAAATATTACAAAGAAATGCCATCTATGTTCTCTTGCGCCGCTGCTTTAAACCCTTTAATGGGCGTAGATGGGGTAGAAAATTTCTTAGAAGAAATTAATCGCAATTTAAATTTAGACGAATCTTCTAGCCAATCTAGCGTTTCAAAATTTAATTCGGAATTTACTCGCATTTATAATCATTATGATGAAATGTATGGATCGCGACCTCGTGAAGAATCCACTCAACCTAAAACAAAAGATATTTTAAAAAATAAACTTTTAGAACTAGCTTCTAGGAAAAAACAAAGAACTTCGAGTACTTTAAACGAATTATGTTTATATAGCAAAACACAATTTCAAGATTATATGACCGCAAGCGAAATAGAAAATTTTGATATTTTAAAATGGTGGAAATCTAAAAATAACGTATATCCTATTTTGGCCTTAATGGCCCGTGATTTACTAACTATCCAAGCTAGTACGGTAGCTTCGGAATCTGCGTTTTCTTTGAGTGGCAGGATTCTGAACGAGCGAAGAAGTCGTTTGAATGAAGAATCTTTGGAGATTTGCATTTGCTATAAAGATCATTTGGACGCTCTAAGGAGAAGACAACATGTCTCGTCAATCGAAGATAGCGAGTCTGAAGTTGACGACGAGATGAGCAACTTAACTTTGGGCAGTGCGTCGGCGTCCACTGAATAAGAAATCAAAATGTATTTTATTTCATTTTTAAATTTGAATGTAATTTAATTTTTAAATTTTAATGTAATTTCATTTTATCTCAATTTCATTTTTAAATGTAATTGTCATAATTTCATATTGTAATGTTATTTAATTATTAATAAAATTCAAATTTTATTTCAATTTATTTAATTTTATTTCATTCTATATTTGCTCGGCGTCGTCGGGGGCGGATTCGGCGCTAAAGTTTTATTCCAAATGTCGGATTAAGTTTTATTTGCTCGGCGACGGGCGACGGCGGCGGATTCAAAAAAACAAAAACCAGTCAAAATAAAAAAGACCGGTCTGGGACCGGTCTGGGACCGGTTAGGACCGGTCCTCCGGTCCCAGCCGGTCCTCTTGCAGAGGTAGAAAACCGGTCCCGGACCGGGACCGATTTCCCTCGGACCGGTCCGGGACCGGTAGACCAAAAGACCGGTCCCAGGGAGGACCGGTCCCGGACCGGACCGGTGGTCCTTATGTGCAGGGCTAGTAGTAAGCCATTTTATGCAGCTTCAAAAGTCATAAAATGTTTTGCAAACTGTACATATAATATATTTAAAATTAATTTATAGAAAATATTAGTAGTAATAATGAAAATAAGTACCCATACCAATGATACCATGAAAAATCTCAGAGTCGCGTTATGAGCGGTATGTCCCATTGTTCTGCTACCTTCATATGAGATGTTGCCCAAACTTGAAATACCCACAGTAATGGGCATTCTTCACCCAATCACAACAGAATGTAGTGATTTCCATTTATAAAACAAATGCAAATAAGCTTTTGAGTCTCAGGCGGAGCCGAATGTAGCGGAAGGAAAGTGATCGACTGCTCAAGTGATATATGCATAAGTTGAACATTGTAGCAAAATGCAATTACCAACCCCATGTTCGGCATCGACATCCACTTGTCTACCGGCGCCGGAACCGTTTGAAGATCTTATGAGTTCAACAAATCAACTCTTCTAGCTACTCCAAATATGTTAGTATACAACCTTTCATGTTGTTGTAGCTCTTGGAAAAGATCGTGTCAGACTTGATTACAATTATCATTCATGTAAACTGCGGCACTAAGCACACCCAATACATCAACGACATCTATGATATGCGAAGAGATATTAGATGACATTTGACTTTTGATTTTTCTGCAAAGCTCCTTCCTCTAGTTCTCCATATCTTTCTAGCTAGCCGCCTTCTTCGTGTTTGTATTTTGTGACTTTTGTTCAAGCATCAAGACATGCTCGAAGTGAGATGGATCCCTCTTTGTGGATTTATATTCATCCGCAAATTTTTTCCAACTACCTTTCAGACGACCATTTGATTTTGCGGGCATTTTGGCTCCAAATTTTGACTAGTTGGAGGGTTCACAATCTCACGTAATTTATTTTTCATTTCCTTCCGTTGTAAATCACTAATGTTATCTTACCGTTGTTATAACCCTTCAAGCTCTTTCTATAGATTATTTGTGTCCTTCGTAGATGCATCATTCTATGTAGTCTCATTTAAACATAAAACTCTCCAATGTTTATGAATCATTTTTAATGGATACAGAGTACACTGATTTATATATGGAACACGTTCATGTGTACATGGAAGTCCTAGTGTAAATCGTGTTTTATGTCTACACAACTGTTGTTCCAAATATGAAGATTTTAGTGAGAGCTCATTTTTCTTAATGATCTCCAAAGCCGTTTTGGAGATATTACCAATTAATTCTGAGTACAACAATGTCTTATAACAAAACCCTTATTTTGAGATTCTTTGACAAAGCCGGATCGATCACACTCAATAATAACTCTAGTTTTGCCCTTGACTCAATCTTATCTGCCTTTGTAATGATTATCACAAAATCTAAACCTTTACCAATATTTCCAGCTCATTCTACCATTTCCTCTTTGCAACAAAATGTCCTATAAGTAATGAAATGTTCTTCAACATTGATTGAAGGTTTTCGGAAAAATCCTCATACGTCAATAACTTCATACTCTCATTGGAACTCATTTCAAGCTAGATCAAAGACGAGAAAAATTTCTTTAGGATAAGAAAAGCATAGCAAAAAACAAATACTTAGAAGATGAAAACCCTAACCTTTGCCAAAAAAATTGAAACCTTCACCACAAAATTTCTTTAAAAAGGGAGAACCCTACATGAGAACAAAAAACGAAAAATAAGCACAATATTACCCTAACACAAGGAGATGAAACCCTAGGTTTGGATCACCATAATCCCTAAAAAATCAACATGCATTTCTCTCTAATTAGCAAAGAGACCTTGAATAATGCTATGGAACTCCAAAATACAAAAAAGGTGAAAGGAGGCAAACCATTACCAGATTAGAGCTTTTTTTGGAGGAGCTCGGTCGGCCAAATGACAGAGAGAGCTGTGGTGGGAGCGGCGACGGCTGGGCGACAGGTAGTCAGCGACGGGAGCGGCGGTGGCTGGGCGGCGGGTGGTCGGTGGCTGGGCGGCAGCTAGGAGGCGAATCGACTGCGACCTAGCGGGAGGAGTTCCCGTTCGCGAAATAGAAAAGATAGGGAATCGGGGGAGAAAAGGAGGGGGCTGTCTTTATAGGTTTTAATTTTAGGTTATAATTGAGTTTTGGGGTTTTTTGGGCTGCAAATAGCTATTTGCGGGGTGCCAATATAAAGACCCTTAAAATATGATTGTACAACCCCGGTATTCACATTGGGGTAAACAGAGACTGAGAGAACAGCGAGCCAGGGGCAAAAGCCCTCTCGCAGGAGGCGAGAGAGCAGGACTCTCGATGGATAATCGCGGGAAGAAGGCAAGTCGGGTCCTCGTGGGCCGCGCCCGCGGTCTCATAAGCGAGTCGGCTTCTTTCCAAGTCTCGGTGTTCGACGAACTCTGTTCTGCGTTCGATGAAATCCGTTCGACGAACATCCTTTCTCGGTTCGACGAACTTGCTTCTTAGTTCGACGAACGCCACGCTTCAGCCTCGGCGAAATCATCTCAGCGGCTGGGCTGGGAGGGTCGGCCGTCTCAGTGGCTATTTCTGTCCCGTCCCAGCGGACCCGCTGAGACAAGCAATTGTCTCAGCGGGCTCAAGCACCTTCTCAGCGGCTCCCGGCCCTGTCTCATCGGGAGAGCTCGCAGGAAGAAGTGCGAGACCCAGCCTCGGTGGATGACACCGGAAGAGGTGCGAGCGGGGTCTTCACAGACCGCTCACCTAAGTGGGGTTTCAGGTCCAGCAGGTAGAAGAGGTAACAAAGAAGGCGAGCCAGGGCTTCAAGGGTCGCTCACAGGATGGCGGGCGAGCCAGGTACTCGCTGACCGCTCGCGAGAAGGCGGATGGGCCGGATTTCTTCCAAGTGTCCGCGTTCGATGAAATCCGCTCCGCGTCCGACGAACTCGCGTCATATTCTTAGTTCGACGAATTGGTTTCTCAGCTCGGCGAACTCGATCATCCCGCCAGTTCAGCAGGTTTTCACAAGGACAAGGGGAGCTCGCAGGAAGGCACGTGAGTCATGTCCCTGCGAGCCCAAGCCTTCAGGTCAGCTCGCAAGAAGGTGGGCGAGCCGGGCACTTGTCGATCGCTCAAAGGAAGGCGGAGCTCCCGTTCGCGTCCGACAAACTTCAATCTACGTTAGACGAAATCCATTCCGCGTTCGACGAACGCCAAGCTTCAGTTAAGATCGGTGAACTCAGCTCAGGGTTCGACGAATTCCGCTCGGCGCTCGACTTAACTTGTCCTGCGTCCGACGAACGACACCTTCAGATCCTTCTCATCGGTCACTTCTGCCCCGTCTCCACGGATCCGCTGGGACAGAGTTATCTCAGTGGTTTCCTCCATCTGCAGCTCAGCTTGACGGGCTCAATCTCTCATCCAGTTCAGCACTCTCACAAGGCCGAGGGGAGCTCGCGGGAGGGTATGCGAGACCTGGCCTCGGTGGATGTCGTCAGAAGAAGGGCGAGCGGGCCTTCGCAGAGCGCTCGCCTAAGAGGGGTTTGCGGGCCACACTCGTGAGGAGGCTCGCGAGAGCTCTCGCGAGTAGCCCTCTCGCGGGCCACTTACCCATAGGTTGGGGAGGCGAAATTACCTCTTTGCCCCCGATGGTCTGCAGTTAGCCCATCCAAACAGTGGAGTTTGGCTCTTAGCATGCCAAATTTGGGTGCATTTAGTAAAACCAAAATGCGGAATTCCGCTATTAACAGACCACGGGCAAAAAACTATAAATAGACCTCAAAGGGCACCTTGGGAGAAGACCACAATCTCAATTCTCTGAGCTTCTTCTTCCCTCGGTTACTTTGGTTTAGCTCTCTAGCTCTCCAAGGTGCCAAAGTCTCAGCTTTGGCTTGGGAGGGGAAGCGCTCAACGATCTTCCGGGTATGTGGTGGGACCTTCTCGCTGCGACTAAGGTCTTAGTCTGTTTCCGAGTCCCCAGTCTACTCCTTTCGAGGAACTAGTAAGGGCTAGCTGCCCCTCAACTTGTTGAGGGACCGAGCTTCACAAGAGACCGAGAAATCGGTTTCAATATTTTGGTGCGGTGAGCGTGGAGCGTGGCTGGTCAAAGAGGATTCCAAGAAAGAAACATGGCAGGAGATGAAGAGTAGGGCGAGGAGTTCAGCGGGTTGCCCCCGGCGGCGATGTAGAGAATGTTCTCAGACTTCAGGCGAGAAGTCCTCGACACCCTCGGGTTCGCGGTCGCAGCGCTGCGTATTGAGTTCGTGACCCCAGCGGTTCAAGCGTCCCATCCTCCGATAGCGGTTGGCGAGGATGCCCCAGGAGGAAGGGCTAGAAAGGAGGTGGTCGGAGGGTCGGTGCCGAACCTGGAGGGGCGAGTGTTGTTCGCCAGTCTGACGAGCTCGGTGCCAGCGAGCACAGCGCAGGCGAGTGCGGTGCAGGAGAGCACGATCCTGGCACGCGTGGCGTCCGTAGGAGCGGCTCCAGCAAGGGTAGCTCTCGCGAGCAGTGCTCCATCGAGCTCAAGCCAGGTGAAGGAGCTCGGGGGGCGAGGGGAGCAGGAGAAGACAGCAGGTAGGGGAAGCCCCTTCTGCGGGTGGGTGCTTTCCGCACCCGTTCCGGAAAGGTTCGGGGAGTGGGACAGGGTCTATTACCATGGTAGGGACGACCCAGTCCAGCACCTGCAGTCGTTTGAGGACTCGGTCTCTATCAGGCTGATGTCGGACGCCTTCAAGTGTCGGCTCTTCGCTGTCACCGTGAAGAAAAGGAGGCCCCGGGAGGAGGGGCGGAGGAGTTGATGGTGGTAGGAGAGGAAGAGATGGGGGAAGGAGCCAAAACGCTCGCTTGTGGCGGAGAGGAGGACAGTGCTTGGGGGAGCAATCCAGGTTGGAAGTTGTGGAGGAAGTGGTGGAGGTGGAGGTGACCACCAAGGCCGGAACAATCGAGAAGATCAGGATCAGCAGGGAGCTCAGCCCGGAAGACCGGAGGAAGGTCTCGGCTTGCGTCCAAGACAACGTGGATGTCTTCGCATGGAGTGCTGCGGAGATGTCGGGGATCGATGTGGACGTGGCGTGCCATTGCCTCAATCTCGATCCCGACACTCGCCCCATTCGCTAGAAGAAGAGGACCATTGTGGACAAGCTGAAGGCACCTATCCGGGAGGAGATGAACAAGCTCATCAAGGCCGGCTTTGTATCAGAGATCCAGTACCCAGGCTGGGTCTCCAACGTAGTGATGGTGAAGAAAGGGGATGGTAAGTGGAGAATGTGCATTGATTTTTCCTTACTTGATAAATCATGCCCCAAGGATTGTTACCCCTTGCCTAGAATCGACGCGCTGGTTGACTCCGCTGTCGGGTTCTCTGTGATGTCTTTTTCAGATGCTTTTTTAGGTTATCACCAAATTCGCATGCACCCTCCCAACATCAAGGATGTATCCTTCCTTCATCACCGGGGATGGGTGTTATTGTTATAAAATGATGTCGTTCGGCTTAAAGAACGCAGGGGCAACATATCGACGAATGATGTATAGAGTGTTTCGCGAGCAGAAGGGCGGGAACCTGGAGGTCTACGTAGATGACCTGATGATAAAAAGTCGGGACCTTGAGTCCCACCTCAGGGACCTCGAGGAAACCTTTGGGACTTTGAGAAAATTTAAGATGAGGCTTAACCCCTTAAAGTGTGTCTTCGGGGCCAGCCGAGGGAAATTCTTGGGTCATTTGCTCACCCCCCTTGGGGTGGAGCCAACCCGGACAAGGTGATGGTGATCCTCGAGTTGGGATCTCCAAGGAATGCGAAGGAGGTTCAACGTCTGACAGGGAAGCTAGCCGGGTTAAGTAGGTTCCTTTCCAAGGCGGGAGAAAAATGTTCTTCTTTCTTCAGGGTATTGAGGGGTAACCAGTAATTCGAGTGGACCCCCGAGTGCGAGAAAGCTTTTCAAGCACTAAAGGAACAACTGACCCAGGCCCCACTGCTGCAAGGGCCAAGACAAGGGGAGGACCTATACCTGTACTTAGGGGTGGGGTCGGAAGCGGTCAGCTCGGTGTTGGTTCGAGAAGAAGGGAAGAAACAACTCCACATCTACTATGTCAGCAGGGTATTGAGGAAGGCCGAGCTAAGATACCCTATCTTGGAGAAGTTAGCATTTGCCTTTGTAGTGTCGGCTAGGAAGCTTCGGCCCTACTTCCGGGCACACTCAATCAAAGTAGTGATCGACCACCCCCTTTGCGGCATCATGGAGGGGGTGGAGCACTCCGGGAGATTGGCCAAATGGTCGGTAGAGCTGAGTGAGTTCAATATCTCCTACGTGCCCAGGGTATCCATAAAGGCGCAAGCGGTGGCGGATTTCATGGCTGATTATGTGACTGCGTTGGTAGAGTCCGAACTACCCCACCCAGTGGCCTTGAAGATGCTAGTGGATGGCGCATCAGGAAAGCACTCTTTCGGGGGAGGGGTGGTATTAGTAAGTCCCCAGGGCACCAGGATAGAATAAGCCATCAACGTTGATTTCCCCCTCACTAACAACCAGGCCGAGTATGAGGCTGTGATAGCAGGCCTCCGCTTAGCTCGGGAGTTGGGAGTGTAAGACGTGGAGGTCTCGACGGACTCCATGGTAGTGGCTTGCCAGATCAAGGGGGAGTTCGAGGTCAAAGAGCCGACTCTCCAGCGGTACCTGGAGAAGGTCAAGGAGGTCGTCGGGAAATTTCGCACTTTCTCCATTAAGCACGTCCCAAGAGAGGAGAGCACCCAGGCGGACCTCCAGGCGAAGTTCAGTCCCCGGGTAGGGGGGACAGTGTCGGAACTCTTCCGACCTTCCATTGAAGAGGGGGAGCTGATGGAGGTGGATCAGCGAACATCGTGGATGGATCCCTTCATCACCTTACTAGCATCGGGAAAGTTCCTCTAAGGAGACGTTGACAAACGGCGGCTCAGGTACAAATCGGCATATTACTCCTTACATGCAGGGTTGATATACCGCAAAACACTCTCGGGGCTCCTGGCTCGTTGCGTGTCGGAGGAAAAGGTCCCGAGAGTCCTCGAAGAAATCCACTCAGGGGAGTGTGGCAGTCACTTCGGGAGCCGGACTTTGGAGGTGAGAGTGCTGAGGCAAGGCTACTTCTGGCCTACCCTCAGCAAGGATGCAGCCGAATTCGCAAGGAAGTGTCCAAAGTGCCAGCTCTATGCTCCACTCCAACTCATCCCAGCCCAAAGGCTCCGGACCTTCGCTATATGGTGATTGGATTTGGTGGGACCCTTCCCCCAGGCAAGCAGCCAAAGAAAGTTCCTACTGGTGATGATAGACTACTTTTCCAAATGGGTCTAGGTGAAGGCGCTAGCCAAGGTAACAACCCAGGTAGTGAGAAATTTTGTTTGGGGTGAAATAATTTGCAGGCATGGGATCCCTCTAGTCATCGTGACGGATAACGAACCCCAATTCGCCAGCGAAGAGTTTGTCAGTTTTTGCACCGAACTCGGCATAGATCTCAGGTTCGCGTCGGTCCACCACCCAAGGAGCAACGGTCAGGTGGAGGCGGTGAACAAGATAATTGTCAACCTACTAAAGAAGAAGGTGGAGAATCTCAGAGGCAATTGGGTGGAGCAGCTACCCTCGGTCCTATGGGCCCTGAGGACTACTCCAAACACGGCCACATGAGAAACCCCCTTCAAACTGTCTCATGGGTACGAGGTCGTCCTCCCGATAGAATTCGAAGTCAAAACCCCCAGGGTGATCACCGCGGGCGAAGGAGATGGAGAATGGTTAATAGAAAATGATGCAGAGCACAGGTTGTCCTTGGACCTGGTAGAAGAGCTCCGAGACCTCGCTACTGTCCGACAGGAGGAAGTCAAGAGGCGGATGGCCCGGTACTTTGATCAACATATCAGGGTAAAGCAATTCGAGAAAGGAGATTTGGTCCTCAAGAAGGTAGATGCGGTAGGAAGAGGAGCCGTTGTGGGTAAGTTAGAGCCCAATTGGGAAGGACCTTACATTGTAAGCAAAGTGCTCAAGTCGGGGGGGGGGGGGGGGGGGGGGTACCACTTCCAGGATATGGAAGGGGTATCTCTCGACAGAGCCAGGAGTGGGGATGATTTGAAGAGATTTTATCCTTAGCAAGATTTTGTAACTAACTTTCGTATGTTGCCTCCTCAATACATGTACTTTAAAGTTACTCTTGAGCAGGTTACGAGTTCTTTGGTGCTGGAATGCCCAGATCGATTCCGCTGTCGGGCTCTCATAGACGGTGGGTCAGGTTGATCTCTGGAGAGGTTGGCAAGGTTACAAGTCCTTTGGTGTTGGAATGCCCCAGATCGATTCCGTTGCCGGGCTCTCATAGATGGTGGGTCAGGTTGATCTCTAGAGAGGCTGGCAAGGTTACAAGTCCTTTGGTGCTGGAATGCCCCAGATCGATTCCGCTGTCGGTCTCTCATAGACAGTGGGTCAGGTTGATCTCTGGAGAGGCTGGCAAGGTTACAAGTTCTTTGGTGCTGGAATGCCCCAGATCGATTCCGCTGCCGGGCTCTTATAGACAGTGGGTCAGGTTGATCTCTGGAGAGGCTGGCAAGGTTACGAGTCCTTTGATGCTGGAATGCCCCAGATCGATTCCGCTGCCGGGCTCTCATAGACGGTGGGTCTGGTTGATCTCTGGAGAGGCTGGCAAGGTTACAAGTTCTTTTGTGCTGGAATGCCCCAGATCGATTCCGCTGCCGGGCTCTCATAGACGGTGGGTCAGGTTGATCTCTGGAGAGGCTGGCAAGGTTACAAGTGAAGAGATGTGAATGCGAGTGCCAAACGAAAACGTTAAGACGTGAGCGCAAGGAAAGCATAAGTACAAAACGTTGGAACCACGCGGGCATAAAATGTGCGGGCGCGAGTAAAAGATAAAAAAGAAGTTACATTTAAAAGATAGACAAAATATTTCCTTCATGGCTCAAGGATGTTTACAGTCAATGGCAAGCTCGCCGGTAAAAAACAAAGGACTTTACATTTGGCAAAAAAATAAGAACGTCAGAACAGCCCGTCAGAGAATTCTTTAGTCGCTCTCGCGATCTTTCGCCTCGGTAACCGGCGCGAACAGATCAGGGACGACGTCCTCGGCGGTGAGCTCCATCGCGTCAGGGACGATCATTCCCGCTCCTTTGAGGGTGTCGAAGACGAGTTTGGCAATCCCTATTGAGTTCTTGCGGGCTGCCTCTTTTTCACCCCGCGACTGGCCTCGAGTCACGACTCGCGAAGAGGGCGGGGGGAGCACCGCCATGGTCAGGTCGCGAACCTGAGCCTTGAGGCAAGTATTCTCTATCTCCAGGTCGGAGATCCTCGCGGTTAACTTGCTCATGGACTCGGCATCCTGCAGAAAGGAAGTTAGCAAAGGCAAAGCGAAGCGAGACAGAAAAGGACTTGTGCAAGCATTACTTACCAGGCCTCCCTGAAGGCTGGCGAGGAGGCCCTCAGACAAAGCCTCCATTCCCTTGAGATCCGCGACCTCATCCGCGGACTTTCGGAGCTCGACGTTGAGCTCCCTGATTTCCCTATCCGCGGTGAAGTACCGGTGGCCCACCATGTGGGTAAGCTCCGTAGCCCAGAACTGGGCTCGCATGGCTTCATAAATGAGCCCTTTCGGCGTGAAGGTCCGGAAGAGAGAGGCGTCCTCACGGCCGTAGAGCCCAAAGGTGAGAGCGAACGCTTTGCCTCCAATGTTGTCACTCTCCACCCAGTACGGGAGGAGGGAGGAGCAGACAATCTTGTTCTGCTCGGAGTCCCACGCGAGCAACGACTCTCCAACTGCGTCCGGGAGCTTCGCGCCGAGCCCAAAGTTCTCGTGGCTCGTCGGTTTGGCTTGTCGGCCGCTTCTTCAGGCTCGCCACCCTCCAAGGCAGGCTCCTGATTCGCCAGCGGGGAAGGAGGGGGCTCAGATCCGGATAGGTCGACAATGTTTTTCCCCTTAATAGCAAAGGGGGCCTTCTTGGCCTTTTTCGCCTGTCCCTGCGAGGCGGGCCGGCTTGGAGGGCGAGGGCACTTCTTTCCCGAAGAAGAGCTCGGGAGGTCGCAAAATGCCTCGGCGGCCACGCTCGCGAGCGGGCCAGTGGCGAGGGAGGAAGAAGGCGCGTGCAGAGGGTTGATCGGAAGGTCGTGCTCTCTTGCTACAGTGACTAAGGACATTAGCTAACGAGAAGGGGGGAAGAAGAATAAGGAAATTTGTGAGTGCGAGTCAGACCTTCCCCCTGGGTGACAGGCATCAGCGAGTCCACCCGCTGCTGGAGGTAGACAACCTCGAAGTTCTTCCCCTGAAGGTATTGATACAACTTCGCGGCATCGCCCCCTAGTGTTTTGGGAGGGAGGAAAGTGGCCTCGTCTCGCTGGAGGGGGGTGTAAGAGAGGTTGCCGAAAGGACCCTTCACCAAGACGTACTTCTGCGTCCAGTAGTGGGACTTGTTGATGGTTTCGCAGAGGGCGACGTGTTGGCTCGCGAAATGAGCCGTTCCGTCCCTATAGGCGCAGAATGAAAACACCTTGCGGAAGACGAGTAGACTAAACTCAATCTTCTCGGCTCGCAAGTAGCTGGCGAACGCGACCATGACGGCGAATGCATTCGGCGTCAATTGGCTGAGCAGTATACCGAAGTACTTGAGTACCTGGAAGAGTCCTTAAGGGTTAGAACGCCTTTGCGAGGCGAGCCAGAAAACACTAATAATATTCTCCGTTAGGCGAGCTAGAAAGATGTACCTGGCGCACTTCAGGCCATATCGGGAGGCGCAACCCATTCTAAAAGTGAGCAATGGGGATGGCGAGCTCGTCGGCGGGGGGATCATTGATGGTATCTCTGTCTGAGGGTCAGCGGGCCACGAACCCAGAGTGCAGGTATCTGTCCACTGTGGCTAGGTATTCCTCTTTTGTGAGGTTGGCGCAGAAGAAGGGGTTCTCGCGAAAGGCTCCAGCATAGTTGACTCGCCCCTCTGTCTCCACGTCTGCGACCATGGCGTTGAAGGCTGCGAGCCAGAGAATTCACGAGAGCAAGCTAAGGTTCGCGAGAGAATTAGAAGAGGGGAAACGCGAAGGAAGAACAGTAAATGTGGTGGTTGGAAGGTAAAGAGGCAGACTATTTATAGAAATGAAAGGGGCGGGAAGAATACGAAGTGCCGGTAGCTGAGGATAGCGGATGCGTGCAGTATTTTTCCGCCTCCAGGGGCCCTATCCGCTCCTAGCGTGTTGGCATCTCACGAAAATTCCTCCTGCCAGTCATCGGCGAGCTAGGGTTAGATAAAGAAATAAAGAGAAATGCGAGAGCAGGTCGCGATAACGAGCAATAAAAGTATAATAATCGCTGGAAATATTCAATGAGTAAGCGAGCCAGACATATCAAAGAAAAATATAAATAAAAGTAGAAAGCACTGGCTCTCAGGAGAGTCAAAATATCATTATTACAGACCATTAAATTGTTTGCGACCCCTCCCTACGAAGGGGAGGGTAAAGAAAAAAAATAGCAAGCAGACTGCGAAGAGAGGCTCCTCAATAGCGTAACCACTTCCAGCGACCGCGACCCCGCACACCTGAGCGAGGGGGAATTCGCGGGTAGTGGTACTCGCTAACCGACCGGGCCGCGTCAGTCATCAGCCGCGCATAATCCTCAATCCTAGCAATGTACACCCCGGGGGAAGTCACCTCGCCATGGTCGGTCGGCCGCACCTCAGCGAGGACGCGCGCGTTCACGTCCTCCATCGCAGCGAATCTTTCCTCAAACGTGAGCTGATCCTGCCGATTTTGCTCATGTAGATCCCGCAATATGGATGTATGCTTCTGTAATATCTCGGTGACTCACCTCTTCATTTGCTCGGGATCACTGGGGTCCCCCAGAAAATCCGCGACCTGACTCGGCGAGGGGGGGTGGCGAAATCTCCAACGCACCAGGCTCTGACTCGGTGGGCGGGGTCAAGGGATCACCTGCGAGGCAGAAATCAGCAAGGAGGTAGAATACGACACCCAATAGAGATGGTCTAACCTAATGGAGAAAGTTGGGAACTGGGTCGCTGGCGAGAGGTGCCCGGCCAGCCCTAGAACACTTTGACGAAGGCAGGGGTGACGACTTTCCCCCGCCCGGGAGGGAACGCAGTTCTTGCAACAAGTCCTGGCACGGGAAGTAATGTGCCTCTGGGGCTCCTTAGTCCCAGAGTGCCGAATCTGGGAGTGATGATAGTAGTCTGATTCGGCGGGGCCGGCGAGTCCGAGGGAGGAGGAATCCGGTCCTCCAAGTTGGCGACATCCGACACTGCATAAAAAGAAAAAAATAGCGAGTAAGAAAATATGCCACTTAGGAAGGCGAGGAGAACTACTCACCCCGTGGCGGAGGCGGGTCTCGCAAGTTGGCGATCCCCGCATCCGCGAGAAGAATATCGTTCCTGCCAGGGGTAGGAACGTTTGTCTCCATAATGGATTTCCCCATGGTATTCACTCCCGGGGAAGCATTCTGTGAGTGAAGAAACAAGGTCAGAGGGGAAGGGCATTAAATCGACGAACCTGGCAGTAGTACCTGCGAGGCGAGCTCGTCAGAAGGGGAGGGAGACGAAAATGGGGACCTATCCTCGCCAGGCGAGCGTCGGACGGTCTTAGCCATTTTGACGGGGGGCGGAGGCGAAGCACCCAGCGGAGAGGCCCAGGATGCCAGCGCAGTGTGTTGGAACACGGTCTTCCGCATATCCTAGGTTTGAGAATAACAAATCTTATGTGTATTTGATCTTGTGTGTTCAAGTGTGCAGGTTAACATAGTCCACATGACTCAAGGAGTACTCATGATGTATGCCCCCAAAATTGAGGCCAAAATTCGAACAAGCTCACTAGCGCCGGCGGTAGCGATAGCGCCCGGCGCTAGCATTGATTAGCTCGATTCCGACAGCATTTTTAGAAGGAGCTAGCGCCCGGCGGTAGGTACTAGCACTGGCAGTAGCATGGCGGACAAGAGGCGTAGAGCAAATTGTTGCCACGGATGGGAGATTCGGACGCGCAAGATCATTCCTAATCCGGGCTAGCGTCGGCGGTAGCGCTAGCGCCGGCGGTAGCATGAAGGCTATAAATTGGATGCTTTGGCTCCGAATTCTTCATCCTCCTCCAATCCCAAACTCCAGAGCTTCGTGCCACAGCAGAGAGAGGAAGATTCAGAGCGATACTCCCACAACTCCATAAAGCCTTAAGGAGATCCGTGGAGAAGATTTCAACACGCGTCATCATCGTGACGAAAGGCCGCATCGACTACGATCATACTCTGCGGGCCTTCGTCCACTTCTCCAAGAGATCCACATAGAGGGAGTTTTTATATTATTGTCTTTTCATTTCATATCTTTTCTGTAAACGGTAGTGAAATCGCCTCGTGTTGGCGACTAGGTCTGGGGTAGGACTTAGGGCTGAAATTCATTTCGTGTTGGCGACTAGATCTAGGCTAGGTCTAGGGGGTGCTCGAGGCCTTTCTAGGGATAGATTGACTAGAGCGGCTTGAGGCCGTATCTGGGGAGAGATCGGCTAAAGCCAACCGGTTCATGGGGATACGAGTCGGTATAGAAAACGAAAAAGAGTTTTTATTATTCGCCTCCGATCTCTAGCGCCATTGAGATCAAGTTTTGTAAAACTTATTTAATATCAATAAAGCTTGTCTCTCTTTTTGTTTTACTTGACTTCTTGTTTTATTATTGCAATATTCCAAAGTTTTCTAAATAAAATATAAAGTTTTTGAAAACCCTTATTCACCCCCCCCCCCTCTAAGGGCGCCGACCGATCCAACAAGTGGTATCAGAGCTAGGTTATTCCAATCGGCTTAACAACCGGGAATAATGGCGTGTTGGAAATTGCATTCACAATTTCTTTGATTTGTGAGAAGTCACCCTTAAACTAAGATTGAATTGCTTTTGTATTTGATATGCTTTTCTAGTATTGTCTTGCAGATTATCATGGCTAAGTGTAAGCCAATGTCAGGTCACAATGGGTCTGCAAACACAGTTTCATAAAATGTAATCCCTCATTTTATGAAACATGGTGATGACTCATGTGTGATCTCACTATTGGGGTACACTTCTTTTTCAAGACTATTGAAGACTTTGGAGTGCGGCTGCTGCATGTGTTCAAGAGAAGAAAAGAAATTTTTGTGAAAAAAAAAATTTTTCCTAAGGATATGTCTCGAGAGATCAGACATGTCTCGAGAGATCATGGTTGTCTCGAGAGATCTTTAGTCTGAATTTTTTGTAATGTCTCGAGAGATCATCGAGTTCTCGAGACATCCCTTTCCTGCTTTCTCCGTTTCATGTCTCGAGAGATCCGTCATGTCTCGAGAGATCCCTTATGTCTCGAGACATCTGTCCGTAAATTTCTAATTTTGTTTTCTCTGTTCTGACGGATCGTGATCGCCCCTCTTCGTTTCCAACGGCTATTTTGATGCTTTTAAGATCGTGTTAACCCTTAATCGCTCCTCTCTATATATAGAGTTGCTCTTGGGTTATTTCAAAGAAGTTTTTCCGAATCGTTCATGACCTAATCTCTCTCCCGATCAAAAAGGACGTGAAAAGCGCCGCTCGCCGTCGCCTACGATTGGAGATCGTTCTTCTCATTGAAGTTGGCGATTTCTATCAAGAAGGGTTCGATTGATCCATACTCAGGTTCTACAATCTCTATTGGATCGTTTCGGATTGCCAAAGACAGATTTGAAGGATCGTTGTTCTTCCTCATCGTTCTCAAAAGCCATTCAAGAAGAAGGAAGAAAACGCCTCTGTTATTCAGATCTGGTTTAGTATTGTTCAAACCCTTTTCAATCTATTGTAGGAGTTGTTATCTCCGAGTTGTAGGAGTTGTTATCTCTGAGTTGTAGGAGAGGTTGTTCTCCGAGTTGTAGGAGAAGTTTTCTCCGAGTTGTAAGAGAGGTTCTCTCTGAGTTTGTAGGAGTTTGACTCCGAGACTGTAGGATCGCTCTTGATCCGAGATTTAGTGAGTAGTCAAGTCTAGCTGTGGTGCTAGATTGGCGAGGCCGGCAGTGGAGTACCCAAGTACGGGGAACCACTATAAATTCCTGGTGTTATCTGTGGCTGTGATTAATTTTGTGTGCTGTGCTTTACATTTATTTTTAATTCCGCAAAAGACGTAGAGATCACCTATTCACCCCCCTCTAGGTGATTTAGGTAGGCAACTAGATACTTCATGGCGTCTCATGATCTCGCTTCAACTAGTGGGGGAAATTTTTGTGAAGAAGAAAAATCACCTACACCACCTTTATTTGAAGGGACAAATTATAAAGGATGGAAAATCTTAATTGAAAAATTTATTAAAACTTTAGACATCGAAGCTTGGAATTTAGCAATAGCAAGACCTGCAAATGAATCAGATAAAAAGGAACTTCAATTAAATGCAAAAGCTAAACATTATTTATTTTGCGGTTTATCTAATGAAATTTTTAAATTCATATATTGCTTTTCTAGTGCATACAAAATATGGCACTTTCTTGAAGAAATGTATGATCTTCCTCTCGCAGGTGTGGGACAAACACAGGAGGAAAAGAACGTACAAGCATCCATTATCATTCAAGAAGATCTCTCTCGGAGCAAAGCCATGGAGAATATTGAAATAGAGAAAGAGAACAATACATCAAAAGAAGATGAAAACTCATCTGTGATCGAGGAAGGACTAAAAGATGACAAAGGAACTTCATGCTCATATTTTGCCTCCTCCAAAAGCGCTGTAAGAAAGACTAAATCTTCGTCTTGTGTAATAACCTCTATCTCTAGTTTCAACATACTAAAAATAGCTAAACGAAAGATCAAAAAATTGAAAATTGCTAATAAAAATTTACGTTTAGAAAATCGGAGATTAAAAGCTAATGTTAATTTAGAATCAAATTATGATGTGGTTTCACCATCTTGTCCTTTACTTGAAAACACAAAACCTTGTTTTGATTATTATAATATTAAGGAAAAACTCATGAAACTTGAAAAGGATTTTATTTTAGTAAAAAAACAAAATGAAAAATTATGTTTAGAAAATACTTCCTTGAAAAATGATTGTGCTAAGTGCAAAGATTTTAAAATTGAAATTAAAGAGATGGATGAAACATTTGATGAGTTTAGAAATGAGTATCAAAATCATATTGACTCTATTGTCTCCACTCTTAAAAATAACACAACAGCTTATAATAAAGCTAGGCATAATCTAAAGATAAAGAATGATGAATTAAAATCAAAAATCAACTTGCTTATGAAAATTATAAATACAAATTCAAAACATACAAATTTAGAATATCAAGCAATATCTAAAAGCAAGTTGAATACAAATATCTTAACTAAACCTAATAATGGGAATAAGAAACAAAATGTTTTTTCATATCAAAAACCAAATCATCATTATTTACAAAATCATGTTTCTCCCAACTTAAAATTAAAATTACACAAATTTCCTATAAATGATAATTTCAATTATAATCTTCAAAGGAAAGAAAATCATCATGGAAATTTGATAAATAAGAATAATATTAAACCAATGTTTGAATGGCGGCCAAAAGTTAAAAATGAAACACACGCTCAAATCAAAAGGGCCCATTCAATCACATCTCCCCAAAAGTAAACACTGTGCATTTGGGTACCCAAAGGAACCGTCACTCCCGGTCCTCTTTGGATACCTAAATCTCTTATTCATTAGCATCTCATCATTTGCATGAAGTAGAAACCTAATAAAAATGAAATATCATTATTCTACTTCATGATTTGCTTAAATTTCTTTTTGTTTATTCTCTTTTGTTTCTTCTTAAACTATCATGCTATGATCACTCTATTTATCTTGAAAAGTCATATCATTTTGTTTAGTGATCTACTTATCCATTTTATTTTTACCTTTTAAATCCATTACCCTTAAATGTCTTGAACTATCATTATTAATTAAATATTAAAACTATTATCAAGACTAATGAAATTATTTTAAATGGATTTAAATAATAAAGGGCTTAGGCAAACAAAAAATTAAAATGCACAATGTGTTGATTATTATCTATCTTGTGTAATGAATATGATAGCCCTTATATTTGAGAAAATTTACAATAACTCCTCAAACTAACCAAAAATAGCTTCTCACTTCTTTCATATTCACTATTCACCTCACAATCTTTCTTTAAAATATTCTGAAAAATGTTGAATATGACTTGTGCTACATGCTTCACCATCATAATTATGTAATATCAAAAGATCTTTAAATTCAAACATTACAAAAGATCCACTTAGTTCTAACATTTGATTGGTGATCACAATAAGTACATGAATGAATTAATGAAGTATGACTTGCATGCATCTCATTTGATTATAAACCATAGAATCAACTTTATATTAATAAATCAAATGAAATCATAAATTCATTCCATGTAAAAATATTAAATCACGTTCTTGAATACATGCAACATTATCTCAATTAATCTTGTGGTATAACAATTGCAATCAAACTCATTATTCTAGCATTATCAACTAATAGATATTATTCATGCTAGTTATCTCATATTACCATAATGAATTAATTATGAAGTAAAATAAAATAAAATTGAACGATAAAATAACTATGTGACTTTAAATTGTTTCCATTGGACTAAAATGCTTATGAATGTGCATGATATTCTTTTGCATGAACATTATTTTCTAAATCACTACAATTATGCATATTTGTTCCTTCATGTCTTCTCGTGCTTACATTTCCTATCATTTTTCAAACTACATTAGATTGATAAAAGTGTAGAAAAATTTGAATTCACATACATTATGATAATCTATCTTATAGCTCATGCAAGATCTCGTTTGTTACGACTTGAGACAGGTGTCCTAGATCTTTCATGTTAAAACATGCTTACAAATGCAATTTTCTTCATTTTTAACCATCAAAAACATTTCCAAAAATCTGCAAATTCAGCATAAAACTACTAATGGGACACCTAATCATGTTCAAGCATCAAAATTTTCAAAACCCTAAAAAATCACTTACTGTTTCCCGCGCTAGCGCTAGCGCCGACGCTAGCATCGAGGCTCATTTTTCTGTAGTTTTTAAATTTCTAAAAATCCCTAAAAATATATAAATCTATATTTTCTACTTAGTTTTGCACTTCTGTGTTTCTTTATTTTTTGAAAAATCAAATACAAAACTATAAAAACCAAATTACAAAAAATATGTTTTGTTTTTTCGCTTGTGTTGTTTCCTTTGTTTAAAGTTCATCTTTATGCAAAAATCAAATATAAAAATTGCAAAAGCAAAAATTACAAAAATATGCTTTTATTTGTAAAAATCAACTACAAAAATATAAAACAAAACAAATACAAGTATCAAAATTAATCTTCTTAACTTTTCTATGTATCTTGCGAAAGGGTGATTTGGGCTATCATCCCATCATATCACCTAGTACCGGGCGAACCTCTCACAAGGTAGTCCTCGGGAAGTCCAAGATCAATTTTATGAGTTCAAACTTTAAATAAAAATTACTCTTTAAAAATATCAAAAATATTGTATGAACTTCATTGAAAATCAAGCATGATTTAGTCTATTATTTAAAAATTCTACAATGTTGCAATTTATCTTTTCAAACTACGTTGAACATTGTTTCCATCATGCTCTGATATATCTATTAATATGTGCATCAATTATATTTTTAAAGGTTGTGTAGAACTAAGCTTAGCATGCCTCTAAGTATGAGTAAATGTTTTATGTTTGATAATGATATTTATTCACTCACCCTTTTTGGCATTGTCTACATATGTGTTTAATTTAAGAATGCTTGTGTATGTTTATGTATTAGTACAATGAACTAAAATTGCACAAGTATCTTACCTACACTCCTTTATTTGCATTTTTAAAAATTAAGAAAAGTGGTTATCTTTCTTATAAATTCCATTGGTTTGCAAAACAAGTGTATTCGGAGAACTTTGCACAAAACAAAAATCATGAAATAATTTGACAAAGTTAACTCCACTAAGCATTACTTGAACCTCCTGATAAGTCTTAATAAGCGTTGTGAGGTTGAGCACCTTGGAAAGAATAGTAAAGTATCTTGTGCAAACCATAACTTTCTTTCAAAATAAAAACCACTTATTCTTAAGTACACCGGATCACAATAAAAATCAATCTTGAAGAATAAAACTATGTGATCCCCCAAGCACTACTTTGCACCCTGATAAGTCTTGATGAGCATTGTGTGTGCAGAGCACCTTGGTAGTTGTACATTTTTCATTGTGCATTGAAATGAGTGGAAGTAAAATTATTTGTGTTTTATTGTGCTCTTTACTTTACATATTACTTGTATTTTTGATTAAAACATTTGTTTACTCTATTCAAAATACACTTTTATGCACGTCATTATCTTCCATAACACTTCTTCTCATGTGTATTGGATCCTAATGCTAATTCTATACTACTCTTTATTTATGAAATGCACTAGATAACCTAGCATGCTTTCTACAATGTTTGGTATGTTTTGAAATTGTGAATTAAAGTAACATTGTAGTAATCTCTTTTTGATAAGATTATTTCATGCTTGGTTACTGTATTGTCAAAACAAAAATTTTAAATGCAAAATGATTTACAAAAACATCTTCTTTTTGAAATTGAACTCATATATCTTTTTATGAACCATCATTGATTACCATAAGATGTTTTTTGTACTCTTATATGTCTTCCGCATCATAACCATATAATTGTTTTACCTTGCACTTTAATACTTATTTAAAATCTTTCATCTTGTGTGCATCATCACTTGAATCTTCAAATTCCTTTCTTGCAACAAGTGGTAGACTTGCTTGGTAAACTTTATATTGGTTGAATTTTTTTTTGCTTATAACTCTGATCTATTTCTATTCTAAACATTCCTCCAACAAGTGAAATATTGCTTATAAAACATCTCTTTTTTAACTTAAACTCTTATTTAGTATTATGATGTTTCTTTTTCGAAATCTTCCGCAATACTCAAACTCTGATTCATTCATGAATTTCAATATAGCTATGTGAGTTTTATTTCAAAAATTCAAATAAAAATATAAACCCATATGCTATGATATTTCCCATTAGATTTAAATGCTTAATGTTTCCAATAATTGTTATCCATGACTTCATTTCTCACCATAGCGGGGGCGTAGGGTTGTAGACATTAGATAACCTTATCTCTAGTCATGTCTTGTCCTTAACCGGGGAGGGTTCCAGTGGGGCCTTGCGAGGCACTGGGGGAAAAGAGTGCTAGGTTAAGTTTTTGTCTAGTGTTTGCATATGGGATTAACACCCCAACCTACGGCATGTTTGCAGCTCTTCATGCCCATCCATCACTTAGTACGGGGCTAGGGTGTTGACATATTGTCTGGGTAGATTGGTTACTTGGAAATCATGATTGTTTTTAGGCTTAAAACTCTTATTTAAAGGGGAAATCATTATTTTTTGCTTAAACTCTGATATATAAATGGGGGAGAACTACAAACAAAAGGGATAAAATAAGTCATAACTCTGATCATTTTCAATGAAAGACAAGTCTAAAACTCCTTATCATTTACTTAAAAAGCTCGATCATGCCTTCTCTTTTATTTACACATTTTTAGTGCTTTGTTTCCCTACCCACTTTTGCTAATAACAAAGGGAGAGAACTAACATGATAAAATGCAAAAGGGGGAGAACTAACGATGATAAATGTAACCCGCTATCATAAACCCAACATGACAAATTCAGTTGATAGCATACATATTAAGGGAGCATTCACATAGGGGGAGCATATATTTAGGGGGAGCAATTCTAAATGGTAAAATCAATAATCATCCTAAAGTCATCACTCACACACACACACAAGTATAGTCTCATCATGCTTATTTATTAATGCTTTGATTTATCATTAATGGATTTGTTATTATCAAAAGGGGGAATTTATTGGAACACGGTCTTCCGCATCTCCTAGGTTTGAGAATAACAAATCCTATGTGTATTTGATCTTGTGTGTTCAAGTGTGCAAGTTAACATAATCCACATGACTCAAGGAGTACTCATGATGTCTGCCCCCAAAATTGAGGCCAAAATTCGAACAAGCTCACTAGCGCCGGCAGTAGCGATAGCGCCCGGCGCTAGCATTGATTAGCTCGATTCCGGCGGCATTTTTAGAAGGAGCTAGCGCCCGGCGGTAGCTACTAGCGTTGGCGGTAGCATGGCGCACAAGAGGCATAGAGCAAATTGTTGCCACGGATGGGAGATTCGGCCGCGCAAGATCATTCCTAATCCGGGCTAGCGCCGACGGTAGCGTGAAGGCTATAAATTGGATGCTTTGGCTCCGAATTCTTCATCCTCCTCCAATCCCAAACTCCAGAGCTTCGTGCCACAGCAGAGAGAGGAAGATTCAGAGCGATACTCCCACAATTCCATAAAAGCCTTAAGGAGATCCGTGGAGAAGATTTCAACACGCGTCATCATCGTGACAAAAGGCCGCATCGACTACGATCATACTCTGCGGGCCTTCGTCCACTTCTCCAAGAGATCCACATAGAGGGAGTTTTTATATTATTGTCTTTTCATTTCATATCTTTTCTGTAAACGGTAGTGAAATTGCCTCGTGTTGGCGACTAGGTATGGGGTAGGACTTAGGGCTGAAATTCGCCTCGTGTTGGCGACTAGATCTAGGCTAGGTCTAGGGGGTACTCGAGGCCTTTCTGGGGATAGATTGGCTAGAGCGGCTTGAGGCCGTATCTGGGAAGAGATCGGCTAAAGCCAACCGGTTCGTGGGGATACGAGTCGGTATAGAAAACGAAAAAGAGTTTTTATTATTCGCCTCCGATCTCTAGCGCCATTGAGATCAAGTTTTGTAAAACTTATTTAATATCAATAAAGCTTGTCTCTCTTTTTGTTTTACTTGACTTCTTGTTTTATTATTGCAATATTCCAAAGTTTTCTAAATAAAATATAAAGTTTTTGAAAACCCTTATTCACCCCCCCTCTAAGAGCGCCGACCGATCCAACACAGTGGCCTTACCCTTTTGCGCCGCCTGCGAGGCCTTCAGGCGAGCCAACATTTCTTCCTTTTTAGACATCACCCCGGGGTCTAGCAGCGAGCAGCAAGAGAAGAAAGAAGGATGAAAAACTTGTGCACCAGCCATGAAGAATGATATTTATAGTAATGGACATGGGGCCCCACCAAAATATTCTCGCCACGTCACCAAGGGGTCGGCGAATACAAAGGGTTGGACGGTTCTTTGCGAGCCTAGGTATTCGCCTTGGGGTAAACAGAGACTGAGGAGAACAGCGAGTCAGGGGAAAAAGCCCTCTCGCAGGAGGCGAGAGAGCAGGACTCTCGATGGATAATTGCGGGAAGAAGGCAAGTCGGGTCCTCGTGGGCCGCGCCCACGGTCTCATAAGCGAGCCGGCTTCTTTCCGAGTCTCGATGTTCGACAAACTCTGTTCTGCGTTCGACGAAATCCGTTCGACGAACATCCTTTCTCGGTTCGACGAACTTGCTTCTTAGTTCGACGAACGCCACGCTTCAGCCTCGGCGAAATCATCTCAGCGGCTGGGCTGGGAGGGCCGGCCATCTCAGCGGCTATTTCTGCCCTGTCCCAGCGGACCCGCTGAGACAAGCATTTGTCTCAGCGGGCTCAAGCACCTTCTCAGCTACTCCCGGCCCTGTCTCGGCGGGAGAGCTCGCGGGAGGAAGTGCGAGACCCGGACTCGGTGGATGACATCGGAAGAGGTGCGAGCGGGGTCTTCACAGACCGCTCACCTAAGTGGGGTTTCAGGTCCAACAGGTGGAAGAGGTAACAAAGAAGGCGAGCCTAGGCTTCAAGGGTCGCTCGCAGGAAGGCGGGCGAGCCAGGTACTCGTTGACCGCTCGCGAGAAGGCGGACGGGCCGGATTTCTTCCAAGTGTCCGTGTTCGACGAAATCCGCTCCGCATCCGACGAACTCACGTCACATTCTTAGTTCGACGAATTAGTTTCTCAGCTCGGCGAACTCGATCGTCCCGCCGGTTCAGCAGGTTTTCACAAGGCCAAGGGGAGCTCGCAGGAAGGCACGCGAGTCATGTCCCTGCGAGCCCGAGCCTTCAGGTCAGCTCGCAAGAAGGTGGGCGAGCCGGGCACTTGCCGATCGCTCAAAGGAAGTCGGAGCTCCCGTTCGCGTCCGACGAACTTCAATCTACGTTAGACGAAATCCGTTCCGCGTTCGACGAACGCCAAGCTTCAGTTAAGATCGGCGAACTCAGCTCAGGGTTCGACGAATTCCGCTCGGCGTTCGACGAAACTTGTCCTGCGTCCGACGAACGGCACCTTCGGATCCGTCTCAGCGGTCACTTCTGCCTCGTCTCGGTGGATCCGCTGGGACAGAGTTATCTCAGCGGTTTTCCTCCATCTGCAGCTCAGATTGACGGGCTCAATCTCTCATCCAGTTCAGCACTCTCACAAGGCCGAGGGGAGCTCGCATGAGGGTATGCGAGACCTGGCCTCGGTGGATGTCGTCAGAAGAAGGGCGAGCGGGCCTTCGCAGAGCGCTCTCCTAAGAGGGGTTTGCGGGCCACACTCGTGAGGAGGCTCGTGAGAGCTCTCGCGAGTAGCCCTCTCGCGGGCCACTTACCCATGGGTTGGGGAGGCGAAATTACCTCTTTGCCCCCGATGGTCTGCAGTTAGCCCGTCCAAACAACGGAGTTTGGCTGTTAACAATCCAAATTGAGGTGCATTTAGTAAAACCAAAAGGCGGAATTCTGCTATTAACAGACCACGGGCAAAAAACTATAATTAAACCTCAAAGGGCACCTTGGAAGAAGACCACAATCTCAATTCTCTGAGCTTCTTCTTCCCTCGGTTACTTTGGTTTAGCTCTCTAGCTCTCCAAGGTGCCCAAGTCTTAGCTTTGGCTTGAGAGGGGAAGCGCTTAACGATCTTCCGGGTTTGTGGTGGGACCTCCTCGCTGCGACTAAGGTCTTAGTCTATTTCCGAGTCCACAGTCTGCTCCTTTCGAGGAACTAGTAAGGGCTAGCTGCCCCTCAACTTGTTGAGGACCCGAGCTTCACAAGAGACCGAGAAATCGGTTTCAACAATGATGTTACATTTATCAAAATTTAAATGACCATTCAAGTAAATACGCCGTATCCCCAAATTAAAATAATTATGAAAATTCATAAAATATAAAAAAAAATTAGTAGAACTAACAGTATTTTTGAGGAGCTACTATTAAACTAATTAAATTTATTAAAGTTGAATTTCTTTAACAAAATAAAAAAATGGTATATAACTAATTCCGCATTAAGTAATTAATATTTTGCTTATTTTAAGTTGCATTAAATAATTGATCAGAGCGGAGCCCTGTGCCTGTCACTCGTGTGTTTGTGTGTGTATATGTCTTTACTTATTAAAAGGAAAGTGTTGCGTTTGATGAAATAAAATACAATGCTAATTTACGTAATTACATTATATTCTCAAATTTAAAATAATGTTGAAAATTCATAAAATTGAAAAGGTTTTTTGCAGAGCTCCTACACCTACTATGGCAGGCTATCATTAAGCATGTCAACTTTATTAAAGTTTATTTGAAATGTACAACCCGTATTCGGCGAGCAGGCCCAGTACTAGTTCAACCCGCCCAAGGCTAGGTAAGGTGTGTGTTGTACGCCCCTTATCCGTCTCGGCGGCATGATTGTTCTTCTCGATGATTGTGAGGTTCGTCTCAATGATGAGCAGCTAGCCCCGACGATAAATCCTTCTCGCCCTGGGCGAGGCGAGGCTGACCCTACCTTGGGCGTGCTCACCTCAGGAGAGTACCCCCGCAGCAAGTGGGATGGAGACCTAGTCGCCTTAGCCGCACTCCATCAGGGGGAGGCGAGGGGAGTTCAGGCCAACCCGACTCCTCAGCCCTTCTTCGCTATTCGCAGACCTATGAGGTTGCGGTTAGTATTTACGAAAAGGCACGAGGAGCTGTTCGTAGACCATTTTGGTCTGCATATAGTAATTTGGTCAAGGCGGAGGAAGCTACCTACATGCCATTAGGACTATTTTGCCCTTGGAAGATTTTGCCTATAAATAGGACTCATTATGTCTCAGATCAATACAGATCCATCCACCAAGAGAGCCTGTGCTTTCTTCCTTGCATCCTCGTGTTGTCTGAGACAGGCTCAGCCTTTGGTTTTTGAGAGGGGAAATCAAGTAAGATTTCTGTGTTAGTGGCGAGACCTCCTCGCTAAGTCCAGTGAGTCCATTATTAGGCAACTACCTACCACTCAGTGAGGGCAGGTTCTCAACTCAAAATACTTAGACCTAGGGATTTGACGAAGAGAGAAGTAACTCAAGCTACTCCCCAAGTCTCGAACATAGTTGGACCGGTATCCGGGTTCCAACCTTTTTGGTCCGGTGAGCGTGGACTGTAGCAAGAGAAGAAAAAACACATCTGACGATCCCATGGATGAACATAGCGAGTCGGGGACCGTCCAGGGGAACTCACTGCCTTTGGGCGAGTTCGTGACCAAGAGCGATTTCGAGCAGTTAAGGAGATCGATGGAGGATACTAACAGGGGGTTGCTGACGCCTCGCGCCGCAACATCTACTACTTCGAGGACCCGTGTAAAGGCTTTCTTCTTCATTTCTCCACCTCCAAGAAAAGGAAGAAGGGCTCATAAGCCCTTTTTCTTATCAAGCAAGGGCAGCAGGAGATGCTGGGGGCGTACGTTGATCGCTTCCAAGAAGAGATACTCCTAGTTCAGGAGGTCTCATGACACACTTTGATGTTGGCATTCAAGCTCGGACTGCAACCAGGATTCTTCAAGATGGAGATCACCCATAATCCTCCCCCGTCATTCGAGGAACTGATCGATCGGGTTGCAAGGCAGATCGAAGGAGATGCGGCAAGCCTGGAGTTCGTGTCCAAGCTGGCCAGACTGGAGGGAGGAGGGGAGAAGAGGGAAGCTGGCGGTAGCAGGCAAGAGGCCAAGAAGAAGGAAGAGACGATGAGGCAAGAAGGAAGAGGGTTTCGAGAGAATATAGATCAACGGGACCAGGAGAGGAGGTTCCAGGCCTCGCCTAATAGGCCGGCCTGGAGACCCGCAGGAGGAGGTTACCCTGGGAGACAGGGAAGAAGGTTTTCCCTCGAACGTCGGGACCGCTGTCATTCCCCCGACCGGAGGCACGGGCAGTGGAGGCAGAACCAGGCGCCGCCCCGGGAGGCAAACATCATCAGGAGAGGAGGGGGACGTGGTCAAGGAGCGAGACCACAATAGCCTCAAGGAGAGGAGGAACATAGGGCAATGCCTTATTGCGACTCCATCAGGTGGGGGTCAAGAAACAGCTACATGCCCTGAATTCCTAGAGCTGAGAAGAGGAGCAGGAGGGGCCAAGGAGCAAGAAAGAGGAGTGCAGAGAAATGGGGGGAGGAGTCTCGACCCCAAGAATATGTGAAGATCGGGGAGATCTCGGAGCTCAAGGAGGGATATGTGTCATCCACAGAGGAGCGGGATTAGAGGCAACCCAAAAGGGGAGTCTTCAGGCCGTGTACTGGAGGAGCGTGGCCTCGACAACTCAGATCCCACCACTAATTGGGGTGATCACCTTCTCGGAGGAGGATATGCCGGGGAACAAAAACACCTTCCATGACGCGGTGGTCATCAAGGCCGCAGTGGAGAACTACACGGTCTCTCGCATCCTGGTGGACAACAAGAGCTCTGTCAATGTAGTGTTCAAGAAGGCATTCGACGCAATGAAGGTGGAAGAGAAGAGGGTCACCACGACAGAGGGGCCGCTCTTCGTCTTCTCGGGAGAAAGGAAGGAGGTAGAAGGAGGAGTGGAGTTGGTCGCGACGTTGAGGGGAACCACTAAATATTGCAGATTCGTCATTATCGATGCCCCCAACAGCAATAACGCCACCTTCGGCAAACCACTCATCAGTGCCTACAAGTGTGTGCCCTTCTCCTACCACAATTCCTGAAGTACAACCAAGGAGGGTTGCATATCAGGATCTGAAGCGATCCAAGGTGGCGAGGCAGTGTCATCTCAACGTCGTCAACAACATCAGCTGGAAGGAGGAAGCTGAGGTGGTGGATCAGGTGATGATGGAGGAGATGGAAAGGTTGGAGGAGGCTGATGAGGTGGAAACGAAGGTGATTGTATCTGAAGGCGGGAGACCAGGGAAGGTGAAAATCAGCGGGGAGCTAAAGGAAGGAGATAATGAGAGGCTTATGTCCTGCATCCAAGAGAACGCGGATATCTTCGCGTGGAGCACAACAGATATATCGAGCATTGATGCGGACATCGCATGTCATCATCTCAACCTGGACAGAGGATTTTATCCCATACAGCAGAAGAAGAGGGCGACCACCACTACCCTTGTTGCAAGGACCTAGGGAGGGAGAGGACCTCTTCTTGTACGTCGGGGTAGGAGCCGAAGCGGTGAGTTCGATTTTGGTCCCTCGACTACACCATGGTTTTGGCACCAGGATTGAATAGGCCGTCAGCATCCACTTTCTGGTCACCAACAACTAGACAGAGTATGAGGTTGTAATCGCAGGGCTCCACCTAGCACGGTAATTGGGAGTTCACGACCTCAGAGTTCACTCCGACTCGATGGTGGTCGCCTCCCAGGTTCGAGGAGAGTTCGAGGCAAGGGAGCCGATACTGCAACGCTACCTGGTAAAGGTCAAAGGCTTGGTTGACACCTTCAAATCCTTCTCCATACAGTATGTCCCGAGGGAGGAGAACACCCAAGCGGATCGGCTAGCCAAGCATGGCCCCTTGATCGGGGGGACAGTCACCGGGTTGTTTCGACCTTCTATCGAGGAAGTACTTTGACTTGTGTGATGTTTTGAATTTTAATTCTATTTATGATTGTTTGTGACACTATCTTTATTGAATTTATGATTTTATTTTTGGAAATTTTGGGTTAAGTTTTCATCTTTAAATTTACTTGGCAAGATTCGAGGGAGGAGTCAGGCTAGATGAATGTTTTATTCTGCGCGGTGAGATTCGAGAGATGAGTCACATAATTGTTTAACCAAAATTCTCATTTTTATACTGCGCTGCAAGATTCGAGAGAGGAGCGTCGAAAGTATATCATAAATTTAATATATCATAGAAGGGAGAAAGAGATTTCGTCTTCTCGGTAGCAACATCGATTTGTGTGTTTGATGTTATTCGTTATTTTTGCCTAAGTTAGAGATAACTAGGAAAATAAGGGATAAACAGATTTCGGATATCGAGAGATAACTTGATCCACTTTCAAATCGTTGCAAGATAGTTGTTTTAGCAATTCATATCAAGTCACTTTAATTTAGTTCATGAGAGAAGCGGAAGAACACATAAATTGGTAGATCTTACTAGGCATGATGAAAGAGAAGAAGAAATGCATGATTTTCCTTCTCAAAATTGTTGGATCTGATATCGCCCTTAGAGGTGGGGGTGAATAAGGGGTTTACTATTTTTGATATAAACTTACAGATTTTAACTGACAAAAAAAACTTTTTTGCTCTGTCGCCAACGCCTGGCGTTAAGAGTCAACGTCGGGCGTTATCTCTCCAGAAAAAGTATTTTTACAGAAATATTCAAAATGATTTTCTTTATGAAATACAATTCCAGAAAAAATTAGATATACTGAAAAAAAAAATTTATATTTCACAAAAATGATCACAAGGATAAAATTTCAATAACGCTTGAAATTAGAGGCGACAACTTAAAAATCACTTTTTATTCCTTCACTGGTCCTTCTCCCAAGGACCGGTTGACTATAGCCTATCTATCCCCAAATAAGGCCTCTAGCCACCCCCTAGATCTACCCTTGACCTAGTCGCCACGCACAAGGCGGCGAATTACCCCCTAAGCCGCACAAGGACCTAGTCGCCACACGCAAGGCAATGAATTCACTACCGTTACAAGAAAATATAAAAAGATAAAGAAAAAATCAGAATAAAAGACTCCCTAGAATGAAGAGCGCTGAAGGAGATGTTGAAGATACACCATGACCACGTCGGAGTTGAAGCGAGCGTCCTTCTTCAAATTTGTCGTTGGAAATCTCCTTCTCACTCTTGTTCCTCAATGTTGGTGTTGGAAGTTCTCTCTGAATTCAGAATGAAATGCTCTCACAAATCTCTGGAATGAAGGCTTCAATGCATCTAACTTGAGCAAACGAAATCAGGTCTTTAAATAGACACGGGAGCTAACGCCCGGCGTTAAGAGTTAACGCCAGCATTAAGCATCGTGTACGGCAGTTGCTGAGATCGTGCAAACCGTCGGGATCGTGGCAGATCGTGACTCAATGCGAGCGTTAAGAGTCAACGCTGACGTCGTCTCTGGCTTCTTGACGGATTCCTTCTCGACGGCATTTCATCTCGACGGATCCTTCTTGACGAAAGCTAATGCGCGTTCACTACTAACGCAGGGAGTTAGCTCTCTTTTCAGAGAGTCGTCATCAATCGGCATCCTATTCATAGGGTTATATAACTATAGTACCTGCACACTATAAACACAAGAAAGATCAAATACATAGTGTGATTTGTTATTTCTCAAACTAAGAGAAGTGGAACACAAGCTCCAACAATCTCCCCCTTTTGATAATAACAAATCCACTAATAAGAAATAAAATTTAATTAAAGTAGTGTTTTATAGTATATGCTAAGCGTGAATAATCATGCATACTCCCCCTTTGTGGATACTCCCCCTACATGAATGCATTTCCTAATGTACTCCCCCTAAATAAAAGATTTCTTTATTTCTTCAATTATTCTCCCCCTTTTGTTATAATTAAAAGAAGGTGGGATAGAGTCATAGCAATATAAAACAATATGCATTTAGTAGAGATAAGAGGAAACTTGCGTATAAATAGTGAACACAACGAAAGCATTTTGTAACATCTTGTAGAAATTGTAAGTACAAAATATAATAAGCGTTTAACTCAAAATATTTAGATGTTTTGAATGTTAGAAAAAAAAGTTGCAAGTTCATTTGTAATTTGTAGCAAAAAGTAGCAAGCAAGATTATAAAAATATCAAGTAAAGATATGCTTACAATGTAAATAAATTTGCATTTCAAGTATACAAAAACATTGTAAAGATCATGCGTTGCTATCTAGTGCATTTACTCATGATTGTAGAAAATTGTATAGAGACATTTTTAGTCCAATTCTCATGAGTGGAAGTATTATAAATGATAATGATGTGTTCAATAAGTGTGTTTTGATAAAGTATACAAGAGTATAAATCAAACCACATGAAACAATGTAATGTAAGAACATAACTTGATTTGAACATGAACAACTTTACTTCCACAAATTTCAATGCACATAATGATTTTATTTTTATTTTTAAAGAGAAGTGGTGAAAATTTTGTTTGCACAAGACACTTTACAATTCTTTCCAAGGTGCTCAACCTCACAATGCTCATTAAGACTTATCAAGAGGGTGAGTAGTGCTTGGTGGAGTTAACCTTGTCTTTCATTATTTACTTTTTAGTTTAGTGACAAAGGACTCTGAATTCACTTGTTTTTGCAAACGTAGAAATTTCATTTTAAATACCACATTTCTCTAAACACAAGTGCATGAAGAACAAAGAATTCAAGAAAGAATTCAATGTTGTGTAGGTAAACTATTTATGAGATTCAAAATAAGTTCTTATACTACACAATTATGCAATAAGATTTAAAACACATGTATATTAACAAAAAGGTGTAAGTGAGAAAATCATTATCAAAGATAAAAAACTTTACTCATACTTAGAGGCATGTAAAACATTTCTACACATGTAATCTATAACCATTTTTGTTTTTGCACATTTGAAGATGATATTCAATGCATTATAAAATCAAAATAATATTCTTAAGAAACTTGAAGGTTTAAATTAAACATTGTAAAAAAAATCTTTAAGCAATATATATAATCATCTTTGAAATAAACATTTAAGCACATATTTAATTTTTTTGTTTTTAATTTTTGAAGTAAATAACAACAAACAAGAAAGAAAAAAAAAATTAAATTTTTTTTTAGCATAGAGGCTAACGCCAGGAGTTAGCTTCTTAACGCCGAGACAGAACTCTAACTTTTGACTTTTTGAAAAATCTTTTTCATGATTCATTTGTAATATAAATAAGCCTTCTTACTGTTGAAATTTCAGACATTATGAAGTTGATATGAAAACTCTTTTAGCGTGTTTTTGGTGGTTTGTCTATAGTTCTTACATTTGTATTGATCTTTGTTTTTTTTAAAAAATGCAAACAAACATAACAAAGTACATAAGAAAATTTTGATAGCTTTTTATAAGGATTATAGTGACATTTCTAAGACATCTAATTCTAACCTAAGCATGTGAAAACGTGCATCGGGTAGAGGTTTGGTAAAAATGTCGGCAAGTTATGATTCAGTCCCTATAAAACTAATTTTAACATGTTCCTTCTTTATATGATCTCTAATGAAATGATGTCAGACATCTATATGTTTCGATTTAGAGTGATGTACGGGATTGTTTGTGAGATCTATAGCGCTCTTGTTGTCACACTTTAATTCTATGTTATTTAGATGAACACCAAAGTCTTCTAATGTTTGGGTCATCCACAATGCTTGTGCACAACAACTACCTAGTGCGATATATTCAGTCTCGGTGGTGGAGAGGGCAACAAAATTATGTTTCCTACTTGACCATGATACGAGTGAAGGGCCTATAAAATGACACGTGCCACTAGTGCTCTTACGATCTAATGAACATCCCACATAGTCCGAATTAGAAAAACTGTGTAGAATAAAACAATCATTATGAGGATACCATAAGCCTAATCTAGACATTCCGATTAGATATTTAAAATATGTTTCACCGCTTTTAAATGTGATTCTTTTGGGTTTGCTTGAAATCTAGCACATAAGCAAACGAAAAACATAATATCGGGTCTATATGCGCTTAAATATAGCAATGATTCTAACATCCCTCTATATAATGTTTGATCAATAGAAATATCGACTTCATCTTTTCCTAATTTTAGTGATGCACTCATTGGTGTATTAGTTTATTTTAGGTTTTCAAATCCAAATCTTTTAAGAATATCATGAACATATTTAGTTTGATAAATAAATATACCATCTTGTTTTTGTGAGATTTGAAATCATAGAAAATAAGTGAGTTCTCCTACCAAGCTCATTTCAAATTCATTTTTCATCACTAAAATTACTTCATTACATAACTCTTCATTAGTGACTCCAAAAATGATTTCATCAACATAAATTTGCAATATAATCAAATCATTATCTACATGCTTAATGAAGAGTGTATTATCTGCACTTCCCATTTTATAACCGTGCTTTATCAAAAATAATGTCAATCTATCGTATCAAGCACACGGCGCTTGCTTTAATCCATAAAGCGCTTTTTTTAACTTATACACATGATTGGGAAATTTTTCACTCACAAAACCGGGGGGTTGTTCTACATAAACTTCTTCTTTTATAATCTCGTTCAAAAACGCACTTTTAACATCCATTTGAAATAATTTAAATCTTTTAAAACTTGCAAATGCAAGAAATATTCTAATAGACTCAAGGCGAGCAACGAGTGCAAAAGTTTCATCAAAATCTACCCCTTCGATTTGTGAATATCCTTGTTCAACTAGTTTAGCTTTATTTCTTGTTATCCTAGAGTCACCATCTAGTTTGTTTTTGAAAATCCATTTGACTCCTATAACCGGATGATTTGATGGCCACTCAACTAAATTCCAAACCTTATTAGGTTCAAATTGATTTAATTCATCATTCATAGCTAAAAACCAAAATTCATCATTTAAAGCGGTTGAAACGTTTTTTGGTTCTATTTCGGATACAAAACAAAGGTTTGAAAAAGACACATGTAAAGAAGAACGACTACTTACCCCTTTTGACTGTTCTCCTATCACAAGCTCCCTTGGACGATTCTTTGAAAATTGTAGCACACTTGGAGGTACATATTCTACTATCTCATCCTCTTTCTGTTCTTTTTCTTCTCCTTTTTCTCCAAGTGATTCATCATCCTCATGCTCCAAAGGGGAAATAGGTTCGTCTTCATTTCCTGTATGATTAGAATCTACACAAGGAACAAACTCATCAAATCTTACATGTAACCAATGAAAAGTAACCAATGAGCATTGCTAGTTGAAGAGTAACCAATGAAAATTCCCTCATCGCATTTTTCATCAAATTTTTCTAGTGCATCTTTAGTGTTTAAAATGAAATATTTACAACCAAACACATGAAAATAAGATACATTAGGTTTTCTTTTAAAGTAAAGCTCATAAGGTGTCAATTTTAAAAGAGAACGAAACATGACTCGATTAATTATATAACAAGAAGTATTAACCGCTTCGGCCCAAAATGATTTAGGCAAGACATATTCACAAAGCATAGTGCGCGCTAGCTCTTGAAGGGTTCTATTTTTCCTCTCCACTACACCATTTTGTTGTGCGGTGCGAGGAGCAGAAAATTCATGTTTAATTCCTAAATCATTACAAAAAGAAGAAAATTTATCATTTTCAAATTCTCCTCCATGATCCGAACGTATGCATTTAATCTTTAAATCATGTTCATTTTAAATACGAATGCATAGTTTAGTAAATTCAAGGAATGCATCGGATTTGGAAGATATAAATAATGTCCAACAAAATCTTGAATAATCATCAATTATTACAAAAGTATATTTTCTACCTCCTAGACTAGAAGTGCTAACCGGTCCAAATAAATCCATATGAATTAATTGAAGAGGTCTAGTGGTAGAAATTACAATTTTGTTTTTAAAAGATTTTTTTGAAAATTTTCCTTTTTGGCAAGGCGCACAAAGAGAAGATAAATTACCATTAAGCATAGGTAAACCTTTAATTAATTTATCTTTTGATAATTTCAAAATAAGCTTGGTGCTCGAGTGACCAAGGCGCCTATGCTAAAGTTCTAATTCTTCATTTTTAGAAATAAAGCATTTTAAAGAAGAATTTGAAAGATCATTAAAGGCAATCATATAAACATTATGCATCCTAGGTGCGGTGAGTACGACATCATTTGTTTTAGAATTTATAATTTTGCAAACATTTGTAGATGATTCAAATAATACATTTAAGTCTATATTGCATAATTGACTAATTGAAATTAAATTATGTTTTAAGCCATCTACAATTAAAACATTTGAGATTGAAAAAAAATCGTTACCCACTGTGTCGATGCCCATGATCCTTCCTTTTCCGTTGTCACCAAATGTCACCATCCCTCCTTTCTTCATCTCAAGGCTAAGGAACTTTGCTTTGTTTCCCATCATGTGTTTGGAGCAACCCGAGTCCAAATACCACACGTCCTGTTTGTCCTTAGCCTGCCAACATACCTCAGTGTCGCTTTGGACACTGCTTTCATCCTCGGATGTCTTGTCACTTTTTCCCATAAGGCACATATTTGCCTCTTCTTCATCGCTAGTGGATGAGCCGCTTGAATCCTCGGAGGAGGAGTCATCCCGTGTAGCCGCTTTTAGGACCTTCTCTTCTCTTTTCTCTTGTGCCCTTTTTCTTTACGATCATTCAGATATTTTGGGCACTGTCTCCGAATATGTCCGGTCTTTCTACAATGGTAGCACTCCGGTGGTGGTCGTTCATCATCGTCCTCGTCGCTACCTCTCTCCTTCTTCGATGAAGATCATTTTTTGATGAAATATTTCCGGAAGGTATTTCTTCTTTCCGGATTCTTCATGAACCTTTTGAACTTCTTCAGAAAAAGGCTCTCCTCGCCATCTTCATCATCATCTCCATTTGCCTCCTTTTTTGACTTTAAGGCCAAACCCTTCTTCTTTGGCTCCAAGTTATACTCTTGTTGTTGAATTTTGAGTTCAACCTCATGGGTCTTTAGGTTCCCAATGAGGCTCTCAATTTGGAGCTTCTTCAAATCATGCGACTCCGAGATAGTCACCTTTGGATTGAACTTTGGAGGGAGAGACCTTAAAATTTTTCTCACCAAGTCGCCATTGGAGAACACCTTTCCAAGTACTGTTGAGTCGTTAACGATCTTGGTGAACCTTGTGTACATTGAATCTACGTCTTCATCCGCCTCCATCCGGAATTTCTCATACTCGGATTCAAGTTGGAAGAGCTTTGAATCCTTAACCTGCGAAGTACCTTCATGAGTAATTTCTAATAAATTCCATATATCATAAGCTGTTTCGCAAGCACAAGTTCTATTAAATTCCATCTATCCAAAGTACAAAATAACGCATTCATTGCTTTAGCGTTATTCTTACATCTCAACTTATCATTGTCATCCCATTTATCTCTAGGTTTTTCCATAGTGAATTCTCCAACAACAAATGTTAGTGGAGAGTAACACTGTTCTACCATACCCCAAACATCATTATCTAAAGCAGTTAAAAAACAACGCATTCTAGTTTTCCAATAATTATAATCAGTTCCGGTAAATAGTGGAGGTCTACTAATCCCTTGACCCTCAGCAAAAGCATGATCATTATGCGCCATTATTCCCGGTTGTGAAACCGTTTTGGAATAACCTTGCTCTGATACCAAGTGTTGGATCTGATGGCGCGCTTAGAGGGGGGTGAATAAGGGGTTTACTATTTTTGATATAAACTTACAGATTTTAACTAATAAAAAAAACTTTTTTGCTCTGTCGCTAACGCCTGGCATTAAGAGTCAACGCCGGGTGTTATCTCTCCAGAAAAAGTATTTTTACAGAAATATTCAAAATGATTTTCTTTATGAAATACAATTCCAGAAAAAATTAGATATACTGAAAAAGAATTTTATATTTCACAAAAATGATTACAAGGATAAATTTCAATAACGCTTGAAACTGGAGGCGACAACTTAAAAATCACTTTTTGTTCCTTCACTAGTCCTTCTCCCAAGGACCGGTTGGCTATAGTCTATCTATCCCCAAATAAGGCCTTTAGCCACCCCTTAAATCTACCCTTGACCTAGTCGCCACGCACAAGGCAGTGAATTACCCCCAAGCCGCACAAGGACCTAGTCGTCACACGCAAGGCGGCGAATTCACTACCGTTACAAGAAAATATAAAAAGATAAAGATAAAATCAGAATAAAAGACTCCCTAGAATGAAGAGCGTTGAAGGAGATGTTGAAGATACGTCATGACCACGTCGGAGTTGAAGCGAGCGTCCTTCTTCAAATTTGTCGTTGGAAATATCCTTCTCACTCTTGTTCCTCAATGTTGGTGTTGGGAGTTCTCTCTGAATTCGGAATGAAATGCTCTCACAGATCTCTGGAGTGAAGGCTTCAATGCATCTAACTTGAGCAAACGAAATCAGGTCTTTAAATAGACACGGGAGCTAACGTCTGGCGTTAAGAGTTAACGCCAGCGTTAAGCATCGTGTACAGCAGTTGCTGAGATCGTGCAAGCCGTCGGGATCGTGGCAGATCGTGACTCAACGCGGGCGTTAAGAGTCAACGCTGGCATCGTCTCTGGCTTCTCGACAGATTCCTTCTCGACGGCATTTCATCTCGACAGATCCTTCTTGACAAAAGTTAGCGTGGGGCGTTGACTACTAACGCCGTGTGTTAGCTCTCTTATCAGAGAGTCGTCATCAATCAGCATCATGTTCATAGAGTTATATAACTATAGTACCTGCACACTATAAACACAAGTAAGATCAAATACATAATGTGATTTGTTATTTCTCAAACTAAGAGAAGTGGAACACAAACTCCAACAAAAAGGATGTAGAAATCTGTCTTCTTCCCTGCCGTCGCCGGTGTGCCCTAACTCCTTCTCCAAGACTCTTTCCCTCTCTCTTTATTTTCGAATGATAGTGGTTCCTGGTGTTTATCCATGATATCCCCTTATTATTTTCAAATTCCCCCTGAAAAGTCGCACCTTTTCATGTAAAATAACTGCCGCCATCTTTTAAATTCGGAATTAAATAGCAAAATTTTCGGATCCAGACTTATTGCAACAACCAGAAAAAGTTGTTGTAACAACTTTCCCAGGAAAAAAATTTGGTTTTTCTTTGCTTCTTCAAATTGAGTTTTTCTTCGACATATCTACAAAGAAAACCACATACACAATAATAATAGTCCAAATTTATATAAATGATATATTTAGTCATATTCAAAACATTTAATGCAAATTTATGCACTTTAGGGTGTGTTGTAATATCCCCCAAACAAATAGACACCTAGAGTGCTTTTGTCATGACTAGGTCATGACAAAACCCTAGGAAGCTTGAAGAGACCACTTGGCTTTAGGCTTGAAGGGGAAGAGCACCTTGGTCTGCAAATAGCAATTTCCAGTTACCAAGCTTAGGGTTAGAATTTAGGGACTCACCTTGACCCCTTGACCCCACTATGACACACTTAACCCTTTAAGGGATCCCTTAGAGCACCAAGGACCCATTGGGGTCAACCAAAGAGGTCAAGTTGATCAAAGTCAACATTAACCCTAAATTGGTCAAAGTGGCCTAATTAGTGTCAATTTGGTCTCCACCATGCCAAATTGACCTTTCCACTACCCTTATAAGTATATTAGGGACACAATGGAACAAAAAGCCTCATCATGGGGCCACCAATTTGGACAATTTGACCCAAGTCAACTCTAGCTCTATTTTGGTCAAATTGTCATATTGTGGTCAATTGGCCTCCACCTTGCCAAATTGACCCTACCTAGACCTTCCTAACCCTTAGGGGAGGCAAATGGGTCACTAGCCACCCATTGGGGTCAACCCAAGTGGATAATTTGACCAAAGTCAACTCAACCCCAATTTTTGGTCAAAATGCCCTATTTTGCCCAAATCAAGCCCAATCCTCTTCGGCTAGGCCCAATTGGAGTAGCCCATTAGATTAGGAGGCTGATAATTACTAAATGGGCCATATAATATTTGAAAAATGATGAGTAGGAGAGAGAAAGTGCAATTTCCCCAATTTTGAAGAGAGAGAAAGTGCAATTTCCCCAATTTTGAAGAGAGAGGGCCATTAATGGACATGGGAGGCCAATGGCCTCCCCTCTTCATCTCCAATGGCTTTGTACCTCCCCCCTCATCAGTTTTGAGGAGTTCAATAGCCATGGCCGGCCACCCAAGTGGCTGATTTAATGGAATTTCAGTTTTAGCCAGAAACTCCTAATTACCATTAATGGTGAAATTGGAGGTTTAACATCTTCCCCTCCCACAAGTGGCTCTTTAAAAAACTTCACAAGACTGTGAGGATGAGTTTCCCCCACTCACCAGAGAGAGTCGAGCTTGGTGGTGTGGAGGATGTAGAGGCACCAAACTTTGGATCAGCCATGGCAAGGTAGGGACTTGGCAAGACTTCAAGGCTCCACACAGGTCTGGTTCTTCTCCTCTACTCTAGTGGATAGATCCACATCTACTGCTTGCAAGGTTTAAGGCCAATTGGCCCTAAATTATGTTGGCTGGAAACTCCATTTTTGGAGATTTTTCTTCTTGCTTAAACCTCCGGTTCCGGCCACCACCGGCCAACCGAGACTTCTTATCACTGGCCACCACCTCAAGGATGGTGGTGGTGGCATTGGCCGGCCGGGGAGGGGCGTGGGTGGATAGGAAAACCAAGTTAGAAAGGCTACAGGACGGGCTCATCTCAGTTGTCGGCTAGAAGAAGGAGATGAGCCGATGTCGTCCATCCCTGCTTTAGGATTCGTGCAAGATCATTTTGTTTAATGAAATGATTTATTTCATATTGTCACATAATTTGCTGAACATTAGATAATTATTAAAAATAACTAGTGCCCTCTACTTGAAAAATGTCCAACATCAAAGTTGTAGGCCATGAAGTGTAGTTTTATTTAAAATTTGTTTCATCAAATTTGGACCACTAGGCTAACCTCAGCACTCAAAATGGTGCAACATGTACAAAGGGTTGACCAGAGCTTGATTTGAGTGCCCACACTAAACCAGCCATCCAAATGTCCTGAAATTTGGAGCATAGTCTAATTATACCTACCCCCTAATCATATCCAAAAATGAGATTTTTTGGATAAACTTTTTCTAAGATTTTGTAAACATTTAATAATTTATATATAAATTAAATTCAGGGTCTAATGACATCCAAACCCATCAAAATTTTGGTGGGTGGTCCATAGGATCATAAAATGACTCTGGTAAAAATTGCATACCATTTGGGATTGGTTTGGTTGGGTAATTAATTAACCAAAGATTGGTCAAACTATGGGTTATTAGGTCAAAAGTGCACTTGATGGATTTGAGGGGTCAACCCTCACCCAAATGTTGTGAAACCTTGGCCACTGACTTAATGTCACATAACACACTTCCACCAATGATTTGAGGTGATTTGGGATGGATGTGCCCTAGGACCCTAGTTCAAACCTTAGGGTTGTATATTGAACCCATTGAAGGACCTAAGCTCATATGTCCTTGAATTGACTTGAAATTTGGTAGAGAGGTTCATAGGGTGGTGTAAAGCCCTAGGTAATTTATTTGGAATTTTTGGAGACTTTTATTCTCTCTAATTTAATTAAAAGTCATTTAGGGCTCTTCCTTACAAGAAGGAATTACATGTTCATAAAACCTAGGATGATTATGAAACTTTGTAAGTAAGTTTGTATTGATGATATTGTTCTCTGATAATTTTACCAAGAATTTTGAAGTGTTATTTATGGTACCTCATTCATAACCCTCAATCATTGCCCTAGTTGTATAAGAATTAATTATGGGTTTAATACTCACTGAAAAATTATGGAAATTGGTCAGAGGACTTGTTAGGCCAAACAAATGATCTAATAATTTTAGAATAATTTTTGGAGTTATATATATATGGTTTCCTTCACAAGGTGACCTTGGACATGTTTATTTAATTAATGGAATTATATAGTCAAATGGATTTAGAAAATTATGGAACTCCATCAGTGAACTTTTCTGACCATCTTGGACACCAACTAATTTTCTTGTAATTGTTGAATAAGAATTTCTAGTAGCTTCTTTGTTATTCATTGATCTTGATTAATTAGTTAATATTTTAATTGGAGGTCAAAATCTTTCTGGAAAATTGTGAAATTCAGATTTGGTTGTTATTTTACTGTTATTTAGTTGTACAAATTTTATTGAAGTCATACCATGTCAGAAAACTATACTTGATGTACAAAATTATAGGTTTCTTGATTTTGGAGAAATTATAATAAATACCAAATTAAGTGGAAAAATTATAAATTTCTGGAGATGGTGTTAAAATGTCATAACACACCCCCAGTAATATTCTTGAGTCATTTGGAGTAACACCTCTCATACACCTCATGGAGCTCATTTGGTCTGCGTATAGTAAAACAGTAAAACTTGAGTAACTTGTAGACCATTAGGTGAGAATGGAAGGTAGATGGTGTACTTAGTCTGGTTGAGGAGGTTTGAGGTCATCAATAGAAGCTTGTATGTTGAGTGTGCCCGATAAGCTAAGGGGCAAGGTTGTACTCGGGATTGACGAAAGATCGTCTTTCCCTTGGAGAGTCATAAAATACTTAGGGTTAATCCAAGTGTAATGATAAGAGGGATATTCTTATGAGTAGTTACCAATAACATTAAATATCTTTTGAAAGGGAGGTTTGGGCTATCATCCCATCATACCTCTTGGTACCGCTGCGAGCCCCTCACAGGCCAGGTAGACCTCAGAAAGTCCAAGATTATCCCTAAACTTCAGGAATAAACTGTTATGCAAGATTGTCTTAATAATACACACACCCACACCCCGTTGTTACGGGTAGTTCGTTGGTTTGGTCTTACGAGCAGTAGGCTCGGTAGTTATAGGTGCAGACGGGTTAGTCCGACGAGTCGGTGGCTCGGAAGGTTATGGTGACGGGCAGGTTAGCCTAAGGAGCGTATGGCTCAGAGGTATATAGTAATCATATTGCATGTGCATAAAGGTGGTGAGTCTTCAGTATTGATGGTCGTTCATACCGATGCCGATACGCTGACTCGACAAGTGTGGATTTGCACTTAGCCATGAAAAGTCTGGTGGTCCAACCAGTAAGAGTACGCATGCGCTCAACGGTTTTGCGTTGAGGTGTATGATAAGTCTAGGTTAGGTAGTGTGAATACCAACCTAGAGGTGGGCGAGTCCCAACCCACCGCTTCCGTTTGCCACTACGGGGGTACCTGGGAGTCTTGCTAGCTCCAAAAGGGGGGAACTAAAGGTCTGTGCGCATAGAGTCGAAGTGTGTGAGTTGCACTTGTTTGATCATGACATTACCCAGCATAACTCTCCATGTCATAGAATAAACATTGCATTTCAACCCCTACCCCTATCGTATAAATCAGTTATGAGACTTTTTATATGATAAGCATTGCTAAACGACCCCTTGGTCTATAGGTTTGTATGAGCATTCTTATAAATCAATGATTTTTTTCTATTATATACTTATCTTTACTTACTGTTCTTTACTTGTTCTTTACCATGCTTTATTTTTTGCTTCAAGTCTTTATGTACTCCTGTGTAGTGGTAGACATTTCCTGTAGACTGGATCCGTCGTCATCTGCTTTGTTTTATACCCATTGTTGTTCTCTGCTTCATCCCTCCCGCACGGTGCCTATGAGCCACTGGGGGACGGGTGGGGGAACATAAGGCTTAGTCTTTTGACTAACGGTCGGTGAACCATATCATTTTGGGGGATCGATGAGATGCAGCACCAGCGGAGGCCGGTGCAGTTGGAGGTGGGCCAGTCTAGTACAAGAGCACCAGTTTCAGGATCAGTGACTAATTAGTGGTTTGCTTCCGCGAGTGACCTTATAGTGAAGATGTGATGTACTGGGTATGAGCCCTTTATTACTATTATCTTTTTATTCAGTTATTATCTGTGGTCATTTACCCTTATGATTTTATATTTCATGTAATGTGGACTTGAGCTTCACTATATGTTCAAATATGCTTTTCTTCTTTTGTGATCGATATGATCGGCAGGATCGGCGTTTTATAGTGACGACTTTCCTGAGTGATTGTGTCACCACAAAGTGACGGTTCTGGGCATAAGACCCAATTTTGCAGGAAAAACAAATGGAGTCTTACCAAGGTTTTTGAAAACCGGACCGAATATCAACCCGGTGGAATGAAAGGTTCAATGTTGAACCGGTCCAACTGGGGTCGAACCGTTATATATATATATATATATGCACAAGTATTTATAATAAAAATGCCAAAAAATTTAATAATAATCAATATTATAGTAAATATTTCTATAATATTATTATATTTCAATTTTCTAAAATTATGTCAAATAAAATCAATAAAATATACTAATATTTTGAATAGATTATAAATAAAATATAATTTGAAAAATCATTTAGATAAATAGATGTAAATATAAAATTAACTTCAAAAATAACTAAATAATATGATTTACAAAATTAAACATAATTTCATAAATATAAAATTTAAATTTGAATCAAAATTAAAATCATATATATAATAAGATATAATTTAATTAAAATGAATATTGAATAATGTTATTTACTAATAAATACAAATAAAATTATTATATATAAAATATATTTCAAGTGTTTTTAATTAAGACCAGTTGGCTTAGTGGATGAGGGCTTTATATTTGTTCTAGTGGACTGGGTTCGAATCCCCCTATACTCAATTTAAACTTGAGTTTTTTAAGTCCAATAGTATTTATTGGACCCGCCCGGTTACGGGGAACCGGCCATGGGTCCCGGTTTTTCGATCAACCCGCCCGGTTCCCTGGGTTTCGGGCGGTCCGTGGCTAATGCGGTTTTTGCACCTGAACTGGACCGGGTAGCTGTCTGGTTGGCGGTCCGACCGGCCGGTCCGGTTTTCAAAAGTTTGGGTCTTACATGTGTAATGATAAATTAATTAGGTACAAATAACCTCTTTTTAAGAAGTTATCAGCGACACCCAGATCGTGGAGCCGCTTGTTCGATTGGAGCCCCCGCCGTGCGGTCTGGTGAACCAGCTCGGCAGTGCGGATCACGGAGCGGCTGCTGAGATTGGCAAGCTCGCGGATAGGAGCCTCCGTGAGGACCTCGACATCCTTGCGCCCATACAACCCAAAGTGGAGGTTGTATGCGCAGTCGCCGACCTCCTCAAAATCTTCCCAGGAAGGGAGGAGCGAGCTCACCGAGACCCTGTTCGCCTATGGGTCCTATATCAACATGGGATTGCCTTTGGAGTCCTCGCTCCCCATCCCACGCCCAAAATTTGTATGGGTTTGATCAAGGGGTGTGGAGGACTCGCCAGAGGGTGAGAGGTGGATCTCCCCGTCTTCTGCTTCTTAAGTCTCGGCTCGCTTGCTGAGGCGGCTTCAGGGTCGACTCGACCCTTGCCCTTATCTACTGCCGGAGGCGTCCCGCTGTCCACCGAGACCACAGCCCCCGCAAGGACTCCCTCGGTATGGATCTCGCTCGATCGCTGTCGCGAGGCGTCGCAAGGGGGCGAGTAGGGACGTTCTGCTCACCTGCGAAAGAAGATAGGACAGTTAACGACAACTCCTACCAAGAATAGAAATCTAGAATAGCGCGACGAGTACTATCCAAGACTTACCCGCTCATGGATTCACAAAGGCGAGTTGGTCCACGCCTCGCCGCAGGAAGACGACGTCCATGACTTTCTCCTTCATGAAGAGGTAAAGGTCCAACACATCCCCTTTCAAGTGAGGTGGCCTGAACTATGCCTCTGTCTTATGAACGAGAGCGAAAGGGATGTTCCCGAAGTCGCCCCGCACCAAGACAAACTTATCGTTCCAGTGGTGGACCTTATTAAGAATCTCGGCGACCCTGGCGCACACACTGGTAAGGAACATGGTGTCGTCGCTGGTCGCCTTCAGGGTCAGGATCTTGCGGAAGGCGGAGAGGTCGAATTCGATCTTCTCCTCGCGTAGGTAACATGCATAAGCGACCAGGACGTTGATCGCGTTAGGGTTAACCTGCGCTGGGATCATCCCGAAGTAACGGAGGAACTGACGTACCTCGGGCCACAAGGGCATCCTCAACCCCCTGGAAATGAGCCAGGGGAAGGCGAGTTCTCCGCTATAGAGTGTGTTGATGAGCTCGTCAGGTGCTGGCCGCCTTGCGGTGTAACCAGGTGGCAAGTAGTGGCTTTCAACATCCAGCAGCTCCTCACCCAGGGTCTGCGAGCTGGAGAAGTTGTGCGCTTTGAAATTACGAGCGCAGAAGGCGCGCCCGTCCACAGAAGGCTCTTTCACCATTTTCGACGATGAGTAGGGAGGGGTCTGCGAGGAGGATTCGAGAGGGGGAGTGTTTGGAAGGCTGAGAAAGCGTACCGCTCCCCTTCGGGAGACCCCCCTTATTTATAGGCCCCACCCCTAACCTAGTCATGCGCGAGTAGATTGGAAAGCGGCGCGTGTGCGTTTAAGCGAAAAATCAGTTCGGCAACACGTGAGTAGGAGCAAAAGACCAGAAAATTAAAAGCAATCAGCAAAAAGAGGAGCACAAAAATAATAGGTTTTATAAGCGCATAGCGTGAGTACAAAAGAAGTGTTAAGATATCGCCTTCATATTACAGACCCTAAGGGTCGCGAGTACGATTACATATCAGGCGCACAAAAAATAAAAAAAATGAAGACTACCCAAAGAACTCAACAGCGATGCCCCGGACAACGACCCAGGCGATGAGTGCGCTGAGGATGGCGAGCACTCCCAGTGACGTCGCGAGCCGCTCGCAGGTCTTCGCGAGCCTTCTCCAGATTCTCCTCGCCCTGCCTGATGTGGTCCTCGCCTCGTCAGATGTGTTCTTCTAGCAGGGAGGCCTCACCCACAGTGTCGTCCACCTGTGCGAAGCGGTGGAGATCATCCTCGGTGGCTTGCTGACGAGTCTCCATCTCTTACAACCTCACCTCTAGATCAGTTACCCAGCCAAACAGGCCTTCCTCGCCCTGCAGCTGTTGTTGAAATTCTTTTGCTTCAGCGAGGCGGTCCCCCAGATCAACCAGTCGCTAGTTCACCTCGGCGGGAGGCATGGCCTTCACAAAAGAGTCGTGGGCTCGGAGGACAGTGATTAGACGAGCCCACGACCCCTCGTTGAAACCAGGCGCGCGAGCAGCCCCCTCAAGGGTGTGGACGCCATGGGCGGCGACGACCCTATAACGACTCCGTTGATGGCAGGTGGCTAGAAGAGATGGACACGTGACTATTTGAAAGGAAGAAGTCAGGCGACAAGGACAAGTGACGGGAATAAGGAGTAGGTGGATATGTGGGGCGAGTACCTACAAGAGCGCCACCTTCCTCCTGAGGCCGTGACAGATCAGCCTGAGGTATCTCAGCGGAGGCGGGTAGGCGGAAGACCACGCACGTCCCCCCAGGCCTAGGGCCCATCATCAATCACTTCCCTCCAGAAGTAGGGTGAGAAGGCTAGCCAACTCCAGACAAATGTTGTCACGTCTGAGAGGGAGGGGCAGAAGCCGTTCCTACTCGCCCTGGAACCAAGGAAGATGTTGTAGCCAGACCCTTCGATGGCCCCTCGACAAGCTACTCAGGCTGGGGGAGACGGCTAGGAGGCACTGCAGAGCGCGAAGAGTCATATACCCGAACCAATTCAGGCAGACGAAGAGGTAAATCAGCATGGTTCAACAACCCTACCTGGCACCACGGCGAGGCGAATAGAAGGGGGAGGCGGAGCGCCAGTGTTATTTGGAGGTTATCCTGCATCGCCGACCCCTCTGGTCGTTGTCTCAATTACACCCTCGCCCTGTCGATGAGACATGTCGTCGTTGGTCTCTTCATGGATAGGTGAGGCGGTTAGTTACAGGGCTTGGTAGAGGACTTCTCGCGGTAGACTCAGAATCCGTAGAGGACTTCTCGCAGAGGTCAGGATCAACCTCCTTCTCTTATGCTTCTTCTTCCTCACAGAACCCGGAAGGCAGGGGGTCAGGAACTCGCTGATAATATCGAGAACAACGACCGCCTCGGGCTCGTCATCAGCAAGCCCCCGGTTGGCGGCCACAGTAAAGCCCCCTCCATAAGCCATCTCTCAAAGTGAATGATTGAAGACACAACCCCCTTTATTTATAGAAGGAGGCCCGACGAGCACCCAATCTCGCCAAATAAGGTCTAGACTTCTCTTTCCAACCTCTTGCGAGCTCGCAAAGAGCGGGGATTGTGTACAACCCGTATTCGGCGAGCAGACCCAGTACTAGTTCAACTCGCCCAGGGCTAGGTAAGGAGAGTACACCCCTTATCCGTCTCGACGACATGATTCTTCTTCTTGACGATTGTGAGGTTCGTCTCAACGATGAGCAGCTAGCCCCGATGATAAATCCTTCTTACCCAGCACGAGGCGAGGCCGACCCTACCTCGGGTGAGCTCGCCTCGGGAGAGCACCCCCACAGCAAGTGGGATGGAGACCTAGTCGCCTTAGACACACTCCATCAGGAGGAGGCGAGGCGAGTTCAGGCCAACCCGACTCCTCAACCCTTCCTCGCTATTCGCAGAACTACAGGGTTGTGGTTAGTATTTACGAAAAGGCGTGAGGAACTGTTCGTAGACCATTTTGGTCTGCATGTAGTAATTTGGTCAAGGCGGATGAAGCTACCCGCAGGCCATTAGGACTATTTTTTCCTTAAAAGATTTTGCCTATAAATATGACTCATTATGTCTCAGATCAGTACAGATCCAGCCCCCAAGAGAGCCTGCGTTTTCTTTTTGCGTCCTCGTGCTATCTGAGACAGGCTCAGCCTTTGGTTTTGGGAGGGGAAATCAAGTAAGATTACCGGGTTAGTGACAGGACCTCCTCGCTGCGGCCAGTGAGTCCATTCTTAGGCAAACTATCTATCACTCAGTGAGGGTAGACTCTCATCTCGAAATACTTAGACCTAGGGATTTGACGAAGAGAGAAGTAACTCAAACTACTCTCCAAATCTCGAACATAGTCGGATCGGTATCCGAGTTCCAACATGAAAAATAACGATGATTAATTTAATTTATAAAAGTAATAATGAAAATAATAATAATATATGAATAATGATAATTTTTTTAAACATTTATCGAAAAATAGTGTATAACTATTTTCCGCATTAATTAATTAATAATGCGTTTATTTTAAAATGCATTAATTAATTGATAGGGGCAGAGCCCCGTGTCTCTCACGGTCGCAGTACTATCACAATCAGGTATTGTCATAGTTGAGGCACTGTCGTGGTTGGCGTAGGGGCGGAGCCCCATGTTTGTCACTTGTGTGTGTATATCTATACTATTATATAAAAGAAAAATTGTCTTTGGTACAACATTTGAATGCCCCAAATTACCCCTGTTAGTTTTTAAAAAATTTCTTCTCCGGCCGTTAAAGAGAAAGAGGAGATAGAGAGGGACATAGAGAGAGGAGAGAGCGTGGTCAACTTTTTCATGTGGGAGAGAGAGGGGTCATTAATTTTCATTTATATTAATATAAATTGTCATTTTTATTAATATACCAACTCTCTCAGGGGGGAGAGAGGAGCCGTTAATTTTTAATTGATATTAATATAAGTTGTTATTTTTATTAATATCAATTTGTATAAAATTATTATGTATTCTTAATCATCTTTCAAAAAATTTGCGAGCGGCGGACACAGCATGATCGAGATATTGTTGCGATTGACCGTAGAGATTGAGCCCCGTATTTCTCACTAGTATATATATATATATCTTTATTATATAAACCAATATGCATATTTCGAAGCACACCAAGAATCAAATTTGGACCGTCCGATGAGCAGCTTCAAATAATAGTCGTCGGATTCGATCGATCGAGACTGCAAATAGCCAAACTCTAATAAAATAAATTTTTAATAATTAAATTCTAATAATTAAAGAATAAAAATTTCAAATATTAAATAAATGTCGGGGCTGGCAAATCCCGCCTGAATGCGGAATAATGAAAATTTATAAAAATTTAAAAATTTTAAATTACTGCCGGGGGGCGTGGAAGCCCGTTTGAATGCGGCCGAAGGCCGCAGTGCCGCATCGGGAACGGGCTAAATACGGCCGAAGGCCGTAGTGCCGCATCGGGAACGGGCTAAATACGGCCGAAGGCCGTAGTGCCGCATCGAGAACGGGCAAAACCTGCTTGAATGCCAAGCGGGCGAAGCCCGCATGGTTAAGGGCGAAGCCCGCAGCGACGCATCGAGAATGAGCGTAGCCCGTTCGAAGATGCTAGTTTATATATATATATATATATATATATATATATATATATATATATATATATATATATATTTATATGAGTGCACGGGGGCCCCCCCGTGCCCCGAGCGACAGTACCCGTCCCGCGGCGACGTGCTTCACCCGCCCCCAATCGGCGGGCTTATTTTAAATTTATGGTTTAATTTATTTCTTAAATAATTTTATTTTTGAAAATTATATCATTTTTTGCCTTTTTTTTAATAATTTTTTTTTTCAATTTTTAAATTATTTATACGGTATTTTATTATAATTTTTCGAAAAAAAACTCTACGGAGGTGGTCTGCGAATAGCCAATCGGCGCAAAACTGTTTGGCTATTCGCAGAATATGGTGGTCTGCGAATAGCCAACCAGCGCAAAACTGAAAGGCTATTCGCAGACCACCTGCGAATGGATAGGATCAATTGAATCTTCATCTGACGGCTTATATTCGTTGGTGGACCGGGTTACACCATAACTTAATATTTTTATATATTATTATATATATATATATATACACACACACGAGTGATAGGCACGGGGCTACACCCCTATTGCTAAGCGTGACAGTACCCGCCCGGCGACGGCGGGCTTCGCCTGCCCCCGGTGGGCTTTGCGCGGACGGGCGGGCGAAACATATACATATGAGTACTCAAAATGACCGTACCAAAATTTTAATTAATATTTTATAATTGTTTTTTTTCAAAAACATTTATATTTTAATAAAAAAACTTTTTAAAGTAGTTTAAGAGATTTAATGATAACCTAATATAGTAGGTGTAAGAGGTCTACTAAAAAGTTTTTGGATTTTATGAATTTTCATCATTATTTTTATTATAGGAATATAGTGTAATTACACAAATATCCATTATATTTTAAGAATTTTTAATTTTTTATAATATATGTTTAAGTCTCTGTAGTAAAATAATGAGCTTATATTTGACAATTTTCTGCCTAGTAGTTAAAGATATATACACACTTGAACATATTTAGTATTTGACTTTTAAGTATATAGGAAATAGTTAACTTTCTCTTTTCGCGTCTTCCTGTCTGGCATTTTCTTTCTCTTCCTCCTCTGGTATTTCTTCCCGGCGCGTAGATCGGAAGGAACATCGAGAAGAGGAGAGGAGGTTGTCAATTTCTTCCGCCTCCTCTTTCGTTAATGAGTTTGCGCAGCGTAGAGTGCGTGCCCTCTAGCGACGGCGTAGACGAAGAGGAGGTCACCGCACGTCTCCACATCCCGTTCTCCAAGCCCCATGGCGGCGCGGCAGACAAATTGGCAACGACGGCACCGGGGGTTACACCTGCCACCGTCATTCGCGAGCTGATGGAGTGCCCAGTTTGCACAAATTCTATGTATCCGCCCATTCATCAAGTCAGTTTCCCGTCCCTTCACCTTGGATTTGTTCTAATTTACCCTATATTGTTTCAAGGATGTCGGTTTCTAGGCATGATTTTTGGATTAGATGGACGGATCTTTGAAATGCAGCAGTTTCTGTCTGGCGAAAGGGATTTTGATTGTTGTCCTACGATTTTTGTAGGAAGCTTCTTCCCATCTCATTTTCTTTTCTTGCAAGGATGGGAGGAATAATCGATATTCTCACATGATTTTCCTTTTTCTGTGATTTCTTGTTCGACGCAATGATTCTCTTACTTGTTTCTCTTTTATTATGTTTTGTTTGATTTGGACTCATGTCTTTTGTCGATTTATTCATTGTTGGTGATAAGAGGACGAGTGTATCTCACTCTGTCGAAGATCTCATCTATAGTCAAATTCCATCTTTGGGTTGGTAAACAGATATCAATATTTTGGTTTATTAAAACGATCTGGGACTTGTATGTGATTAAAACCCGGAGCTTCTTCTTTCTCTGGTATGATGGTTTCTTCTTAATAGGCATCAATGTTCAAGTGCTTAACTCATCTCCTCTGTCACAGTTATCATGTTCATTTGATTCCATTAGACAATTCCATGCAACTTGTTTGAGTTTTCCTTCCCCAAAGTAGTAGTTTTCATTGAAATAAGCTGCATCAATCTAATTTGGAGCTTTTGTTTATGTCATCCTTAGCTGCACATAATTCCATCTTGTGAGAAGTGATATTTTTCATGGGGAGTGCTTATTTTGTTATGTGGATTAACATATTGCATATTTTGGTTTTTGAATTCTTATTTTAGTCTTTTCCTGTCCGATTTCGAAAATTTTGGATGTTTCCAAATATATATTTTGGTTTTAACGATGCAAAATGTGACATTATGTTACTCATTGGTGATATTTCAAAAAAGACTGACAATAAGTTTGACTATGATAGCATTAATCACACGATTATAACTTGGTTTAGCAAAATCACAATTCCATATATTCTGCCCAGCTCAAAAAATTCAGCACCACAGTTTAGAACCTTCTTGCTACTCACTATATTGGCAAAACTCTCAAATCAGTATGTACTATGGACCTCTCTGCAACAAATGAAGTAAGAGTATGATCAATCTATCAATGACTTTCATGCCTAAACATAAGTTAATTTGGATCAACACCATAGGTGCCATAACATTGCAAACTTACTGAGAATAGTTGCAGCTCATCCAGTTTCTGATGATTTTTTCTCTTGTTTATGAGCCTATTAGAACAACCCTACTACATTCTCTTACACGCTCAATTTAGGATTTATCTATGGGTTTATCGTAGTTTCATGTAAGGGTTTATCATTATTTCATTTAGGGGTTTACCTAGGGTTTCAACGAGGGGCTTCTCAAGGATTTATTGAGGTTTTATGTAGGGGTTTATTAGTGTTCAATTATGGGTTTCTGTAGGCGTTCATCTAGGAATTAACTAGAGATTCATATATGAGTTTATCTAGGGGTTCATCTACGGTTTCATTTATGGGTTTATCTAGATTTTTGATGATTAATTTAGGGCTTTTGAAAGCTTTTGGAAATCTAGATGTAAGGATTTTACTGTCATTCTAGTTTCATTTATGGGTTTATCTAGTTTCATGTAAGGATTTATAATATTGCTAGGTTTTTACAATTGGAATCAACCAAAAATGTGTCCACCAAACTGCAAGATATGTAAGAAAATTGGGCACTTCACCTTTTATTGTCATAATGCTAGTTGCAACTATAGTCATGAACATGACCACCTATAGTAGATTTACCCGAAGAAAGCAACAATCAATGGATGGGGAATAAGTCCTTTAGATTTTCTTTCAAACTTTTTGTTGTTGCCAACACAAGCTCCCTTATGAAAAAACCAACCTTCAGTGATATTGAATCACTACTACAACTGATTGTATGTAACTCTTACAGCCATAATCATGTGGTATCCACTTCATCAGGTACTTCTTATTTCCTAGATTCTGCTGTTGCCATCTTATGACTTCTAACATACCATTATACCTCCAAAATAAACAATGTAAGTCTTCCCGTCATATGCTGCCAATGGTTTCATAATGACTATTAGTCACATGGGACACATCATCACAACTAAAGTATCCTTGTCAATGGTTGTTTGTGTAAGATTCTCCAAGGGTCTATTTGTTGTGCATGCCGTAAAGTTGGACTTATGTTTGAGCTCACCTCCATAAAGATTCCTCCTTCAAACATATCAACTCTCATTTTTATCGCATCAACTATGTCTCCATCACATCTTTGACATCTTCATCTTGGTCATACTTCTCTAGTAAATTACGTTCTTGGATTGCTAATGGATCTATCAACATCAATAAAATAGATTCATTTGAATATGTCTCTTGTCATTTTGCAACACAACAATCCTTTTCATTTTAATAATAGTGATTCGATGTACTCATCTACTTCTGAATTTTTTCATTATGATGTGTGCAGACCTGTTTCGCATAAAGGATTATTTGCGACCCAATCAAGAGTTCTTTTTGAATGTGTCTTGGCTCTCCCAACTGCTTGCATATGTTGTTATGTTTTTGCTTTGAAAACTGAACCTATCGTGGAGGAGACCTCCAAGCTTTTTAATTATGGTCTACTGATGTGGGAGCTTGGAAATAAGAGGAGGGGGTGTGACTGTTAAGGTACACGCGAAAAGGAATCCACCGTGACACAAGTCTTAATTCAGCCTATGGATCAAAGGTTAAAATTACCAAGCATGCCAAAGCACATATGCATGCCTTGATCGTTAGCCTTAATCGAACTTTTACAACTTGAACAAAAATGCGATACATATAATTAATTAAAATGATTGATGGATAATTAAAATTCACATGTCCACAATCACTCTGTGGCTTTGCTCGGACCTTTCGATTGTCGTGCACCCAAGTAGCATTTGTGATTGGCGATTCTTCCATCGTACGAGAACCTGAACTGAAGTGTTGTTGTGTTGTGTAACGCGAGTGCCCATGATGATATCTGGGTCATATGAGCAAATGGATTCAACTACAAGTTCTTTTGGAATTGAGGCCTTAGCAGTGTGATCACTGATTGCCCGTTTGAGTTGGGACACATGCAAAACCGAATGTATGCGAATTTAGGGTGGAAGCTGAAGGAGGAAAACCCATATGCAAGCGATAAGAGGGAAAGAACCGCAGTAGCATGCCGAAAGCTTAGTATGAATCCGGATGGCCACAGTGATTTGACGATGTGTGCGGAGTTTGACAAACACCATGTTGCCTACCTATAGTGGCACATGCATGCGACGTTTGTAGGCATGTATAGTCATTCGTCATTGGATGCGGTGTAGGCGAAACTTCAGGTGACACATGCTTCAAACTTTCTTCTTGACATTTCCCTAGCAAATGGTGAAGCATGGTTGAGGGAGGTCACTAATAGACCACCTCAAATGGGGTTGTATTGACCGTTGTATGAAAGGATGTATTATACAAGTATTCAACTTAGTCAAACCAAGCGACCCATTTACACTGTTGCTTTGAAGCGAAGCATAGCTAGTATGTCTCCAACTCACGATTGGGCATCTTTGGCTACCTATTGGTTTGTTGATGGTTGGTAGTACTCATTCGCATGGTGGTTCCTTTCAGCTTGAATAAGACCTTTCATAAACTGCTTATAAAAATTAATCGTGATCACTAACAATCGAATGGGGGTAACCCATGAAGTGCATAATGTCGTGAATGTAGCTTCAACAATGTCGGTTGTGAGCAATTGGCATCATAGAATGAAATGAGTGTACTTTGAGGAGCGATCCATCCACCACGACGAAGACGCAATTGTATTGTGCAAACTTGGGAAGTTTTGTAATGAAATCCATGACAATGTTCATATAATCTCTGGCATAGGTAGTGGTTGCAGGATGCCTACTGGGAACACAATCTCGCACTAGATCCTTTGGCAAGTGAGACATGAGGCCATAGATTGATCGACATTGCATATCATACCTTGCAATAGAAGGATATCTCTATGCGTCCATAGGTTCGGAAGATATCCACCTGCATGTATTGCTGTCAGCATCATGAGGAATTCTTTCTGAAGTAAGTTGAAGAGGCCGCTAGTACTATACGGCCCTGATGATAGAAGCACCCCCCCCTTGCAAGTGAGTGGACTGGCTAGGCGGTGGGTCGCAGGTCAGACTCCCAGATGTTTCGGAGCAGGGTTCAACCTTGGCCACTTGCGGAATGGTGTTGACATCCTCTCACAAAGGTCATGAAATGGCAATACAATGGATTCCGACTCGCGAGATAATGATCTGCAACTTGGTTGGACATGCTAGCCTTGTACTCAATAGTGAAGTCATATCCCAACAAATTTTCAACCTACACTTATTGGGTCGGTGTCTATATCTCCAAGGCCCAAGCTGAGCAGGTACCTAGGATTGCAGTGATCTGTGCAAACAACAAAATGACATCCCAGGAAGTATGTCACTAATGTTGGATGGCTAGGACAAGTGTCATTAACTCATTCTCGTAAGCTGAACGAGGTTGCACAGTATTGGAGAATGCGCGGCTCAAAAAATGCTATTGGGCAGTCATTCTGCATGAGTACTGCATCGATGTCGTTGTTCGAGGTGTTGCACTCAACTACAAATTATTGCGAGAAATCAGGCTTGGACAGTGCTAGTGAAACCAGGGCTTGCTGCAAAGCTTGGAATGCCTCTACTACAACAGATGACCACTGGAATAGCGAGGATGCCGTTTTTTCAAGAAGGCAGTCAGTGATTGGGCCATCTTGTCATAGTGTAAATGAATTTGGGTAGTACCTGGTAGGCTCCAAGAACACTTGAACACCACAGATTTACTGTGGAGTTGGCCAAGGTAAGACTACATAGACCTTATTAATTTCCATGGGCCTTCCATGTGCAGAGATAGTGTGTCCGAGATAGATGGACTTTCTTCTCAAATGTACATTGTTGGGATTAGCATGCAAGTATGCAACTGATGTTACTGGAGAATTTGAAGGGTGGTCAAAAGATACTTCAGATGGTCTTGACTCTTGACAAGAATGACTATGAACCCGTATGTCGTAAAAAATACTAGCACATATCAACGGAGTGCGGGATTAAAGATGTCATTTATGGTTGACTGGAAGCGGGCGGGAGCGTTGGGCAGTCCAAGTGACATGATGAGAAACTCGCAATGGATGTTATGTGTGCGAAATGTGGTCTTGTCGAAGCTTGAACTCGTATCTGATGATAACTGGATTTTAGGTTTAATTTAGAGAAGAACGTGGCTCTTCAAAGTTCATCTAACTGCTCCAATATCACCACAATTAGATTTTGTTTGGAATCATCACCTGGTTCAACTCCTAGTAGTCCACATAAAAACACAAATTTTCGCCTTTCTTGTGATCTGGGTGAACATAATGTAATAAGGGATGACAATCAGACAAATAATGTTCGCTGTGAGCATTTTGGCCACCGGGCGCTTGATCTTATCCTTCCGGATATGACCATACCGATAAAGCCTCAGATAAACATCATTGAACCCAGGATTGAGCAGTATAGTACGGCGTGCGGCTCAGTAAGGTAGTAAACCCTTTGGTTCCTCGACACACTAGCAAATTGGTCGAGTAGTTTTTATAATTGATGCCCTTAATAGGGTGATAGGGTAGTGGCTAATGGTTGTGTCATGGGCAAGAAAATAAAGTGTCACAAAATTGCGATGAAATTCGCATGTTGGATTTTCTGGAGTGACTGCAAGATTGTTGGGGTACGCGCATGTGACCACGCTACTCCGAAGACAACGTCGGCGTCTCCTGATCCAAAGCTGTAACAATCCACCATAATGAGCATGCTTCTCCGTCAATCACAATGTTGCGGTATACTCCATCGGCTGGAGATCATCGTTTGTTGCTTAGGTACACGATAAAGCATGAGATGAATCCACTAGAAGCTTTAAATGAGATGAAAAGGAGAAAATTGTCCTTACTTTTTAAGAAGATAATCGGTGGGTGAAACTTGTAATGAAAGAACGTCCTTACTTTGAAGATCATTGTATTCTGGATTAGATAGGCAACACATAGTATGGTTGTGCGGGGCTACAATCGATGGGGGTGGTGGTATAATTTTCGGTGGTCTGTGGTGATGCGGGCTATGTTATCAAAGGCTCAACCGCGCAAGGTGCACCGAGGTGCAAAGGGGTCCTGGAGCCAAAGCGCAAGGCGCGCGCCTGAGGCACGTGAAGTGCAAAAGTGAATTGAGTGCCTAATTCACTGAAAATCAGCCGTCACTTTACTGCAACATGAATACTTGGATTCTCGCATCCTAAGTGTATCACAGTGGCCAATAGCGCAACTGTTCCCGTCACCGGCTCTTCTGATATCCTCCTCAATTCCTCTCTCCCTCTCCGCTCTGCTCTTCATGTCCTGGGCTCCTCGTTTAATTTTCTTCCCGTCAGCCGCCTCACTGCCAATTTAGATTGATCAGTAACAATCACCTCTTCTTCTTTTCTGATGCAGGATCGACGGACGCAGAGTATCATTGGTAATAAACGACTGCAAAACGGACTCTACCTTCTTGATGTTTCTCCTACCATCCTCTCCTCAGTCTCCTCCATTGAGTGGCATCAGCATCTTGGGCATGCGCCTCTTCCTGTCCTTCAGAAGGCTCTTCCAGATATCTCTCTTCCTGCTTTTAAATGTGACTCATGTATTTGGGGAAACAACATCATTCCTCTTTTCTTTCTCGCTGTACTCGGAGCTCTGCTCCTTTTGTTTTAGTTCATTCCGATGTTTGAGGCCCATATAAAATTACTAGTATATCTGGTTATCGCTATTTTATCACCTTTATAGATGATTATTCTCGCACAACGTGGTTGTATCTACTTCGTGATCGCTTCGAGCTTCACCGTGTATTTCGGGCTTTTGTTCTTGAGATTCGCACGCAGTTTTCTGAAAACATAAAAACCCTCGGAACAGATAATGCTCGCGACTACACTAGCCATGAATTTGCTAATCTCTGCTCTGAATTTGGGATCATTCACCAGACGTCGTGTGCCTATACCCCCCAACAAAATGACGTTGCTAAACGTAAAAATAGGCATATGCTCGATGTTGCTCGATCTCTCATGATTCACATGCAGGTACCCAAAGCCTATTGGAACTTTGCGCTGTCCACGACATGTTATCTCATTAACCGCCTACCTTCCTCCGTCCTCCAGAATGCTACTCCGTTTAGCCTCTTTTTCCCCTCCACTCCAGCATTCTCTCTCACACTTCGCATATTTGGTTGTACCTGCTACGTTCACCTACTGGGTTCGTCCACGAACAAGTTGGCTCCCCGGGCGGCCAAACACATGTTTGTTGGCTATTCACGTACTCAGAAAGGCTACGTCTGCTACTCTCCTGCTACCCATAAGTAATCGTTTCTGTTGATGTTGCTTTTCGGGAGGACCAACCTTTCTTCTCCGCCCCAACACCACCACTTCTACCATAATCCTTCCCTCGACCAGTCATTCCCGTTACCACTCCTCTACCAATACTCCCTCCTGACTCGGCTCCTGCTCTCCACTAGTCCCCTCTTATCCGTGTCTACACCCGCCGCCGTCCTCACTCCGTTGCCCCAATGCAGTCGACCTCGACCTCTGACACTCTACGCTCTGCTGATCCGGCACCAACCTCCACCGCTCATCTCTTGGCGAACTATGTATCCTTACATCGCCTCTCCCCACAACTCCAAATCTTTGCTATTTCATTATCTTCTATTTCTATACCTAATTCTGTGCAAGAAGCTCTCCAACATCCGGGCTGACGAGCAGCCATGGAAGAAGAAATGACAGCTCTCTGGGCTAATCAGACCTGGGACCTGGGACCTTCCCACCCAGACTCCTGTTGGGTGTAAATGGGTCTTTGTCATCAAGCATGCTCCTGATGGGACAATTGACCGTCTGAAAGCCCGACTGGTGGCTCGTGGTTTTACTCAGCAACAAGGTCTCGATTATGAGGAAACATTTTCTCTAGTGGCCAACCTCAACACAGTTCGTGTCCTCTCTGTAGCTGTACATCGCCAATGGCCCTTACATCAACTGGATATCAAGAATGCTTTTCTAAATGGTGACCTACAAGAAATGGTCTACATGCAACAACCTCCCGGGTTTGAGACCACGGGGGAGTCCCGAGTTTGTCACCTTAAAAAGTCAATCTATGGTCTCAAACAATCCCCTCGGGCATGGTTTGACAAGTTCAGTAAGGCTATTCGGGAAGTTGGCTTTACTCGGAGCGCGACAGACTTCTCTCTGTTCACTCGGCATCGAACAATAGGAACGGTTCTTCTGTTGGTATATGTTGATGACATCCTAATCACTGGAGATGATTCAAAGGGAATACAAGCAGTGAAGCAACACCTTAGCTCCGTATTTCAAATAAAAAATTTGGGGAACCTTCGATACTTCCTTGGTCTTGAGATCGCAAGACGTCCTGATGGACTTATCCTCTCTCAACGGAAGTTTTGTCTCGATCTTCTTCAGGATGTTGGCTACTCTGGATGCAAGCCAATCAACACTCCTATGGATGTCAATCACAAGCTGTGTGCACATACCTCTGATGCTGATCTTCCTCTTCAAAATCCAGAATACTATTGACGACTTGTTGGAAAACTGATTTACCTAACAGTCACGAGACCATATATATCCTTTGCAGTTGGGGTTGTCAGCAGGTTTACGCATTCCCCTCGAATGTCTCATCTTCAGGCCGTCGAACGCATCCTAAGATATCTAAAAACAGCCCCTGGTCAAGGGCTGGTATACAAAACCTCATCTTCTATTCCGACTTTGATTGCGTATTCTGATGCAGATTATGCTGGTTCCCTGGATGATTCGCGCTCTACCAGTGGATTTTGTACCTACTTTGGAGGTCACCTTGTTACCTGGCGTAGTAAGAAACAAGCTGTGGTTGCTCGATCTTCAGCTGAAGCGGAGTACCGTTCGATGACATCAGTTGTCTCTGAGCTCACATGGCTTGAAAGTCTTCTCGCTGGTCTATGAATAAAACTTCCCTAACCAGCTATCCTACTATGTGATAGTCAAGCTGTAACGGTCTCCCCAGCTCACAGCTCGCAAGGATGATCGCCGACACCCCCAACATCCAACTCGAAAGGGTTCAACCTCAACCGGTCAGCAGACCGTGCACCCCAACCCCTCTCCGTCCCTTCACATGGCACAGTGGGTTGTTGGAGGCCGCAACCCCCCTTTTCATGAGGAATGATTCAGTTAAGCGGCAGCGCAGGGACTTCCCAGGAGGTCACCCATCCCGTGACTACTCCAGCCCAAGCACGCTTAACTATGAAGTTCTTTCATTCCTCATCACCAATTGACCTGCAACTCAATTGGTGATGAGGAATGAAAGAACTCCATATTTAAGCGTGTTTGGGCTGGAGAAGTCACGGGATGGGTGACCTCCTGGGAAGTCCCTGCGCTGTCGCTTAACTGAATCAATCCTCATGAAAAGGGGGGATGCGACCTCCAACAACCCACTGTGCCCTGTGGTGGGATGGAGAGGGGTTGGGGTGCACGATCTGCTGACCGGTTGAGGCTGAACCCTTTCAAGCTGGATGCTGGGGGTGCTGGCGGTCGTCCTTGCGAGCTGTGAGCTGGGGAGACCGTTACAAAAAGTGTGCTTGTTGTATAACAACTTGGTCTGCAGACCACACCGCCCCCAACCCCTCTCCACTTAACCAGGCGGGTTGTTGAAGCCGAGATTCGATCCCGCGCCCCCTTGATGAGGAAAGCTCCAGTTAAGCTGCAGCGCGTGGACTTCCCAGGAGGTCACCCATCTCGTGACTACTCCAGCCCGAGCACGCTTAACTATGGAGTACTTTCACTTCTCATCACCAATTGAGCACTATGGAGTACTTTCACTTCTCATCACCAATTGAGCAGCTCAATTGGTGATGAGAAGTGAAAGTACTCCATAGTTAAGCGTGCTCGGGCTGGAGTAGTCACGGGATGGGTGACCTCCTGGGAAGTCACTAGGAGGTCACCCATCCCATGACTACTCCAGCCCGAGCACGCTTAACTATGTAGTACTTTCACTTCTCATCACCAATTGAGCAGCTCAATTGGTGATGAGAAGTGAAAGTACTCCATAGTTAAGCGTGCTCGGGCTGGAGTAGTCACGGGATGGGTGACCTCCTGGGAAGTCCCTGCGCTGCCGCTTAGCTGAATCATTCCTCATGAAAAGGGGGGTTGCGGCCTCCAACAACCCACTGTGCTCTGTGGTGGGACGGAGAGGGGTTGAGGTGCATGGTCTGCAAACCGGTTGAGGCTGAACCCTTTCGAGCTAGATGTTGGGGGTGTCGGCGATCGTCCTTGCGAGTTGTGAGCTGGGGAGACCGTTACACAAGCCGCTATACACATAGCCAAGAGCCCGATTTTCCACGAAAGAACGAAACACATTGAAGTAGACTGTCACTTCATCCGGGAGAAAGTTCAAATGAAGAAGCTATAAAGCATGTTCCGGGTACTGACCAAGTTGCTGATATTCTCACCAAGGCCCTACTAAGTACCATATTTTATCAGTGCCTGTCCAAGCTGGGTGCTTACGACTTGTACGCTCCAGCTTGCGGGGGAGTGTTAGAAAAGTCCATGTAAAAGCCCATGTATGTGCTCTTTTAGTTTCTTGTTTTTCTCTCTTTACTTTAGTCCCACACCGTGTATAAGAGATTCCTCTCTCTTTCTCCCTCCTGTATATATGTATTCATACATTGTATTTGATACTTGAGAAATAATATACAAGGTCCCGCTCTTTTCTACATTTATATTATATGCGTTTGTTGTCGTGAAATCACTTAATTCACAGGACCTTTTTAACACATGTTTAATTTTATTTGCGCCTCAAATATTTGTGGATCCACGTTTTCTCTTCAATCAAATTTTCTGCGAGCAAAAATACTCCTGCTTATATTTTATCATAATTAATTACGTATTGCTAATTAAATTGGACGGCTCAATTGCATTTGCACCGGCACTTAAAGTGGCATTTTATTGGATTGCGTGTATGCTTGCATGGCATTCTAGGGTTGGTCATATGTCCATTGCATTCACCGTGTGATTGCTTGCACTGAATCTAAGGTTAGGACATCGCTTATCCGTCACCTTTAGATTCGTGCTGCATCACTATCTCCTGTCATCAACCACCAATCCCTATATGAAATGTTGTACGGAATATCTTCAAACTATAGTCTTTGGTTCTGCTTGCTTCATTTTTTTTGCAACATCACAAACGCCTAAAACATGTTCTTCAAGTCCAATTTATTGCTTCCTAGGCTATGGTATTGAACATAAAAGATACCATTGTTTGGTATCTTGACATGTCGCATTCTGGGAACACAATGTTTTCCTCACTATCCAAATTTTCGCATCTTTTCTCATACATTCACTCTTCCCTCTTTGTTCCACTCCTTTTCCTACTAATTTTAATGCAGGTACCACAAATAAAATCAACTTACCACACTCTGAAGAACATGCTCAAATACAATATATTATATATTATTAGTCTTTGTCAATAGGTGGCTCTCCTGACCCCAATCATCCACTTCCTCAAAATGGCTCAATTGCTATGATACATCAACTTGTCCGTCACAAAGACTATCGTTGTTTCTATGATTTTATATCGCTTCATGGGCCTCAGTCCTTCGTGAGGCATGCACAATCCCTGTTGGTAGCAAGCAATGTTTGAAAAACAACAAGGTTTGGAGAAAATTTAAACATGAGTGTTGTTTGACTTAATGACAACTTTAGTAGGGTGCAAGTGAATCTCTAAGATTAAAACTCAGATGGTTTCCTTGAGCATTACAAAGCACATCTAGGTTCAAAAGGCTTCACTGAAGGCTATGGAATTGATTCTAAAGAGACATTTTTTCTGGTTGCCCGATTCACTTCAGTACAAAGTTATGGCGATACCAACATGCCAATAGAAATAATTTTAGAAGGATGCAAAAAATGTTTTCATGAATGATATGCTTAGTGAAGAAGTTTATATGCAATCACCTCTTGGCTATTCTCATCCATCAAGAAAAGATTGTTGGCTTCATGACGTCCTTTATGGTCTGAACAGTTGCCTATGTCATGCTATTCTAAATTTAGCTCCACCATTCATTCAAAAAATTAACAAGACACTGTCATTTTACTTATATATGTGAATGATATGATCATCATTGATAATGACATTGCATGCAGTTCAAGATGAGTGTCTTTGGTCCTCTTAGTTATTTCAATGGTTTTGAAGTCTCAAATGATCTTATGGCTATTTTCTTTCTCGGGAAATATGCATATTATCTATTAGCGTGTGTATGCATTACTTATGCTAAAACAACCTCCATGCATATTGATGCTAATGTGTGATTTACTACTCTTGATGTCACTCATCTATTGGATCCTACTTGTTACAAACAATTTGTAGGGGGTCTTGTTTATTTTACAGTAAAGCCCTGTGACTTTTCTTATCTCCACATTGTAAAGTCAATTCACAACTTCCCACAGGTAAACTCTGTTCACATGACTCCATTTTCCATCTCATCTCATCTGATAGCCTATTCTTATTGGACATTTATCCTAAAGATCCAATAGTGGTGGTCGTTTTTTTTCTAGGCGAGAAGTAATCTTATGAAAAAGTAAGAAACAAACTCTTGTTGCTAGATTCAGCATTAAGGCCGAGTATCGTGTTTTTGTTGACACTAGATCTAAACTAGTGTGTATACAATATTGGCTTCGCTCTAGCATGATTGTTCATCAGTTTTCTGCTACTCTTTTCACTGTGATAACAAGAACGCTATCCAAACTGCCCACAGTGATATTTTTCATAAGCGTGCCAAATACATTGAAATTAATTTTGACTTTACTAGACATCTTACTCATGATCCCAGAAGATTACCATATCTCATCTCCAATCTCAACTCTTCATTCATGGTGTTAAAGTAATTACATTAATAATTAATAACTCCTCTCCTCCAGGGACAAATGTGCAATTAGCATTATAGCAATGAAATTTCCTCTCCTTCTGTTCATGTACATTGAATCAACACTTAATGTATTTACCGCATTAGTAACGTGTTGGATTATTTCCATGTTTTCATCGTAGGGAGTGAGGATCTCCACCCATACTTCGTGCATGATGAGAGTTCTACTACTGCACTCTGAAAGAGGGTTAGACCTTAAGCGCTAGTCTATGGAAGATCATTTTCCCCATCTTCCTAGGGTCAATTTTTAACCTACCCAATTGACATGAACTTTCTAATTTTTTATTGTATTAAGATTTTAACATTTAAAAGTATTATTGTACAGAATAGAACCTTTTCTCAAGGGCGCAAATCATAATCATTATATAATTGTATATTTTCATGCAATACACACACAAGAAATAAGAATAGTTCTATATGCTTTTCCATCTCTGAAATTTGTCTAGCACACCTCAAATTTCATCCTAATTATCTTCATTACATGTCTGATGATATTTGTATAAGTTTGAAATTTAGAATTCGATTGATTAACTCCATACTTATTTAAAAATAGTTCGGATGTTTGGTTCAAGCTCATAGGAGCTCCTAGGGCTCATCATGATTTTGTGTCCATGAGATTTTTTTTATTATGGAGTAAATATTATTATCAAAAAGATATCCACTTAAGTATCATCTGATCCCACTCTCTAGATTAAGACAGTTTTATTCTAGAAAACTGTTGTTTACATATGTTATTTGTTGTTTCTTTATTGCAAATGAGCACATCAGTTCAATATCTGGTCCATTGTTTTATTCCACCATAACAAATTAGTTCATGTCAGTCATGCATCAATTTTCTCTTTATTTGTTGTCCCTGTCAACTTTTCACATTTATTCTAGGGAAATATTGTGAACGTCATCTGAAGAGAACACTATTTGTGCCGTGCCTCAGATTTTGCATTACCTCGCCTACACCCAGATTTTTTTCTTAAATTCTGAGCCTAGGAGGACATAGAGCAAAATCTGAGTTATGGTGTAGGTAGCATTCTTTTCAAACCATGCAGAAAATTTTCTCTCTTTAATTCTATAGTTAATTTTGCACAGAAACTTAAATTTTGGCTCCAAAAGGATGGAAGGGAGATAAACTTGCGCTAGCATGTTGATGATGCTGATGGATCTAGGATTAAGTGAAAGCAAAAGCAAGTAACTAGCAATAGAAATTAATAAAACATGCAATACAAGGAGGTGGATGAGATCGCCAGCTAGTCCAAGGGGGTTTCCGTTGGGTTGTTTTCCCCCTCCAAGATCAAGACTCAGTCTCTTGATGCCCTAATCTTTCAACTCACTTATATATAAGAGTTTACAAGGGTATTATTTAGGAATTATTCAAAATAGAAAATAAAATAAAGAAAAAATAACATGATGACAAAATGCCTTAATTATGGTATCCAAAATAGACCCTAGGCACAACTCGCACCTGTCTCGGATACCTCCCCGGGCTGGTTCCTCCCTTCATGCGGCGTGAGTAAACTTGAAGATCCATGCATGCATTAATACTCCCTTGTGGAAGAATGGTTTTGTTGGGGTCCAGTATCCCCACTTGAACCCATGACACGTTGTGCTATTTACGTAAAGAAAATAGTTGCACCCTTTCCAAAAGTTCAAGCTTATGAACCAGTTGGGTATGCATGCATGCATTAATACTCCCTTGTGGAAGAATGGTTTTGTTGGGGTCCAGTGTCCCCACTTGAACCCATGACACGTTGTGCTATTTACGTAAAGAAAATAGTTGCACCCTTTCCAAAAGTTCAAGCTTATGAACCAGTTGGGTATGCGCTTAATCCTATTAGTATCAGAACAGGTCATGGGATCGAGGTGTGGGGGAGGGGGGGGGGGTTATATTTTCGTAGATCAATTATCTCTTTAACTTGCGAGTTCAGTGGGATACTGGGGGGTGGGGGGGGGGGGGGGGGGGGGGGGTTATATTTTCGTAGATCAATTATCTCTTTAACTTGCGAGTTCAGTGGGATACTGGGGGGTGGGGGTGGGGGGGGGTGGGGGATAGGTGATCTGCCGTAAATCAATCCACCTTTCAACCTGAAGGTTCAGCGGGACGCTGGGGGGATTGTTGGGTCCAACGTCCCTCACTTGAACCCATGCGTTATGCTATTTACTTAAGGGAAATAGTAACACCCTTTCCATAAATTTGAGCTTATTGACCAGTTGGGTATGCACTTGATCCTACAACTGGTATCAGAGCAGGTCATGGGATCGAGGCCCGGGGGGGGGGGGGGGGGGGGCTGTATTGGCCGTAATTCAAATATCCCTTTAACTTGCGAGTTCAACGTGATGTGGGCGGTAAGGGTGGTATTATTGGGGCTGGACGGATGGGTGATCTGCCGTAAATCAATCCACCTTTCAACCTGAGGGTTTAGCTGGACACTGGTGAGTGGGTGGGGGGTGTTGTTGGGGTCCAACGCCCCTCACTTGAACCCATGGCGTGTTGTTGTATTTACTTAAGGGAAATAGTACCACCCTTTCCATAAGTTCAAGCTTATGGACCAGTTGGTATGCACTTGATCCTACAGTTTTTCCTCCAAGGTCAAAGTCAAGAAATTGTTCCTTTAGTTTGGAGGCGAGGATCCATGTAGCCTTGTTAGTGGGAAAGTCTTGTCATTGAATCAACGCTTGCTCGTTGGGGCACTCATCAATGAGAACCATCTTCTTGGACAACACCTACACCAATGTGTACATGGGTGCAACATCAGTGGCTAACTCAATTGGAAGCTCGGGTGCAAAGTGATTGTTCCTCCATACAACCTTCAACTGAGAGACATGAAAGACGAGATGGTTTCTGCTTTCAGACGAAAAGAGACTGGTCCCTCGCTTTCGACGATCTGGAACAACATGTAGTATCGAGTGCTTAGTTTGAGGTTCAACCGATTGGCCATTGAATTTTTTCGGTGATGCTCTAGTTTAACCAAGATGGTGTCGCCCTGGCTATAGGACATCATCCAATGGTGCTTATTCGCCGCCTAAGTCATGCGTTGTTTGTCCCTATTGATGTGGAATTCGAGTTGACTGAGGAGGGCCTTGTCCCAAATCGCTAGTGCCTGAGCTAAGGCTTTCACGTGACATTATCCCATAATATGTTGTATGATCATTAGGTGGCGATCGATGTAGACGATTTGGAAGGGCGATACGCCTGCGATGGAATGTGGAGCCGTGCTATACCATAACTCGGTCCAAGGAGTCCAATTGCACTATTGCCGCGCTTGCTCATACGAGAATCATTGTAAGTAGGTCACGACACATCTATTCAAAATCTTGGTTTGAAAGTGGTAGTTTGCGAGTGCGATTCCCTACAACCTAAATAGCTCTTTCCAAAATGAGGTAATGAAGATCTAGGCTTCGTTTGGGGGAACTTATTTTCATTGGTCAAGCAGTTAAAACCGCATGAATCGGACATTAAATTAAGGTCCGGTTCATGCGTCCATAACCGCTTGACCGGTAAAAATAAGTCCCCCCAAACGGAGCCCTAATCACGACCACTAATTATGGATTGCGAAAATTCATGTAGTCGTACAATTTTGTGGATGAATACTTGTGAAATTGATGCCACAGTGTATGAACGTTTTACCAAATGAAGTGGTCATATTTTAAGAGTCGGTCCACCGTCAAAAGGATGCAATCTTAGACACTGGAGTGTAGCAGATGCGCAATAAAATCAATCCTAGTGCCCTCCCATATTGCATTTGGGATAGGGGGAGCTGAAAGAGACCTGCGAGGACATCACTTCATATTTTGCATGATCGCGGGCAAGGCGATTTGCTACGAACTGTTGTACTACCGTAGGCAACATCATGTGTCAGAGTACCTGCTAGCCTACGGTATGTCGGGTAGGCATCAGAGTGTCCACGATGGGAATCGTATGGAACATCTGGAGAAGCTTGGGGATCCATATCCATATGGAGTTGACGGTGACGACCATTCGATCTTTGAAATGGAGCTGGTCGCCGAACAACCGAAAGGGGAGGCGGGCTTTCGGGTTGGATTGCAACTCAAGGATGATGGGCCCGTATTGATGGTCTCTGTGGACTTCCTGCGAAATAGGGTCCGCGTCCAGCCACCGTGGTTGCGAGAGGTCGTAAAGGGTTGGTCTCTTTGCATGACAAGGAGTCAACCGCGCTGTTGGTTGATCTCGCTTTGTTTTCGACGAAGAAATCATACCCCAAAAGTTTTACATTCCAAACTTGTTGTGTGGGTGTGGAAATTCACTGGTGGAGCAATTGAAGGAGGCTGTGATAATACCATGAAATGGCGACCCAACAGATATGGATACCAATGTTGGATGTATAAGATGAGGGCCATAATCTCGAAGTCGTATGCGGAGGTGGTGCGACGAGGTCCCATGAGCACCCTGTTGAAGTAAGCCACAAATCGGTCATCTTACATGAGAACGATGCTGATTTCGCTACTGAATGCATCACATTCAATCACAAAGGGATTGGAGAAGTCTTGCATAGCGAGGGCGGGCAATGTGCAGAGGTCCCGTTGATGCCCGACGAAGGTATGTTGGGCCTCAAGTGGCTATGTGAAGGGGTGGGCGGACGCCATTTCAGGAGATTGGTGAGAAGTTTGAATATGCATTTTTAGTTGTGGATGAAGCATCAGTAGCATCCTGGCGAGGAACCCTCGAACAATGTGAATGGAGGAGGGCATTGACCACTGAGCAACAACTATGAACTTTTCTAGTTCCATGTCTAGGCCCTCCACGGAGAGGATTTGACCGAGATAAGCCACTTTGAAACATCTGAATGAGCATTTTTTGATGTTCACCTCCAATTGATGTTGTGCTAGAGGATGGAGAACCCGTCGAAGGTGGTCAAAGCGCAAACTTTCAAACAAAAGCCCGAAAATGGCGTTCATGGCTGAGTACAAAGTCAACATGGTGTTAGTTAGCCCAAAGTGCATGATTAAGAACTCATAATATCTTTTGTGTTTGGAAAGCTATTTTGGGTACATCTTCAGGCCAAACACGAATTTGGTGATACTCTGAGCAGAGGTCCAATTTAGAAAATAAACGAACACCCTACAACCTGGTGGACTAGTTGAGTTCTCTGTAGTCCACACACCAAAATGCCAGTTGTCATCTTTCTTTCACATGAGGAAGACTCTCGCGCTTGGTTGAATAATCTCTGCCCGAAGCATGTCTGCCACTATCTGCTCCATGGCGTACCTCTGTAACGACATGTTCACACAGAAATAACATTGACCCAAGTTGTAAAGGTAAAAATGATGATCTGATGCGCAGACAGGTGGAAGCCTGTCCGGGGCACAAAAACTGCAGGAAATTTGACATGATGTGCTCTATCGCTGGGGAGGTCAACAATGTAGTTGATGGATGGTCTGCCGATATGTGGCATAACAGTGCCACAAACTCGGGTTTGGTCATCTTTTGGATGGAGTGACGGCCCGTGGGATTGCGTGACAAAGAGGGATCACCATGGAGGCAATGTAGTGAAAATCTGCTTAGAATGCCTAGTCATGTAGTCACACGACAGGGCGCAACACATTCCATCTTGTGAGTATTCGGCCCATCGCCCAATAATACATTGACGCTTGTACTCGGTGTGTTGATTAGTTTAAAGCACTACACTACTTTGTGAGAAGATGTTGTGGCTTGCGCAACTATCGATCATTATGATAACCAATGTCTCCTGAATATGACCTTGGAGTTTCATGGTGTGTGGTTCAGAGATACTGCTCACGGAATACAGAGGAAGTTGTAGACATGTGATACTACTGTCCCGAGCTGCACGGAGGTTGGTGCCCTCGTCAGTCTCACAGTCAAATTCTCCAACGTCTATGAGGAGGCACCGTTCATGATTATGTCATTTGTGGCCATGGGAGTACGGTTGAGGACAACAGAAACACAACCTCGTGCTGCATAGCTCCAGAAAATTTTGGTGTGACAGTCGTTAAGGCGGCGGTTTCTTGGATATGGCTGTGGTCGTGGTGGCTGCAGTAGAAGGCCTGATGTACAACCCTGTATTCGTCGAGTGGGCTTCCAGGACCCAATGGGTCTTTTTAGGATATTATTTTCCAGCACGGTCCCAGGCAGAGGGAGGGGGGCGAGCGGTGGAGGCGGGAGGCCTCCCGCTCGCCCAACCCGTGTAGAAGGCGAGCGGTGGAGGCGGGAGGCCTCCCGCTCGCCCAGCCAGCAAAGGGGGCGAGAGGAGGAGCCCGCAGGCCCCTCTCGCCCCCGCCCCCAGCTAGGGGGCGAGAGGAGGAGCCCGCAGGCCCCTCTCGCCCCCGTCCCCAGCTAGGGGGGCGAGAGGAGGAGCCCGCATGCCCCTCTCGCCCCCGTCCCCAGCTAGGGGCGAGTGGAGGAGCCCGCAGCCCCCTCTCGCCCCCGTCCCCAGCTAGGGGGCAAGAGGAGGAGCCCGCAGGCCCCTCTCGCCCCCGCCCCAGCCAGGGGGCGAGTCGGAGGTGGTCGACCTCCCGATCTCGCCCCGCCCAGCTAGGGGGCGAGCCGGAGGTGGCCGACCTCCTGGGCTAGCCCCGCCCCAGCCCCTTGTGGGGGGCGAGGGGTGGAGGTAGGCGACCACCCCCTCGCCCGGCCCCGAGGAGAGTGGGGGGGGGGGTCTGCGTTTAGCGCCTCGGAATGACGGGATTTGGCTATTGGCAGGCCAAACTTGAGGGCATTTTCGTAATCTCGTAGGCTAGAGTGTGGCTATTGGTAGACCAAGTCCAGAAATCTATAAATAGGACCAAGGGGGCACCATTTGGAGGGGACTTCTCTTTTGGCTATCTCTCTCCCTAAGTCTCTTTAGTGGGTGAGGAGAGCCTCCAAAGGTGCCCAAGCTTAGCATTGGCTTGGGAGGGGAAGCGCTCTAAGATCTTCCGGGTGTGCGGTGGGACTTCCTCGCTAAGCCCTTGGTCTCATTCCTAGTTCCTTAGTCTCTTGGCCTAGAGCTCTCCCTTGGGAGAAGTAAGTGTGAGGTCACCCCCCAACTTGTTGAGTACCCAAACTCCACAGAGACCAAGTCTTGTTCTCAAGTCTTGGTTTCAACACCTGACTAGCGAAATGGGCTCCCAACGACGATCATTTCGAGGGTGGTCATCAGGGGGGGGGGGGGGGGGGGAGGTTGGTTGTATTGACTGAAGACGTGCAGTAGGAGTGGATCGTGGTTGGAAGGAATCCATCTTCGATGTAGCAGGCTCTCACCATTGAGTGTGGGCTGGTTATGTATGCGTTGTCGGGTACGAATTTGTGGTTTCAAACCATGCAAAAAATTGCCAAGGTAATGCTCTTCGGGTAAGCCCGACTTATGCATCGCGATCTCATCAAATTCATCGATGTATGAGTCAATTGTTTAGGATTGCTGTACGAGGAACATGTGCTCATACTCGTTGCAGGAGTGTTGCCGTCACAGTGACAATGAGAATCTCCTTGAATGCCTACCAAGTAGAATGTTGACCTGATGAGCCCAATAGGTTTAGTGCAGAGCAAACCGGTCCATGTAAAAATAGTGGCAAGGCGAACTTTCTGATGTTCTGGTTTGTCGTGGAGGTCGAAGAATTGCTCTGTTTATGCAATCCACCCCGGTTGATTCATGCCCTCAAAGGCCAGGATATCGATGCGGCGGAAGTGGGCTACATGGGATGCAATTGAAGATTGCATGGTTGGGTCGAAGAATGTTTCTAGGATCTGTGTGCCGGAGGACGCGGCGTCGGTTTTGGCGTCTGAGTTCTGCAGCAGCGGTGCAGCTGGAGAGGAATGACTGTGCATGACCGAGGCAATGAATTATCGAACTAGGAAGTTGATATCGGTGAGGGTGCCCTCTAAGAGATCAACACGGGCTTCAACCGTAGATGTCTGGGCAGAGGAGCCGTCAGGGCCCATTTAGCGAGATGCAATGCAAGTCACCACACGTTGTCATGGAAAGACAGGGCAACATAGTTGTAAAAGGGCGACATTTGTGGTTGCGCGTTGGTCCAAACGGCGAGTGCGGTTAATATGCGGCGAGTGCGGTTAACATTTTGGTTTTGTTAAATTACCGGAATCACCCCATAACTTGCCATCTATCTAAACATTGTCTAGTTCAATTGCATATCCAATAAGCGAGTTCAAGTCCTTCTATGGTTTGAATTACTATTTTTCAAGATAGGCAAGGTCTCTTCCTCCCTCTCTATGATTGAAGGCGATCGCTAGGGTATGCCAGATTATCTTTCTCCGTCTACATCCCACCTTAGGAATTTTGATTGCGTGAATTTATTTGGCTCCAAATATAGATGGGAGTATATGATTTCGGCACAAACGCTGCGGACAACAATGTATCGATTTGTCAGGACTATGGAGCTTCAATGCCCAACCATTTTCACACAATGGTGGTACTCAGTAGTTCTCCCAAACGTTATGCCAAATGGAGTTTAAACCAAGTAAAAAATGATTATTTGTGTTGTAATGCTTGGGTTGTGAGGGCTCTCAGCTACGTGGATAATTCAATGTGCTCATCGGCGCCTGACACAAAGATGTGGATTATCCAAGACACATTAGCATTGCGCACTCTTCCGGTTCAAATTTCAGTTTGAAACCAAACTTGTCCTTCGGAAGGTAGATCGGTCATTCAGTTGAGATCCAACGGTGATCGAAATATGTAATTTTCTATTCACTCATGAGATTTGGGTGGTCTTATGGACAATCACCTCTCGAGGATAAATTGTGGTTTGACCTCAATGAGAAATAGAGCACCTAACAATGCATCTTCACAGATCAATAACTGTGGGATCACCACTTTCATTCTGGGGTGACGGAGGGTCGTAGCATTTGAGCCTTTTTTCAAGCTTTTCTGAAGAAAGCTACAATCAATAGGATTTCCTAAATCCTCCCTTCCCGAAAGGGCTAATGTTATGAAATGTGAATTTTAGGGGAGGTAAATGTTATGTTTTGTAACATTGAGGGGAGATTTTTGTAATTTCAATAATAAGAGGGGTGCAATATGTAATTTTGCAAATATATATATATATAGAGAGAGAGAAATAATTACCCACACCTCCCATGTAAGTTAGCATAATTACCGAGAGCGCCCCTCTTGTTTTCGAAATTACAAAAATCTACCATGGACTTTTCATTTCCTAACATCCATGAACAAAGATACTCCCTGGGAATTGTACACCGAGGGGGGTATTTTTGTGCATGGATGTTATGAAATGAAAACTTTAGGGCATGTTTTTGTAATTTCAAAAATAAGAGGGGTGATGTCAGTAATTTAGCAAAGTTAGAGGGGGAGGTCCCGGTAAATGGCCATATATATATATATATATATATATTCATTTAGGAAAGGAAATAGGGAGTTGACTGAGTTTGATTAACCAATCGTCTCTTTTTTCCACACAATCAAGTTGGTTCCTTTTTTGTATTTCTTCAAAAGAAAGAATAACATGTTCATAGTTGATTAGGAAAGCATCTTCCCCTTTTTCTCCTCTCTTCTCACACAAGACTGGGCTCTTCCAAAATTTTAACAGCAGTGCTTTGGAAATTCGAAGAATGGATGTGTTTTTAAACTGTGAAGCAACACATGAATGTTAAGCGCCGTATCGGTAACTTGTCGGAGGCTTCAACAGAGGTGGCAACAGAGATACTACGGAGCCTTTACCGTAGCTGCCTGTGCGGGAGCTCTGGGGAAGCATCACACGCTTAATTAAGAAGGATAATTTCTTGCCTCATTTTGTTTCTAAAGCCACACAAGTGGGCTAATTCCAATATCACCCAAATTCAATAAAATGTAACGAAATATAAAATGCAATGAAATACAAATTAGAATTAAAAACACTAATTAGATAATTACGAGCGGGCTGTCTCGACCGCGGACATAACAGTTGAATGCTTCAATTAGAAGATGTTTAGGGTTTTAGGTTAAGTGCGTGATGCTAATCTCCTGCACCTTCCATGCATTGAAATTTTCAAAGGCAGGCCTTTTATTTTTAAGAACTACAACATATTTTGCAGAATGAAGAAGAGTAAAAGTGAAAGAGATATATGTGATAATCTGTTATATTTCTGCAGTGCCCCAATGGCCACACTCTGTGCTCAACCTGCAAGACGAGGGTGCAGAACCGGTGCCCTACGTGCCGGCAGGAGCTCGGAAACATCAGGTGCTTAGCGCTGGAAAAGGTGGCCGAATCATTCGTTCTTTCGTGCGGGTATTCCTCGCAGGGCTGCCTGGGAATTTTTCCATACTACAGCAAGCTGAAGCACGAGAACCAGTGCAGCTTCAGACCGTACAGATGCCCGTTCGCGGGATGCTCCGTGACCGGCGACATTCCGTTCTTGGTCGGTCACTTGAGAGACAATCACAAAGTAGACATGCACTCTGGTTGCACGTTCAACCACCGATACGTTAAATCCAACTCGCTGGAAACCGATAACGCCACTTGGATGCTAACTGTAAGTACTAATGGATTCTTGATGCATTACATCTTCTATGGTGTTCATATGCTTATACTTCATGAAATGCATCACTTTTATCATGTGGAAAGAAGGCTTGCAATGTAAAGCAGTTGGGTGTTAAGAGTTATCAATAATTTAGGGGAGGTACTATTAGTTACCAAACTTCCCCTGGGAGTTTACATAATAATTACAGTCTGCACCTCTCTATCTTTTGAAATTACAAAAACCTCCCTGGAAGATTACATCCCACAACATGCATGTCCAAAATATCCCTGAAGGTTTTGTGGATGGAAGGGTATTTTTATGCATGCATGCTGTGAAACATAATTTTACGGTGGAGTTTTTTGTAATTTCAAAAGATAGAGAGGCGCAATCTGTAATTTTGTGAACTTACAAGAAAGACCCCGGCAAGCGGCATTTTAGGGATAGGTGGAAAATATGATGGTGTAACTCGCTCAACTTTGATTTTATTGGACAAGAATAGATTGTTTTGGTCGACCATCGATTTGACCGTTGGTGTATCGAGCCCAACCTTGATTTCCATTTGGTTCCCTTAAAACCATATTAATCCTGAAGTTTCAGAGCTAATTGCTCAACTGAGAACGAGTACGATCATGCGATTCGCCGCTCCCATGGGTCTTGCTACCTTCAATCATGAAGCAAGATATAAGAGTGGGCGACTCCGGCTACAACCCTGCGGTTGAATATGCTCTTGATCCGTGATACTCATGGAGCAGAAACGCTTCCCGTTTGAGAGGAAATGCTCATCAATACAGATAATTCTCACATGACTGGCCCCCTCGATCCATAGGCTTAGGCTCCGTTTGGCGCGGCGTTTAGACAAAATTTTGCCACCGTCATAGAATGCATGTTTGGCAAGACAATGGTTATGACCGCCATCAAGAAAAGAAAACTAGTTTTGACTTTTGAACATAAAGTCATTGAAGTTCCTTAGGTGAGGTCGGGCGTTCACGAGCGACAGTTCATAAACACCGCGTTACGACAGCAGTCGCCATGGCAAACTGAGCCTTAATCTTCTGGGTTGAACACAAATTTGGTTTCTCTTTGATTCATGCTGTCTAACATAGATTTTCAAGCCCTTTCTGAACGGCCAGGGATTATTTAATGCTACATTCTTTCTACCAATGTTTAATCCCTTCGAATAATCTCTTTTCTCCACTGTCAGGTCTTCCACTGCTTCGGTCAGTACTTCTGCTTGCATTTTGAAGCATTCAAACTTGGGGAAGCTCCGGTGTACATGGCCTTCCTCCGGTTTATGGGCTCCCCCGGCGACGCCAGGAACTACGCCTACAGCATCGAGGTCGGCGCCAGCGGCCGGAAGCTCCTCTGGGAGGGCACCCCTAGAAGCATCCGAGCCAGCCACCGGAAAGTCCGGGATAGCCACGACGGCCTCATTATCCAGAGGAGCATGGCGCTCTTATTCTCCGGCGGCGACGGGAAGGAGCTGAAACTGCGAATCACCGGCCGGATTTGGAAGGAGCAGCCCAACTCTGAGCCCGGCGGCACGTGTATACCCAATCTCTCCGACTGAAACCAGCCGGAGCAGCACTGCCCTGTGCAAATCCTGTAGTGCGTACCGGCCGAGGGTGGGAACCATTTTTTCTTTCCAATTTTTTTGTTCTATTTTTCTAGGGTTAGACCCTTAGAGAATGGAAAAGTTTTTTGGTATGGGCAACGCAGCGTGATTTACTCGTGCGCGTGCAAATCTGGTCTCCATTGTCGGGCTTTATCAAAAATATGGCTGGATTTTTTATACGGGCAGATCTATGGCTGGAATTAATCCTGCATGGTAGATCACCATGCGTTGCGCGTACAAAAAATTGCTCTTTAGAATGGTTCTTGAGCAATTATGAGTGGGTGGATTAACCGGAAGGGGAGATGGTTCATAGTTCTTGTGTATGATGGACTATCTCAAATATTATCATATTTTATCGTAAATATTATTTTTATGTTAAAATAGTTAAAAAAATGTAAAATAAATATTTCAATTTCTCAACTTTAGCTTAAATTTAGGTAATTGTTATGCGCAAACTTATTTTGGATATGTGCAAATTATGTTAATAATAAAATGCTATTATAAAATTATTAAATCAAAAGCCTAATTTTAGATAGGTGCAAAGTAGTCGTGTCCAAAAAAATTGGGCCCGGTGTACAACCCGTATTTGGCGAGTGGGTCCCTCGAGTCAGTTGATGGGATAGGGGTCGGTCAGACCATTTGCCCATACCGAGAGAAGAGAAAGGGTCCTCAGATTAGTGGGGTAGGCTGCAGGCGAGAGGGAGCCCGGCGAGTGGTGCCTCCACGGACCATTCGCTCAGGGGGGCTCGAGCATTCGCCATGTCAAGCGGGAACTCGGCGAGTGGTTCCCTCACGGACCACTCGCCCCAGAAGGCCTTGAGGAGGAAATGACCATGATACCCCTGGTGGGCTGCAAATAGTCATTCGGAACAGCGGAGTTAGGCTATCAGCAGGCCAATTTGGGGTGCAGTTAGTAAAATCAAAAGGCGGATTCAGGCTATTTACAGACCAGCCTAGGAAAACTATAAATAGACCCTTAAGGGCACCTTGGAGGAGACCCGATTTGAGAGAATCCTCTCCTCTAGGCTAGTTTTGGTTGGCAGCTAGTGCCCTCCAAGGTGCCCGGTTGAGCTTTGGTTTGGGAGGGGAAGCTCTCTAAGATCTTCCGGGTGTGTGGCGGGACCTCCTCGCTTCAGCCTTGGGTCTATTCCGTTTTCAGCATCCACCGTCAAGAGAGTCTAGTGAGGGAGAAATAAGCATCGGCTACACCCCCAGTGGGTCCGAACTCAAGAGACCAGTTGCAGGTTTCAACATTTTTGGTGCGGTGAGCGTGGACCGTAGCCGGTGAAAGAAAATCCCAAGCTGGTTTCGATGACAGGAGATGGAGGGAATGGTTCTGACTCAGGTCACTCGCAGCCACCCGCGGCGGGAGAGTGGCTGGAGATGTTTGAGAAGTTCAAGCGAGAGGTCCTGCAGACGGTCCTCGCGGCGAGGACCGAGTGCGAGACCCCGGTGGTTCCAGTGGTCCCGCCTTTGCGGATTGGCGAGAACGCCCCGGGGCCGCGACCGGGAAAAGAGGTGCCAGCAGAAGGCAGTGCGCGAGACCTCCCCGGACGGCAGTTGTTCAGCAGTCCGGCGAGTGCTGAGGTGTGTGAGTTGGTCCCGCGCGAGAGGACCACTCGCCGAGCAGGGGAAGGGAGCCCCTTTTGCGAGATGATCCTCTCAGCCCCAGTGCCAGAAGGGTTTCGTGGGCCGGAGATGTCCTACTACACCGGCAAGGAGGACCCAGTTGTGCACCTGCAGTGGTTCGAGGACATGACTTCAATCCTTCCCATGTCAGATTCTTTCCAATGCCGACTCTTCGCAACCACCCTGAAGGAAAAAGCAAGGGACTGGTTCCACCAACTTCCCACAGGTTCCATCTATGCGTTCGATGATCTGCGCCGAAGCTTCCGACTACGTTTCTCGACGTCAAAGAAGAGGAAGAAGGATGCGGAGGCTCTCTTCAAGATCCGGCAGAGGGAGGGAGAATCCCTGGCTAAGTACGTGGACAGGTTCCAGGAGGAGATACACCTAGTGCAGGAGGTGCCGGGATTCGCCCTCCAGATGGCATTCATCGTAGGGCTGCGAGAAGGGTTCTTCAAGATGGACCTGAAGAGAAGACCTCCAGTATCCTTCGAGGAGTTGATGGAGAGAGCCGCGGAGGAGATCGAAGGGGAGGCGGCCAACCCCGAATTCTATAAAAGGTTGGCAAAGATGAGCGAGCCCGAGGCAAGGCAGCCAGAAGGAAGAAGGCGAGAAGAGCCCAAGGGCCAGGGGTTCGAAAGACCACCTCGGGTTTGGAGGAACCAGGAACCCAACAACAGGTTGGGCTGGAGGAACCAAGAAGGACCAGCGCGAGGTCAGGATGAAAGGTATCAAGGAAGGGAGGCAGGAGGAGTGAATCAGGGATGGAGGCAGGGTCCCAGACCCCCTAACCCCCCGAGGGAGCAAGCCATGGCGGTAGGCCGAGGGAGAAGAGGTAGAGGAGCAAGAGGAGGAAGAGGAAGAGCTGGAAGAGAGGACAGGGTGGCGTTGCCTTACTGTGATTTTCATCAGGAAGAAGGTCACGCGATCGCCACCTGCCCAGAGTTCTTGGAAATGAGGGAAAGAGGACGGCCACGGCGGCCGCATGCCAGAATTGAGGAAGTGCTCCCAGAGGCAGAAGAGGACCGGTGTGAGGATAGGGCAGATACAGGAACCAGGGGGGGAATCGGGGTGATTCACGGTGGGGTTGGGATAGAGGCCTCTCGCAAGAGGAGCTTCCAGGCCATGTTCCGAAGGGACGTCGCGTCAACTTCCCAGACCCCACCCCCCTCCGAGAAGCTCACCTTCTCCTCAGAAGATATGCCAGACTACGAAGACCCATTCTGCGACGCCCTGGTGATCCAGACGGCAATAGAAAACTTCACGGTCTCTCGGATCCTGGTGGACAACGGGAGCTCGGTGAATGTGATCTTCAAAAAAGCTTTCGACGCGATGGAGGTAGAGAAGAAGAGAGTGCAGGCCTCCGACGGACCACTGTTCGGTTTCTCGGGAGAGAGGAAGGAGGTCGAGGGAGGCGTAGGTCTCCAGGTGACGCTAGGAGGAGTCCCAAGAAACTGCCGGTTCGTCATCGTGGACGCTCCGAGCAGCTATAACGCCATCTTTGGAAGACCCCTCATCAGCGCCTTCCAGTGCGTGCCCTCATCGTACCATCAGTGCTTAAAGCTTCATAGTGGAGGAGTCCAGATCCGCGTCCGAGGAGATGCTAAGGTGGCGAGGCAATGCTACGTAACTGCCGTCAACACCATCTCATGGATGGCGGATGCCGAAAAGATGGATGAAGAGATGGAGAGGCCGGAGGGGCCAGGAGAGGAAGAGGAGAAGGAAGAAGAAGGGGGAGAGGGCGCTGCCCGAAAGGAAGTGTTGGAGGTCGCTCATGAGGAGCAGGAGGTTGAGGTGTTGGAGGTCGCTCGCGAGGAGCAGGAGGTCGAGCCGATGAAGGCGGAAGGAGCTGCAGGGGAGAAGGCCCGGGAGGAGGGGCGAGAAGCGAAGGGCCAGTGGGACGAGCCAGCCCGGCTCGAGCCAGCAGAAGAGGTGATAGAGATGGAGGTTACCACCCAGGCAGGAAGGGTGGAGAAGGTGCGGATCAGCGGGGGCCTCGGCCCGGGGGACCAGAAAAGGATGCTGGAGTGCATCCAAAAGAACATGGACATCTTCGCGTGGAGCGCAGCGGACATGCCGGGCATCGAGGCGGACGTGGCTTGCCATCGTCTCAACCTCGATCCAGAAGCCCGCCCCATCCGGCAGAAGAGAAGGGCTATAGCTGACAAGCTCGAAGGACCAATCCGCGAGGAGGTGACGAAACTCCTCGAGGCAGGTTTTGTAACGGAGATCCAGTATCCAGGCTGGGTCTCCAATGTCGTAATGGTAAAAAAGGCCGATGGCCGCTGGCGTATGTGTGTGGACTTTTCATTGTTAAATAAGGCCTGTCCTAAGGATTGTTATCCCTTGCCTCGGATCGACGCGCTGGTTGACTCAGCCGTCGGTTTTTCTGTGATGAGTTTTTTGGATGCTTTTTCAGGTTATCACCAAATAAGAATGCACCCACCAGACGTCAAAGATGTCTCGTTCATCACCAGGGAGGGATGCTACTGCTATAAGATGATGCCCTTCGGGCTGAAAAATGCAGGAGCAACCTACCAGAAGATGATGGATCGGGTATTCAAGAAGCAAAGGGGAAGGAACCTGGAGGTCTACGTGGATGACCTTATGATAAAAAGCAAGTGCGTGAGCTCTCACATCCAGGACCTCGAGGAGACCTTCGCCACCCTACGCAAGTACAAGATGCGCCTGAACCCCCTGAAGTGTGTGTTCGGGGCCAGCAAAGGGAAGTTCCTCGGGCACCTTCTCACCCCCTGGGGGGTAGAACCTAACCCGGACAAGGTTAGGGCTATAATGGAGCTGGGGTCGCCTCGGAGCGCCAAAGAGGTTCAGCGCTTGACCGGAAGACTCGCCGGGCTGAACAGGTTTCTATCCCGGGCAGGGGAAAAATGCTCTCCCTTCTTTAAGGCGCTAAGAGGCAATCAGAAGTTTGAATGGACGAGAGAATGCGAGGAAGCCTTTCAGGCCTTGAAGAGCCAACTCACCAAGGCTCCGCTACTGCAAAGTCCCAAAGAAGGGGAGGTTCTACATTTATATCTCGGGGTCGGGGCGGAGGCCGTAAGCTCCGTCCTGGTTCGAGAGGAAGGAAAGAAGCAGCTACCAGTCTACTACGTAAGCAGGGTCCTGAGGGAAGCGGAGCTCAGGTACCCAATTTTAGAAAAGTTGGCCTTTGCCCTGGTCATCGCAGCCAGGAAGCTCAGGCCATACTTCCAGGCCCATTCGATCCAAGTAGTGACGGACCATCCACTCCGCCAGATCTTCGAAGGAGTGGAGCACTCGGGAAGACTTGCAAAATGGTCAATCGAGCTAAGTGAATTCGACATTACCTTTGTCCCCCGATTATCTATGAAGGCGCAGGTGGTAGCTGATTTCATGACAGATTTCGTGGCCGAGATGAAGGGAGACGGAGCCCCTCGTCACATTCCGTGGAAGCTGCTAGTGGACGGAGCTTCGGGCAAGAATTCTCTTGGAGGAGGGGCAGTGCTGGAGAGTCCCCACGGAGTGAAGATAGAGCAGACGCTAGTGATACACTTTCCAATCACCAACAACCAAGCAGAGTATGAGGCTGTAGTCGCCGGCCTGCGGTTGGCCCAGGAACTCGGGGTCCATGACGTGGAGGTACTCACAGATTCCATGATAATAGCTTCTCAGATAAGGGGAGAGTTCGAAACAAGGGAACCTGTGCTCATGAAGTATTTGGCAAAAGTCAAAGGTCTCGTGGGGACGTTCAAAACTTTCTCCATCCAGCATGTCCCACGAGAAGAGAGCACTCCGGCAGATCGGTTGGCAAAATCTGGTCCTCGAGCCGGAGGGACCCTGACGGACCTATTCCGTCCTTCGATTGAAGAAGGAGAGCTCATGGAAGTAGAACAACGGCCCTCCTGGAAGGATCCCTTCGTCACCTTCCTTGCAACGGGAAAATTTCCGAAAGAAGTTCCGGACCAGAGGCGCTTCCGGTATAAGTCTGCCTACTATGTGCTCCATGAGGGTGACTTGTATCGGAAGACCCTCTCGGGCCTCCTGGCCCGATGCATCTCGGAGGAAGAGGTCCCAAGGATCTTGGAGGAAGTCCACTCCGGCGAGTGCGGCAGCCACTCGGGGAGCAGGATGTTGGAGGCAAGAGTCGTGAGGCAGGGGTACTTCTGGCCAACCCTAAGCAAAGACGCGGCAGCCTTCGCAAAGAGATGCCAGAAGTGTCAAATGTTCGCCCCGCTTCAGCTCGTGCCAGCCCAGAGGCTGAAGAGTATCACGACGCCCTGGCCCTTCGCCATATGGGGAATGGATCTGGTAGGACCCTTCCCCCAGGCCAGCGGGCAGCGGAGGTTTCTCCTAGTCATGATTGACTACTTCACAAAGTGGCTGGAGGTCAAGGCGTTGGCTAAGGTCACCTCCCAGGTAATCCGCAACTTCGTATGGGGGGAAATCATTTGTCGACATGGGCTTCCGCAGGCCATAGTCACGGATAATGGACCACAGTTCGCAAGCGAGGAATTCATCAGCTTCTGTGGCCAGCTGGGAATAGACCTTAGGTTTGCGTCCGTCCACCATCCCAGGAGCAACGGGCAGGTAGAGGCAGCGAACAAAGTCATCGTGAACTTACTCAAGAAAAAGGTGGAAAATCTCAAAGGCAATTGGGTGGAACAGCTCCCCTCAGTCTTATGGGCTTTAAGAACCACCCCCAACACCGCCACGGGAGAGACCCCTTTCAGGCTCTCTCACGGCTGCGAGGCGGTCATCCCCATAGAGTTCGAGATTACAACACCACGGGTCACGATCGCCACAAATGGAGAGGAAGATTGGAGAGCCGAGAACGAGGAGGAGTTGCGGCTCTCCCTCGACCTCATCGAAGAGGCTCGGGATCGAGCAGCCATCCATCAAGAGGAGGTCAAGCGGCGGATGGCCAAGTATTTTGACAGGCACGTCAGGATCAAACAGTTCGAGAAGGGGGATCTAGTACTCAAGAAGGTCGACGCGGCTGGGAGATCCGCCGCGGTGGGAAAGCTTAACCCCAACTGGGAAGGCCCCTATGTCGTGGAAGAAGCACTAAAGTCTGGGGGGTATCGCCTTCAGAATGCGGAGGGCCAGCTCCTCAGCCACACATGGAGTGGCGACGACCTTAAACGCTTTTATCATTAGTACCATGTAATAATGATGTTTTTTGAATAAAAGCATTTTGTCTAAACTATGTGAATGAAAATGATGCTGCAGCTCGCAGGGGAGATCCTGGATGCTCAAGAGGTTGGCCCCGAGCAGACCCGCTGTCCAGGCTCTCATCTAGCTGGCAGGTCCGAAGGCCCACTCGGTGGCAGGTTCTATGTTCCAGAGGTTGGCCCCGAGCAGACCCGCTGTCTAGGCTCTCATCTAGCTGGCAGGTCCGAAGGCTCACTCGGTGGCAGGTTCTATGTTCCAGAGGTTGGCCCCGAGCAGACCCGCTGTCCAGGCTCTCATCTAGCTGGCAGGTCCGAAGGCTCACTCGGTGGCAGGTTCTATGTTCCAGAGGTTGGCCCCGAGCAGACCCGCTGTCCAGGCTCTCATCTAGCTGGCAGGTCCGAAGGCTCACTCGGTGGCAGGTTCTATGTTCCAGAGGTTGGCCCCGAGCAGACCCGCTGTCCAGGCTCTCATCTAGCTGGCAGGTCCGAAGGCTCACTCGGTGGCAGGTTCTATGTTCCATAGGTTGGCCCCGAGCAGACCCGCTGTCCAGGCTCTCATCTAGCTGGCAGGTCCGAAGGCTCACTCGGTGGCAGGTTCTATGTTCCAGAGGTTGGCCCCGAGCAGACCCGCTGTCCAGGCTCTCATCTAGCTGGCAGGTCCGAAGGCTCACTCGGTGGCAGGTTGGCCCCGAGCAGACCCGCTGTCCAGGCTCTCATCTAGCTGGCAGGTCCGAAGGCTCACTCGGTGGCAGGTTCTATGTTCCAGAGGTTGGCCCCGAGCAGACCCGCTGTCCAGGCTCTCATCTAGCTGGCAGGTCCGAAGGCTCACTCGGTGGCAGGTTCTATGTTCCAGAGGTTGGCCCCGAGCAGACCCGCTGTCCAGGCTCTCATCTAGCTGGCAGGTCCGAAGGCTCACTCGGTGGCAGGTTCTATGTTCCAGAGGTTGGCCCCGAGCAGACCCGCTGTCCAGGCTCTCATCTAGCTGGCAGGTCCGAAGGCTCACTCGGTGGCAGGTTCCAAGTTCCAGAGGTTGGCCCCGAGCAGACCCGCTGTCCGGGCTCTCATCCAGCTGGCAGGTTGGAGGGTCCATTTGGTAGCAGGATCCAAATTCTCTAAGGTGGATCCAGGAGCATTCGCAGGGACCACCCAAGCGAATGATAATCCTACCTCTCTTCCTGACTGCCCGGGCGAAATCCCCGTCCGAGCGAATGGTGAGGGTACGCGAATGTTTCGGGTAGCGGGAAGTCGAAGAGGGGCAACACACCTAAGTCATCTTCGAACACTCGCTGGGTGGCCGGGGCGGTTACTCTACGACCTAACGTCCTGGTAAGCCTAGCGAGACGTTGCAGCGAATGATAATAAAGTTTGAGATAACATAAAAATTGAGATTATGCAGAAATTGAGATAGCATAAAAATTGTAAACCATAGATATATCTTTTAGGGGCATTCGCCCAATTCATGGTTACATCAGAAAAAAGAAAAGGTAAAAACAGAAAAAAGGGGGGGGGGGGGGAAATACAGAGGGCCCCCTCAAGGGTCACCAGACTCCTCCGAAGAATCTTCGCTCTCATCCTGGTCGGGGGCATCTTCTCGCGGCGCGACGCCGTCGTCCTCCGGGAAAGGAATCGGAATGTAAAGCTCCGGGACTACTTGGCGAGTGGTGAGGCATTCGGCCTCCGGTTTCAAATACCCAGCCCGCCGCAGCACCTGCAACGAGTGCTTGACGGCGCGTTGCGCATTCTCCTGAAGCAGTTGCTCCAGCTCATGATGGGGGTAAAAGTGCCCCCCATCACCCGGGGCGAGTGCTGTCATTCCAGCTTCTCGCAGTAGCTGGGTCTCGGCCTGGGCGAGACGGACTTTCTCCTCGAGGTCGGCCACCCGCGCTCGGAGCATCCCAGCACTTGTAGCATCCTGAAAAAAAAAAAATAATAAAGTGATCATGATGAGAGGAATATGGGACGGTCAGTGATAACCATTCGCGGGAGTAAAAGTAAATGGACCTCTACAACCGGGCGGTTGGCGAGAAGAGCTTCCGCGGTCTTCAGTCTTTCCCTGAGATCACTCACCTCCTGGGATAGAAGAGCCCTGGTCTCCTCGACCTTGGCCAGGTTCCGCGAGACCTCAAGGCTTCGGCGAGAGGACATATGCGAGAGCTCGAGAGCGCGCAGCATAGCCCGGGCGGCTTCGTGGGCGAGAACCTGAGTCTTCTCCAAATCGAAGACCTCGGCGTCCTCCCGGCCATAAAGAGCATACGCCAGGGCATAGGCCTCGCCGCTAGCAATGTTGGTCTCCACCCAAGAGGGATGGAGAGTGGATAGCGAAACCCTGTTCGCGTTCCTGTCCCACTTCAGCAAAGGAGCCCCGGAAGGGTCCACGTACCTCTCGCCGTTTGCAAAGTTACGATGGTCCCGGGGCAACGGAGGCGGCGGCAGCGCCAATTTGTCCGGAGGAGCATTCGCGCCAGGCGCGTCGGTCCCCAGGGTTGAGGGTGGAGCACCCGCCCCAGAGGATTCGCCCATAACCCCCTTGCCCTTCGCCGCGGGAGGACAGGGCGACTTCGAGGGAGGAGGGGAAGAAGCCTTCGCCGACTTTCGCTTCCGGCTACTAGGTTTGGAAGAGGACGGCTCCTCCCGGGAAGCATCCGCGGCGGCTTGCGCGAGAGGTAGGCAAAACCCAGGAGGGCGAGGCGGATGAACGGGAAGATTACGCACACCTGCATGATATTGCGAGTGGTTTAGGCGAATGGAGTAAGAATCACAACCAAAATGAATTCAAAAGTCTTGGAATCTTACCCTCGCCCTGCGGAATGAACGGGAGCGTGTTGACGTTTCGCCGGAGATAGACAAGGTCCATCCCGTACTGAAGAATGTATTGATGGAGTTTCGCCTCATGCCCCCCTAGGGTCGGGGGGCGGAAAGTCGACTCCTCCTCCTGCACCGGGGCGAGAAGGGTGTTACCTAGGCTCCCGCTGACGAAGATGAAGCGGCGAACCCATTCGTGGTTCTTGTTCGGGAGCCCGTAGTGTTTGAGAGGGCTTAAACCCGAGAAGAAGGAGATGCCGCCGGTGCAGCGGAAGGTGTAGAGTTTGCGGAAGACAGGCAGCGAGAACTCGATCCCTTCTTCTCGCAAGTAGCTCGCGTACCCGACCAGCATGGCTATGGAGTTGGGGTTGAGCTGGGCGGGCACGACCCCATAGTACCTGAAAGTCTGGCGCAACTCCGGCCAGATGGGGAGGCGAAAGCCTACCTCGAAGTGCTCTAGCGGGATTGCGAGAGCACAAGGCGAGATAGAGTTCAGGCGCTCCTCAGGCCTGGGCTTTCGCCCCTCGAACCCCCCGGGGACGTAGTCAGCGACCGCCGTCAAGTAGGCCTCTTCGGAGAGGTCGCAGGAATCGAACACGTGATTGACGAATGCGCTGGCGCACTTGCCCCTTCCTTCGGCATCGGCACCCATCTCGCGAATGAGATAAAGGAAAGGAGCAGCAAAGGAGGGAGAGTTGCGAATGCTAGGAGCAAAGAAAGAGACGGAGCGAATGGTGATGTATTTATTACGGTAGTTGAAGGGCCTATTTATAGAGGCATTAAATGGCGTTTGGGCTTTCGAGGCAACGGGGGGTGCGGATAGCAATCTGCGGCAGTCCGGCGCCTCGAAACCCGGTCCAAATCTCTCTCGCCCATTAATGGCGAGTGACCTATAACTATTCGCTCATCGGCTTTGCGAAAAGGGTCAGGTAAGCATTCGCAAGGCATATCATTCGGCAGTACCGAGGCAGGTTATGAGAGAAGCAAAAATGATCAGGTAAGCATTCGCAAGGCATATCATTCGGCAGTACCGAGGCAGGTTATGAGAGAAGCAAAAATGATCAGGTAAGCATTCGCAAGGCATATCATTCGGCAGTACCAAGGCAGGTTATGAGAGAAGCAAAAATGATCAGGTAAGCATTCGCAAGGCATATCATTCGGCAGTACCAAGGCAGGTTATGAGAGAAGCAAAAATGATCAGGTAAGCATTCGCAAAGCATATCATTCGGCGACAATCAGATAGGCTGAGGAAAGTAAATAGCGATAAATAGAGCATTCTCAGAATCATAGTATACAAAGTTATTACAGACAAATATTAATGTTCGACACTCGCGGCGAGGCGGGTAGGAAAAGAAAGAGATTATGGCGTCTGGGTCAGTACTCCACCCAAACCCATCGACCTCGCTTTCGCGACCCTGCTTCTGGGGGCATTCGCTGACGGTAGTATGTCATCATGTTGGTGATCTCGTGGGAAGCCAGTTGGAGCTGGTCCCGGGCTCTCGCCGCGTGCCTTGCAGGCGACAGCTCCCCACCTTCGCCCCCCAGTCGCTCCACTGTCGCGAGAAGCCGCGAGTAGTCCCTCCGGAGTTCCTTCAGCTCGCGCTTGATCTCCAGCTTCTCCTCATCCACCTGGCCGGCAGCATTTCGCTGGAGGTGTATAAGCTTCCCAAAGATCTCTGTGATTCGCTCCTTCAGGGTCACGTGGTCAGATGAGTCACCCAAGAAGTCAGCGAGATCACCTGGGGAGGGAAGAGGCGAGAGCACCCCGTCTTCCCCCTCATAGTAGGACTCAGGGGGGGAGACCTCCCGATACCCTACGAGATTATAAAAGGATCAATACGATGAAGTTAGTGAATGCGGCGAGGACAAGATAGAGGCCTCACCTGGGGCAGGTACCCTGTGGCCTGAGGGGCGAGAAGTATGGGGGTGTACTTCGGGCAAACCGGCGAAAGGGGGGAAAACCTTCCCTTTTCCGGGGCGGAAAGGCGGGGGAGGAGGAGCCTGATCATCCGCCGGAGGATTCGCGTTATCTTCAGCACGGAGGTGCTGACCCGGCTCCCGCTCGGGGTGGACCCTCTGCTCATTCGCTGTAACAGAAAGGTTCCGCTGGGTTGGGGAAGGCGGAGGAATAGTGTCCCGTAGCGAGACGTCTGGGTTGAGGACTGCAAAAAGTTGAGGGTCAGAAACAATCCGTCTCAAAGGTAAATCGGAAGGATTCCCAAAACTTACTGGACTGAAGTACGGTCTCGCCCGGAGGAGGGGGAGGAGCCAGGGCCAAATCTGGAGGAGGTCCCTCAGACTCGGGGGGTGGCGCCGCGACACTATTCAAGACGACCGCGTGGCCGTCCTCTGGCACCAAGGTCCCCTGCGAGTGGTCAAAACAACTTTGGAGTAAGGGTCCGAACTAAAAGGTAAGGTGGGAGGAATTCCCATACCTGGGTCCCGAGGTCAACAGGAGTACGCGCCGGAGATTCGGACACGGCCTCGCCTTTCTGACGATTCAACCGAATCGTCTTGGCTCGCCGCGAGACGTACGGGACGCTCGGGTCTCGCTTGGATGTCAGCCAGGGAGCGAATCTGACAGTTTTCGGGGCGGTTGCAACCTGGGCCGCGGCCAGGCGCTCGATCATCTCTTGCGAAAGGGGTTTCGCGGAAGGCTTATGAGAAGACATTGGAAGTGGCAAAAGGTCAAGAGAGAGAAGAAATCTTGAGCCGAAATGTGGAAGTGGTCCAGAAAAACCTGACACGGGATGTATATATATAGGATAACGGTGGGACCCACAGAATCTTGCGGGGTCCACTCAACAAGCACTCACCAAATAAGGGGTTGGACTGTTCTTTCCGAGTGGATGAGCCACTCGCAAAGAGCGGGGATTGTGTACAACCCGTATTTGGCGAGTGGGTCCCTCGAGTCAGTTGATGGGACAGGGGTCGGTCAGACCATTCGCCCATACCGAGAGAAGAGAAAGGGTCCTCAGATTAGTGGGGTAGGCTGCAGGCGAGTTGGTTCCACCTGCTATGTGCACATTCCAGATGCGCTTCGGACGAAGCTAGATGCAAAGGCAAGGAAGCTAGTCTTCGTGGGATATGATGATCAGAAGAAGGGTTGGAAGTGCATGGACCCAGAGACGCAGAGATTTGTTGTATCTCGTGACATCGTGATTGACGAGGTGACGTCTTACAAGGGAAGTTCTGGTGTTGAGCTACTAGAAAGCAGGGTGGAGGAGCCGGAGAGAGCTGCGGAAAATCTTCATGTGGAGCTGCCTTTGTCACCAGGTGGTCCATCCATTTCTAGTTCTGAGACAGAGGCTTCTGGATCAGGAAGCAGGGGGAGCGATGCTCCTAGTACCCTCTTATTGTAACCGAGTGAATGGTCCCTTCGCTAGCGGTTTCGTGAAGATGTCAGCGACATTATCCTTGATCCGCACATGCTCAACCATCAAAGATCCCTCCAACACCTTTTCCCGAATAAAATGATGCTCGATCTCGATGTGCTTGGTCCGTGCGTGACAAACTGGATTATTTACCAGTTTGAGGGCACTCTCGTTGTCACCGCGTAGCAGAGTAGGACGTCGCACCTCCTTATGGATGTCTTCTACCAACCTCCTCAGCCAGATGGCTTCCTGAGATGCCAAGGCCGAAGCCTTGTACTCCGCTTCAGTGGTAGAAACAGATACCAAATCCTGCTTCTTGCTGCACCATGATATAGCTGCAGGGCCTGCCAAAAAAATGTATCCAGATGTCGATTTCCGATCATCCGAATCTCCCCCATAATCAGCATCCATGTAACCATGCAGGTTAAGGCACGTATCTCTCCTATAACAGAGGCCCAAATCAGAGGTCGACTTCACATACTTCAGGATACTCCTGGCCGCCACCAGATGAGGTTTTCGTGGCTCCGCCATATATCGACTCACCCTGCCAACTGCATATGCAATATCCGGCCTAGTAATCGTCAAATATATCAAACTCCCAATAAGAGCCCGGAACACCAATGGATCAGAAAGAATCCGCCCCTCATCCCGCCGAAGCTTTAGACCAACCTCAAGAGGAGTCGAACTACTCTTCACTTCCTGCATGCCGAATCTCTTAACGATTCGCTCCGCATAGCCCTTCTGGGAATTGAGCACTTCATTCTTCTGCCTATTAACCTCGAGTCCAAGGAAGTGGTGGAGCTCACCTAGATCCTTCATCTCAAATCTGATAGCAAGCTCAGCCCTTAGCCTTGCTACCTCCTCCTCTGAGTTTCCGGTGACAATCATGTCATCCACATACAATAGCACGAGGACCTGAAGCTCTCCTTTCTTCTTGATAAACAAGATAGAATCTGAGTCTGAAGCAAAGCATTCGCATAAATGGAGATATTCTGCGATCTTCCCATACCACGCCCTAGGCGCTTGCTTCAACCCATAGAGGGCCTTCTTCAACTTGCAGACGTGTCCCAGATGAACTTTCGATACATACCCAGGTGGCTGAACCATGAAGATGTCCTTGTCAATCTCGTCGTACAAGAAAACATTCTTTACGTCAAGTTGCCAAATCTTCCATCCTTGGCAAGCTGCCAACGGAATCACCACCCGCACCGAAGTCATCTTGGCCACTGGACTGAATGTCTCCTCATAATCCTCCCCATACTGTTGTGAGAACCCTCGAGCAACAAGACGAGCCTTGTACCGCTAGATACTACCATCCGCCTTCTTCTTCAATTTGAACACCCACTTGTAAGTTACAGGAGTTATGCCATCAACCTTGGGAATAAGATCCCAGGTTTCATTCTTCCTGAGGGCAACCATCTCCTCATCCATGGCATCTTCCTACTCCTTGACTCTAGTGGCTTCCTCAAATCTTGAAGGCTCTCGCTCGTCCAGATGGCCAGCAAAGAAACATGAGGCAAAGCTCACCGTGTTTCCTCCTATATAACGAGCTGGTGGAATTATAGTCCTCTTTGACCTTCTCAAGGTCGGTACTGGACTAACCACTTCCGCAACTTCTTCAGAATCAACTCTGTTTCCAGGCGTACTTGGAGCATTGCTCCCCCTGCTTCCAGAACCTGAAGCATCTGCCCCAGAGCTTGATGCAACGGGAGCCCCTGGTGATACAGACAACTCCTCCTGAAGACCTCCTGCAGCTTCTCTTTGCCTTTCAACCTTGCTATCTAATAGTTCTATACCAGAACTCCCCTGGTATGACGTCAGCTAGTCAAATATCACATCGCGAGATACTACAAATCTCTGCATCTGAGGATCCATGCACTTCCAGCCCTTCTTTCGGTCATCATACCCAACGAACACTAGTTTCCTCGCCTTCACGTCTAGTTTTGTTCTAAGGGCATCAGGAACGTGCACATAGCAAGTTGAACCAAACACTCGTAAGTTCCCCACACCGGGCTTCTCCTTAAACATCAGCTAATGTGGAGTCTTCATGTTGATCGGACTAAGAGGCATCCGATTGATGACAGAAGCAGCGCAAGACATACCCTCCACCCAGAAGGACTTCAGAATATTCTTAGCATGAAGCCAGCACTTCACGGTCTCCGTCAAATGACGGATCTTCCGCTCAGCAACTCCGTTCTATTGTGGAGGATGCACACAAGAGAGCTCTCTCCGGATGTCGTGCTTCCTGCAAAATCTAAAGAACTCACCTGAGGTGAACTCACCTCCATTGTCAGTTCTCAGCTTTTTAATCCGCAGTCTAAGACGACCCTCCACAAGCTCCTTGAACTCCACAAACTTCCTGAATGCCTCTGACTTCTCCTTCATAAAATACACCTAGGTATATCTAGTGTAATCATCAATCAAAACCAACATATATCGGTTGCCTCCAAGACTAGCAGTGTTGGTCGGGCCAAAAAGATCACCGTAAATCAACTCCAACGGCTTCTTGCACCTGCTCTGTGACTTGTCAAATGGAAGTCGATGAGACTTGCCATACTGACACCCCGCACAGACATGACCCTCTCCCATGTACGATAAACTAGGCAAGCCTTTCACAAGGCCTTTTGCCGCCATAGTCTTCAGCTTCGCCATGCCAACATGCCCTAGCCTTTCATGCCAGATAGCATCGCTATCATTTGTCCGCATCTTATCAACATAGGAACTTATTGATAAAACAAACAAATCCTTTACCCTTCTCCCAACATGAATTGTGTCAGCTTGCACCGATGACACATTCTTAAGAAACCTCACTTTTGTTGGACCAAACAGAATGTGATATCCGGCGTCTACAACGTTAGTCACTGAGAAGAGATTTTTCTTCATACCTGGCACGTGATAAACACTCCGTTATTTGAGTGAACCCTTATCACTGCCTAAAGAAACCACCCCCTCTTGCTTGACTGCGTGAACAGAATCATCAGCGGTAATAATAGCATCATTACCTGAATAGGGCTGCGCATAAGAAAGCTTTGACCCATCTCCGGTGAGGTGATGACCATAACCCGAGTCAACAATCCAGTCCTCCTTGTAGTTGATAGAAGAAAGAACACCAACGGACACCGCCGTCAGATTTGCCGTAAAGGCACATCTCCTCCCCATTCAACTTCCTCATTCCTGGATCCAACTTCCTCCTTGCCAGCAGCATGCCCTGCCTGAAGATTCCACCGGCAATCCTTCTTAAAGTGACCAAGCTGGTTACACTTGAAGCACCAAAGTCCTTCATTCTTCTTTCCATCAGACTTATGAGCATGACTCCTCTCTTACTGACCTGAAGTAGAAGAACCATCGCTTCCAGATGATTTTTTCTTCTTATCCCACTTCTTCTTCTTCCCAGAGAAGAGCACCTCATTATCTCCCCCGGAGATAGACATCTCAGCCATCTGCTTTGCCAAACTTTTTTGCGAAGCAAGCAAATTCTCCAGCTCAAGCAACGACGGCTGATTGGCCCAGCCTTGGACAGAAGTGACAAAGGCCACATATTCTCTCCGCAATCCGCAGATAATGTGCCTCTTCAGCTTTGCCTCAGAAATGGGCTCATCTGGATCCAATGCAGAAATCTCTGCACAGAGGTTCTTCATCTTTAAAAAGAAAGTAGAAACAGAAAGATCACCTTGAGTGGCATTCTCCAACTCATTTTCCAAGAATTCTAGCCGCGCTACATTCTTCTTATTGAACAGCCCATCAAGATAAGTCCAAATCTCAGCAGCAGATCAACATCCTATGATGTGATCAAATAGCTCCGATGAAATTGCCCGCTTGAGAGTAAACTCAACTTTCGCATTTGTTTTCTTCCAAGCTTTCACGAGCTCAGCATTCCCTTCAACAGGGACAACTGCTTGTCTCGCATCTCCTCCGACAACGTCCCAAAGATCCTCGCCAAGAAGATAGCTTTCCATACAAGACTTCCACTTCTTAAAGTTAGTCTGTGTAAGGAGCTCAATACCAAGACCTCTTGCAATTCCACCTTCCATTGCAGTACTACTGATTTACTTGTGCTCCAGAAATCCAAGCAAGATAACTGCGGCCGATTCACTGCTCAAACCTCTGTCCCTCTGATACCATGTGAAAATTTCTCTTTTGTAAATTACTATAAGACACCAAGTTAAGGTTCTGACAAGCGGAAAAAATGGGAACTAGGTCGCAGGAACACTCTCAACTATACTGAGCACAATAAAACAGAAACAATGAAGGAACACGAGGACTAGTATTCAAAACTCTTCTTTACAACTTGAGGTACACATGGCGAGACATGCTTCACCAATACAATCGAAGAAAGAATAACAACAAGACAAAGCAGAAACCGCCCAAGCCTCCTAATTAGCAAGCTGCCCGACTTAACAAGGCTGTCCGCATAAACCGCCAAGCCGCCAAACTGCAACACAACACGCGGACCACCCATTATTCCAATGCCGACACTGTCTTCCCGAGCAAGGCCGCCTGACCGCTGTCACTTAGCCGCTCCTAACGGCGAACACTGTTGCTGACAAGCTGAATAGAAAACAGACCGGCAAGGCAAGCCGCTTAACCGCACGGTCTGACCTTATTAAAAGCAGAAACACAAGCCGAAGAGAAAAGCTGCCGCAAACCGCGACCACCTGCTGCTACCCACCGCTGACTGCCACCGACTTAACCGTTGCGGTCTCCTCTGATCAAGTCAGAACCACACACAAGCCGCGCAACCTGCGAACACAACAGAGTCAATTCTCAACCCGCACGACTAGAAAAAAACTAACCGCACAAACGACTTGCGAGCTCTCGCTTACTGTTTGTTTTGTTTGATCTGAGGGAGAGGTCCTATTTATAGGCGCAAGGCGGAGTGTGGTAACCGCCCATAATGATAGGATAACCTCCCCAACCTGGCAACGTGTAGAAAACAAACTGTGCGACTTAAAGACAAGCCGCACCGGTCAACCAGAACACCAGGACCTGAAGCAGACCAAGTCCAAAAAACAAGCCGGACTGGCAGACCGCCAGCCCGCTGTGGGTAGACAACCCGCGCGGTCTTAAGACAGACCGCCCGTCCTCTACTTCACTTCAACATTTTCAACAACTTCGTTCTATCACGGCCCCATGACCGTTCGCTATCTGGGGAACTGATCTGATAGGCCCATTTCCCCAGACTAGTGGACAGAGGAAGTTCGTTCTCGTCATGATCGACTACTTCTCCAGGTGGATCAAGTCCAAAGCTCTGGACAAGACCACCTCTCAAGTCGTGAAGAACTTCATCTGGGGAGAAATAAATTGCAGGTTCGGGATCCCTCTCGCCATCATCACCGACAACTGTCCCCAATTTGCCAGCCTGGAGTTGGAAGATTTCTGTATGCAACTAGGGGCAGATCTTTGATTTCCTCAGTGCACCATCCTCGGAGCAACGAGCAAGTAAAGGATGCCAACAAGTTGATCATCAACCTCCTGAAGAAGAAAGCCGAGAACCTAAGAGGGAACTGGGCAAACCAGCTCCTTCGGTCCTATGGGCTCTGAGAAGCACTCCTAATTTGGCCATGTGAGAAACTCCTTTCAAGCTCTCCCCCTGTTCCGAAGCTCTCATCCCTGTAGAGTTCGAAGTCATAAGTCCAAGAGTAGTTGCGATAGGGGAGGGGATGAAGAATGGCGGCTGGAAAATGAAGAGGCTCAAAAGTTATCTCTCGATTTCATCAAAGAGCTATGAGACTTACCCTCAACTAGGCAAGAAGAAATCAAGAGACGAATTGCGAAATATTTCGACAAGTACGTCCGCCCTAAGCACTTCCAAGCAGGTGACCTCGTCTTAAAGAAGGTGGACGCGGCCGTAATATCAAACGCCGTAGGTAAGCTTAATCTAAGTTGGGAAGGACCCTTCATCATCCACGAGTCATTGGCGACTGACGGATACCGTCTGCAGAATTATGAAGGGGAGCTACATGGGAACACCTAGAGCAGTGATGACTTGAAAAGGTTCTACCCCAAGCAGGAATGTGTATGCCCCCTTTTGTAAAGATTACTTCACTTCAATAAATTCCTCGTCTCCTGAAACATGGGTCGCGAGAGTTCTTTTTCTCTTATAGAAGTTCTTTTCAGAGTAGTAAAATCGATCTCCACGACCGGTTTGGAGAACAGGCCTCCGACTCGACACTCGTAAAAAATCAAAGTCGGGTGGTGGGACAGCGTCTTGGGAGTGAGTTCTCATGAGACCAAGCCTCTGCATTGACGGTCGAGATCAGCTCCCCCTTGCATGTTGTCCGAGTTACCCCCCGATTGCACTTCTCATCCGACTGGAGAAGTTACCAGAGGAGAGTACGGACACCAACCCCCAACCCGACGAAGAGATGACTATTTTAACCGACCAAATACCCTTAAATAAGGGCAACGTTTACCCGTAAAGGGTTAAAAGCTCGCAACAACACATAATTTCTATGCATTTATTCTGATCATATGAGTTGGTGTGATTAATCCCGTCTGATTGTTGAGTATCAGGAGAATGATCTTCATCAACATCCATCAATGTAGTAGGATGTAGGCATCGGGATGGTGTGTCCTCTTGGACCTCCCCGACTATCATTCCCTACTCAACAAAAATCCAGCATCCAAGAAGGATGAAGGCCTCGGGAGGATGTCCCATTGGACCTCCTCGATGGTCATTTCATGCTTATCCTTCCTATTCCTATTACTACTATTGTGACATCTTAAAAGAATCTTATCAGGAAAAAGTGGAAGCCTTGAGAGTAAATGACCTGCGGGACCCCTCGAGTGTCTTTCATAGCTCAAGCGTCATCAAAAAAAATCTGAAGTAGGCGAGAATGCCTATAGGCAAGTATCTACAGTGCGAGCATACAAGTGCGAGTATACCATAGGTGAGTAAGGTATGATCATCGATCGCCTCAAGTACCTACCAAGGTCGCACTAATCGAGACGATGATCTGTTGGAACCTTAGTTTTGATTTGAGTTAGGATCCACCTTTAGTGTCTAAGTTCATATCATAATATATCTTATAACTTAGATTAAATATCATTAAGAAAGAAAGCTAAAAATACAAATATTTAATAAGGCAGAAAATAAGAAGAGAAATTAAATTTACATATAGTTCACTGCGTTCGACGAACGTCGAATGACGCTCAGCTTTCGTCGGACGGCGATCGACAGATTACATTATAGCAGCGCTCGACAAAATATCAAGGAAGCAGCGGTCGACAAATTCCAGCCAGCGCTCGACAAATTCCAACCAGCGCTCGACAGATTTCAGCTCAACGCTCGACGTTCAGCGCTCGACGATTTTATCCAGGCTCAACGGTCGACGAATCTTTTCGTTCGACAAATCCAAGCCTGCGTTCGACAAATATTCAGCAGATGTTCAGAAACAGTAAATCACATGTTCAGGTCAACGAATCAAATGATGAGCTCGACGAACGTGGACCTCAGCTCGACAAATTTCTGCAGCATTATTTTTATATCATTAAATATTATATATTTGCTGTCAGACTTTATTAAAGCAATATTTTATTTATTCTATTTTATATATTGCTATTGTTGATTTAACCTTACAGCGTGAAGCATTTAATATTATAGCCGTTGGCAGCAAAGCATTAAATGTTGTAGCCGTTGCAGCAAGCTAAAGAAGGAAATTGTTCTGCTCGAGGATCTGTGAAATAAAAGAAATATTATTTCTTTCCTCTTTGGTCGGCAAGGATTCAAAACAGCCGAGCAACTATCAGATTAAATATACAGAGGAAGATCAAAGAACAAGTAGTAGCAGAATATGATATAGAACAACTAACAGAGAAAGAGGAAGAGAGAACAGAACATATCAATATTGCTGTACAGGAAGAAGAAGAAGAAGAGAAACAGAGGAGAAAAAAGAAGCAGATCACATTTATATTATATCTTCTTTTTGCCTAACTCTTTCTTGCAGATCATACATATCCTGAGACACCAAACACTATCAATTGCTCAAGATCTAAACTGCAAGAAGAAGAACAGAGGATTTACAACCAAGAGAAGGAGCCTCCACAAGCTGTCATCAAACTACATCAGACGGGGGGAGCTCTCTTCAACATATTCATCAAGAGTCTTCTCAGCAAAAGAGAAGAACAATATAATCTTTTCTATTTTCTTTTATTTCTTCCCACTTTGTAAACAGTTAAAACTCCCTTCAAAAGTTTACTCCCGGTGACAGGTCACCTTAGCAAAAACCTGCAGCTTGGTTTATAAGCACCTTATCAAAAGCTTATAGGTGAATTGGGCACCTGATCAAAACTCCCATTGGTGTGTGGACACCTTATCAAAATCACCTTGGTGTGAGGGCACCTTATCAACAACCTCCTAGTGGATTCCTACCAGTGGGTAGAAGAGTAAATGTACCCAGTTGAGGGGAACTACTATATATATCTTGTGTCATCTGGATGCTTGTTTATTTTGTGGTTTGCTTGTTATGTGCTTTGTTTTACTTTCATATTATTGCTGTGATATTTATATGCACTCTTACTGTTTGTTTTAATTACAGCAATCAACAAACATCTTATATATATATCACCTATTTTGAAAGCAAACTTAAACAAGAGTTTTAACATATAATAAGAACTAAACTCTCCTTTCAATTGGTATCAAAGTAGGTTGATTTTATCAATCACCCTCATCAGAGCATATCAATTGTCCCTTTCAATTGGTATCAGAGGAAATTGATTTTTCACACAGGCTAACACCTGAAATCACAAAGATCACTTAGTTCTTTTTTTAAAAAGATTTTTCCAAATGGCACTATCAGATTTTTCTATTTCAGATCCACCTTTATGTAATTTGGATAGATTTAATTTATGCCAAGTTAGGATTAAACTATATATGAATGCCATAGATGAAATTATTTACAAATCTGTTTTGACAGAAACTTCATCTTCAATCTCTTCATCTGATGATCAAGAAATGCTGAAAAGTGTTGATGCCATAGCTTTGAAAATATTGGCTAAATCAATGTCTGATGACTTTCTTCTTAAAGTGGTTGATTGCACTTCAGCAAAGGGCATTTGGAACTCCCTCTCAAGGATGGTAAATAAACCATCTTCTTCCTCTTCCACTAACATTATTTTTGATGCAGAACCATCAGTTACTCTAACTGAAGAAGAAGAAAAGGAAGAACAAAAAGCCACAGATTTCTGCATGTTGGCTATATATGGTTCAGATTACACATCAGAATCTGAATATAAAACAGAAAAGGTAAAAGAGGTATCTTCACATTTTATTTCTACCTTTGATGATAAATCTGTTTTCAATTCATTATGTACAGATTTCATAATTGCTGAAAATTACGATTCTGAAAATAAAATTAGAAAAGAGTTAAAAATAACTAATTTGATTTCTGAATATAACAAACCTCAAGAAAACTTTAAAACATTAGCAGAACACATTATCTGTTTAAAAAATAAGTTCATTAAAGCTAATAAATTTTAACAACTGTTAAGAAAAAAATTCTTTATGTTCAGCAAAACAAATTTAAAAATTCAAATTTGTATTTCAATGAAATAAAAAGGCCAAAATATCTAATTATAAAACATTTTCTTTTAAAATTTTTATAACTAAATAAGCTGTTTTATGATTCTTTGGAATTTTTTTATTTTAAAAGCAGTGTCAGATAACTTCACTCTCTTACAGATTTTTTTCTACAAAATTATGTTGAGCATTCTACTCAAGTAGTATAGATCAAAAATGATCAGAGCTCTGAGTGTGAGTCTCTTCTGATTAAGAAGATTCTATAGAAAGAAGCTATCAGACTTTGTTTTTTAGATTTTTAAATTCCTAGAATCAAATAACAGCTAGTAATTCACATATTAAAATCCTATTTAAATAAAATCTAGGAAATTAGAAATTGCTTAGTTTTAAAGAAGAAATTTAAGAAAATAATCTCTATCCCTTAAGCCTTAAGTTAATTCAAGACTTTTTATGCTTAGGAATCCTAAACCAAATAGGGGGAGATTGTTAGAACCTAGTCGTAATTTGGATTAGGATCCCAACTCAAATAAGGGGAGATTGTTGGAACCTTAGTTTTGATTTGAGTTAGGATCCACCTTTAGTGTCTAAGTTCATATCATAATATATCTTATAACTTAGATTAAATATCATTAAGAAAGAAAGCTAAAAATACATATATTTAATAAGGCAGAAAATAAGAAGAGAAATTAAATTTACATATAGTTCACTGCGTTCGACGAACGTCGAACGACGCTCAGCTTTCGTCGGACGGCGATCGACAGATTACATTATAGCAGCGCTCGACAAAATATCAAGGAAGCAGCGGTCGACAAATTCCAGCCAGCGCTCGACAAATTCCAACCAGCGCTCGACAGATTTCAGCTCAACGCTCGACGTTCAGCGCTCGACGATTTTATCCAGGCTCAACGGTCGACGAATCTTTTCGTTCGACAAATCCAAGCCTGCGTTCGACAAATATTCAGCAGATGTTCAGAAACAGTAAATCACATGTTCAGGTCAACGAATCAAATGATGAGCTCGACGAACGTGGACCTCAGCTCGACAAATTTCTGCAGCATTATTTTTATATCATTAAATATTATATATTTGCTGTCAGACTTTATTAAAGCAATATTTTATTTATTCTATTTTATATATTGCTATTGTTGATTTAACCTTACAGCGTGAAGCATTTAATATTATAGCCGTTGGCAGCAAAGCATTAAATGTTGTAGCCGTTGCAGCAAGCTAAAGAAGGAAATTGTTCTGCTCGAGGATCTGTGAAATAAAAGAAATATTATTTCTTTCCTCTTTGGTCGGCAAGGATTCAAAACAGCCGAGCAACTATCAGATTAAATATACAGAGGAAGATCAAAGAACAAGTAGTAGCAGAATATGATATAGAACAACTAACAGAGAAAGAGGAAGAGAGAACAGAACATATCAATATTGCTGTACAGGAAGAAGAAGAAGAAGAGAAACAGAGGAGAAAAAAGAAGCAGATCACATTTATATTATATCTTCTTTTTGCCTAACTCTTTCTTGCAGATCATACATATCCTGAGACACCAAACACTATCAATTGCTCAAGATCTAAACTGCAAGAAGAAGAACAGAGGATTTACAACCAAGAGAAGGAGCCTCCACAAGCTGTCATCAAACTACATCAGACGGGGGGAGCTCTCTTCAACATATTCATCAAGAGTCTTCTCAGCAAAAGAGAAGAACAATATAATCTTTTCTATTTTCTTTTATTTCTTCCCACTTTGTAAACAGTTAAAAATCCCTTCAAAAGTTTACTCCCGGTGACAGGTCACCTTAGCAAAAACCTGCAGCTTGGTTTATAAGCACCTTATCAAAAGCTTATAGGTGAATTGGGCACCTGATCAAAACTCCCATTGGTGTGTGGACACCTTATCAAAATCACCTTGGTGTGAGGGCACCTTATCAACAACCTCCTAGTGGATTCCTACCAGTGGGTAGAAGAGTAAATGTACCCAGTTGAGGGGAACTACTATATATATCTTGTGTCATCTGGATGCTTGTTTATTTTGTGGTTTGCTTGTTATGTGCTTTGTTTTACTTTCATATTATTGCTGTGATATTTATATGCACTCTTACTGTTTGTTTTAATTACAGCAATCAACAAACATCTTATATATATATATCACCTATTTTGAAAGCAAACTTAAACAAGAGTTTTAACATATAATAAGAACTAAACTCTCCTTTCAATTGGTATCAAAGTAGGTTGATTTTATCAATCACCCTCATCAGAGCATATCAATTGTCCCTTTCAATTGGTATCAGAGGAAATTGATTTTTCACACAGGCTAACACCTGAAATCACAAAGATCACTTAGTTCTTTTTTTAAAAAGATTTTTCCAAATGGCACTATCAGATTTTTCTATTTCAGATCCACCTTTATGTAATTTGGATAGATTTAATTTATGCCAAGTTAGGATTAAACTATATATGAATGCCATAGATGAAATTATTTACAAATCTGTTTTGACAGAAACTTCATCTTCAATCTCTTCATCTGATGATCAAGAAATGCTGAAAAGTGTTGATGCCATAGCTTTGAAAATATTGGCTAAATCAATGTCTGATGACTTTCTTCTTAAAGTGGTTGATTGCACTTCAGCAAAGGGCATTTGGAACTCCCTCTCAAGGATGGTAAATAAACCATCTTCTTCCTCTTCCACTAACATTATTTTTGATGCAGAACCATCAGTTACTCTAACTGAAGAAGAAGAAAAGGAAGAACAAAAAGCCACAGATTTCTGCATGTTGGCTATATATGGTTCAGATTACACATCAGAATCTGAATATAAAACAGAAAAGGTAAAAGAGGTATCTTCACATTTTATTTCTACCTTTGATGATAAATCTGTTTTCAATTCATTATGTACAGATTTCATAATTGCTGAAAATTACGATTCTGAAAATAAAATTAGAAAAGAGTTAAAAATAACTAATTTGATTTCTGAATATAACAAACCTCAAGAAAACTTTAAAACATTAGCAGAACACATTATCTGTTTAAAAAATAAGTTCATTAAAGCTAATAAATTTTAACAACTGTTAAGAAAAAAATTCTTTATGTTCAGCAAAACAAATTTAAAAATTCAAATTTGTATTTCAATGAAATAAAAAGGCCAAAATATCTAATTATAAAACATTTTCTTTTAAAATTTTTATAACTAAATAAGCTGTTTTATGATTCTTTGGAATTTTTTTATTTTAAAAGCAGTGTCAGATAACTTCACTCTCTTACAGATTTTTTTCTACAAAATTATGTTGAGCATTCTACTCAAGTAGTATAGATCAAAAATGATCAGAGCTCTGAGTGTGAGTCTCTTCTGATTAAGAAGATTCTATAGAAAGAAGCTATCAGACTTTGTTTTTTAGATTTTTAAATTCCTAGAATCAAATAACAGCTAGTAATTCACATATTAAAATCCTATTTAAATAAAATCTAGGAAATTAGAAATTGCTTAGTTTTAAAGAAGAAATTTAAGAAAATAATCTCTATCCCTTAAGCCTTAAGTTAATTCAAGACTTTTTATGCTTAGGAATCCTAAACCAAATAGGGGGAGATTGTTAGAACCTAGTCGTAATTTGGATTAGGATCCCAACTCAAATAAGGGGAGATTGTTGGAACCTTAGTTTTGATTTGAGTTAGGATCCACCTTTAGTGTCTAAGTTCATATCATAATATATCTTATAACTTAGATTAAATATCATTAAGAAAGAAAGCTAAAAATACATATATTTAATAAGGCAGAAAATAAGAAGAGAAATTAAATTTACATATAGTTCACTGCGTTCGACGAACGTCGAACGGCGCTCAGCTTTCGTCGGACGGCGATCGACAGATTACATTATAGCAGCGCTCGACAAAATATCAAGGAAGCAGCGGTCGACAAATTCTAGCCAGCGCTCGACAGATTCCAACCAGCGCTCGACAGATTTCAGCTCAGCGCTCGACGTTCAGCGCTCGATGATTTTATCCAGGCTCAGCGGTTGACGAATCTTTTCGTTCGACAAATCCAAGCCCGCGTTCGACAAATATTCAGCAGATGTTCAGAAACAGTAAATCACATGTTCAGGTCGACGAATCAAATGATGAGCTCGACGAACGTCGACCTCAGCTCGACGAATTTCTGCAGCATTATTTTTATATCATTAAATATTATATATTTGCTGTCAGACTTTATTAAAGCAATATTGTATTTATTCTATTTTATATATTGCTATCGTTGATTTAACCTTACAGCGTGAAACATTTAATATTATAGCCGTTGGCAACAAAGCATTAAATGTTGTAGCCGTTGCAGCAAGCTAAAGAAGGAAATTGTTCTGCTCGAGGATCTGGGAAATAAAAGAAATATTATTCCTTTCCTCTTTGGTCGGCAAGGATTCAAAACAGCCGAACAACTATCAGATTAAATATACAGAGGAAGATCAACGAACAAGTAGTAGCAGAATATGATATAGAACAGCTAACAGAGAAAGAGGAAGAGAGAACATAACATATCAATATTGCTGTACAGGAAGAAGAAGAAGAAGAGAAACAAAGGAGCAAAAAGAAGCAGATCACATTTATATTATATCTTCTTTTTGCCTAACTCTTTCTTGCAGATCATACATATCCTGAGACACCAAACACTATCAATTGCTCAGGATCTAAACTGCAAGAAGAAGAACAGAGGATTTACAACCAAGAGAAGGAGCCTCCACAAGCTGTCATCAAACTACATCAGACGGGGGGAGCTCTCTTCAACATATTCATCAAGAGTCTTCTCAGCAAAAGAGAAGAACAATATAATCTTTTCTATTTTCTTTTATTTCTTCCCACTTTGTAAACAGTTAAAAATCCCTTCAAAAGTTTACTCCCGGTGACAGGTCACCTTAGCAAAAACCTGCAGCTTGGTTTATAAGCACCTTATCAAAAGCTTATAGGTGAATTGGGCACCTGATCAAAACTCCCATTGGTGTGTGGACACCTTATCAAAATCACCTTGGTGTGAGGGCACCTTATCAACAACCTCCTAGTGGATTCCTACCAGTGGGTAGAAGAGTAAATGTACCCAGTTGAGGGGAACTACTATATATATCTTGTGTCATCTGGATGCTTGTTTATTTTGTGGTTTGCTTGTTATGTGCTTTGTTTTACTTTCATATTATTGCTGTGATATTTATATGCACTCTTACTGTTTGTTTTAATTACAGCAATCAGCAAACATCTTATATATATATATATTACCTATTTTGAAAGCAAACTTAAACAAGAGTTTTAACATATAATAAGAACTAAACTCTCCTTTCATGATCACTCAATCTCGCGTCGGGCCTATGAGCCTAACGAGCACTCATCAAGTTCGATCCTAAGAGAATAATCGATGTACAACAAAATATGCGAGTATAAGAAGAACAGGTGAGCAAAAAATTTCTTTCTTTGATTTTGTATGAATATACATTCACAAAAGCTTTAAAGGGTCCCTGAGCAATCAAAAAAGTGCCTTGGCGACTAGGCATCATCCTCGCTTCCATTGTCGTCTTCATCCTAGCCATCAATGTCGACGTCCTCCTCGTCCTCATCCCCATCCTCTTCATTCTCGGCATCACTGGGCCTCGGGGAGGAAGCTCGCATGGGAGAGGTGGACTCCTCGACGAGTAGTGCTGGGATGATGTCCATCACAATTAAGTTCATCGCCTTCGACATCAAATAACGTTCATCTCGCAACCTGCTTAGGACGACCTGCCCTGTTGCTCGCGCGATCTCCCGATGGATCTGTGGCATCTCGTCGCCATGGACCCTCATCTTCTTGCCCACCCGGGAAGGGCTTGCCGACGAAGGCTATTGCTAGACATGGCGAGTTTCCAGCTCGGCAATCCTAACTCGGGCGGCCTCCAAGGCAGCCCGAGTGTCCTCCAGCTCCTTCTCGAGCTGCGACATCTTCTTTGCCGCCACGATCTCATCCTCCTGCGTGCAAAACATATAGTCCTTAGCATGATAGTCGGCAAAAACGAGTAGCGATGAAAGAAGAATACTTCAAGCCAAAAGCGCGAATACCTTGCACTTCTCCAGCTGAAGGACGTGCGAGATGGCAGTCTGGCCCATCGCCTTTAGTCGCTCTTCAATGAGGAGCAAGTTCCTCGCCGTTTGATGACTTAGCTCCGCCGACCGCAGGAGCGAGCGCGAGGTATGGTGAGCAAGATACTCAGCCGAGACCTCCCGCGGTGACTCAGCATCGGCGCGACCATACAAGGCGAACGTGACGTCAAACGCCTCGCCCTTATCCTCCCAATCCTCCGACCAAGCGGGGAGGTTGGTGCTCAGAGTCACCTCGTGGGCGCTCTCCGCCCAGGTCCCCAACGGGCGACCATATGCATCCCCGCTTTAGAGGCCTTCATTGTAGTTTGGATCGTTGTGAGGCTCGCCATCCTCGGAAGGGTCCGCCTTCGCGCCAAGGTCCCTGGTCACGACCTGCTTCTTCTTCCTTGCGGGCTCCTGGATCTTGCCCTTGCTCTTCCTTTTCTTCGAAGGCCCGACCTCCTTGCCGGCGACCACCAAGTCATCAGCGACCTGCGACAAATAGATGGGGGAGGTCGACAATCTCACATCCACCTGAGGAGGAACTGCCTCTTTCGCCATGGAGAGAGGCTCGCGCTGCAGAACACGAGTAGCTGTAGAAGACAGAAGACAAAGGTTAGTCGTCATTCAAAGTCACAGGGCGAGTATAGCAGAAACTCGGTCAGTAATTTACCTTCACCCGGAAAGATCTCGATGAGTACATCTACTCGCCTCTGCCAGAAGACCACGTCGAAGCGGCGACCTCTGAAGGAGTCGAGGAGCTTCTCGCGAAGTACCTCCAAGAAGGGAGTCACGAAGATGTGTTCAGGGGGCTGATAGGCTGTGCGAGGAATGTCCTCAAAGTTGCCACTGATGACAACTATCTGCTCGTCGTGCCGACCAGGGTGCATGCATGGCTGCAGAATAAGATGATGCCCTCGCCGGTCGTCATGAAGTGGAAGATCCTTCAGAAGATAGAAAGATTGAAGGCGATCTTCTTTTCTTGCAAGAAGCAAAGAAAGCCCATGATCATCGTCATTCCATTGAGATTGATCTGGGGGGGGGGGGGGGAACTATCCCGAAGTAGCGCAAAATTTGACATAATTCTGGCCACAAAGGTAGTCACAGGCCGACCTCAAAATGGCGAATAGGGTAGACGAGCTCGCCCTTCACAAAACTATTCAGCCACTCGCTCTGGCGAGGAAGCCTGGTCGTGTACCCCGGGGACAGGTACTTCTCGGAGAAATCATCTAAATCTTTTTGGCGTGAGGTGAACTTTTTGAACATCGTCGCCTCAAAGTTCCTCGCATGGCTGACACGCCGAAAAGTGGCTTCGTCAGCCATCTCGGTGTAGAAGAGAAGAGAAAGTTAGCGAGTTGTTGAAGGCGAGAAGGAAGGAATACTCGCGCGAAGAGAGATAATGTCACTGATAGCGTAATAAATACTTACCCACCCCTATTTATAGGCAAAGGTACGGTATGGGAGATTGGATACCCCGCCGCAACTAGAAATAAGGGGGTAGCGAGTAGCACAGGAAGTCGCCATGCCCGCAATGCGCGTCAAAGCCACAGACCTCCAGCACGCGAGAAGCTGATCTAGAGCACCTCGCCAAATATACACGACATTCAAGCAACACATACTCGCAGAACTAAATAAGAAAGAGAACAAAGCCATAAATCAAAGGCGTGATTCAATACTCTCCAAATAATATTACAAAATCAAGTGTTCTTTACAAAGTCGCCAGAGGTATTCTACTCAACAAATAAAGCGATAAAAAGAAGGAAGAAACTACTGGGGTCCTTGGGTATTCGCCTGAGGATCGAGAGGTTGAGGATGTCGCCCGACCCAACCCATGCTGCGCGCGCGCTTGAAATGCTCCAAGGCCAATGACATCACATCCTCGCCTTGGTGCAGCTGATCTTCAATCCTCGCCAGTCGACCGACTGAGCCCATGCTCGCCCGCATTCCGACCAGCTCGTCATGATGAATATGCTGGCGATGCTCGATCCTCGCGATCCGGCGCTCCAGGTCTTGGATGGATAGGAAGCGGGACTCCACGCCAACTAGTCGAGTCTCAAACTCTTCCAGCCTGGTGACCTGCACCTCCAGCTCGGTAAGGCGGCGATGAGGCTCGCTGATCGCTAGGCGCTCGACCTTCGCCTCCAAATCAAGGTACGCGCGAGCGACCTTTTCTAGATACTCGCGGGGTGAGAGCCCAATGACATCAATCAAAGCCCCCCCGACGTAGTAGCTCGAGTTGCAATTAGAGGCAGAAACAACAAAGTTAGCGACAAGACCAGCACAAAAGACGCGACTATCAGAAAGCCGACGATTACCAGGCCGAGGTGATTCACTCCTCACATTGCGACGAGGGCTACGAGATCGTCCCCGATGAGGAGTCCTAACTCAGCGCGGATAAGGGCTGCGATGATCCCTCCGAGACGCAGAAGAACCGCCAAGGTGATCCCTGCTCGGAGGCATATTTTCCCTGTCGCGACCATCCCTTGGTCGCCTTCCCCCTCTCGGGGAAAAGAAGCCTGAAGTCCCGCCGCGCCGCGAGGACTCCGCCGGATGGATCGGAGGGTCGACTGATGAGGAAGGGCGCTAATCATTGAGAGTATTGGCAGGAGGCAGCAAGGGAGGCGTTGGCGGAAGGCCACCCACGGGCAGCTATGACGTGCTCTCCAGAGCTGATCGCAAACGACCTAGCGGCGGTGGAGGTAGACTGCTCACCAGAGGAGCCCCCTGCTCGCTCCCCGGAGGTCGCAAGGTCTCGTCCTTAGGAGGCCTCTAACCTGTAGGCGCCGGAGGCGAGCTGTATAGAATCCGCACTGAGCGACCCGATCGAGGACCCGACCGAGTTTCTGACGCGACCATCGACGATGATCGCATAGGGAGGACGTCACAATGCTCGCCAAGAGCTCCAATAGTCGGCGGGTCTGCAAATAGAGGAAAGAGCATCATAATCTCGTCGACAACATCAGGATAGCAAAAAATCTAGCAAAATTGACAAGTTGTCTTCTACCTTGCGCGAGATCAGGGTCAGGATGAATTTGGGTCTGGGACCCAGTAGTATTCGCCCCCAGGGCGACCTTGGGCATGTAAGGCTGGGAAGCGGGCTACTCGCCGTCATCGGACAGTCCCAGATCGTTGAGCACCTGCCGAATGCTCGCAGAGGTCCCCTAGTGGACGACTGGAGGATCGGCGACATCCTCCACAGGAGCGGGTTTCTTTTTCTTCTTTCTCTTCTGTTCGAGCGGGCTTCTTCTTTTTAGAGGCGAGGAAGTCGTCGAGCTCTTCCTGTTCCCGAGTTCGTTTGCGAGGAGATAACAGCAAGCCCAAGAGTGCAGACATTTTCTCGACAGCCTCTTCAACAGTAGTGCGCGACATCTTAAGCGAGTTCAGAAAGACGGTCCAATAAAAGACCCCCCCCCCCCTCTATATTTAGTGTCCCGGAACTAGCCGGGCGGATGCCGAGTAGACCTGATACTCGCCCAGAGCAGCTCGTCGAATAGGGGTTGGATGTTTCTTTTAGAACTACTTCATTGCTCGCAAAAAGCGGGGATTGTGTACAACCCATATTCTCCGAGGGTGGGACCCAATTCAAGCCACGTAGGCAAAAGGTCAAAGTCAAAGGTCAACACGGAGGACACGAGTCAAAGATTGAAGACAACCCAACAAGCAGAGGCAGCAGAAGGCCTGGGCGAGTATAGGCGAGCATGTGCGAGCCAACCCCATAAACTCGCCAAGGTGGGCGACCATAGGAGATGCTCGCTGAAGCCAGCGAGATCCCCTCAATGTCGCATAGTCGCCGGGCAGGGCTGGGCTATAAATAGCCTCCCCTCCCCTTTTGTGTTCCTATAAATAAGACCCCAACGGTACATGGATTGGCACATTTGACTGAGCTTTTGGAACCCCATTTTTGAAGACTTGTCCCCCCGTGTGATCTTGACCGTCACCCTCGACCGTCATCCTAGATACTCGCCAAGTTGGTGCATTCCTCATACCCTGCTCAACCATCTTTGGTTGTGGAGGAGAAGTCTCTTATGAGCTTTTGGGTACGTGGTGGGACCTCCCTGCCGCAGCACCTGAGGTCTTGTTTGCTGCTCTCCTGGCCCTTTCGTTGTTGCCAGTCATGCCGTCTAGTCGGACCGCTGGGCGAGTAGCCTCTGGCTACATTGATCCAAATTTTGGAGCCTAGGATTTTCTTGGCTTCAACATGTCATATCACGCATCATACATTACATCGATACTAATGTGAGGTGGAGGTCGGGTCATAGTTCACTATGACACGAACTAAACTACTCTCAGGGTTCAACTGAACCGACTAGACCCTATTTTAAAGTCGGGATGTTACACGTGGGACAACACAGAGAGTTGCAGAGCTCTAAGTGGCTTAGTTGAAAAAAATGTTGAAAGCATGCAAGTTACAAGAATACGTCGCCTGCAAGACCAACGAGGAGCCCATCTCTGTGAAGGGCAAAGAAGTAGCAGAAGTACACCTCCCTCGACAGTGGGAGTGTATCGAACAAGAGTACATCGATTCTCTTGGGTCCATTAACTGCACCCATGAATGTGTAGAGATTGATTACATTTGTCTCATCCACCAAATCAATAGTATTCATGGATATGAGATAGCTTAGAGTCCTTTAAGAAGGCAAGCTTAAAGAGGGTCTACCAGCGTGAGGTCGCCTCTACTTCTCAAACCTCTTCCCAGAAAGGAGAGGCCATCTTCAACGGGGTAACCTTCAAAAGACCACCAACCCCTTCAACGATGATGTGTTCGTGAAGGCGGTCTTAAACTGCCGTTCGAGGCAATGAACACATGAAGGAAGCTTCAAGCCTCTGATGGATCTCTCTATGGGTTCGCCGGGGAGAGAAAAGAGATTGAAGGGAGCGTCACCCTCTCCGTCGCCATGTGCGAAGTGACCAGTCAAGTAAACTTCGTTGTGGTTAAAGCTCCAAGCAGATACAATGCCAACTTTGACCGACCATTACTCAATGAGTGTCAGACCTTTGTTTTGACATACCATTATGTGGTAATGTTTGATATTGGAGGAAAGCAGTTTAGGGTCCAAAGTGACCATCGAATTGCTCGGGAACGCTACATGAGCTCGGACAATGCGATCAAGACTTGTCTTCTTTCTATCACGAACGCTGAAGAAGAAGAAAAATATTGCCAAGCCATCAGGAATCCTGAAGAATCCGTCAGGGAGGAATTTCCGACAGAGAAGGATGCAAGAGATGATGCTCATCTGGAGACCACTCAAGCTATCCAAAATATCCTGATGGAAGGGGGAGATGGAGAAAGAATAATATATATCAATGATGAGGTGAAGGAGGACACATAAATGCTAATCACCTGTCTCTTCACCAACTTGGACATCTACGCTTGGTCAGCTGCTGACAAGCCTGGGGTAGACCCTATTGTCGTTTGTAACCGTCTCAACATCAATCCCGCTTTTCAGTTGATCAAGCAAAAGAAGCGAGCAGTGATGGTAACCTTGGCAGCACCCATTCAGAAGGTCTCAAAGCTTCCCAAGGCCAACTTCATCAAGAAGATCCATTACCTCGAATGTGTCTCAAATATTGTAATGGTTAAAAAGTCTATTGATAAATGACGTATGTGTGCAGACTTTACAAAGTTAAATAAAATATGTCCTAAGAATTGTTAACCTTTCTTTGGATAGATTCCCTAGTTGGTTCTACTATGGGATTTTCTGCCATTAACTTTTAAGACGCTTTCTCGAGATATCAACAAATCCGAACATGCTCCCGACATTCTGCATACACCATTCATCACAAATGAAAGATGTTACTGCTACCAGGTTATGCCCTTTGGGTCTAAGAATGCCGAAGCCACTTATCAACATATGATGGATCAAGTATTTAAAAATAAAAAAAGCGAAACTTGAAAGCATACGTGGACGATCTTATATTGCTTTAATTCTATTGGTTAGATTGTCTAACGTAATCCATGGACGGAGGAGAAGAGGATGTTTGTTGCCGACCTTAATTGTTTGCTTCAGTTTTGGAAGTAAAATAAAAAAAACTACGAAATACTTTTTGAAAGTTGGAAGTGATGTCTTGTTTTTGTCAAGTGAATGTCAAATTAAAGGACCAAAAAACTATCAAAAATTGAGACCGCACCACAAAAACTGACACCAAATCGCACCGAATCTAAACCGTACCTCACGGTTTCAGTGCTGTTTTGGACGGTCCAAAACCGCACCCCTGCAGCGCGGTTTCGGTTTGTGCCCAAACCGTATCGCTCGCTTCCTTTTTTCCCCTTCTCGCCGCCGCCTCTACCTCGACCTTCTCTTTGGCAGCATCCACGACTTTTCTCACTGCCACCTCTGCCTCGGCCTTCTCTTTGGCAGCATCCGCAACTTTTCTCGCTGCCGTCTCTGGCTTTGCCTTCTCCTTTTCCGCATCAGCAACCTTTCTCGCAACCTCCTCCATCGCAGCCTTTTTGACTACTTCCTAATAACAGATCTTCAGAAAGAAATTGACTTGCTCCGAGTCTAAATCAACTAAAACTTGCTCTTAAACTTCAGACAAGCTTCATACTTAGAATTTCATTCGACCAACGTCTTCTAATAGCTTGTACTCTAGCTTCTTGAATATGCACTAAATATAAACCGACGAATACTACTAGGCACAACCTCTATCGTCGAATGTATCATGTGCTCGCCAATTTTTCATACTTGCAATTTTTTTGTTGTGATCCTATAAATAGGATCGCGATGGCACCACAGGGCGTGATTTTTAAGTGACCAAAGAGTGGGTAATATTTAGGTACGTCCGACGCATGATGAGCATCGTGCACGAGATATAAATCCAGTTCCAATTGGATTATTTTCCAATTGGATTATTTTCCTGTCGGAATGACTCGTTTATTTCCAGTTCGATTATTCTAACAACTCCAATTTGAATTACTCATTTTGTACATAATATTAGCCTAAAATCCAATTGAAATTATCCCTCCATCATCTCATCGTCCGCCCTCTTCAATTACTCTCCATTGTCTTTGATTTTCAGGTGCATCATGATGTGTTTATGTCAAACATAAAGAGACTATCCTTCGAGTCTGGAAGTTAGTCAATATCATGTAAGGGGCGGCAACATTCGGCGGGAGCGATATTCGGCGGAATTTTAGGCTAATATTATGTACAAAATTTCAGTTGGACGTGGGCGACATTTGGAAGGGGCGGTAACATTTAGCGGGAGCGACATTCAGCAGGGGTGGTGACTTTCGATGGAGGTGATCTATATTTATCTTTAACTACTATATACAAGAAGTTGTCTTTGGTGCAACATTCAAAATTGCCAAATATAGTCTCATTCTTTTATTCTAATGACTTAACATATATTATGAAAAAATGGAAATTTATAAAATATAATGGCTATTTGTGTAATTACACTAAATCCCTATTATAAAAATAATGATGAAAATTCATAAAATCCAAAAGTTTTTTAGTAGACCTCCTGCACCTATTATGGTAGGTTATCATTAAATCTACTTTAAAATGTTAAAATATAAATGTTTTTAAAAAAAAAATGATTATAAAATATTAATTAAAATTTTTGTGCGGTCATTTTGAGTACTCATATGTATATGTTTCGGCAGGGGCGGGCGAAGCCCGCCGTTGCCGGTCGGGTACTGTCGCGCTTGGCAATAGGGGCGAAGCCCCGTGCCTGTCACTTGTATACATATATATAACTTAATTCAGTTTTGTTAAACAAAAACCATATGGTATGTTGGTTGTCATCTTTGCATGACATAGTGGAAACCTGAGTTCAAATCTCACTATTCACAATTTTTGTGAGATTAAAAAATGGGTCATATGACACTCATTTTTCAATAAATTTAGGGGTAAAATCATAATTTTATTTTGTAGGGTACTCTAGACTTCATAGTTTTAGGTCACCTCCTAGTAGGTTTATGAGACCTATGAAAAAGTGGAGAGAGAGGGAGCGGTTTGATCCGACGGCTGATGAAATATCATGTCAGATTCGACGGCCATAATCATTTCAATAGCTTTAAAATTCATGTGTTTGATACTTCTTTATATATGGTAAAGATATATATATATATACATATATACATACGAGTGCCCGACACGGGGCTCCTCCCCTACGGCCAAGCACGACGTACCCGACCAACTATGGCGTGCTTCACTCGCCCGCGGCGCAATGCTGTCGGACGGCCTTCAGCCGCATCCAGGCGGGCTTCTCCCACCTCCGCACGGGCTTCGCCCGTGCTAGACGCGTATGCGGGCTGTGCTCGAAACATATACATATGAGTACTCGAAATGACCGTAAAAAAATATACATCAATATTACGATATTTATTTTGTAAAAAAAAGGTATATAATTAAAAAGATTATTTTTATTTACTCTCCCTCTCTCTCTCTCTTTCCCTCTCTGCCGCACTCTCTCTCCCTCTCTCTTCTTTTTAAAAATAATATTTTTTATTGAGAGATCCAACGGTTGAAAATGAAAGCACGATAAGAGCATGAGAATGTTATATTCCCTTATATAATAAAGATATATACAATATATATATACATATATATATATACATATATACAATATATATATATATACAATATACGAGTGACAGTGCACGGGGGGCCCCCCTTGCCCCGCGCGACAGTACCCGGCCAGCAGCGGCGGTCTTCGCCCGCCCCCACGGCGGGCTTCGCCCGCACCGGCGGGCATCGGGGCGCCCGACGGGCTTCGGGGTGCCCGACTCATAATTAATAATGATTAATTTAATTAATAAATTTAAATTCATTTTAAAGAATTAGAATTCACGGATGATGTGATTTCTAAATGTGTTTTTTAAAAAAAAGCAAGTTTTTTTTAAATGTTTTTAAAAAAATAATATCAAGGTTTTGAAAATCGGACTGGGCATCGAACCGGCAGAGGGAGAGGTTCAAGATCGAATCGGTCCAACCGGTTTAACCGGGGTTGAACCGTTATATATATATATATATATATATATATATATATATATATATATTAGAAAGAAAAAAAATTAATGCTATATAAAAAATTTATACAAAACATAACACATGGGGCATAATATGTATATCAATTTATTATTATATGTATAAAATAGTTCTAGGATCTTCATATTTCCATTGTAGGCAGAGTGGTAAAGGTTTACATTCCTGTATGGGAGGTCGCCACTTCTATCCCGGGCGGCCGCAATTTTTAAATTAAAAAACAGTTTAAACCCCCCTCAAGACCCTATAACTGTAATAAGCGGGGCCCACAGGCCTGCCCCGCCCGCAACCTGTTTTTTTTCAAAATAGTGGGGGTAAGATAGTAATTTCACTTTGTAAGGTAGGGGTCCTATAAAATTTATAGGTTTAAGACACCCTATCAAGGTAGGTTTAGGAGACCTAGGGAAAAAAATGGACGGTCGAGATTGAATCAACGTTCCAGGTTGATCGAACGACTGAGATGTTGTGATGAAATCAGATCGGACGGCTGGGTTTAAATAGAGAAATTTCATTGTTAGATCGGACGGTGGTTATTGATTGGCAGAACATTACACCGATAAGCCTATTTTCTTATATAGTAGTATAGATATACATATATATACATGTATATATACATAAAGTCACGTTGTCAGCCCAAATTTACACGCAAAGAAATATTGCACTTTCCTAGAATTTGGCTGTTCCTCTTCAATCCCAAACGTATATTTTGAAAACAGAGCCCGGAACAAAAAAAATTCCTCCTTCAAGACGGATCATGATAAATTCCATAGTTTTTGAGGCATGAGGGTATACACATTTTAATCATCATATTGTATCTGGCCTAATTGTGTAGATTCCCAACCAGGGGCGGATTCAGAGGGGGGCCTGAGGGACACTGGCACCCCCATTATTTTTCAAATTTGTTAGTGGATTTGGATTACTCTTGTCGAGACAATGAATTTTGACTACTTATATGTCAAAAACGGTGGCCAGATGAGGGAGAAACAACTCTGATAAGATGGAAGCGTTCTCACGTCACCTAACTAGTTTGTTTTGGGACAAATATTGGCTATTCGTGGACCAAAGTTGGTTATTCGCAGACCAAATTTGACTATTCGCAGACCAAGTTCAGCTATGTGCACCCCCAAAATTAATTTTCAACATGTGATCCACGACCCTCCTACTCACTCCGCTAGCATTTGTGTTTAGAAATTTTTTATGCACCCCTATTTATAATTTTCTAGATCCGCCACTGTTCCCAACATACAATAACTAATTACACCCATCCCAGATATTTTGGTTCGGTCCATCAATTGCAATATCTTTCCATTATTTTATGTGAAATTTTATCTCAAGTCAACTTAGAGTTTAGATACATAAAATTTTTAAAATCTCATAATAAAATACAAAAAAAATTTAAATCATGTGTACTTTTTCTATCCAGTGCGGGGCGGTCCTTGTCCCAAAATGCTCGTTCGTGAAAGTTTGACTATAGTTGTTGTCATGCCAAACATGCATTTTATGACGGTGGCGTTTTAATCTAAACTCACCGCAACAAAACGCTGCTCCAAATGAAGCCTTTATCTGATGGCTATTCTCTATAAAGACAAAATGACATGTTTGTATTGGGTTGTAGCCGGACTCCTCTAGAGTATTCAATGGTCCCCGGCTTGCTGGCGGCAGGCCGGAGGCCCGGAAATTTAGTTCCATAATCAAATAATTATTCAACGCCATTTGTCACTTGACTATTTTGCTGTTAAACGAATGCTAATTTGTGAATTTTGTTCTTTATCTCAAACTTGGGTCACTACTATTATACAAAAGAATCATCGTTGTTGTTGGTAACAAAAAATTGTTTCGCTGGACGCTCTGCATCTCCAATTATGAGAGTGATGGGATGGTCTCTCACATGCCTAGTTGCTGTAGGCAACTAGGCATCCTGTCAGCACCTTGTTGTCCTGCTGAATGATTTTAGCTGGCTGTTCCTCTTCAGCATTTTCTTTAGTTGTGTCAGCTGGCTGAAACACTTCATTGAGCACATCAATTTGAGAATTACACATGTTTGAGCATGGCTTATTTTGGATAGACAAATCTTCTATGTTAAGCTTTGAACCTGCATCATTAGGCACACTAGACCAATCCTTGTAGAGAAGGCTAGTCTCATAAAAATAACATGCATGGAGAACTAGTGGACGACACGAAAACATTTTTAACGTGGAAAATCCGAAAAGGGCAAAAAATCACGCGGTCGGAGCTGTGTTAGCCAAATTTCACTATATGTCGGTTTGTTACAAGTAAAACTGAGAACTCGAGAGCGACAGGCCGCCGTTCGTTACAGTGGTAATAAAGAGAAATCTCTCAGGGTGACAGACCACCTCTCAGGAAACTAAGTACTTTTTCGCGGGATTGAAAGTGAGATGCTCTAGTCGCCTTTCGGTGCCTGGAGGACCTCCGAGTCACTTAGGAAGAATTAATGTCTTCGAAAGCGAAAGAGATCTTCAAAAGCTCGAAGGAGATTTTTGAATGCTTGAAGGAGATCTTCGAGAACTTGAAGGAGATCTTCGAGGACTTGAAGGAGATCTTCGAAAGTTGAAGAAAATCTTTGAGCGCCGAAGGAGATCTTTGAGGAATCTTCGATGAAGCTCTCTCGGGTGTAGAAGAGAAGGCGCCTTGAAATGAAGGCTTTTGGCTCCTTTTATAGCTTTGGGCAGGGGTAGCCCGGTAATTTCACCGTTGTAACCACTGTAACCACCTGACGGGCGAATCACCTTTGTCAATTTGGAGCACACAGATCGCCATTTTTTGGATATTCCCGTCTTGCCCCCGGTAAGTCTGGTTAGTTCGGGCAGCTTCGTTGATGGCGTTGAGAGCAGTGAACAAGACCTGTAATATAGGAAATTAAGAAAGGTTAACTGTCGCGCGCGTCGGGAGTGTGAAGGTGTTCCGAGCGTGCGGTGAACACGGAAGCGTTCAGAGCGTGCGGTGAACACGGAAGCGTTCTGAGCGCGTCGTGAATGCGGAAGCGTTCTGAGCTCGCTATGAACGCGAAAGCGTTCTGAGCGCGCGGTGAACGTAGAAGCGCTTCGCTCGTTTTGCGGGCGGAAAGTTGAGAATGCAGTCGGGCGGCGCTGAAGGGGTGTGCTTGTAAGAAGGAGGGCGTGCCTCCCAAAGACCGCTCCCCCCAAGACGAGAAGCCGAATGCTGTAGTTTCGGGCGCACCCCCCAAAGGGGTGCGATTTCGACCGCACTTCCAAGGGGGGTGAGGGCCCTGCCGCACCCATTTAGTGGGATGCACGCCTTGTTAGAATTGAAGTGAGCTAGCGCCAGCGCTAGCGTTAGCGCCAGCGCTAGCTACTACTCGCCACCCCCCTTGTTTTGCCTATAAATAGAGGGGTACCCCCTCTAAAGAGAATCGATTCTGGAACTGACGAGTATCCTCAACTTAGAGCGAGTTAGAGATACCAGAGCGCCACCAGGCGAGCATCGAACTGGGAGTAAGTTCGCGAGGCGAGTTACCTACTCGCGAGATAGCGCCGGCGATAGTAGATAGCGCCTGCGTTAGCGAGAAGAGAAGGAGGAGCGAGTACCTACTCGGGAGATAACGCCCGACGCTAGTGGCTAGCGCGCGCGGTAGCGAGTAGTGGAGGAAGCGAAGCGTGGCGAGCACGCGAGTAGCTTGGAGTGCGAGCAGCGAGCTTGTGAGTAGCAGAGCTAACGCCCGGCGCTAGCGATACCGCTGGCGGTAGCGAGGAGCGAGTATCAGAGCGAGTATCACCTGCGCGGTGTGCTCCGGAGGAGAAGCGGACCTTGTCCTTGACCAAGTTCTTTCTTACTATTGACTGTTGTGATTCAAGTTGGATGCAACTTGTATTCAGCCTTGTTCAGTTGTAACTAGCTACCATAGTAATTATTGTGAAAGATTGTGTTCATCTATTTGGTGTCCTTATTCTCCCGTTGGTTGACGTGTTCTTCCGACTACAAAATATTTCACATGGTATCAGAGGGATAGTGGGAACAAGGACGAAGCAACCAAGATGGACGGCGGAGGAGGGTATGCTAGGGGACTTGGCATTGAGCTGCTTACTCAAACCAACTACAAGAAGTGGATGTCTTGTATGGAGAGCTACCTTCTTGGAGAGGATCTCTGGGAGGTTGTTGGTGGTGGGGAGCAAGAGGAAGTAGTAGCTGCCGAAGATAATGGTCCAGCTGTGAGAGCTTGGAGGAAGACCTACGCCAAGGCGGAATTCACCTTGAAGAGAGCCATATCACCTGACTTGTTCGAGCACATCATTGGTTGCAAGTCAGCTTCAGAGATCTGGATAGCCCTCGATGGGTTGTTCAACAAGAAGAATGTGGCGTGACTACAATTCCTGGAGAATGAGTTGGCGAAGTCGACTCAAGGCGAGATGGCGATATCCACTTTCTTCCTGAAGGTGAAGAACCTATGTGGGGAGATCTCGGCCTTGGATCCTGAAGAGCCAATCTCAGAGGTGAAGTTGAAGCGGCACATACTCCGAGGATTAAGGAGGGAGTATGTCCCCTTCGTTACTTCTGTGCAAGGATGGGCTACTCAGCCCTCCCTTCTGGAGCTAGAGAATCTGCTATCGTCACAGGAGAGCTTGGCGAAGCAGATGGCGGGAGTATCCATCTCAGGTGGAGATGGCGAGGCCTTGTTCTCAGGAAAGAGGAGATCCTGGGACAAGAGAAAGAAGAACTCCGGAGATGGACCTTCAACGTCCTCTCAGGGAGATGGGAGGAAGTTCCTCCCTGCGCGCGATGAGAAGGGGAGATCCCTTTGCTTTGCCTGTAAGAAGTACTGGCATATGGAAAAGGACTTCCGGTCCAATCTAAAGGCCGATCATGCTGCTAACAAGGAGGGAGATCACCAGAGAGGTGGAGGAAGAGGTGGAGGTCACCAGGGCGGTGAGAGGGGGGACAATTGTTTCCTGGCAGAGATGACGACAACGTCAGTCGATGTCTTAGCCTCCATCAACCTCGAGAACGACTGGATAGTGAATTCCGGTTGCGGGCATCATCTCACTGGAGATATGTCCAAGTTCGACTCCTTGGAAGCGTATGAAGGAACGGATGCTATCATCACTGCGGATGATACAGTACATCCCGTGGAGCGAGAAGGGAAGGTGTCCCTTGGGAGTAGAGAGAAGCCAGTGACACTGAAGAGTGTGTATCACGTGCCTGGCATGAAGAAGAACCTCTTCTCGGTGGCGAACGCCGTGGATGCTGGATACCACATGCTGTTTGGACCAAAGGAGGTGAAGTTCCTGAAGAACCTATCGTCTGTCGATGCTGACGTCACGCTCAACGGGAGAAGGGTGAAGGATTTGTATGTCCTGTCTGCAAATGCCTACGTGGACAAGCTGAAGACAAACGACAACGCTGTGATCTGGCATGAGAGGCTGGGTCATGTGGGGATGGACAAGCTGAAGATGATGGCGGCAAAGGGCCTAGTGAGTGGCCTGCCTCATCTCTCTTCCCACGACGACGATCATGTGTGCGACGGATGCCAATATGGAAAGTCACATCGACTTCTATTTGACAAGTCGGAGACCAGGTGTAAGGCACCTATTGAGTGCGTACATGCTGACGTTATGGGACCGTGCGCCACCCTTACTTATGGAGGCAATATGTATGCGCTGGTTCTGGTGGATGATTACACCCGCTATACGTGGGTATACTTTCTGAGAGAGAAATCAGAAGTATTCAACAAGTTCCTAGAGTGGAAGGAGCTTGTGGAGGGGAGGCTGAACCGCAGAGCGAAGAAGCTGAGAAGCGACAATGGAGGGGAGTTTACCTACAATGAGTTTGCTTCTTTCTGCAGGAGGTTTGACATTCGGCGGGAGCTCTCCCGCGCTCACACCCTGCAGCAGAATGGGGTGGCAGAGAGGAAGATCCGCCATCTGGTGGAGACTACCAGGAGTTGGCTACATGCCAAGAGCATTCCCAAGGCCTTATGGGCGGAGGGAATGGCGTGTGCTACTCATGTGATCAACCGGCTACCTCTGAGTCCTAACAGGATGGTGTCTCCACACCAGCTCATGTTCGAGGAGAAGCCTAATGTGGGTCACATGAAGGTGTTCAGTTCTACCTGCTTCGTGCACGTCCCGGACCCTCAGAGAACCAAGTTGGAGCCGAAAGTGAGGAAGTGTATCTTCATCGGCTACGATGAGCGGAAGAAGGGGTGGAAGTGCATGGATCCGCAGACCCACAAGTTCGTCGTCTCGCGCGACGTTGTGTTTGACGAACTGGTCTCATACCAGGGAGTCTCTTCAGTGGAGCTGCCGGAGAGTGGAGAAGCTAGCAGGGAAGAAGAGTGGGTCACTGAGGACCCTACTGTGGAGTTGGAGCTATCTCCCAGTGCTCCATCGCCATCTGGCTCAGGAGGAGCATCTGGCTCAGGAGGAGCTTCTGGCTCAGGAGGAGCTTCTGGCTAAGGGGCAGCTACGAACTCAAGAAGCAAGGAGAGCACCGCTTCAGGAGGAGTTCAGAGAGGAGCTCAGAGAGGAGCTCAAGCAGAGGAGTCTACCAGAGTGGTAGATAGTGGCCAAGCCTTGAGGAGGTCGAAGCGAACCATCGTTCCGCCTGCTCGCTATAAGGAGGGAAACTTCGTGAGTTTGGTTTCCTGCTTCTTCGCAGGACCACTAGATGAGAGGGAACCTGTGTAACACCCCAAAGATCGTGGTTCAGCGAGGTAGGCGGAATGGTGGTGTTGCGCTCGGGATAGGCTCAAGATTCCAGATCAGGTCAATGCGCACGACCATTGTCCTCTTCGCGCACGACCGGTGATCGTGCGCCAATGATCGTGCGTAACCCGCAAAGAATCGGAGTTCTGTCTCGGCTTGTGCGCACGACCATTGTCCTCTTCGCGCACGACCAGTGATCGTGCGCCAGCGATCGTGCGTTAATTCAGAAGAGAATCGAGTTCTGTCTCGGACAGTGCGCACGACCATTTCCCTCTTCGCGCACGACCACTGACCGTGCGCCTGTGATCGTGCGCCCTGTTTATTCTGTTCCGCGATTTTGAGCGGAGAAGAAGATCGGACCGTCCAAATCTTTTGGAAATTGATCCAACGGCTAGGTTTAGTTGCGGGAGACCTTTAGGGCTGATGAGAGGGGGTTAAACCTCATATTCTCTAAGCCATTCTCTCTCCAAACCCTAGAGAAAGAAGGAGGAGCCAAGGAAGAAGAAGGGAGATTCTGCCATTGACGGAGCTCCGGAGCTCCGTTTCGCGAACCGTTTCCAGATCTGGAGAGTGCAGCCCGGTGCGGTCATTTCCCTCCGTCTAGAATCTCGGATCCATGGCGAAAAAGAACGCTCCTAGGGTAACGATTTCTTCTCCCGTTGTTTGGACTTGTCTTTTGTCCTCTCCTTCGTTTCTCTATGCTTGCATGAGGGATCCCTTTCACCAAATGGGTGAAGTGTAGGATTCCCTCAAGTTCTCCGGAACTCCGGGTCGATTGTGTCCGTCCCCGGCATGTTGCATGTAGAAAATCCGGTAGTCGTGCGGATTTAGGCATTTTGTGTGAAGCCTATTCGTGGTCGTGAGCCCGAATCGGTGATGCTTGGATTGCGACGTTGCATTTAGGTTAAGCCTAGAATGCGTGCCTGAGAATGACTCCGTGAAATCATCTATGGTAGTGCGGGATTTAAGCGTAGGCGTCTTGTGAAGATCCTAACGAAAGCCCCATGCTTTGAGATTGGATGAAGGCAAACCTTCACCGCGAAATTGATGCGGAGCGTATTATACCTCCCCTTTTTGAGTATTTGTGAAGCCTAGATCCTTGTGAAGGGATTAGGTGCGTAGCTTATATTTGTGTAGCACTTGAAGGTGCTAAACCCTTACGGGCCGAGGCGAAGCCGTACCCGCGTCGTGCGATAGATCGCGACGATTAGAGCACGAGCAAAGCTAAACCGAACCCGTTTCCATGCAGATCGGTAAGAGGTCCCTACCTCATGTAGCCGTGTGATCATGGGAGAGGTCGTGGAAGGTGGTTTACCTAGACCGACCAAAAGCTCTTTTTCCCACATAAGGCGATGGCCCTTACGGTGGAGTGTTTGTGGAATTGATGTTGTTAGCCTCATGCGGTTGTTTAGGCGGTTGCGGGGAACCTTCGGGTGAACCCAACCAACATCATGTGCATACCTAGGTTCCCTCCTTTTTGATGCTCAACCTAGAAGATTGAATGTGCTTGAAACCTCACCTTGTGTAGTTGCACTTTCTTTATTTTAGTACTTGTGCTAGTATGGCTTGCTTGCAGGGTAGAATCTCCGCCACCCCGGGAAAGGGGTGGGGTCGTTATAATTTGGTCAGCTGTGCTGACCGTTACCTTGTTTGCCACCGCTTGGTGGAATGTTCTTATGCAGGTGCAGGTGAACCTAGCGGGAAATAGCGGGCGGTGGCCCCTTTTGCTGAGTTGGCCCATGAAGGCCAGCCCCCCCTTTTTTTAAGCTTTCTCATGTATTGCCGGCCTGCGTGCCGATGTATGTTTTGAAGTTTTTAGTACATTTGCTAAATGTAAGGCCTTAAGGCCATAACTCTCTTTCTTGGTTTCATTCCTATGATAGTGGACAATTCTAATTGAAATATTAAATCATTATGCTTCAGCTAGTGATTAGTATACTCTGTTGTAGTTTCTTTCTGTTTATCACCTTTTAACTCCTAGCTAGTGTGGGTTGTATGGCGTGGGGTCCCGGCCGGACCTACTGTTATATTATTCGTACTGGCAGGGTGTTACAATTTGGTATCGGACTTAAGGCGTCGATCCGTAGTTTAGCGAATTCGGGACGAATTCCTTTTAAGGGGTGGTGTGCACGGGATGTGCATTCACCTAAAACGACAAAAACTAATAAGAATGTCCACTTAGGAATGGGAAAACATACTTGTTTGCGGAACCTGAGCGTTCCATGATTGTTGTTCGCTATGTTTTCAGTCACTAAATTGTGTCTTACACGATTATAGGCGACTAGAAGTGGTGCGGGGCCGTCTCAACCCCGTAACACCGCTGAAAGTAGTGGGTCGGCTGAAGTGCCAGCGACCACTCCTCCTGCTGAGATGATCAGGTTAATCGCAGAAGCTGTCTTCACGATGATCAACGCTCAACCGCAAAGGCTTGCACAGCCTGCTACGCCTAATACAAATGCGGCCCCGGTGATCGAACCTGCAGTGGAACCTGCGGTGGAACCGAGGGTTGAGGCCCCTGTGCCAGTGGCTGCAGTGGAACCTGCGGCGGTGCAAAGGGTGGAGCGTCCGGTAGAGCGTGTAGTTGTTGCGCGAGCACGTGATCAACAGCTGCAACACTTTCTAAGCTTCCATCCTCCAACTTTCTCGGGGACCGGATCCCCAACGGAGGCGGAGGACTGGCTGTCAACGGTTAGGAAGATTCTAAGGGCGACAGCAACAGAAGAAGTTATGATGGTCACTTTAGCCACCTTTCTCCTTAACGGAGAGGCAGAGCGTTGGTGGGCTGAACAGGAAGTGCACAAGTTCGGAGGCAGGGAGATTACCGAGATCACGATAGCGGAGTTCTCAAAGTCTTTTCTTCAAAGGTATATTCCTTCTGCCCAACGCATTGCGTTGCAGAACCAGTTTCTGAAGTTAACTCAAGGCGACAGCTCAGTGGATGAGTACTTGCACGAGTTCACTAAACTGGGTCGTTATGCGGGGCCTATGATGGAAGACGAAGAGACAAAGACGAACAAGTTCTATGAAGGTCTTCGGGACGAGTTGAGGCTGCTCCTTGTAGGCCCAATGACGTTAGGTTTCCAGGTGATGGTCCAAACTGCCAGATCCCTAGAGTTGGATATGAAGAGGGTACAAGCAAAAGCCGTGGCAAAGAAACCTGAGTTTCATGTTTCGGTCTCTCAGTCTAAGTCAGAATTCAGAAAGAACAAAAGGAAGTTCAAACCGGCGGAGCAAACCCGCTCAAATGCTTCGGGAGCAACGACGGTGCGGAGCCCTATCACGTGTTTCACCCGCGGGAAGGTGGGACACAAGGCCGCAGTGTGTCGAAGTGGTCCCCCGAAGACAGAGAATCGAGCTTTGGACTATGCTCGAGCTGCGGAAAAGGGTAAAGCTGCGGAGTCTTCGGCTTCCCAGCACATTACTCCGACTCAGCCGAGAGTCTACTCGCTTGGCCAGCAAGAAGCCATACGACAAGCTGATGTTGTCACGGGTATGAATTAAAAATTAGCTTTTACATAGCTATTTGTGATTATACTGTTGTGCAACTGTATGTTTCTTTTTGTGTGCAATTAGGCTTTGTCCTAATTCTCAACTATCCGGCGAGAGCTCTATTTGATACGGGTGCATCGCACTCTTTTCTGTCTGAGGACTTCGTGGTGCGAATCGGAGTGCCATCTACCTTCGTAGAGGATAGATTAGAAGTAGTGCTACCCAATGGATCCCGCATGTCTGCGGATAGGAAGAGCCGTGTGAAGGTGCGGATCGGAAATTAAGATTTCGATTTGGAAGCATCGTTATTACCGTTAGCTGAATTCGATGTGATCTTCGGCATGGACTAGCTCTCGGAGCAGCGTGCATGCATAGATTGCAATTCTAAGGAGATCACTCTGGGAAGGAACGCCGATGGAGAAACCATGTTTGCCGGCATGCGAGGAGCGAGCAAGACGCTGATGTCTGCTCTCCAAGTGGTTAAGGCGGTGAGAAAAGGCGCCGAGTTGTTCTTCACCTTGTTGGAGGCTTCGGAGCCAAAGCCCAGGTTATGTGATGTCCCAGTTGTAGCGGAGTACGCCGACGTGTTTCCTAACGAACTCCCTGGGGCTCCGCCTCAGCGAGAGATCGATTTCTGTATCGAGTTGGTGCCAGGTGCCAAACCTGTGGCCCGCTCACCGTACCGGATAGCGCCAAAGGAATTGGCAGAGCTGAAGGTTCAATTGCAAGAGCTACTAGAGCAAGGCTACGTACGTCCAAGTTCTTCGCCTTGGAGTGCACCGGTCCTCTTTGTGAAAAAGAAGGACGGGAGCTTGCGTCTATGTATCGATTATCGAGAGCTAAACAAGTTGACCGAGAAGAACCGATATCCGATTCCAAGAATCGATGATCTCTTCGACCAGCTGGTTGGGTCGACGGTATACTCCAAACTGGACCTAAGGTCCGGCTATTACCAACTGCGGATTAGGGAATGTGACATCCCAAAGACAGCGTTCAGTACCCGCTTTGGGCACTATGAGTTCACGATGATGCCGTTCGGTCTGTCTAATGCACCGTCGGTATTCATGGATTTAATGAATAGGACGTTCCGTGAGTATTTGGATCAATTTGTGATCGTCTTTATCGACGACATTTTGGTATACTCTCAATCGGAAGAGGAGCATGTAGGGCATCTGCACGCAGTTCTGGGCACCTTGAGGAAGAGTCAGCTATATGCCAAGTTCTCCAAGTGCGAGTTTTGGCTACCGTCAGTAGCATTCCTTGGTCACGTCGTTAGTGGAGATGGAATTGCGGTTGATCCGTCGAAGATAGAAGCGATCCGAGCCTGGCCTTTGTTGAAAAATGTAGCGGAAGTCCGAAGTTTCTTAGGACTTGCCGGCTATTATAGGCGCTTTGTGGAAAACTTCTCGAGGATTGCACTTCCTCTCACTAAATTGACTAGGAAAGACCATAAGTTCGTTTGGTCGCCCGAGTGCGCACGAGCTTTTGAAGAATTGAAGAGCCGTCTGACCACGGCGCCCATTCTATGCTCGCCATGTGGTACGGAAGGCTACGGAATTTACAGCGACGCCTCAGGGAGTGGTTTGGGTTGTGTCCTAGTGCAGTTCGGTAAGGTAATTGCCTACGACTCCCGGCAGTTGAAGGTTCATGAGAGGAATTACCCGGTCCATGATTTGAAGCTAGCGGCCGTGGTATTTGCTCTTAAGCTTTGGAGGCATTATTTGTATGGCGTGAAGATCGACATCTTTACCGACCACAAGAGCCTCAAGTACTTGCTGGATCAAAGGGAGTTGAATATGCGACAGAGGAGGTGGTTGGAGTTCCTTGGGGACTACACCTTCGACATCAAATATACTCCTGGAAAGGGAAATGTAGTTGCGGACGCGTTGAGTCGTCGGGCTCCCGCTCAAGCAAATTGGATTTTGATGCACGATGAGCGTCTAATCCGTGAGCTGGAAGAAATGGAGATCATTTGCGTTGATCGAAGAGCGTCTACTTCAGCATGCTTGAACTGGACGGAGGTTCAATACCACCTTGCCGACCGAGTTCGACAGGCATTGGAGCTGGATGAGAGCATGAAACGCTACAAAGCGGAAACCGTTGACGGGTTAAACGCTGATTTCTCTTTCGAAGATGGCCTTATGTGGAAGAATGGCTGATTGTGCGTCCCATACGTTGGTACTCTACGGGAGGAGTTGATGTACGAGGCTCATCATACCAAGTACTCTATCCACCCGGGGAGCACGAAAATGTACATGGACATGAGGAAACTTTTCTGGTGGCCGGGTATGAAGAAGGACATTGCCCTCTACGTGGCCAAGTGCAACACCTGCGCGTTGGTGAAGGTGGAATGTCAACGTCCCGGTGGATTTTTGAAGTCCTTGCCGATTCCGGAATGGAAGTTTGACGATATTTCGATGGATTTCGTGCACGGATTGCCGAGATCGCAGCATGGAAACGACGCCATCTGGGTGATCGTGGACAGACTGACAAAAGTATCGCATTTTATTCCGAACCGGAAGGATGATTCTGTAGAAAAGCTAGCGAAGCTCTATGTCGATAGTATTGTGCGGTTGCACGGTGTCCCTTGTAGCATCGTCAGCGATCGTGACGGGCGTTTCACATCGAAAGATTGGAGGCTTATCCATGAACTGTTGGGCACTAAATTGAAATTCAGCACGGCCTTCCACCCGCAAACGGATGGACAGACCGAGAGGACCAACAGGACTATGGAGGATATGCTCCGAATGTGCGCTCTAGATTTTGGAAAGAAGTGGGAAGATCATCTCTATATGATCGAATTCGCCTACAATAATAGCTACCAAGCCAGTATAAAGATGTCTCCTTTCGAGGCCCTCTATGGTAAGAAGTGTCATACGCCGTTGTCTTGGGCAGAAACGGGCGATACTAAGCTATTAAAGCGAAAGGATGTTGAGGAAGCAACTTCGACGATCCGAACTATTCGAGAAAGGCTATTGATTGCCCAGGATAGGCAAGCAAAATATTACAACGCCAAGCATAGGAACCTAGAGTTCGCCGTCGGTGACCGGGTTTACTTGAAGATCAAACCGTTCAAAGGGGTATCAAGGATCCGACGCTTGAAAAAGCTCAGTCCGAGGTACTTAGGACCGTTTGAGATTGTGGAACGTGTTGGTGATGCGGCTTATCGGCTTGCACTATCTGCAGAGCTGAGCGGTCTGCACGACGTGTTTCACATTTCAGTTCTGAGGAAGGCAGTGCAAGAGCCTACTCATGTCGTTGCGGTTGGCAAAGTGTCGGTGGATAGTGGGTTGTCGACGAAAGTCAAACCCTTACGCATCGAGGATACCGAGGTAAAGCAGTTGCGGAACAAGTCCATTCGGATGGTAAAGGTCCGGTGGGATAATTGCGGCCGAGAGGAGCTAACTTGGGAGAGAGAGCAAGCGATGCTTGCGGAGTACCCCGAGCTATTTCTCTCAGGTAAATTTTCTTTAAAAACTGTAATTTCCTGCTATTACTGTTTTCGAAATTTCGGGACGAAATCCTTTTAAGGGGGGTGGAGTTGTAACACCCCAAAGATCGTGGTTCAGCGAGGTAGGCGGAATGGTGGTGTTGCGCTCGGGATAGGCTCAAGATTCCAGATCAGGTCAATGCGCACGACCATTGTCCTCTTCGCGCACGACCGGTGATCGTGCGCCAATGATCGTGCGTAACCCGCAAAGAATCGGAGTTCTGTCTCGGCTTGTGCGCACGACCATTGTCCTCTTCGCGCACGACCAGTGATCGTGCGCCAGCGATCGTGCGTTAATTCAGAAGAGAATCGAGTTCCGTCTCGGACAGTGCGCACGACCATTTCCCTCTTCGCGCACGACCACTGACCGTGCGCCTGTGATCGTGCGCCCTGTTTATTCTGTTCCGCGATTTTGAGCGGAGAAGAAGATCGGACCATCCAAATCTTTTGGAAATTGATCCAACGGCTAGGTTTAGTTGCGGGAGACCTTTAGGGCTGATGAGAGGGGGTTAAACCTCATATTCTCTAAGCCATTCTCTCTCCAAACCCTAGAGAAAGAAGGAGGAACAAAGGAAGAAGAAGGGAGATTCCGCCATTGACGGAGCTCCGGAGCTCCGTTTCGCGAACCGTTTCCAGATCTGGAGAGTGCAGCCCGGTGCGGTCATTTCCCTCCGTCTAGAATCTCGGATCCATGGCGAAAAAGAACGCTCCTAGGGTAACGATTTCTTCTCCCGTTGTTTGGACTTGTCTTTTGTCCTCTCCTTCGTTTCTCTATGCTTGCATGAGGGATCCCTTTCACCAAATGGGTGAAGTGTAGGATTCCCTCAAGTTCTCCGGAACTCCGGGTCGATTGTGTCCGTCCCCGACATGTTGCATGTAGAAAATCCGGTAGTCGTGCGGATTTAGGCATTTTGTGTGAAGCCTATTCGTGGCCGTGAGCCCGAATCGGTGATGCTTGGATTGCGACGTTGCATTTAGGTTAAGCCTAGAATGCGTGCCGGAGAATGACTCCGTGAAATCATCTATGGTAGTGCGGGATTTAAGCGTAGGCGTCTTGTGAAGATCCTAACGAAAGCCCCATGCTTTGAGATTGGATGAAGGCAAACCTTCACCGCGAAATTGATGCGGAGCGTATTATACCTCCCCTTTTTGAGTATTTGTGAAGCCTAGATCCTTGTGAAGGGATTAGGTGCGTAGCTTATATTTGTGTAGCACTTGAAGGTGCTAAACCCTTACGGGCCGAGGCGAAGCCGTACCCGCGTCGTGCGATAGATCGCGACGATTAGAGCACGGGCAAAGCTAAACCGAACCCGTTTCCATGCAGATCGGTAAGAGGTCCCTACCTCATGTAGCCGTGTGATCATGGGAGAGGTCGTGGAAGGTGGTTTACCTAGACCGACCAAAAGCTCTTTTTCCCACATAAGGCGATGGCCCTTACGGTGGAGTGTTTGTGGAATTGATGTTGTTAGCCTCATGCGGTTGTTTAGGCGGTTGCAGGGAACCTTCAGGTGAACCCAACCAACATCATGTGCATACCTAGGTTCCCTCCTTTTTGATGCTCAACCTAGAAGATTGAATGTGCTTGAAACCTCACCTTGTGTAGTTGCACTTTCTTTATTTTAGTACTTGTGCTAGTATGGCTTGCTTGCAGGGTAGAATCTCCGCCACCCCGGAAAAGGGGTGGGGTCGTTATAATTTGGTCAGCTGTGCTGACCGTTACCTTGTTTGCCACCGCTTGGTGGAATGTTCTTATGCAGGTGCAGGTGAACCTAGCGGGAAATAGCGGGCGGTGGCCCCTTTTGCTGAGTTGGCCCTTGAAGGCCAGCCCCCCCTTTTTTTAAGCTTTCTCATGTATTGCCGGCCTGCGTGCCGATGTATGTTTTGAAGTTTTTAGTACATTTGCTAAATGTAAGGCCTTAAGGCCATAACTCTCTTTCTTGGTTTCATTCCTATGATAGTGGACAATTCTAATTGAAATATTAAATCATTATGCTTCCGCTAGTGTTTAGTATACTCTGTTGTAGTTTCTTTCTGTTTATCACCTTTTAACTCCTAGCTAGTGTGGGTTGTATGGCGTGGGGTCCCGGCCAAACCTACTGTTATATTATTCATACTGGCAGGGTGTTACAACCTGCCTGCTATGAGGATGCAGCTGGCATCAAGGAGTGGGATGTGACCATGATCGAGGAGATGGAGGCCCTAGAGAAGAATGAGACATGGGACCTGGTTCCCATGGTGGAGGGCATCAAACCTGTCACCTGTAAATGGGTGTACAAGGTTATGAAGAGAGCGGATGGATAAGTGGAGCGGTACAAGGCGAGGCTTGTCGCTCAGGGCTTATCGCAAACCTACGGAGAGGACTACGAGGAGACATTTAGTCCTGTCGCAAAGATGATGTCGGTGAGGACGATCATCGCTCTGGAGGCGTGCCGAGGTTGGAAGCTGTGGCAGCTTGATGTGAAGAACGCGTTCCTATACGGAGAGATAGACAAGGACATATTCATGGTGAAACCACCTGGATACGTGTCCAAGTCTCACCCACGTCATGTTTGCAAGCTGAAGAAGGCCCTCTACGGGTTGAAATAGGCGCCGAGAGCCTGGTATGGAAAGATTGCGGAGTACTTGCAGTTCTGCGGCTACGATGCCTCAGACTCAGACTCAAGCATGTTCGTGAAGAAGAGTGGAGGTCTTCACGTGCTGGTGCTGCTATACGTCGACGACATGATCATGACAGGGAACAACCCTGAGGAGGTCGCGGCGCTGAGACAACAGCTTTCCATACGTTTCGAGATGAAGGATCTTGGTGAGCTGCACCATTTCCTTGGCCTCCAAGTTGAGAAGAGAAGAGGCGGGCTGTATGTTTCCCAGAGGGCGTATGCTGAGAGGATCGTCGAAAGATTCAGCATGAAGGAGGGGAAGAGCAGTTCCGTTCCTCTGGAGGTTGGGCTGAAGCTTCGGAAGGAAGAAGGGAGGATTCTTCCTGATCCGAAGATCTTTCGGGCACTGATGGGGAGTCTTATCTACCTGTATATCACGAGGCCGGACATCGCCTTTGCTGTCGGCCGAGTTAGTCGGTATATGCAGGAGCCGCGGAAGCCTCATCTGGAGGCAGCCAAGGGGATACTGAAGTACGTGAAGGGAACCCTTGAGATGGGGTTGTCCTATGAAGAGAAGTCCGACTTCAAGCTGCATGGGTACACGGATGCAGACTACGGAGGTGATGCTGATGATCGCAAGCCGACATCAGGTTACGTGTTCTTGTGTGGAGCTGCTGCTATCTCGTGGTGTAGCAAGAAGCAGGACTCTATTTCCCTTTCTACCCCGGAGGCCGAGTACAAGGCGTCGTCCTTAGCAGCTCAGGAGTGTGTCTGGCTAAGGAGACTAGTGGAGGATGTGGACGAGGAGGTCAGCGGACCTACTGTGCTACGCGGGGACAACGAGAGTGCTTTGAAACTGGTAACCAATCCAGTATGTCATGCAAGGACCAAACACATTGAGATCGAGCATCACTTCATCAGAGAGAAGGTGCTGGGTGGCTTGATCGCTGTGGAGCATGTGCGGAGTGAAGACAACCTTGCAGATATATTCACGAAGCCCCTAGCTATCTGCGGGGCCGTTCCGGAGGCTTCGCTCGTTGCTTGGACTTGTTTCCGGAGCTCACTTCAAGGGGGAGTGTTAGAATTGAAGCGAGCTACCGCCAGCGCTAGCGCTAGCGCCAACGCTAGCTACTACTCGCTAGCGCCAGCGCTAGCTACTACTCGCCACCCCCTTGTTTTGCCTATAAATAGAGGGGTACCCCCCTCTAAAGAGAATCGATTCTGGAACTGGCGAGTATCCTCAACTTAGAGCGAGTTAGAGATACCAGAGCGCCACCAGGCGAGCATCGAACTTGGAGTAAGTTCGCGAGGCGAGTTACCTACTCGCGAGATAGCGCCGGCGATAGTGGATAGCGCCTGCGTTAGCGAGAAGAGAAGGAGGAGCGAGTACCTACTCGGGAGATAACGCCCGACGCTAGTGGCTAGCGCGCGCGGTAGCGAGTAGTGGAGGAAGCGAAGCGTGGCGAGCACGCGAGTAGCTTGGAGTGCGAGCAGCGAGCTTGCGAGTAGCAGAGCTAACGCCCGGCGCTAGCGATACCGCCGGCGGTAGCGAGGAGCGAGTATCGGAGCGAGTATCACCTGCGCGGTGTGCTCCGGAGGAGAAGCGGACCTTGTCCGTGAGCAAGTTCTTTCTTACTATCGGCTGTTGTGATTCAAGTTGGATGCAACTTGTATTCAGCCTTGTTCAGTTGTAACTAGCTACCAGAGTAATTATTGTGAAAGATTGTGTTCATCTATTTGGTGTCCTTATTCTCCCGTTGGTTGACGTGTTCTTCCGACTACAAAATATTTCACACGCCTAACAGCAAGGCTATGCGGCTTCGGCCGTACCCATCGATGGTGGGGTGCGGCCTCACTGCTGCCTATGCGGGTGACGCCGTACAATAGTTGTGGCGGTTTTCTCCTTATTTCCCCACTCCCTTGGTCTTGGGGTTTAGCATGACTCCGCTACCTCCACCCCCTCATGATGAAGTTGTGGCTAAGCGCATCCCCGGAAACTTGTATAAATTCTTGGGTGCATATCCGATACAATTTTCTTATGTATTTGATTATTGAGCATATACATCAAGAAGGCAATTGCTTAACTTATTCCACTGTTAGGTTGAAATACAATACAGTCTTACTGCATGAGGTTGCTCAATTTGGCCATCCTGAGTTCCCTTGATTTTAGGTCTTTCAATTTTATTTGACGCCGGCTCGCCGGCAGGAGGCCAAAAGTTTAGTTTAATAATCAAATAATCATTCAACCCCATTTGTCACTTGGATGAACATGCTTCTTTCTCTATATAAAACCTCCAAAGGGCCAAGCCCTTATAGCTCAAGAAGGCGAAGATGAACACGGCCGGCCATGTTTTGGTCTTTGCTGTGGTGGCTTTCATGGTGATCATGGCGTTCAAGTGTGGCCAGTGACCAAATTTGTTGCCAAACTTTTGGTTGTTGCTTGAAAAGCGCATGTGAACCAAAATATTGCTGCGACAATTGCTGCCCTTCCAGCGACGGAATTCCATAGAAATGATGGTACATGTTGTTCATCTTATCAAAATTTTAATGTATTTTTCCTGCCTCCAGAATATTGAATATGTATATTATGATATTTTGGCATGCAACCTTCAGGTCATCAAAAATGCCGGGTAAGATTTGCCTGTATTTCATTCTTGTGGTGGGAACCTCGCTGCACGGGGACGCTTTGTGCACCGGGCTACCATTTTTATTAATATTTTCAAATATGGTTATACGTCCGGTTCGTGATAAAGAAGCGGCGCACCATGATCTAATGATAATAATGCGACTTTAATTGTTTCAATTTTGCATTTTAGAGTGATATCGTGCCGAGAACCTGCATGCTTTGATCAAACATGTTAATGGTGAGCATATAAAGTGTCGTTAATGTTTAATAAGATATTCAAATTTTAAAATTTAGGCTCTGTTTGGGGCGGTAGTGGGAAAATTTTTATTCTCACCGCCATTAAATAGCTTTTTCAAGAAAGGTGTTTTAATTGGGGGCTTTTTGATCCCCGGTCCAACTGGTCTTTCTAAAAGCCGCTCTCTCTGCTTCAGCTTTTCTCTTTTATTCGAGGGTTTGCTAAAATTATGCACAATCATTCACGATCTGCCTTTCTTCTTTCTCGCCGCTGCAAAGGCTTTCTTCTCCTGTTCACGATTCTTCATCCATTCGCAATCTTGGCTTTTCGCCGCTAACCTTTTGAACATATTTTTTTTTCATGATTTATATAATATTTACTCATCTATGCAATAAATGTTTACCATAAAACTTTTATTATTAAAAAGTTAGTCATTCAAACAGAAAAACATAAAATATTTTTTTTCAAAAGCACTTAAATAGAGTCAAATAGTCTTACAACTGTGTCAAACAACTTTCTGAACAGCTCTAATGCCCATACTAGTTTCCCATCGCAGTTTTTTTTTTTCACCACCACGCCGACCCAAACAGAGCCTTAAGCTCATTTTAAAGGCCTAACTACATTCTCCCATCTCTCTCTCACAATTCCTATTTCTCTTTCTATCGATTGTTGGTGGTGCTATCACAGTTGTTTGAAGTCATTTTAGAGAAGTTTTGGGTAGCCAAATCCCACATAAGCTAGATTGGAAATTGTTCTTCTTGATTATTGAACGAAGATGACAGATCTCAATAACATTTTTGATATATGATTATTGAAGCTAATTAGACCTTTTGGTCAAGATTTGTTAGGTTGATTGTTGAATAATTCTTTGTTGGTTAATTATGTAAAATGGCCAGGGTAAATCCGTAGGTGTTCGTCCAATATGGTCAGGGTATGAGTTAGGCTGTAACTAGGAGGGTGTTGGAGGTGACTCAAGGTAGAGGGTCCTTATGCTCGAGAGGCTCAAAACAAAGTGACAAATCCTCCATGCGAGTTCCTACCATGACCTTCTCGCCCATCCGAAAATGCTGCTCATGCATGTGTTCGCCTACCTGTGACTTATATAATTCATTACTGCTAACAATTTTTCTTTCTGATCAATTCATGCAATTAATTAATCTGATGGATGAAGGAATCAACGGACTCACTAGGACGCGACGCTATGGGAACATGGACGAGGTCAATAGACCGACTTTCTAGGTCATATCCCAATACTATATGAAATGAACTCATGTCATTAGACTTATTAACGAAGCTATTGTATGAGAACTTAACTATGGGTAAGAAAAAAATCCAAACCGATGAGTGCTCACCAACTAGATGTAAATGTATATTCGGACATATAATGGGCTCGGAGGCTTAACGGGTCGGTTCGGATACTGGAATATCCGATACCCGTATTGAACCTAGGGTTTTATCTATAAATACCAAGCTGGGGGCAACGAGTAGTTGATTCCACTTTGATCCACACCCGGTTGGTTCGAGCGACCCCTTTCAATCTCGAAGCAGGCCCCGTCGTTCATTTTCCCGTGTGAGAGATCGCGAAGCCCTCCGGTCGCCGCTCGAGATCGCGAAGCCCTCCCGTCGCCGCTCGAGATCGTGAAGCTTCCTCCAGTCATCGATCGTGCTCGTGAAGCCCTCCCGTCACTGATCGTGCTCGCGAAGCTCTCCTGTCGCCGCTGCCTTCCATCGCAGATCTAGGGTTTCAGCTGGATCTTCGTCACCGCTGCGCCTCGGTTGCAGGAGGCGGCTCCCTTTCCAGCTCGTAAAAGAGGTAGATCTCCCGACGCTTTCCCGTTCTCAGTCTTGCGGAAAGAAGAAGAAAGTTCTCGATGAATTCGTGCCCTCTCGACGAATTTGTGCGTAATTTCGACGAATTCGTTGTGTCCTCCCATGTGTTCTCGACGAATTTGTGCCCTCTCGATGAATTTGTGCGTAATTTCGACTAATTCATCGCGTCCTCCCGTGTGCTCTCGACGAATTCGTGCCCTCTCGACAAATTTGTGCGTAATTTCAATGAATTCGTCGTGTCCTCCCGTGTGCTCTCGACGAATCTGTGCCCTCTTGACAAAGCAACTTTCAACGAATTCGTCTTGTTCTCCCGTGCCATATCGACAAATTCGCTCAGTCCCTGTGTGATCTCTCTACGAATTTTTGCTGATCTCAATATGGTGAAGGGGAACAACTTCTCCTCCCCTGTTCTGATGATCAAGCTAGAGAAATTCACAACATCTTAGTTCAGTTTCTGGAAGTTAAACACTCAGTTTGGAATGAAGTGTCTGAACGCGTTCTACACAGTTCAGTCAGATTGTGCTGATTTCTTAAGGACAGTTGTTGATCAGCAATGAGTCAGTGATGAGGATTTCTGCAGAGACTATCTGCTGAACCGTCTTTCCTCGAGTCTAACAAAGACTTATATGAAGATGAAGTCAGCTAAGGAGATCTGGACTTCTTTGGCGGAGCATTTCAAGCAGGAGGAGAACCTGTCGAAAGCTCACTTGGTGGACAAGTTTCACTCTTTCACATTCGACGGGGAGAAATCAATTCTTCCTCAAGTATCAGAATTTGAAAATTTGCTCGATTCTCTGCAAAGTGAAAATATTTCTCCGTCAGACAGTTTTGTTGCTGACACTAATGTTTTTAAGTTGTCATCCACGTGGTACAATTTCAAAACTAAAATGTACCGCAAGAAGATGCAGGTTGGTCTGAACGACCTCAAGCGTTTTATACGCATTGATGATGAAAATAGAACTAGACATGCGTTAAAAGTTGTTAGCAAGCAGAAAGTTGTTGCCAACATGTTCTCAAGCTATAAACACATGCTGAACCCTAACAAAACCAAACTAACACCAAGTAGTTCCCAGGTTGCAGGCCCTCGTAAAAGTATTAAAAAGTTCAAGGGCAAGTATTTCAACTGCAATAAGTGGGGACACAATGCATCTGACTGCAGGCTTCCTAGAAAGGAAAATGACAAAACACAATAAGAAGGAAACCATGCAAATATGGTTAGTCTTGCTGAGCCATCCAACTTTGTGGCTATGGTTGGAAATGGGAAGGCCATCATGGTACCTTGACTCGGGGGCAACCTGCCATGTTTGCAATAATGCTAATATGATGACAGGGCTCTCCAATGCAAAAGAAACTGTGACGGTTGCAAACGGTGGGACAGCTGACGTACTAAAGGTGGGGAATGCAACATTGCTGTTATCCTCAGGTAAAACTTTAAATTTAAAGAATGTTAAGTTTATTCCTTATCTAGCTGTTATCTTAGTGTCTATTAGCTTATTATGTGATGCTGGTATGTCTTCCAATTTTAGTAGTTGTATAGTAACACTGTTAGTTAACTCTCACTATTTTGGATGTGCCTACGTCCAAAGTAGGATGTACAGACTAAGGCTAGTAAACAAACTAGTTCAACAAGTTCAATCAAACTCAGTTAGCTCTAAGACTCTACATGAGAGACTAGGACACGTGAACTACATGAAGATGTTCCAAATTGCTAGAACTCACCAAATCACCTTAGACACTACAAATATAACTGAAAAATATGAAGTGTGTCCCCAGACAAAGATCACTAGGAAACCTTTCAGTGCGGTTACTAGGAGCTCAACACCCCTAGAACTCATACATTCCGACATCTATGACTTTAAAAGTTTTGTCACTAGAGGAGGCAGGAAGTATTTGATCACCTTTATAGATGACTGTTTAAGGTTCTGTCACATTTACCTTCTTAAAACTAAGGATATAGCGTTTGAAAAATTCTGTATTTTCAAAACCAAGGTAGAAAACCAACTTGACATAAAAATCAAAAGATTTAGAAGTGATAGAGGAGGAGAATATATGTCTAGTGAGTTCAAGTGCTTCCTTGCCCATCAAGGAATCATAGCAGAAACCACTGCTTCTTACTCACCCCAATCTAATGACATAGCTGAGCGAAAAATAGAACATTAACAAAAATAGTAAACTCTATGCTCTTGACTGCATGCATGCCTTCTTCCTATTGGGGAGAAGTAGTCTTAACCACAAACCACATTCTAAATAAAATTCCTCATGCTAAGTTAGAGGTTACACCCTACAAGCTCTGGTTTAAGAGACCCCTAAACATCATTAGACTTAAGACATGGGGTTGTATATCCTATGTTAGGGTTCCTGACCTAAGACAATCTAAGATTGGACCTAGGACTAAGACTTGTATCTACCTAGGTTGTGCTGAAGATAGTGTTGCAGACAGTTTTTTAGACATTTCAAACAATGTCGTTAAAGAATCTAGGGATGATGTGTTCTTTGAAGATAAATTTCTTAAAGATAAGAACCTGTCACTCCCAGACATGCAAATAGCTATTACTAAAGAAGTTCCTGAATCAGTACCGAGCACCTCCTACTTAGTTCCTGTAGACAACTTTGTCCTAGAGTCAAGGAGAACTTCCATAAGAGAGTGAACTCCCAGAACCTTCAGTTGTGATTTTGTCATTTACCATGTTGAGGACGATCCATCCACATATAAGGAAGCGATGAGATCAAGGGACTCACTTCTCTGGAAAGAATCTATTGATGAAGAGACGGACTCTCTACTTCAGAACAATACCTGGACGTTGGTTACGTTGATAAGCCAAAATAGGCTAAAAATGTAGGGTGTAAGTGGGTTCTGAAAAGAAATTTGAATCATGATGGTAGCGTAGCTAATTATAAAGCACGTCTGGTGGCTAAAAGTTTCACACAAGTAAGCGAAGTAGATTATTTTGATGTTTATTCACTCGTGTGTCACCTAGCAACTATTCGGATCCTCATTGCTTTTGCGTCTATTGAGAACTTTGTTATTCATCAAATGGATGTTAAGACTGTGTTTTTGAACGTAGATCTGACTGTAGAGATCTACATAAATAAACCTGGAGGTTTCATTGTATAAGGTCACGAAACCAAGGTCTGTAAGTTACATAAATCACTATACTGACTAAAACAAGCCCCAAAACAATGACATGAGAAATTTGACAATAGTGCAAACAACATGAGATTCATGTCGAGTCTATCGGATAAATGTCTTTACATACGTCATAGAACAAATAAAGTCGCGATAATATGCTTGTATGTCGATTATATGCTCATTCTAGGGACTGATCAATCTGAAGTGGATGACGTCAAGTCAGGCATAATAAAAAAATTTAGCATTAAAGACCTAGGTGTAGCTGAAACTATATTAAGCATGCAGGTGAGCTTTGGGAGAAATGACATGTCCCTAAGTCAAAGACACTACATAAAATCTGTTGAAACCAAGACTTGAGAACAAGACTTAGTCTATGTGGAGTTCGGGCCCTCAACAAGTTGGGGGGTGACCTCTCACTTACTTTCTCCCAAGGGAGAGCTCTAGACTAAGAGGCTAAGGAACGAGGAACAAGACCAAGGGCTCGACGAGGAGGTCCCACCACACACCCGAAAGATCTTAGAGCGTTTCCCCTCCCAAGCCAATGTCGGGCTTGGGCACCTTTAGATGCTCTCCTCACCCACTAAAGAGACTTGGGGAGAGAGGCCAAAAGAGAGAGATATCTCCAAATGGTTCCCCATTGGTCCTATTTATAGATTTCTGGACTTGGTCTGCTAATAGTCGCAATCTGATCTACGAGATTACGAAAATGCCCCCAAGTTTGGCCTGCCAATAGCCAAATCCCGCCATTCTGAGGCGCTAAATGCTGACCGCCCCGCTATCCTCGGGGATGGGCGAGGGGGAGGTCGCCCACCTCCACCCCTCGCCACCCACAAGGGGCTGGGGCGGGGTGAGCCGGGGGGGGGGGGGTCGGCCACCCCCGGCTCGCCCCCTGCTGGGGTGCGGGCGAGAGGGGCCTGTAGGCTCCTCTCGCCCCCTGCTGGGGAGGGGGCAAGAGGGGCCTGCAGGCTCCTCCTCTCGCCCCCTGCTGGGGCGGGGGCGAGAGGGGCCTGCGGGCTCCTCCTCTCGCACCCCTGCTGGGGCGGGGGAGAGAGGGGCCTGCGAGCTCTTCCTCTCGCCACCCTACTGGGGCGGGGGCGAGAGGGGCCTGCGGGCTCCTCCTCTCGCCCCCTGCTGGGGATGGGGCGAGAGGGGCCTGCGGGCTCCCCCTCTCGCCTCCCTTGCTGGCTGGGCGAGCGGGAGGCCTCTGCCTCCACCGCTCGCCCCCTCTCCCTGCCTGGGACCATGCTGGAAAATAATGTCCTAGAAGACCCTTTGGGTCCCGGGAGCCCACTCGGCGAATACTGGGTTGTACACAATCCCCGGTCTTTTCGAGCGGGGTACACGCTCGGAAAGAAAAGTCCAACCCTGCCTATTCTGCGAGTGGCGCTGAGTGAAATTGAGATGACCCCACATCGCCCCGTTGACAATTTACTCAAGCCTCCCAAAGAGGCCGATCTTGCCCTGCCGACTAGTGAGAGCCTGGCTAGCGGAGCCACCTCGGGGGAAGAATACTTACCCTCCTCGAGAGGCCATCCTACCCTGCCCGCTAATGAGAACCTGGCTAGCGGAGCCACCTCCGGGGAATATTACTTACCCTCCCTGAGAGGTCAACCTGCACTGCCGGCTAGAGAGAGTCCGGTCAGCGAAACCATCCGAGAGAAAAAATACTTAGCCTCCCTGGGAGGTCAACCTGCCCTGCCGGATAGAGAGAGCCCGGTCAGCGGAACCATCAGAGGGGAAAAATCACTTAGCCTCCCTGGGAGGTCAACCTGCCCTGCCAGATAGAGAGAGCCCGGTCAGCGGAACCATCCGAGGGGTAAAATCACTTAGCCTCCCCGGGAGGTCAACCTGCCCTGCTGGCTAGAGAGAGCCCGGTCATCGGAACCATCCGAGGGGAAAAATACTTAGCCTCCCTGGGAGGTCAACCTGCCCTGCCGGCTAGAGAGAGCCCAGTCAGCGGAACCATCCGAGGGGAAAAATACTTAGCCTCCCTGGAGGTCAACCTGCCCTGCCGGCTAGAGAGAGCCCGGTCAGCGGAACCATCCGAGGGGAAAAATACTTAGCCTCCCTGGGAGGTCAACCTGCCCTGCCGGCTAGAGAGAGTCCGGTCAGCGGAACCATCAGAGGGGAAAATCACTTAGTCTCCCTGGGAGGTCAACCTGCCCTGCCGACTAGAGAGAGCCCGGTCAGCGGAACCATCCGAGGGGAAAAATATTTAGCCTCCCTGGGAGGTCAACCTGCCCTGTCGGCTAGAGAGAGCCCGGTCAGAGGAACCTTCCGAGGGGAAAAATCACTTAGCCTCCCTGGGAGGTCAACCTGCCCTGCCGGCTAGAGAGAACCCGGTCTACGGAACCATCCAAGGGGAAAAATACTTAGCCTCCCTGGGAGGTCAACTTGCCCTGCCAGCTAGAGAGAGCCCGGTTAGCAGAACCATCTGAGGGGAAAAATCACTTAGCCTCCCTGGGAGGTCAACCTGCCCTGCCGACCAGAGAGAGCCCGGTCAGCGGAATGACCCGAGGGGAAAAATACTTAGCCTCCCTGGGAGGTCAACCTGCTCTGCCGGCTAGAGAGAGCCCGGTCAGCGGAACCATCTGAGGGGAAAAATCACTTAGCCTCCCTGGGAGGTCAATGTTGAAACCTGCAACAGGCCTCTTGAGTTCGGACCCACTGGGGGTGTAGCCGATGCTTACTTCTCCCTCACTAGACTCTCTTGACGGTGGATGTAAGAATATGAATAGACCCAAGGCTGAAGCGAGGAGGTCCCGCCACACACCCAGAAGATCTTAGAGAGCTTCCCCTCCCAAACCAGAGCTCAACCGGGCACCTTGGAGGGCACTAGCAGCCGACCAAAAACTAGCCTGGAGGAGAGGATTCTCTAAAATCGGATCTCCTCCAAGGTGCCCTTAAGGGTCTATTTATAGATTTTTCTAGGCTGGTCTGCAAACAGCACGAATCCGCCTTTTAGTTTTACTAACCGCACCCTAAATTGGTCTGCTAATAGCCTAACTCCGCTGTTCTGAAGGGTTATTTGCAGCCCACAAGGGGTATTATGGTCATTTCCCCCTCAAATCCTTTTGGGCGAGTGGTCCGTGAGGGCACCACTCGCTGGGCACCCGCTTAGCTGGGCGAATGCCCACGCTTCCGGGCGAGTGGTCCGTGAGGGCACCACTCGCCTTGCTCCTTCTCTTCCGCAGCTTACCCCCACCAACCCGGGGGTACTTCCACCTCCTAGCCGGGGCGAATGATCTGGCTGACCCAGGTCTCGCCAGTTGGCTTGAGGGGCCCACTCGGCGAATACGGGTTGTACAGTCAACCTGCCCTGCCGGCTAGAGAGAGCTCAGTCAGCGGAACCATCCGAGGGGAAAAATCACTTAGCCTCCCTGGGAGGTCAACCTGCCCTGCCGGCTAGAGAGAGCCCAGTCAGCGGAACCATCCAAGGGGAAAAATCACTTAGCCTCCCTGGGAGGTCAACCTGCCCTGACGGCTAGAGAGAGCCCGGTCAGCGGAACCATCTGAGGGGAAAAATCACTTAGCCTCCCTGGGAGGTCAACTTGCCCTGCCGGCTAGATAGAGTCCGGTCAGCGGAACCATCAGAGTGGAAAAATACTTAGCCTCTCTGGGAGGTCAACCTGCCCTACCGGATAGAGAGAGCCCGGTCAGCGGAACCATCCGAGGGGAAAAATCACTTAGCACAATACATTCTGCCATAAACCGTCGGGGATAAAATTAATTTTAACTAAGAACTTGTCGATACAAGGTTCACTCAGAATGCTCACTCTTGGAGATTGTTTAATTCCTGTCGCTGCCATTGTTGACCTTTGACCCTCATTTCCAGAAACTCTGGGCAGGTGGACGTCGCGTGACCTTCCTCCCGATGGAAGTCACAGTAAGGTAACTCACTCAGACGCCCCCTCTTCCTCCCATACAATTTCTTCTTCTTCTGTGGCCGATCGTGATGGTTTGCTGAGGTGGTGGAGAGGGTGCCCTAGGTCCTTGCCTCCACCCTGGGAGGTCGGCCACCTATTCCTGGAAGTTGTCCTCCTCTTGGTCGAACTTACTCTTGGGAGCCTCTACCCTCCCCCTTCTGCCTTGCCTCCGGCTCACTCAGCTTGGCCAATGTTGGGAAAATAATTTCTCTTAACCCCTAAAAATAAGTTAAAGAAAAATTCTAAGAATGAAAAATAAGGCTAAGTAAATATGCGTCGAATACTATTCGACGCAACGTCGAAATGAAGTCGACGTTTCCTTCAGATTGAGTTGAAGTAACTTTAGGAAGATTTCGATGTATGTGTTGTCGACGTTACTCTGATTTCTAGTCGACGCATCTAATGTAGTCGACGCACCTTTGTCGACGCACCTCCTTATTCTCCTCTCGACGTCCAGACAGGATGTATTCGACGCTTGCGTCGAATGGTAATCGACGCACGCCGATTTATGTGACAGATCTAAATATGCGCCAGATCTCTTTCCTTCTTTTAGTAGATCTGATTTGTATGGAATAATGTTAATATTTTATAGCCGTTCTGAATCATTCTTTCCTTCTATTTGATTCTTGGCTAATCTGATTAACTCTATTTTGGATATCATTTGAAATCGGGATTCATTCTTTCCTTCTACTGAAAATGTTATTATGGAAATATTTCTTTCTTTCTAATACTCTGCCTGCTAATTGATTACTCTCCTTTAGTATTATTTGATTTCAACAGAGCTATAAATAAAGAGGAGGTCGGCAGAAGAAGTAGTCAAGTGATTCACCATTTTACATTTGAAAAGAGGAAAAGCTCCCAAGTGAAAAAGAGAGAATTGAGAAATAATCCTGCAGCAATATTCAAGCATTCTTCTTCCTCTGCTTCTGAAGTGACCCTGCTGCAAATTCTGATAGCTCTCACATAAGAGAGAAAAGCTACAAATCTTCTTCTCTCTATAGAAGAAAGATTTAATTCACTTCTTGTGCTTCCAATCTTCTTGCTAGGAAGAAGATTCATTCTTGTTCTTATTTCTTTCTTCTTTCTTATTTTTACTTAAACATTGTAAAAGGGTTTTAAGAATCGCTCTTCAAAAAATTCAGTGTACTGGTTCTAAGAGTCTCCTTTTCAAAAGACTCAGTTGGTTCTAAGAGTCTCCTTGTCAAAAGACTCAGGGTGGTTCTAAGAGTCTCCTTATCAAAAGACTCAGTGCAAGAAAGTGAATTCCTACCAAGGGGGTAGAAGAGTGGACTACCCAAAGTTTGGGGAACCACTATATTTTCTTGTGTTGTGCTGTGATTTCTTTTCTTGCATTTACTTTCTTTATTTGTTTATTTCTTGTTGGTGTGTGGGAAGCTATAATCTGTGATCATACACATATATATATATATATTAACATTGCACAAAATATTTTTTAATCTCTATTCACCCCCCCTCTAGAGAATTCTAGTGAGGTTAACTGTGCACTTTCAGCCAAGCTTCTTGCGAACTCTGGGTTGGCCTCCTCACTCTCCATTTCTTCCGCCACCCTTTCCATTAATTCTTCGAAGGATAGGGGGACTTTCGCTTCAAACTCATCTTGAAGAACCCCTCCCGCAGCCCCACTGTGAAGGCGAGCTGGAGTGTGAACCCTGACACCTCTTGGACAAAGCAAAACCTCTTCCTGGAACCTATCCACGTAGTGAGCCAGTGACTCCCTTGGCTCTTGCTTGATCTTGAAGAGCGCTTCGGCATCCCTCTTCCTCTTCCTTGATGTCGAGAAGCATAGCAGGAAACCTCGACGCAAGTCTTCGAAGGTATAGATTGACCCCCGGTGAGCTGGTGGAACCAATCCCTTGCCTTCTCCTTCAAAGTGGTCGCGAAGAGTCGGCACTTGAAAGCGTCTGACATGGGCCTGATGGAGACCATGTCCTCAAACTACTGCAGGTGCAGGACTGGGTCATCCTTGTTGGAGTAGTAAGACATCTCCAGCCCTCCGAACCCCTCTGGAACCAGGGCCGAGAGGATCAACTCACACAAAGGACTTCCCTTGCTCGCCCCTCTTTGGGGCTGGGCGAGTGGGGGTATGACACCTCCCCACTCGCCCCCTTGGGGCTGGGCGAGTGGGGGTATGACACCTCCCCACTCGCCCCTTTGGGGCTGGGAGAGTGGGGGTATGACACCTCCCCATTCTCCCCCTTGAGGCTGGGCGAGTGGGGGTATGACACCTCCCCACTCGCCCCCTTGGGGCTGGGCGAGTGGGGGTATGACACCTCCCCACTCGCCCCCTTAGGGCTGGGCGAGTGGAGGTATGACACCTCCCCACTCGCCCCCTCCTTGGGGACCGGGCGAGTGGGGGCCAATTGCCTCCCCACTCCCCCACTGGTACTTCCTTCCTGGATCCCTGGCCGGGAGTGCTCTCGCCTACCTGCTGAGGCGGAACCTCCGGACCACCTCCTCTCCTGCCTTCGCCTATCGTGGCGAAAGTCAGCTGCAAGGTGTGCATGACCTCCTGTTTGAAGTTTTCCAACATCTCCCACGTCACTCCAGCCACCGGGGGCTGTGAGTGTCCTGGGTCAGATCCTCCTCCACCTCCAGCCATGTAGCTCAGCTTGAGATTTTCTTGTGTTGGTCACTCTCCACGCTCGCCGCACCATAAATATTGAAACCAAGCCTTGAGAACAAGACTTAGTCTCCGTGGAGTTCGGGCCCTCAACAAGTTGGGGGGTGACCTCGCACTTACTTCTCCCAAGGGAGAGCTCTAGACTAAGAGACTAAGGAACTAGGAACAAGACCAAGGGCTCGACGAGGGGTCCCACCACACACCCGGAAGATCTTAGAGCGCTTCCCCTCCCAAGTCAATGTCGGGTTTGGACACCTTTGGAGGCTCTCCTCACCCACAAAAGAGACTTGGGGAGAGAGAGGCCAAAAGAGAGAGATATCTCCAAATGGTGCCCCCTTGGTCCTATTTATAGATTTCTGGACTTGGTCTGCTAATAGCCGCAATCTGGTCTACGAGATTACGAAAATGCCCCCAAGTTTGGCATGCCAATAGCCAAATCCCGCCATTATGAGGCGCTAAATGCAGGCCGCCCACTATCCTCGGGGCTGGGCGAGGGGGAGGTCGCCCACCTCCACCCCTCGCCCCCTACAAGGGGCTGGGGCGGGGCGAGCCCGGGGGCTCGACCACCCCCGGCTCGCCCCCTGCTGGGGCGGGGGCAAGAGGGGCCTGCGGGCTCCTCCTCTCGCACCCCTGCTGGGGCGGGGGTGAGAGGGGTCTGCGGGCTCCTCCTCCTCGCCCCCCTGCTGGGGCAGGGGCGAGAGGGGTCTGCGGGCTCCTCCTCCTCGCCCCCTGCTGGGGCAGGGGCGAGAGGGGCCTGCGGGCTCCTCCTCTCTCCCCCCTGCTGGGGCGGGGGCGAGAGGGGCCTGCGGGCTCTTCCTCTCGCCCCCCTGCTGGGGCGGGGGCGAGAGGGGCATGCGGGCTCCTCCTCCTCGCCCCCCTGCTGGGGCGGGGTTGAGAGGGGCCTACGGGCTCCTCCTCTTGTCCCCCTGCTGGGGCGGGGGCGAGAGGGGCCTGCAGGCCCCTCCTCTCACCTCCCTTACTTGCTGGACAAGCGGGAGGCATCCGCCTCCACCGCTCGCCCCCTCTCCCTGCCTAGGACCGTGCTGGAAAATAATGTCCTAGAAGACCCTTTGGGTCCCGGGAGCCCACTCGGCGAATACAAGGTTGTACAAAATCCATGGGATATGTAGGGATACAATGAAAATAAAATATTAGAGACACCATACGACCACATCAACTGGTTAAAACCCAATGAAGGAGCTACATCTAGACAGTTAGATTATTCTAAATTGATTGGTAGTCTCATGTATGCTATGGTTTGCACTAGACCTAACTTAACCTTTACGGTAGACATGTTATGCAGATTCACTAGCAATCCTGGCCAAGTCCATTGGAATGCCCTCGATAGGCTGATGAGATACTTATAGCACATCCAAAAGTATGTCTTAAGTTAATCTGGTCATCATTCAGTTCTTGAAGGATATTCTGATGCATCATGGTGCTCAGAACTAAACGACAGCAAGTCCACTAGTTGTTTTATTTTCACACTAGGAGGAGCAGTTGTAGCCTGAAAGTCCAAGAGGCAATCATGTATTTCTCTCTCTTCTATAGAATCTGAACTCTATGCTCTAGCTTCAGCGAGAGAAGAAGCAAAGTGGATAAGAGATTTGGTGATAGACATTCTACTGACGAGCCTGAAACCGAGTTCTGTTGCAGTTTACTATGACAATCAGGCTACTAAAATGATTGCTACGAACACTTTGTTCAATGGTAAAAATGAACCTAAGGATGAAACAAGTCAGGTTGACCTCACTCACAAGTCAATGGATTGCGACCCTGATTGATGTGAGATCAAAAGATAATATTGCAGACGCTTTGACCAAAGGCCTGAATAGAGTTCTCACAATTAAAACATCGGAGGAGTTGAGATTAAAGTTCATAGAAATATGAAACTTTTCTCCTATGTTTATGTTTTGATAGTAAGAACCTATAGTCGCAATATTCAAGAATCTAATAACATATTGAAAACCCCAAATAATATCTTGATGAAAACCCAAGATGGTTAGATGTCAGTTATTTCACATTTGATAACTAAACATCTTTCTCATTTTAAGTTGATTCGAGAATTATTCAACTGGGAATAGAAAGTCGTTGCAAAAAAGGTTAATCCAACATTAATGATCATAACACATTATTTCATACTTGATAATGTTGCAAATGACGTTGTGTCAAGTCATATGATAAGGTACATAGTGATCTTTAATGAGTAAGATAACAACGTGTGAATTATTTAAATCATAACTTGACCGGTCCTAGTTAGATTGGATAGAGATGCTGACAGTGTTACTTCACTACTACTATAAGTACTAAGCTCATTTAGGTAGAACTAGTTTACTCCAAATGTCACTACATATGTCTTATGAATTCATTGAGTCTAAACTCACGAAATTCCTTGCAGGAACATATGGAGATGGAGGAGAAAAAGTAGACTTTGACATGGATGTGAATGATCTACTCTATAAGTAGAATTGTTATATGTTTTGATCCTTTGCTTATTTGTTTTCAAACTTATATTTTATGAGTAGCACTTTTGTGTTTTGGATGTTTATTTTTTGAAAAACTCCTTTTATGTGGATGATCTACCAGAGCTCTCTCGTGGGGTAACCTTCTTCATTCTGACCAGGTCGTCCAGCAAGATCGTTCCTTGCAGCACCTTCTCGATTTTTGCCTGTCTCAGTGCTTCCTCCGATCCGGGAATCGTCGTTGCCTTGGATATCCCTTCTCCGATGTCCTCGACAAAAATGTTGGAGAAGCCGCCTTGTGGAAGAGTAAGTTTAATGAGCCGTTCAAAAAATGTGTAATCTAAAATGCTATAAGAAGTTGCGGGTAACATGACACTCTCGCAGACGAAAGGTGTCCTTACTCGCATTCCCCAAGTCCTAAAACATTAATTAGATCGGCTTTTTTTCCTTTCTTTGCGGTCTAGCGGGAGTGAAGATCAGCTAAGGTAGACAATGTGCTGCCTGCCAGGTCTTTTAGGAGTACTCACGTAATAATGTTTGAAATCACGCCATCGTCAATGGTGATTTTTCATCAAAAAGACAGGCCATATATATAGGCGCAATCAACATTTTTGGCGGATTAGGTTTCACAAGCGTTATATTTTTGAAATCTTATGTCCAAGATTTGAAAAAAATACGAGGATCCTGTCTGCCCAAAGTCCGCCGTACTCACTAATGATAGATTGTGCGGGCGCACTCACAGACCAACAAATCAGTACTATCTGTCCTCTTCCGAGTACTCACAATAGAATTTATTTTCTACACTTTGGAATTTTTATCACACCTTGTAAGCGGGTTGCCCATATTTGGGAGGTTGTCCCTGAGCCGAGCACCCAAAGCCTATAAATAGACCATGAACAGTAGCTTTAAAGGCATGAGAAAGACAAGTCAAGATCCCCTAATACTCGCATGCTCAAAACAGAACATGCGAGTACCTTCGGATTATTCATCTTTAACCTGTAATCCGTAAGTAATCAACTTTAATCAATCAATACTATCACACAATTACGATTCAAATATGGTAATTCCTCTTGAGGCACCCATTTTCTTCCCACTTAGACCTATGCTATCTGTGGTTCTCACTGGATAAGTACCCCTATGTCTCAACCTAGTATTCACTACTAGAGTGCTCACCCACTCACATGCAATCCCTTATTTTTATGTCTTTGTGTTGAGTGCATGTGGGGTTGTTACACTTTTCACCCCAATGCATTGTAAGATACCAGATTTCAAACCTGATAGCTTAAGCGCACTAGAGTAGCTTGCTTAAGTTTTCGTGCATGAATGCGACTTAGGACAACCCTAGTTTGTGGTTTTAACTTGTTAATGTAATATTTGATGAAAAATATCAAACGAACGTGAAAATAATGAAATTTGTAGGGTATGCTTATTTTAATATTTAAAGTGATTTGAGATTGTTATATTTTATTTTTGACCTCCACTAATTGGCCCACACCATCTATAATCTCCACTCCTCTTCAAACCATGAATAACAAACTTTGGAGAGTTACTATTTGCAAACCACTAACCATTTGATATCAAATTTCGTGGAGATCTTCCTTTGACCCCAACCATCATTTTTGAACCCCCTCCTCCCTCAAAAGATGGCTCTGGCGACGGAGGTGATGGGAATTAAAATTTCATCCATAAGCTCTCCTCCTCCCTCCATGGATGCTTTCTGGCGCTCTCAGCGGCTACAAATGGCTATGGTGAGTACCATTCAACCCCTACGTCATAGATCTTAGGTTCCTAACCCATCGAGACTTCACCGGAGACGAGAACGATGCCTTCAACCTATTTATTTTCGGTTTTATGTGTTTTCCGGCCACTGTCGGAGTCGAAAGGCCGCCAAAAACACTAGTATGGGTCATCAGACCAAGGGTGGGCCTCCGAAGGTGTCATGTCTGGCCACCACCCGCTAAATGACAGTGAGAGACACTAAATAACCAGCTGAAAATAGCAGGTCTACATGTATGAGGGAAGTAACCTCAACTGAGAGACCATAATGCTCACTAACACATGATCTCCTCCTCCCAAATCGTAACACCTTCGGTATTTGAATTGTTAGGCCATCAAAACAATTGTCCTCGAAATTATGCTAAACATACAAAATGTAGCTAATATTCCCTAGTACTTTGTGGAATATTTTCAGAAGTTTTGAATATTGTTTAGATACCCAAATCCATTTTAGCGTGAACACCAGACGGTACATGGTATGCTACGCCGCTTTCAATATTTGAAGGTCCAAGAAGCCTCCTTTGGAAAACTTTCCTTCGCGATGATTGTAGGCAACATTGATACCTAGTTTATCGTTCTATTTCTTTTAATTTTAGAAATCATTTTGACCCCCAATTTAATGATTTAGTAACTGTGCATAAAATCATAAAATATTGGTTATTTAAATTATTTGGTGGCCTTCCATTTCTTAAATATGATTAAATCCTTAATAAAAATTATAGTAAATATTAGTATTTAGCTTCATGGAGTTTTTTAGAATTTTTAAAAATAATCTAGTAGGTTTACATTATTATTGAAGCCATATGAGTATATTTTAAAGAATTTTCATACATGATTTAATTGATGACCTTAAACTATTATTTTCAATAAACTCATGTTATAAAACATGATTGTGTTGATAGTATTTATTGTAAATTTTCTGAAAATTATAGGTACTATTATTAAAACCCTAATTATAATATTTAAATTTACTGTTTGGTTTTGTTAGTTTTATGGCCACAACAATATAATTTGACAACACCAATGAGTCAACCAAGTTCATTTCACCCCATTTACATACGTGGTGCACTCAAGGGATGTGTGTAGCTCCGGAAATATCAATTTTAAGTTTTGAACTTAGTTAACCCTATCAGGCTTAACCCAAACTCAAATGAGTTACACTTCATCCTTTGAGGAGGTCAAATCTAATCTGACCTTAAGTATGTATTTGTTGATTAATGACCGTCTCAAATTTGGGTTCGGATCGTGACATAGAGGTTTGGGTTGTATTGATTATCCCTGATTTAACCAAGACAATAGTTGAACCCCTTCTACTTCGACGAATGAAGCTAGACTTATAAGTATTTTCTGGATACACTGAAGCAGGTGATTGTAAATGAATGTGTATGCTGTTTGTGTGACAAGTTTTGCTGGCACTACCGACGAGAGCACACTTACAAAGAGCTTAGAGGGCAAACTCTTTCTTTGGGATGATGTCATCGTTGTGACAACTGGTGTGCGCCCTAGCTTAAGAACATGTTTCTTTGGTGTTAGCCACCCACGAGGCTCGAAATGAATCATGTCATGTTTCTTATACTTATATATAATAGATGTCATGTCGATCAGATGACTGGATTATCGAGAGTACTGACATTTAGTTGTACGTTAAGGCCTAGAGTTGTAGTATGACACTTTCCTAGAAGTGGAGGTTACTGATCCACTGTCACAGTTTGGTCACGACGATGATGCATGTGTGGTTACTATCCATGAAAAAGGTGGTTACGTCTATATCAACACAGCTTGTTTGGTTTGATGTGAGTAACTGAATGCATGAAATACATTGTGCACAAATTGTAATGTAACTCATATAAATATATTATTTTGGTAACTCTAGTGTATAACAATATTTCTCTTTACAATTAGACATACAGACTTGTGAGAAGTGTACATCAGTAGATTCAAAATATTAGAATAAGGATTATACTATTGCATAAATATACACAAATTATTTTATTAACTACATTCTTGATACTTATAGTTTTGTCATATTGTTATATATTATGATATTTCAACACTTGCTGTAGCTTAGCCTTCGGCTTCACTCCTTTTGAGCATTTAGGGGCTCAAGGGGGAGGGTTGGAGTCAATTCGTCTATTTTAGACTAACCCCGTTCTTTTTTACCACCACCAGGAGAGGCAACAACGAACCGAACAACTACAACATGATGGCCCATACTAGGTACTTGATGATGAGGTTGCCCACGTGAGTGGCCTCATCATATCGAAGATGTGATCTCATAGTGTTTTCTTATATTTGTTTTATAGTTGTTCCATCTGGTTGTGGTCCTGCTTGTAGGCCCCGAATGAAGATTTGGACATTGTGTGTACTCCGTGTTATGGTGTTTTCGTAGTCATGTACCTTCCTGCTTTTTGTGCTTGACTTCTAATATGATACTATGCGACTCGTCATTTTACTTTGTTAAATGCATGCATGTTTTACTGACTTTCGCTACATATTTCTCTTCTGCTTTACTTGAAATGTGAAATTATGATATTAATCTGACAATGCCTCCAAATTGGATACATGTTGGAGTAGGACAGTGCACGAGTTAGAAGGGGTGTTACTTCCTCTCATGCACTACTTACGCCATCATAGTCAAGTTGGGTGCATTAGGCATAAGATTTCTCGGTTTTGTCTAACACCCTGGAAGGGGGAGTCATACACACATATCACTTCATTGACTCGCAAATAGAAAATACAAAAGGTAAATTAGAAAATTAAAACTATTCTTTTTTGACAGCTTTGAGCTTTAGCCCTCTAAGATCTACCACGCAACATGCACTATGCTACATGCAACCAAACACAAGTCAAAGAAAATGAGGGTAAACTATGAGTTGACCATAAACCACATAACGATCCCTCCGGCCTTCCTGCGTCCGGGGAGAGTCACTGCACACCTGCAAGTACGCATGAAGCAAGTAACATGTCTCCAAAGAAGAAAGTGAAAGCCAATGTTACACAAAGTGAAGACTCATGTATCAGTCAATATTCTAGGTTGAGCAATATATAAAAAAGAAACTTATGAATGCAATTTTATGATGGTTGGTTTTACCTAAAGGTTCACCGCATTCGCCTATCACAACACCACATGAAGCTAGCATAACAATCACACAATGAACATAAGATTCACGGGTACTCATAAATGCACGATCACATGTAATCATGGAATACACAACAAGTAATTGATGAGGAGGTCTAAGTCATCTCCACCATGAGCACCATGACATGAGGTGTAGGGTTGTCTCCACTCCATGGTTTTTATGAGGTTTAGGCTCATCTCCTATTAGATCCCATTGTAAGAGGCCTAGACTCGTCTCCATGATGAGATTCGTGATGAGTGGTTTATGTTCATCTTCATCCCAAATCACAACACAAATAGGAAACCCAATTCGGCTCTAAATATCATTCAATCAATGTGAATGTATGCATGCTCACCTGCATTCCTATTGTCATAGGGGGGATAGTAACTACAACCTAGCCCTCTCCGCACCTTGGAATTCCCAATTTACCATTCCAATGACCTCCAAATCACGTGATCATGAACCCATCATCCAAATAAAACTATTCTCACGGTCGTCGAACAATAATTACTTCCTAATTTTCTTTGCACCGTTGAATCCACTAATGACCATTTACACGGCCACCAACATAGAGGTTTTCCTAGGGATGACAAAAAATCTCCCAAGCAACCCATCCCCACATTCATTATGACATTTATCTCAAAGTAATTCTCTGGCACGCGTATTAGGTTAGTTCTAAATGTAAGCGTCATATCAACCACACTGATCCGGGCCTATGAACACGGGTGGATTCACACACCTTGCCTAAATTCGGAATGCGTATCAAATTTATAATGCAACATCATGCTGGGGAAGCAATCCCATGCCCTGGGGTTCTAGCATACGCTCCACCAATTAGGAGACTCTCCCATGCACGAAATTAAAGGAGCATGAACATGCAACGGCCCTAAGACCGGGGGAAGAATCTTTACCCTTGGAGCTTGCTTTGGCGCCATGAGAATGTTGGAAAAGTGGGATGAAGTTGACTGAAACGATGAACACTCTACAGATCCGTCCTCAAGTTGTCATTTGTAGCTCGAATATCGTCAAATGACAAGATCTTCCAAGCCCTAGTGCTCTTTCTCTCCTTCCCCTCTCTCTCAAACTTCTAAAATGAGGTTAAAATAACTCTAACCAGCCCCCATTCACGACCTAAAGGGTCTTAGCAAACAATCTCAACCATTGGATCCAAAATCCCTCAAATCCATGACTCAAATGAGCCAAATTTATCAGTTTCGGGCCCGTACACGACCAACCATGGCTATGTTCTGCTGTACAGGGGCTTATTCAAATGAGTCCCAGCTTAGGCATGGGCACGCCGTTGTACAGGGCTTGGTCATGTTGTGTACTGGGTCGTGTCCACAAACATAACCATGTACACAGATTGACCCAAGTCGTGTTTAAGAACATGTACAGTTCGAGAAGATGGAGTTCAAGCTAGTAGCTTCAAGACTGGGTACACGGGCGTGTACAAGGCCGTGTAGGACCAAAATGCCTTCTAAATGGCTCCAAATCCTTCCCAAGCTGCCTTACACATTTAGGGACCCAAACAAGGCATGAAACATATATTTTATGGCACAAAATTTACAGAAATTGGATTGTTATAAAAGATCTTAAGGGTGACGATCAAGTATTATTCATGCTAAATAATTTCAAATGAGTTACACTTTAAGATGATGTTAATAAGGAACAGAGAGAAGTTAATTATGAATATCTGTGAATCAGATAAGTTAAGCAGGACTGAGGAGAATCTAAACAAAATCACCACAAGATATTGGTTTTACAAAGTTTTATATATTTCACTCTCTTTTTAGTTTTACAAGAAGAGGTATTTATAGATAGCCCAAAGGTGCTATCTTTACAGCCCATCACTTTCTATAGTGATCCATAACTTCAAAACTAATAGCAGGATATACATCTAATTACAGCTGGAGATATTATTTAGACAGGTGCTGATGAGGAAGGCTTTATCCGCAGCTATTGTTGACTTCTGTAGACCATCGGCGTGCTCCAGGTTAGGTCATCAATATCGTGTATACTTCACAACTAAATAATTTCAAACAAGTTATAATTTAAGAATCGTTTGGAGGAGCTGCGCATTCAAGAAAACTATTATCCAGACGACCGAGAATAAAATTTAGCATTTAGGCATCTTTCTGTTGAGATCGTGCCACCTCACCGATCCGTGTGCCTATGTGATTCCTAAAATAGGGAGAATCCTATTTTAGAATATCATTATGTGGAGAATATTTCTCAAGGATGCCTATCCTATTTTGGCCAAGCCTAAATTTGGCTATCTCTTATTTAGGAGTTTATTTCCTAATGGTGGAGATGCATTCTCATCCTATATATATATAGGAGCCGGTTATAGCCAAAAAGAGGAAAAATCTGATACATCCGCGAGAGACAAAGAGGGGGAGGTGCAGGAGGCTTCTGTGGGCGGTGTTGCGGAGGCTTCAGCGTCGATCCAAACGGAACGACATCGGGGGGGGGGGGGGGGGAGGGGTCGATCCAGGCGGGGTCGGCATCCGGTCGTGCAAGCGGCGACAACTCCGGCCGATCCAGGCGGGATCGGCATCCGGTCGTGCTAGAGGCGGCAACTCCGGTCGATCAAGGAGGGATCGGCATCCGGTCGTGCTGGAGGCGTCAACTGCGGCCGATCCAGGCGGGATCGGCATCCGGTCGTGCTAGCGGCGGTAACTCTGGTCGATCCAGGCGGGATCGGCATCTGGTCGTGCTAGCGGCGACAACTCCGGTCGATCCAGGCGGGATCGACATCCGGTCGTGCTAGCGGCGGCAACTCTGGTCGATCCAGGCGGGATCGGCATCCGGTCGTTCTAGGGGCGACAACTCCGGTCGATCCAGGCGGGATCGGCATCCGGTCGTGCTAGAGGCGGCAACTCCGGTCGATCCAGGCGGGATCGGCATCCGGCCGTGCTAGCGGCGACAACTCCGGTCGATCCAGGCGGGATCGGCATCCGGTCGTGCTAGAGGCAGAAACTCCGGTCGGTCCAGGCGGGATCGCCATCCGGTCGTGCTAGCGGCGACAAATCCGGTCGGTCCAGGCGGGATCGGCATCTGGCCGAGCTAGCAGCGGCACATCCTGTCAGCTCCAGGTGGAGCGACATCTGGTCGGGTTCTATTCTGACGAACGTGATTCGGTCTCTGTGTAACCTCTTTGTAACTCCTCAGTTTATCAGTGGATCTCTTCTGGCGCGCTCTCCCCGTGGACGTAGGAGCTCCTCTCCGAACCACGTATATTTTTGTGTCATCTGTGCGTGCTTGAAATCTCGTTCTGTTTATTATTTTGTGTGATTGCTTATGCTCGATTTAAATTCTGTTGCGCTACCGCGGTACTCGATCCGATTGCATAACAATTGGTATCAAAGCGAGGTTCCGCGGGGTTGATCGTCTGGACGTTTCGGTTTTTTGATTTGGGTCAACGGTAGGTGACGACTCGGTCCGCTCCCTACCTTCTCAGATCTGATCCATGAACATTATTCAGATTGCCCAGTAGCTCTGCGAGCATAGCAATGACGGCAAAATTCGAGATCTTAAGGTACGACGACAAGTCTAGGAGAGAGGTCCGACTGCCTCTCAGGCTACAAGACTCTGCAGCATATGCTTTCCAAGCAATATCCTCAGATCCTGGTTCCTATGAAAAGGCTATAAAGAGCAGAGACCGCTCTCAGGGGAAAGCTAGGAAGGACCAGTGGAGGAACATGGCAAGTTTCGTGGTGAGGGAGTGCGCGCAAAGGAAAGGCCTTGGCGAAGGTAAAATCTCCGCAGCCGTAGAGGAGAAGGGCAGAGAGTCATCTCAGGAGTTTCCAGACACCGCAAAGGGAGCCATCTGGCTCAAAGGTCCCACCAAGGATCTTAGGATCACTCAGGAGAAGGTGGAGTTGCAATGTGAGAATTCGAGTGTGAGTCGTCTTGCAATAGACCCGGTCTATCGTGCAAGAATAAAGCACGTCGGTGTGCGCCACCAGGAGTCGAGGGAGTTCATTGGAGGTGGAGGCGTGAAGTTGCGGGAGATATCTACGGAGGAAAATATTACGAGCATGCGAGAGAAATCAGTGAGAGGAGTCAAGTTCAAGAGCGGCCATGACTTGGCTCAGACTGATGCATGTTGATCGTGATGACCCCAGGGAGAGGGGGTAGTTCGTCGGAGGGAGGCGATCCAAGCTGCAGGTGGAGTTTATCGTGTAAGGCGTCAAGGTGGAGATTGTTGAGATCACGCCACCTCACCGATCCGTGTGCCTATGTGATTCCTAAAATAGGGAGAATCCTATTTTAGAATATCATTATGTGGAGAATATTTCTCAAGGATGCCTATCCTATTTTGGCTAAGCCTAAATTTGGCTATCTCTTATTTAGGAGTTTATTTCCTAATGGTGGAGATGCATTCTCATCCTATATATATAGGAGCCGGTTATAGCCGAAAAGAGGAAAAATCTGATACATCCGCGAGAGACAAAGAGGGGGAGGTGCAGGAGGCTTCTGTGGGCGGTGTTGCGGCGGGTTCAGCGTCGATCCAGACGGAACGACATCGGGGGGGGGGGGGGGGGGGGGTTCGATCCAGGCGGGATCGACATCCGGTCCTGCTAGCGGCGACAACTCCGATCGATCCAGGCGGGATCGGCATCCGGTCGTGCTAGAGGCGGCAACTCCAGTCGATCCAGGCGGGATCGGCATCCGGTCGTGCTAGGGGCGTCAACTCCGGCCGATCCAGGAGGGATCGGCATCCGGTCGTGCTTGCGGCGGCAACTCTGGTCGATCCAGGCGGGATCGGCATCTGGTCGTGCTAGCGGCGACAACTCTGGTCGATCCAGGCGGGATCGGCATCCGGTCGTGCTAGCGGCGGCAACTCCGGTCGATCCAGGCGGGATCAGCATCCGGTCGTGCTAGAGGCGGCAACTCCAGGCGGGATCAAATCACGAATGCTAGATGCTATTATTCCAATTTCCTCTCCCCTACTCACGCTCTTAGGATGAATGAATCCGCGACTGGGCAAGAGAAATTCTATGGAACTCCACGATCAATGGAGATTGGTGAGAAGAATCGAAGATTTTATTGCAAGAACAAAGAAGATTTCACCTGCGATTTCTGCGATGCCACCGAGTCCCGGGAAACACGAGAACTCAAGTTGGTGCTCGCCTAGTCGCCCCTTGCCACTCGAGGAAGAGGAATATAAGATGTGCTCGTCGATGCCCAGTTGATTCGGAAGCACTCGCACAGTCACCGCTTCATGCGTGGAAGAAGATGCTTGATGCACTCGATTAAGGCTCACCGTGCCTTGCTGCTTTGGTCACGCGAGAATGATTCAGGTAATCACCGTAAAATTAAACCTAAAGCCATTGTCTGTACACTTGGATCATAAATCAATGGTGCCTCTTCAAACTCTGGAAAATCGGCTTGGTTCCCGGTTGGCAGGTGCAACCGGCCGGTTCACCAGTTCTTAGCGGTTGGCGGTGATAGAACCGGCCGGTCCAATCCTATTTTTAAATACTCGGTAAAGTTAAGTAAACAAGTCAATTAATAAAAATAATCAATAAATATTTTAATACTTTCATTTCTTTTAGTAATTCCGATTATTTTAAAGTTCATTACAAATTAGGCCTGTCCAAAAAGCCCGGCGGGCCCGGGCTTACCAGGCTTGGGCTTTTTTCCAACCGGGCCCGGCCCGGGCCTAGCCTCGGGCCGGGCTCAGGCTGGGCTCGGGATTTCCCTCCAAATGATGGTCTGCCAAGGCCCCCAGGGTCGAGTCAGGCCGGGTCCGGCCTTATGGCTGCCATGGCAGCAAGCTGCCATGGTAGCTTGCTGCTGCCAAACCGAGCTTTTCAAGAGCCCGGTAAACCGGGTTTTGCCCGGGCCGGTCCGGGCCGGGCATTTGCCTAATATGGGGGCCCAGTAAGGCCCCCTAAGCCCGGCCCGGGCCCAGGCGGGCTTTGCGCTGGCCCGGACCTCGACGGGCTTTTTTCGGGCCGGCTCCCTGGTCCCGATTCTTTTTGAAAACCTCTAATTACAATTGAAGAATTGAATTATAGCAAGAATTTTATAAATTTGAATCTTAATTATACAGCTGGAATAAATGAGAGAGGATTATTGGGCTAGAGAGCACGTAAGTCTGATCAGAGCTGCAAATTAGTCAACATTTCATGTCCATGTCTGGAGGGTACATGTCCCAAAATGCTGATATTTGCCCATACTTTTTAGGTCTTTCATTTTTGACTCCGTTTGACGCAGTGACAGCGATAGTGAGCATTATGGTTATGAATCGTCGTTCGTGAACACCCGGCCTCACCTGAGGAACTTAACCAACTTTTATGCTCAAAAGTGAAAACTAGTTTCTTTTCTTGGTGGCGGTCATAACATGCAGTTGTCACATACATTTTACGACTGACGTTTTTATCCAAACTCACAGCAGCGCATCATGATGTTTTGGTCTTCGTTGTGGTGGCTTTCATGGTGATCATGGCGTTGATGAACGGCAGTGTGGCCGGCGACCAGCTTTGTTGCCATACTTTTTGTTGTTGCCTGAAAAGCAGATGTGCTCCGACACAATGTCGCAACTATTTATCTTTCCTGCCACCAGATATGCATATTCTATTATTTTGCCTTCATGGCTCGCGGGTTTGATACTTCCCCGGAGCCTCGCTGCACGGGGATGCTTTGTGCACTGGGCCGCCAATATTATTATTATTATTTTCAAATATGGTTATATGGCTTCGTGATAAAAAAAACTGCGCACCATGATCTAATGACAATAATGCGACTCTAAACTGACATGCTTTGATCAAACATGTTAGTGGTGAACATATAATTTGTGGTCAGGTTGGTTTAATAGTAAAGCTCCGCTTGGCACGGCAGTGGCGGTCATGAATACGGTAGTTATGAACTGTCATTCATGAACGCCCAACATCACTTAATGAACTTCATCTATTTTTATGTTCAAAACTGATTTTCTTTTCTTGGTGGCCGTCATAAATGTTGCCATGCCAAATGTATGACGATTTTGTCCAAACTCATCGGAGCAAAAACGACACACCAAACGGATTTAATAAGAAATCCAAACTTGAAATTTAGGCTCCGTTTGGCACGGCGGTAGCGGTCGTTAACACCGTCATTCGTGAACGCATGACCTCACTTAGGGCTTGTTTGGGTGGACTTATTTTCTCCACTCCAGCTGCAGAAAACGCAACTGTAATTATTAAAATCGTTTGAGAAAGCATCAGTTGGGACCACATCCGTGCGAAAGATTGAAATTCACGCTTTTCACCGCAGTGATTTCGGATCGAGGTCGGCGGATATATGTGCCCGCTCGATCCCTAAGAATAAAGAGCATTGTTACGAGCACACCTATTTTGGATATGAGCACACCACAAAATTTTATTTGCCACCCTTTTTTCACCTGTTTGAATTTAAAAAAAATGATTTCTAGATTAAAATATCTTCCAGTTGCATGCTTTCTAGATTGTATTGTACACATGGATGATCATATTTTATTTCTCCTCAAAAATGAAGTTCCCTTAAATATCAGAAGAAATTTTCGGTGGGTGAAACCCACAGAACTTCTGTGCGTCTTTAAATAAGTGGGACCCATCTTTTTCATTCGCGATTTTCGCGATTGCCGGAGAAAGGAAAGAAAACACCGCCGTTCTTCCTCGCCATTGCCCAGCTCCACCAAATACGAAAGCTTTCCTCCTTAATATCTCTCCATTGCAGCTGGTTTTCGCTGGTTTTCAAGTTCTATGTGCTCGGTTTTTTAGGCTCTTGCCTTCTGTCTTCCCCGACCTCAGAAACCCTAGCAATCCCCGCCATTCTCAGTGGCTGCCCAGCTCCAACGAACTGCGAACGCTATTCTCCAGCTTCCTCGCCATTGCAGCGGTTTTCGAGTCGCTTGTGCTTCGCCTCCTTCATACAGCTGAGGTTTGTGATAATGTATCTCCATTATTTCTTCATTAGCTTTTCAAACGTAACCATTGCTTGGATTTGGGAAATGCAGATATTGTGTGAAGTCCACCCATACATGGTCACTTCAAACCTGCAAGACACTGCAAATGAAACAGTAAGTTTTTAGATGTATGAATTTACGGCTGGAGTTGTAAGCTAAATTTTGGACTGAATTTTTTCGTACACTTGTTTAACTGTATGAATTAACTTATTTTTGGACTGGAATTTTCAGTGAAATTTTTTTAGCTGTATAAATTAACTGGATTTACGACTGTATTGCTGGTCGTTACTGCACCTTTATTTTTTGTCTTTGTTGATCTCATATTGTCCATTTCTTTTTGCAGGTGAACAAAGAACCTATCGTGTTCCCCCTTGTCCACTCGGATGAGGAAGCGTACAAATTGTACTGTGACTATGCTCACAAAATAGGATTTAGTGTTCGTAAACAACACTTGACGCACTGGACGCATACGCGCATAGTTAAACTACGGGAGTATTGCTGCTCAAAAGCAGGTATGAAGAATACGAAGAAATCCCCTCTGAAGTACCGCAAATCGGATATACGCACCGGGTGTCTTGCCTGCATTGTATTCCAAGCAGATAAAGAAGGGAAAAATTGGACAGTGTATAAATTTGTAGAGGAGCATAACCATCCGTTAGCCACCGAGAAAGATTGTCACTTACTAAGATCTAGACGCAATGTTTCTGAAATGCAGGGGAGCATTTTGAAAAATATGACGACCGCTGGAATTAGAGCTGTTGATTCATATAACTTCATATCAAATGAAATTGGGGGGGGGGGGGGGGCTGAAAATGTTGGTTTCTCGAAGACCGACGCGTTCAACTACGTACAGAGAGAAAGAAGAGCCCTGATAGAGAGTGGAGACGCTTCAAGCTTGCTTCGTTTACTGAAGAAAAAACATTTGGCCGACGATATGTTCTCATATGAGGTCCGTACAGATGAGCTTAACAGATTGACAGGCTTCCTATGGATGGATGAGCACAGCAAGATAGACTATGATTGTTTTGGAGATGTTGTTATATTTGACACCACTTATAGACTAAATAAGTACAATCTAGCTTGTGCACCGTTCATTGCCGTGAATCATCACTGGCAGAATGTTTTCCTTGGTGGTGCATTTATCGCTGAAGAAACAATCGAATCATTTTGCTGGGTTTTCGAATCATTTCTTTCATGTGTAGGTGGTAAGCAACCTATTACTATCTTCACGGACCAGGATCAAGCAATGTTTGTTGCTATTGAGCCGGTATTGACCTCAACTCGGCATCGATTGTGTCAGTGGCACATATGCAAGAAGGCTCCATCGAAAGTCCCAACCTTCAACAATGATCGAAATGTTCGCAATTGTTTTTATAATTGTATGAGCAAGTGTGATAGCGAAGAAGAGTTCAATAGGTATTGGAATGAAATGATAACGACAGGAGGTCTACATGAGAACAGATGGCTGGGAGATCTCTATGCTATTAGAAGTAGGTGGTCCACAACATTCAATAAAGATGTTTTGGATCTCGGTATTTTGTCAACCCAAAGAAGTGAGTCAGCCAACAAATGTCTTCATGGATGTTCAAAGACAACGAGTTCTTTAGTTGAGTGTTTTTCCGGAATGGAGAAACTTGTTGCATCGTGGCGTCGCAATGAGCGTGATGAAGATTTTAAGTGTATACAGACTAATGTGAGCCTAAGATACAAAGTTTCTGACTTACTGAAGCATGTTTCAAAGCAGTACACCAGAAAAATGTTTTCAATTTTTGAGAAGACTTTAATGGAAGCAGTTTTAGGAGTTAATGTGGTGGATGAACAGAGATATAACGACCGGGACCTCTTATATATCACAACCCAGAGCGATGCTGTTGATGTAGGAAAAAGATGGTTTGTTAGCTATAATCCTGCTACCACTACTGCTCAGTGCTCTTGTCGTGGTTTTGAGACAAAAGGTATCTTATGCCGACACATCTTAAGGATGTATAACTTAAGGAATGTTCGACATATTCCTAGTACTTATGTTCTCAAAAGATATACTGTAAATGCCAGAAATGGCATCTACCTACCCGACACGCCCTCTCTGACAGATCATGAATCGAACCTGATATTTAGAAACCATCTGATGCGATTCAGCTATGATCTGACACGTCAAGTTGAAGATTCTAAAGTAGCAAAGGATCATGTTGTAAGTGCAATGAATGCCCTGTCCATAAAGGTTGGTGGCTTGATTAAAAACGACAAACAGGGCGTGAAAGGCTTTTTTGATGAAAATGAGAGGACAAAGATAGTCGTAAATGACCCGCCAATGAAGAGACCGAAAGGTGCTCCGAGTGCGCGTATGAAAGACCATTGTGAGCGAGGAAACCGAAAACCCAAACCACGTAATATAATGACTTTTCATTTTGTGTTATTTGTAGTATTACAATCGAAATACTTATGGTGCTTTTAAAATGCTTTGCAGGTTCTAACAAGGGAAAATCTAAAACTGTTGATGATCCATCAACTACGAAAGAGTTCGATTTCCTTGGAAGCCAGGATATAGAGCATCAAGCTTCACCTCCTCACACGCCAGCATTTGATGATTCGAACGACGACTACTTTAATCTGTCATTTAATTTTTCTAGCGTTCCTGATGTATTCAAGCCCTCTTGACAGCAACAAGACAATGTTAGAACATCTTGGCAATGATATTATTGTCAGACATTTGATGATTGAAAAAGTGCACAACATCAAGCTTTTTTTCTAGTATGTTTGATTTAAATGGAGAAAGTGCACAACATCATGCATCAACTTTTTTCCAAACCTACAATAGCATCTAAATGCTTCTTAACATGTAAGTGAAAGAGAGTTCAAAATAGTGATATAGATATACTATTTTGAGAAAATATAGTAGGTTCTACTTGAAGAAATTGAGAAAATATTACAGCATTGTCTCATAAAAACAAAAACCACCCATAAAAACTAATTGTTTTCGGCAACCTTTGCGGGAATGTTAACTAACACCAAATTATGAAAAACACGTAAAATATCCGCTGTGATCTCAGCTCGAAAACGAGGCATCTCATCTTGCCAATCCTTTTTTGTTACCCATGATATCTCCCTTCTCGAGAGAGCCGCCTCCATGTACTTCAGCACGAACACACCGCAATCAAAACCGTTACCTTGCTTAGGTATTTCTTCAACTGGCACGATCTTCCACTCTAATATGCTTGGCGGCAAGGCATGGCTAGCATCCTCATGGAATGCATGAACCTATTTGAAACATAAAAAAGGATATCAATAAAATATATGAGGAAGAATTACATAATAGTGTAACAGAACCATACCAAAGCGGGAAGGGATCCTTGATGCCGACCACGGGGCATAGAATCATAGAAATCCCATCTGCAATGCTTTAGGTCACACACTAGAAGACACCAATGACTAGGTGCGTGTACTGGCATGAGTAACAAGTCCGCTGTGCTGACATTTTTTGGGGTGATATGACTAATAAGTGCTCCGGAGTTGGTCACCTTGCTCATTTTGTAGTACTGCGCAAACATTTTAATTTGAGATTATTTAAAGGTACAAAAAATGAAAAATTTGCAAAAACACTTACCGCATGATCGGGTGATATGTATAAAAAAACTTTTAAATTTATCCGGTGATATCTTTCTTCGAGCACTTAGTGCAAGTGCATAGGCATTTAAGTGGACGTCCGACAACCAACCGACACCTAGCAAGTCGTCCAATAATGCTCTAGTCATATGTACATTCCCGCTGTGAAAGATGGTTTGGTGTCTGTGATAAGGAAAATAAATTAATCATCTTAAAAGACAAATTCAATACTGATCCATTAATTGTCGTTGTATACCTTTCTGTAAATCTCGTAAGGACAAATTCAATAATTTCACGCTGGCGAGAAGTTATTAAAGGTTTGCCGGGATAAGATTCCTCGTACTTCACCTTCTTCTTCTTTTTCGGTGTGGGATGAACAAGCGTCACCTCAAGAGTAGAAAGAGGGGTGGTATCGATGGTCGGAAATACTGCGGAAGGCTCGGGAGATGGTACGGGGGATGAAGCGGGGGATGAAGGGGGTCTAACACTTGCGTGCTTGAACCACGACTCACATAAATTCCTTAGGGATTGGACATCCCTTCTAACCTCGTCTATCGCAGACCGGAGTCGATCCTCCATACCCCTCAATCCCTCGGCCACCCTCAATATTTCATTCTTCTCCCTCCTAACCCTTCTTAAGAACATCCTCTCTTTCTTCCTTTTTTCCTTTTTCTCTACTCTCTCCTCCTCTAGTTTTTCTCCTTCATCGATCATGAATTTCACAACTTCCTTCTTCCGCACCCTATCTTTTTTTTAATGGGCTCAAAGTCCGAATCCTCATCCTCCTCCCCGAGAAGCTCACTCTCCAGAGATGTTATATTTGCAAATTTTGTTCTCACCTATAGTTCAAACATTGACATATACAAAAATAATGCAACAATAACATATTCACGCATATGAACTGAACAAATTTGACAAACCTGATCGTCAAGGTTGAGCGTGCGTTCGAGACTAAAACAGAACTTGGCGCTATAACTCAATTTTGACGACCATCGGCAAATCCGAGGACGTGCTATGTAGTTTACGATTAACTGTATGTTTGTATGCTCATACATCCATACCTGCAAAACTATATGGTAAGAACACTGTAAATAATTGTATAACTTCAAAGTGCTGTCTAACTTACCAGAAGAACAGCAGAGCAACCTTCAAAATAACCCAAGTTGTCACCTGGATCTCGGAGAGCACTCCTGCTACTCAACTCGATGAGTTGTCCATGTAAGAATTTGTGTATGGCCTTAGGCCAATTGTACATCATGAATTCTTTCACCCCTTTGATGGTCATCAACGAAGCAGGAATTTTTAATCCCATCTGTGGGAACATAAAAACGACTACTAGGTACCTAACTAGTATATCGACGCGCCTTTTGTCCAACGTCGGCGACCACTCTTCAGTCGTCAAACCTTTCATCTCTTCTATCAATTTATTTTGGGTGACCTTAGCGAACGGTTTTCTAACAAAGGAAAAGTCGAGCCCACGATTGGGCAACCCCATAATAAGGGCAATCTCATTAATGGTTAGGTGGACATAGTATTTGCCTAAGTGGAAAGCTTGTTTCTCACGATTGTAAAGACGCACAAGAATATATAGAAGGGGTATGTTCTGTGGTATCTTAGGTATACTAAATAATGGAAGTACCCGAGCCTCATTTAGCATAGTCCGAGACTCCTCTGATAAAACATCAAGTAATGGTTAGGCATTTGCAAGAAAGGTTGAAACAGCGCACCTACAGTTCAGATACGGGCTACCTGACACTGTATTTGGGAAAATCTTCAATGAACGTATGCCACAATAAAATGGAACAATTTATACATATCAACCATCAAATAAGTATTTCCTTACTTGTGATGTTTCTTCGAAAGATTATAACTTTAATTAGCAGTAGAACTAAGGCTGAAAAAACAAACAAAAAAAAGTATCAGAAGAAATATAAATCCGACTATAAAACTACACAAATCCTACTACTTGAAAACAGCCCCAAGAAATCACTTCACATGAACCTGCAGAAATCCAACTTGAAAAACTACTCAGAAATCCGACTAGAAAAACTACTCAGAAATCCAACTAGAAAAACTACTCAGAAATCCGACTAAAATGCAAGTTATCAATGTTAAACTTAGAAGAGGGCAGTAAAAGCATAGAAAAAGAAACACTTTTATGAAACCACACAGTTCACATCGAAGTGCAAAACAAACAACAAATTTAAACAGTAGTTCATATGGAAAATATCAAGGAAGGGCATCAAACCACACAGTTTAAACAGTAGCTCAGAAACGCCTTTCCAGGTTGCCGGTTGCGGAGAGGTCCATGGTATCCCAGCAACTTTGCATTGTAGAAACAAAGAGGAAGAACTAAGAGAGAAAGGAAGCAGCGATTTAGGGTTAGAGGAGGGTGAACGGAGAGGGAGCAGTCTTCGAACGGAGAGGGAGCAGCGGCATACCTTTGGGACGGAGAGGGAGCAACGATTACCTTTGGGACGGAGAGGGAGCAGCGATTTAGGGTTGGAGAAGGGTGAACGGAGAGGGAGCAGCGGCACCGGGCGGACTCCGAGTCGAAAGGGCAAAATGTTTGAAAATCGCGAATGAAAAAGATGGGCCCCACCTATTTAAAGACGCACAGAAGTTCTGTGGGTTTCACCCACCGAAAATTTTCCCTAAATATCATGATTGCGAAGAAGAAATAATATGGTGCCCATATCACTTTTTTGTTCAAAAAATGCTGCAACATCATTGATGTACTTCGTGCTATTCACAAAAAGGAGAGAAAATATTAAACATGAAGAACTTGTCAGGGCAATCTTCTTATTAATTTTACATATGTTTTGTTAAACTTCATCCGTTGGGATGATTTATCGATTCGGGAAAGATTCAACATCCTATGATAATGAGGCAACAAAGATAAATGATAACGATACAATTTATACAAATGATAACCGACAGCACAATAGTCGCCGATTTAGCCAACATATCACTAGATGAATCCAATCAAGCCCTCGAGGAAAATGACTCGCGGCGTTGGGCGGAACTGATCGAGAGATCGGTGGATCTGAGCAGTCAGCCTTGAGGAAGATGACTACAGGCGTCGGGAGGAACAGTTTTGCGTTGGCCGCTATTTTTCTTTCCCGTGCTGAGCAAGGTGAGTTCCTTTCTTTTCCTTCTCTCTTTCATTTTCGTTCTTGGAGATATTCCAGGTCTGGGTATTAATCAAGGAAGAGTAAATTCACTTGATTTTTATAAGTTATTCATGTATTTCTTTTTAGTTCTTCCTCATTTCAGCCGAGTGGTTGAATGAATGATAGATTTTTTTCTAGAATTTTTATTCTAGTCAACCATGTTGGTACCGATGAAAAGCACCCTATTTTTCCGAAAAGGATTTGTTTGGAAAACAATCATGTTTTCAAACCATTTTGAATCCATAAGCCTAACCACAGTTCATAACAACCGCGTTTTTGACTGTCATGCCCACAATACTTTTTAGTTCTTCCTCTAATTTTTTTCTGGTTAAGACAAACGACAGTTCATAATCACCGGGTTCATGACCGCCACCACAGTGCCAAACGGAGCCTAAGAGCCTGTTTGGGAGAGCGGTGACGGTGGGAAAATGAGTGGTAGCAAAAGGAAGGTAGAAAAGGAAGCTATTGGAAAAGTTTAAAGTTCTATTGCAAATGAAGATCTGTTTGAGTGAACTCCGTTTGCAGAGCTTTTCAGAAAATAGAAGAACTTATTATAAACTGTTTGGCGAAACTAGACATAAGCAAATAAAATAAATTCATAAATGCGCGCCCAGACGTTAAAATGCGCGTCCGGGCCGAAAATGCACGCCCGGGCCGAAAATGCGCCCCTGCGCCGGAAAATGCGCGCTCGGGCGGAAATTGCGCCCCCGCGCCGGAAAATGCGCGCCGGGCGAAAAATGCGCGTCAGGGCCGATAGTGAGTGCACGGGCCGAAAAATGCGCGTCCGGGGGAAAAATGCGCGCCCGGGAGGAAAATGCGCGTAAAGGAGGAAAATGCCCGCCCGGGCAGAAAATGCGTGCCCGGGCCAAAAAAATGCGTGCCAAAATGCACGCATGTGCGAAAAATGCGCGCCCGGGCAAAAATAAGGCGCTCCCAGGCGAAAAATGTCCGCCCGGGTGAAAAAATACGCTCCCGGACGAAAAATGCGATATGAAAAGGAACTATTTGGAAAACAATCATGTTTTCAAACCATTTTGAATCCATGTGTCTAACCTCAGTTCATAACCACCGCGTGTTCATGACCGTCATGCCCACAATACTTTTTAGTTCTGCCTCTGGTTTTTTTCTGGTTAAGGAAGACAAACGACAGTTCATAACCACCGGGTTCATGACCGCCACCACAATGTCAAACGAAGCCTAAGGGTCTGTTTGGGAGAGCGGTGGTGGTGGGAAAACGAGTGGTAGCAAAAGAAGGGTAGGAAAAGAAGCTATTGGAAAAGTTCCATTGCAAATGAAGATCTGTTTGGGTGAACTCCATTTGCAGAGCTTTTCAGAAAATAAAAACACATATTATAAACTGTTTGGCAAAACTAGACATAAGCAAATAAAATAAATTCATAAATGTGCGTCAGGGCGAAAAAGGCGCGTTAGAGAGAAAAATACCCTCCCGGGCAGAAAATGCGCACTCGGGCCAAAAATACGTGCCAAAATGCACGCCCGTGCGAAAAATGCATATCCGTGCGAAAAATGCGCGTCCGGGCCAAAAAAAGGCGCTACCAGGCGAAAAATGCGCGCCTGGGTGGAAAAATACGCTCCCGGGCAGAAAATGCGTGCCTGAGCGGAAAATGCGCGCCTGTTCAAAAAATGCGCGCCCGGGCGGAAAATACGAGCCCGTGCCGAAAATGCGCGCCGGGGCGGAAAATGCGCACACGGGCGGAAAATGCGCGCACGGGCGGAAACTGCGCGCACGAGAGGGAAAATGCGAGCACGGACGAAAAATTCGCGCAAACGCGAAAAAAGCACGCACCGGAGAAAAATGCGCGCCCGAGATGAAAATGCGTGCCCGGGCGGGAAAATGCGCGCCTGGTCGGGAAAATGCGCGCACGGGCGGGAAAATGCACGTCCAACCGAAAAATGCACGTATGGTCCGGAACATGCGCCAGAGACGAAAAATGTGCTTGGTTGTACAACAGAGTCAAATGCTTTGCCAAATGCTTGGTTGTACAACACAGCCCAAAAACGTCATGCCTCGCTAACAACATTACTAGGCAGGGGATGAAATTGCATACTCGAGAGAGAAAAAGGCCCACGGCCAGTTTGGCTTGACATTTTTGCTCCGAGGAGTTTGAGCAAAAACACTACCATCATAAAATACTTGCTTGACATGACAGTTTATGAACGCCACCCAAAAAATAATTCTAGACATAAAAGTGGATAGAGTTTCTTACCACCATGCCCACGACCGCCACCGCCATGTCAAGAGGATCCTTAGACTCCGTTTGTCTGAGTTTTTTTCTCTGTTGCGTTTTTTGAAAAACACATGCTATTTTTTGTTTATTTGAATAACCTCCATTTGAAAACCTCTATGAATGTGACAAAGTAAGTTGCACCGCCTACTGACTTGGGCACTATAAGATCACACATATATGTGTGTATCAGGTCCAGTAGCTCTGCCTTAGATTCCTCTTCGGTTTAGACTCCAGAAAGGATACTCTTTTCTGCTTGTCAGCCAAGTAGTGAACACACGTGTATGGTAGCATCCCTGACAACTCTGGCAGAAATTTGTTCTTCACCAGGATCTTGAGATTCTTCTCATTGATATAGCCAAGTCTGCGATGCCACAACTCCATAGAGTTGTCTTCTGCCGTATTCACACTCGGACTGCAGATCTTGGCCTTTGCTCGGTACAAACAACATCACTTCTTGCCCCTGGCCATCACCAAGAAACCGTTCACCAGCCTCCAAGCACCTCCGTCTTCAATGCTTGTAAAACCTCCACCATGTAGCCTACCAATAGAAATGAGGTTCCTCCTCAAGTTAGGAATATGCCTGGCATACTTTAGGACAACATTCCCAAGATCAATCTCCAGGTGGACATCTCCACTACCATCAATCTTCAACACACCACCATTTGCAATCTGGATAGTGCCAAGGTCTCCCACAACATACAAGTAGAAGTAATCTCTATGAGGAGTGCAGTGGTAGGATGCACCACCATCCACTACCTAGTCTGTGTCTACACACTCATGACATGTAGACTCACTGCAGTGTAAGCACAATGACTCATCTTCCGGAATCGAGGCCGCACTTGTACCCTCACTGAATTCTCTCGTCTCCTTCACCTTTCCCTGCAGATATCTCTGCATCTTGTAACAGTCCTTTCTGTAATGGACCTTCTTTTTGCATCAGAAGCACTCGATCTTCTTCTTGGACTTACCTCTAGACTTACTTTTGGAGTTGCCTCTTTGCTTACCCTCTTTCTTCATCGTCCTGCCCCTTCCCTCCATGAGAATGACATTTGATGTAGAGGCTTCAGAGTCATTCCTTCCCAGCTCTTCGTTCAACAGACAACTTGCCACCATCGTTATTAACATGACATCTTCAAGTGCTGAATTACTCAGCGACACCACAAAAGTCTCCCAACTCTCTGGTAAGGAACTAAAGATCATCAAAGCTTGCAGCTTATCTCCAACAGTGATCTTCATGGCCTCCAACTGATTGATGTTGCTCTGGGCATGGTTCAGATGCTCTGTCATCTGAGAACCCTCATTGTACTTCAAGTTCACAAACTTTCTGATTTGGAAAGCCATGTTGTCCACTGTCTTCCCATCGTACAACGCTTCAAGCTTTCTCCATACAGCCTGAGCCGATGACTCAGTGGATACATGATGGAAGACAGAATCATCTAGCAACTGACGAATGAATCTCACTGCCTTTCTATCCATATTCTTCCACTCTACCTCATCCAACATGGTAGTCGACCTCCCTAACAACGAAGTACATAGATCCTTATAATACAGGAGATCCTCCATCCGCGGCTTCTAGATATTCCAATTCTTGCCATTCATGCTAACCATTCTTGTGTTCTGCTCCATCTTCTTCAATTGCGCCTGTTGGGTATTGTATCCACAATAACCTTGATTTGTAGGAAGTCAACTTTGAACCAAGATTGAATTGTTTTTGTATTTAATATGCTTGTCTAGTAATCTTCTTGCAGGTTCACATTGCTAAGTGTAGACCAATGTCAGGTCACAATGGGTCAATAAGCACAGTCTCATGCAATGTAATTCTTCATTGTGTGGGGTATGGGGTTGACTCATGTGTGATCTCTCAATTGGGATACACTTTATGATCAAGACATTAAATATTCAAAGCTTGGTGTGCAGCTAGTGGTCTAGAGAAAAAGGAAGAAATTTTTCCTAAGTAAATTTTTCGAGATGTAAAAGTACTTTTCGAGAAGTCCTTCTATGCTCTCGAGAAGTCCTTGTTATTTTTCGAGAAGGGTTGTCTCAGAGGTCTTTTTCGGAAAAGGTTGAATTTTTCGAGTAGCTATTATCATCTCTCGAGAAATCAATGTTATCTCGAAGAGTCCCCTTAGTTTTCGAGAAAACTTCTTTTTCAGTTGTTTTCGAGAAGTTTGTCTCAGTGGCAGCTTTCGAGAAATCCTTCCTCTCTCGAGAAGTGCTTTTGTTTTCGAGAAGTCATCGTTTCTTTCGAAAAGCTTTCTCTCTAAAGGTTTTTCTCGAAATTGTTTTGGAGTTCACGAGAAGTTTCTTATGCTCTCGAGAAGTCTTTCATCTCTCGAGAAGCTTTGTCATAATCCTTTGATATTCTCTTCTAAAGCTGTTTTTCGAGAACTAGTCGTTTTCTCTCGAGAAGTCTTGCATCTCTCGAGAAGTCTGGTTCTAGCTTTTCTCGTAAACTTTGTTTTTCCATTTTGACGACAAGTCTTTTCCATCAAATTGACGTGACGTCTTTCCTCGTTTTAAGGTTAAATCGTTAGGTCTTCATCTATATAATGATTGCTCCTTAAAAAAGAGTTAATGATTCGAAGTAGAAGATCAGAGTTCGTACTTTTCTCCAAAAACCTAATCTGATCCAAGATCGTCGTCTAGTGCCGTGCATCACCATTGTTGGAGTTCGATCGTGAGTTATCTGATTTCGTCTCCAAGTGGAAGAAAAAGGTCAATCGATCATCGCCTGACTCGTTCTGATTTTATTGGATCGATCAAGAGCTTAGAAGATCTGATTTGTGCCGATTCGATTCTTCTTCTTCAACATCAAGCCGAAGCCATTTCTATCTCAAGAAGGAAGAAGATCCTCATCAGATTAATCAGATCTGATCGTGATTCGTTAAGTATTGTTTCAATCTAAATTTTACATTTGATTGTAGGAGAGATTGTTCTCCGAGTTGTAGGAGAGGTATTCTCCGAGTTGTAAGAGAGGGTTCTCTCTGAGTTTGTAGGAGATTGATCTCCGAGTTGTAAGAGTTTTGACTCTGAGAATTGTAGGATCGTTCTTGATCCGAGATTTAGTGAAGTAGTCAAGTCTAGCTGTGGTGCTAGATTGGCGAGGCCGGCAAGTGGAGTACCCAAGAACGGGAACCACTATAAATTTCTTGCGTCGTCTGTGATTGTGATTTGCATTCTGTGCGTTCTTTATTTTCAAGATTTTCAATTCCGCAAAAGGCGCAGTTATCACCTATTCACCCCCCCTCTAGGTGATTTTGGTTGGCAACTAGATATTACAATTGGTATCAGAGGGTCGTTGTTCTTGAAAGGTTACCACCTTGAATAGGATCTCTCCATTCTAATTGCCATCAAATCATGGAAAAGTGCAAGGAATCGTCTTCGTTGAAATTGCCAATATGCACTAAGGCTAACTTTCCTATGTGGAAAGAAAGAGTCAGATTTTATATGGAAGCCGCAGACCCAAGAATCTTCCAAGTCGTGGAAGAAGGACCTCATGTGCCTATGACCGCTTCTACTATTGATCCAACCTTAAAAGTACCAAAGAAAATGATGGACTTAACAAAGGATGAGATCGCTCTCGTTGCTTTGGACAAAAAAGCAAAGAACATAATTGCCAGTGCAGTGGATGATTCAATGTTGCAAAACTTAATTCACTGTAATTCTGCCAAAGAAATGTGGACGTCTTTAATAGTCCTTATGGAAGGTACTGAAGAAGTAAGAGATGATAGAAGATCTCTTTTGAATAAAGAGTACGAGGCTTTCAAGCAGAATAAAAAAGAGTGCATTGCCGATGCTTATGAAAGATTCTTCAAAATAGTAAACGGCTTAAGGAATTATGGTCGGAAATTTACTAATGGTGAACTAAATGACAAATTCCTGCGATCTCTAACGAAAGACTGGGACAGCAAGATAGTTGCAATCAGAGAGTTTGGAAAGTTACCAAACCTAGACCCACAGAATCTGTTTGGGAAATTATTATCCCATGAGCTGCAAATGAATATTCGCAAAACAGAAGAAGATGGGAATAGAATTTCTAGCAAGGAAAGGACATTGGCTATGAAAGCCGAGAGCTCTAGAAAAAGCAGAGCCTTGTCTCCAGTTAGAACACAAGAATCTGATGATGAAAAAGAATCTGAAGCCGGCTCCTCCAGTTCTGAAATGTCTGATGTGGAGTTTTCTCTAATCTCTCGTCAATTTAAGAAACTGCTAAACAAAAGAAGACACATGAAGAATAAGTCTTCCTCTGAATATAGACATTCTCGACGTGATGGTGATCATCACAAAAAGGGTTCTAGCAATCATGACAGGTATAAATCTAAAACTAGTAAACATATTTCTTCTGACATAGGTTGCTATTGTTGCAATAAGCCAGGGCACATGATTGCTGAATGTCCTTATAAAAAGAAAGAGGGTGGAAGAAAAGAAGAAAGGAAATCCACCCACGGAAAAAGGAAGACTGAAAAGAGTCTAGTCGCTAAAAAGAACAAAACTTTAAGCGACAGTGACTCGAAAAAATCAAGTAGTGAAGAAGAAGCCTACTTCGGGCTGATGGCTATGACTGATGAAGAAGAAGAACCTCCATATACTGGGAAGGTAAATTCTCACACTATCTTATCTGATTCTGAATATGCCTCAGCTGAACAAAAGGATTATCCTTCAGATGATGACTCAAACTTCATGACCCAATATACTGAAATGCTTAAAAGTTTTGACAAATGTTGAAAGGTAGTCAAAACTCAGGCCAAGGAGATCATGTCTCTCAAAGAAGTGGAATCTAATTTGAGAAAAGAAGTTGAACAACTTTCTTCCTTCAAAGAGGAAACCAAATCTTGAAAGACAAGATCAAAAGCTCAGATGAGCTCCTTGATCGGAGAGAGAACTCCATCAAAGTTCTGGAAGAACAGCTAGCCGCTGAAAAGAAGCTAGTTGAAAAGTTTTCACAACCGAAAACCATTCTTCCAATCATTGATACTTTCTCTGCTAAAGCAAATAGCAGTGGCATAGGTCATGTCGCTGGGCCAAGTAATTCTTCTAAGGGCACCCTAGCCAAGAAGAAAAATAAGAATGCTAAGAAAGCTACCGTCGAGGAAAAAGGGAAAGCCCATCTAGAACAAGTGGAATTTAAGAAAGTTCTTCTTCCCACAAATGCTTATGACATGGAAAGCTCTTATGGTCACTTGACACGACCAATTAATTTTGCGCCTGTCAATGACTATAAGGGGTGGGCTCGTCCTCAATACCTCGGTCAAAGTGCTTTCAAAGCACCTTATGAAGAAGTAAATCTGAGAGATTATGGTCCTTATGTTCATGGTCCAAGTGCAGCTAAAGCACCAATAGTAAAGACTGTTGTACCTAAGCCAAAGGAGAAAGCATTACCCTGTGTGCTGTACTCATGAAGCATCCTCATCTAGAAGGATTGCTCCTGCTAAAATCAATATTCAAAGAGTTAAGCAGGAAAATATTAAGAAAAGATACAACAGGTTTAATTGTTGGTGTTGCGACAAAATAGGTCACTTTGCCGTAGACTGTTGGTTCAATTTCACCTATTCCAAAAGACCACAAGTTAACAATGCAAGAAAGACCGCTCGAAATGTTAATGTTCCTCGTGGTGCTCAACTAACAAGGGACCAAGGACCCAAAGTTGTTTGGGCTCCTAAGACAAAATAATTTGTTTTTGCAGGTATGTCCAAAGGCCAACAATAATCCTATCTGGTATTTGGACAGTGGTTGTTCTCGGCATATGACCGGAACAAGAAGTCTTTTGCAAAACTTCATTCCAGTAGAGAACGGTCCAAAACTTATTTTTTGCGGATCTGATAGAGGAATAACAAAAGGCTATGGTATGATTTCTAACGGTAATGTATCCTTTTCAGATGTAGCTTATGTGGAAGGATTAGAACATAATCTGATAAGCATAAGTCAACTTTGTGACAAATGATACATAGTTAATTTTCGTAGAGATAAGTGTTTGATAAAATCGGCTGAAAATCTAGAAACGATTTTATCAGGCACTCGTTATAAGAATATGTTCTGTTTAAATTTTCTTTGTCTATCATCCTCTACACCAGTGTGTCTTTTAGCAAAAGATAGTGCATCTCTTGCTGACCAATGACATAAGAGATTAGCACATATAAATTTCAAAACTATAAATAAATTATTTTCTCAAAACTTAGTACGTGATGCGCCAAATATTAAGTGCATTAAAGATAGACCTTGTCATGCTTGTGTAAAAGGCAAGCAAACAAGAGCTACCTTTAAAAGCATTATAGGCAAAGATTCAACTAGGTGCCTATACCTACTTCATATGGACTTGTTTGGTCCTTTGCAAATTAGAAGTTTAGGAGGTAAGTCTTACACATTAGTTATTGTAGATGATTACTCATGTTTTGCATGGGTATTCTTTCTGAAACACAAGTCAGATACATTTGACGTTTTCACTAAGTTTGTCAAGCAAACCCAGAATGAATTTGAATGTTTGGTGGTCAAGATCAGAAGTGACCATGGAACGGAATTTGAATCTAGGGCCATGACAGATTTTTTGTGAAAGTCTAGGTATCCTTCATGAGTTTTCCTCTCCTCGAACTCCACAACAAAATGGGGTAGCTGAGAGAAGAAATAGAACACTCATTGAGGCTTGCAGAACGATGTTGAGTGACACTTCTCTACCCGAATATCTTTGGGCTGAAGCAGTCAACACTGCATGCCACGTGCAAAAGAGAGCACTCATAAACAAAAACCATGTAAAGACCCCTTATGTACTACTAAAAGGGAAGAGACCAACCATCTCTTATTTTAGAAATTTTGGTTGCAAATGCTTTGTACTTAATAATGGAAAGCATTATAAAACCAAGTTTAGCGAAAAGAGTTTTGAAGGTATTTTTGTAGGCTATAGCAGCCATAGTAGAGCTTATAGAGTATTTAACAAGAAAACCCTGGTTGTAGAAGAGTCTATCAATGTTGTATTTGATGAAACGAGCATGCTACATAGCAGCTCTTCTAGTGCTTCTATTGAAGGTACAGGTTCAAAGACACAAGATATTAGCTTGGATGAGCCAGTCAAAGTTGATGCTCAAACCTTCGTCAAGATCTCTTCCCCAATCACAAATGAAGAAGAAGATCATATTGATGAAGAACCAGTACAAGTGGAAGAAGACATTCAAGTAACAGATGATGCTCCAATTGTTCAAACTGATGCAAGGAACCTAGAGTTCAGACACATGAGAGACCATCCTATTGTCAAATCATAGGAGACCCTCAAGTCGGAATCAGAACAAGAAGAGGTACTGCTAACGAAAATATGCATTTAAGTTTTCTCTCACATGTTGAACCGAAGAAGTTTCAAGAAGCAAATGAAGACCCCCACTGGATAATTTCAATGGAAGAAGAGTTAAATCAATTCAAGCGTTGCAAGGTGTGGACACTAGTTCCAAAACCCAAGGATAAAAATATTATTAGAACAAAGTGGGTCTACAGGAACAAGTTGGATGAAGATGGAACAATTATAAAGAACAAAGCCAGACTTGTAGCAAAAGGTTACAGACAGGAAGAAGGGATCGACTTTGATCAAACTTATGCTCCGGTAGCAAGACTTGAAGCGATCAGAATGTTCTTAGCCTATGCTGCATTCAAAGGTTTCACCATATACCAAATGAACGTTAAGTCAGCTTTTCTGAATGGTAACATAAAAGAAGAAGTATACGTTGAACAACCTCTAGGTTTTGTAGATTCTGAACATCCTAATTATGTTTACTTACTGCAAAAAGCTTTGTATGGGTTAAAACAAGCTCCTCGAGCTTGTTATGAGATGCTGTCTAATTTTCTTCTTGAGAACAAGTTCACAAGAGGAAAGATAGATAAAACATTATTTCTTAGGGAAGTAAAAGGCAAGATTTTGCTAGTGCAAATCTATGTCAATGACATTATTTTTGGCTCTACAGACGATAATCTTTGCAAAAAGTTTTCAAAACTTATGCAAGGAAAGTTTGAAATGAGTAGTATGGGAGAGCTAAAATATTTCTTAGGACTTCAAGTGAAACAATCTGAAGATGGAATTTTCATCTCACAGACGAAATTCACCAAGGAGATGATTAAGAAATTTGGATTGGAGAGTGCAACCTCTATGAGGACTTCAATGAGCTCACCTATGTCTCTGGACAAGGATGAGAAAGGGAAATCTTTTGATGAAACCAAGTACAGAAGCATAATTGGTTCTCTGCTCTACCTTACTGCTAGTAGGCCTGATATAATGTTTTCTACATGTGTATGTGCCAGATTTCAAGTGAACTCTAAGGAATCTCACTATACCACTGCAAAGCGAATTTTGAGATATCTTAAGGGTACACCAAATCTTGGCTTATGGTACCCAATAAGTAATGATAGCGAGCTAATTGGTTATTCAGATGCAGATTTTGCAGGTAGTAGAGACGACAGGAAAAGCACTTCCGGAACATGTCAATTTCTCGGAAGAAGGCTTATCTCCTGGAGCAGCAAGAAGCAAAATTGTGTTGCAATTTCAACAGCCGAATCAGAATATATTTCTGCAGGCAGTTCTTGTGCACAACTTCTTTGGATAAGAAATCAGCTTCAAGATTATAATTTGAAGATAAAGAATATTCCAATGTTTTGTGACTCCTCCAGTGCAATTGCTATAGAAAATAATCCAGTCTCACACAGTCGGACAAAGCATATCGAGTTAAGATATCATTTCATCCGAGAACATGTGGAGAATGGGGATATCAACTTAAGCCATGTCCCTACGGACAAGCAAATTGCAGATATATTCACGAAGCCGCTGGATGAGACTAAGTTCTCTTTCTTCAAGACAGAATTGGAATGCTCAACATGGAATAATGGTCAAGCAAAGGAGAAGAGAAGAAGATAAGTGAATTTTCTTAAAGTTTTATCTTATTTTATGTTCTAAAATGAAGTACAGGTTTATCATTTGCAAAGAAGAAAAATCAAAGAAGAAAAATCCAAGTCATCATTAAACTTCTCGAGAAATATAATTAATATCTCGAGAAATGACTTGCTTGTTATGAGTATGGATAGAGCTAAAACTTTTCGGAAAACTGAAGACACTTTTCGAAAAATAAGTTTATACCTCTCGAGAAATGGGTTATCCCTCGAGAAATGATCTTTCGGAAGAAGATCGGCAGAGTTCTGGGACTTCTCGAGAACTTTAACTACCTCTCGAGAAATGTCTTATACTTTTCGACATTTCTATTTCAAGTTATCGAGAAGATGAAAAGCCAGGTACGCGCGTATTTCATTTTCTTAATATTAATTAAAATCAAATTGATTGTCACATCGAACCAAACTATGAATAGACTCTCGAAATGAATTAAAAGAACACGCGAGGTTTTTTCTTTCCCCTCTCGAAAAGCGCCGACGGTTCATCTTCCTCTTTCGCAAAATCGACGTTCCAGTTCGCTTTCAGACGGATCTTCTCTCGTTCTAGCTCACTTTTCAAGCTCTCCTATCATTCGATGGCTCCTTCAGGAAAACCTAAGATCGGCGTCGGGAGTGAACTCGTGAGAGAAGGTCTCCAATCGATTTCAGATGAGTTTCGAAACCTCTTTTATCTTCTAGACGCAGCTGGACTGTCTTTCTTACTAGAACAACAATGTCGAATTCTGTTTAAAGAGGTAGAGGATCTTTTTATCAACATAAAAGTACATAAAAATGGAAATAGGATGAAATCTAGTGTTGGAGGTTTCAAAATCAAGATAAATCCAAAATCTCTTTCTAAGTATTTGAAGGTTCCATTGGTAGAAATTGAGGATACTCTAAGTAATGAGGATTGGGCTCATGCCCTAATCTTTTGTGGGTTAGATAAAGGAACATCAATTATTCGTAGACAAAAGATGAATGATGTTGGAAAATTGCTAGTGGACATAATTTCAAAAGTCTTACTATGTCATACTGGCAGCCTGGGTCATGTCTCTTCAGATGTTTTCAGCTTGGTAGCAATAGTGATTTGTGGAAAAAGATTCAGTTGGGCAGATTTTCTATTCAATAAGATTAAAGAAAGCATTATGAGTCCAAATTTTGCAAGGATTCCGTCACTCTATCTGAATCAGCTTAATCCAGATGTGTTTGACATGTCCAGAGGAGCTATTATACATCATTTGAAGAAGGTAGGTGTTGTCACAATGAAAAGGTGGAACATCAGGATTACTAAGCCAACTGCAGATGCAGGTCTCCAGGGGGAACCTATTTCTTCAGCTCACTCAGCACCAGAGTATGAAGCTCCTGCTCCTCCTCCAGAAATACCAACAATCCCAGCTCCACCTCCAGCTCAGCAACGCAGTCCAGTTCCAGATCCATCTTCATCTCCAGGTCCACAAGACACCATTCCTTCAACAGAACCAAGTCTTCCTCCTCCAACAGACACAGTCCTTCCTCCATCAGCTCAGGATCCATCAGAACAAGTTCCTTCAGATCAAGTTCCTTCCAAAAATCCATCCATCCCAGATGCCCAACTTTTGTCAATTACTCCTATGGGAGACACTTCTTTATTACAGGAACAAGTTGATCACTTCTCACCTCCTCCAGTTATGGATAAAGACAGAGTTGATTCCACCATAGCAGATGTGGTAAGTGAAATTCTAAAAGGTGCTGATGATGTGCTTAGCACTAGTGACCACATAGCTGGGTCAGGTGCTGACGATGATTTTACTCAGGAAAAAGATGATGCTTCAGTGCATGATTCATCTCCTCCCCCAGTACATATTGAGGGGGAGCAAGAGCCTTGCTTAGAAACAAACAAGGAGGCCCAGGAAAAGTCTGTTGATGAAGAAAATGAGAGAATCAATATATCTCCTGTTAAGCTCCAGAGTTCAGTTATTCTTGAAGATAACCAGAAGAAGTTCTCCCAGCCCCTATTCCTCCATCTCTTTATGATGAAAGTACAATTCTTGGTAAAGTTGAACTTATGCTTCAAAGACAGAGTGCCAAATAGATTACTCCTTCAAAGAAGTTCATGCAAGACTGTCAGATATTGAAAAGGAAATGGCTAAGAAGTTGAAAGAGTTCAAAACTAGTTCAGATCAACTGAAAGGGGTTGTTATTAAGGGAGGAAAGGCCATTGATCACACCATAGAGGGTGTATCCACAGTTCTAGCAGAGGTTATTCAGGTGAGAAAAACTCAAGAAAACATGGCTTCAAACGCTGAGGAAAATACTTTCAAAGTTATTGATGAGGTTGGCCAGTTTAAGGATTCTATTCTCCAAACCCTATCTGTAGAAGTCAGAAAGGGGGAGGAGAGTATAACTGAGAAGATGACTAGATTATTGGATCAAACTCTTTTTGATTTTCATAGACATTTGATTAGTAGATTTGAGCAGTTGTCCCAAGGTGTTCAAAAGCAGGTAAATGAGATAAAAGATTTCACTTCTAATACTACTGTTTGGCTCCACCATGAAATCTTTCCTGATTTGGGTATTGACCCTGCTCAACCTCCTCCTCATTTTGATCAAGTTCAATCTGAAGCTCCTTCTATTCCTCAATTTTCTCCAAGGTCAGCAGGGCAGTTTGATGATATTCCTTCAGTAGAGACTCACTCCTTCATGCACTATTATAGGAAAAGGAAATATGGTGATGGACCTTCTGCAAGCAGGTCTGTTCCTGGTTCCAGCTCAGCAGGTTCTGGCAAAGCAGTTGTAGATGAAACAAAGGTTTATCCAGAACTTTGGAGTCCAGTTTCAAAGATTATCATTCTTGACTCTCTCAAGCTTGTAGAAGAAGGAAATGTGAAAGCTTCTGAACTGTACAGCACTTCTGAATGGAAGAAGTATGAGACAAGCCAAATCAAGAGAAGAATTCATTTCAAGAATTATGGGTACAACAATCCAACAGCTCCAGAAGCTCCTCCCAAGTATCATCCAAAGCCATATGCTTACTTTGAAAGGCAAGAGATGTTGAGAAAGAGAAATGCAAATATCTGAAGTCAAGTCTTTGAAGATCTTTAAAACTTTATTTCTATATGCCTGTGTGAATATTAATTCATTAGACAATCTTAAATCTAAATATAGTTTTTGGTTTTGATGTGACAATCATGTTCTTATATTTAGATATTGTTTTTAATGTTCTTTCTAGTATATCTTTTTATATTTTATATTCGATACAATTCATCTTGGTGAGTAGGGTTTTGACTTCTACAAATAGGGGGAGATTGTTGGGTATTGTACCACAATAACCTTGATTTGTAGGAAGTCAACTTTGAACCAAGATTGAATTGTTTTTGTATTTGATATGCTTTTCTAGTAATCTTCTTACAGGTTCACATTGCTAAGTGTAGACCAATGTCAGGTCACAATGGGTCAATAAGCACAGTCTCATGCAATGTAATTCTTCATTGTGTGGGGGTATGAGGTTGACTCATGTGTGATCTCTCAATTGGGATACACTTTATGATCAAGACATTAAAGATTCAAAGCTTGGTGTGCAGCTAGTGGTCTAGAGAAAAAGGAAGAAATTTTTCCTAAGTAAATTTTTCGAGATGTAAAAGTACTTTTCGAGAAGTCCTTCTATGCTCTCGAGAAGTCCTTGTTATTTTTCGAGAAGGGTTGTCTCAGAGGTCTTTTTCGGAAAAGGTTGAATTTTTCGAGTAGCTATTATCATCTCTCGAGAAATCAATGTTATCTCGAAGAGTCCCCTTAGTTTTCGAGAACTTCTTTTTCAGTTGTTTTCGAGAAGTCTGTCTCAGTGGCAGCTTTCGAGAAATCCTTCCTCTCTCGAGAAGTGCTTTTGTTTTCGAGAAGTCATCGTTTCTTTCGAAAAGCTTTCTCTCTAAAGGTTTTTCTCAAAATTGTTTTGGAGTTCACGAGAAGTTTCTTGTGCTCTCGAGAAGTCTTTCATCTCTCGAGAAGCTTTGTCATAATCCTTTGATATTCTCTTCTAAAGCTGTTTTTCGAGAACTAGCCGTTTTCTCTTGAGAAGTCTTGCATCTCTCGAGAAGTCTGGTTCTAGCTTTTCTCGTAAACTTTGTTTTTCCATTTTGATGACAAGTCTTTTCCGTCAAATTGACGTGACGTCTTTCCTCGTTTTAAGGTTAAATCGTTAGGTCTTCATCTATATAATGATTGCTCCTTAAGAAAGAGTTAATGATTCGAAGTAGAAGATCAGAGTTCATACTTTTATCCAAAAACCTAATCTGATCCAAGATCGTCGTCTAGTGCCGTGCATCGCCATTGTTGGAGTTCGATCGTGAGTTATCTGATTTCGTCTCCAAGTGGAAGAAAAAGGTCAATCGATCATCGCCTCACTCGTTCTGATTTTATTGGATCGATCAAGACCTTAGAAGATCTGATTTGTGCCGATTCGATTCTTCTTCTTCAACATCAAGCCGAAGCCATTTCTATCTCAAGAAGGAAGAAGATCCTCATCAAATTATTCAGATCTGATCGTGATTCGTTAAGTATTGTTTCACTCTAAATTTTACATTTGATTGTAGGAGAGATTGTTCTCCGAGTTGTAGGAGAGGTATTCTCCGAGTTGTAAGAGAGAGTTCTCTCTGAGTTTGTAGGAGATTGATCTGCGAGTTGTAAGAGTTTTGACTCTGAGAATTGTAGGATCGTTCTTGATCCGAGATTTAGTGAAGTAGTCAAGTCTAGCTGTGGTGCTAGATTGGCGAGGCCGGCAAGTGGAGTACCCAAGAACGGGGAACCACTATAAATTTCTTGCGTCGTCTATGATTGTGATTTGCATTCTGTGCGTTCTTTATTTTCAAGATTTTTAATTCCGCAAAAGGCGTAGTTATCACCTATTGACCCCCTCTAGGTGATTTTGGTTGGCAACTAGATATTACAGCGCCTTTAGGCAATCCGATTAATTCACGGATCAGATTTAGGAAGGTACAGAGCGGACCAATGTCGTCCCCTACCGTTGAACCAAATCTAAACCAGAATGACCAATCAGACACTTACCAAACCTGTCTCTAATACCATTTGTTGGGAATTGTCCCACTACAATCCGGGCACACACATAACAAGATAATAAAATGAACAAACACAAAAATGTAGGAATTTAACATGGAAAACCCTTTCTAAAACAATGAGAGAAAAACCATGGGGCGGAGCACACAAAAACCATTATAATCTGAGAACGATTGCAAGAATTATAAAAATTAGGTTTGCCCAACCTATATTTCCCTTTTGGATTCAGAAAAATGAATCCTCCTCACTAACTCCCCGACGAAATCTCTTCAAAAGGAAAACACCCGCAACCTTTCTCCAAGCACTCCGGAAGCGAGGACAAGATGAAGAATCCTTACATCGAAGACGATAGACATTGAAGGTGAGAACCTCCCGTTCTTCCTCCTAAATAACAACCCCTGGCGATCGGCGGCAGTGAACCGCGACTTGTGACTTCTATGAGCAGCAACTAACGGTTGAATTAGAAATTAGGTTTAGAGTTCTCGATCCTTACTTAAATAAAGGCTCGACATTCTCTTTAAACACCATAGGCGAACCTCTCGTAGCCATCCGATTGGATAAAAACAAGATCCAACGACCCAGAATCACGAAATTAAATAGTCCAGAACCCATCTCGTCGATATCGGGAGCCAATCTCGACGATATCGGTGAGAGATCTCGATGACATAGAGCTCGTCCAGTCGATATGCTTCAGTCTGTCATGTAGACAAGGCTTCAACCCTTCTCTCTGATAAAACTCTGGATCCAGTCGATATGGATTGGCCTTCTCGTCGACATGCAGTCAAGCTTCTCGCTGACAAGCAGCCAAGCTTCTCGGCGACAAGCAACCCATCGAGTCGATATGCCTTAGCTGTCTTGACGACATACATGAGTCATCTCGCCGATATGTAGACTCCACCTCGACGACATGCCCACGACTTCAAGTCGACATGGCCAGACCATAAAGTCGATGTTCCTGTAGCTTCTCGATGATATACAGCAGAACTTGAAAAACTTGATCTGATTTTCTCTTTAGGGGCTGAACCCCAACAAATATAGAGGAAATATTGAATTAGCTACCCAAGCTCGAGGAAATTTGTTGAGCTAAAGTTGGAATAACTGTCATTCAAACCTTATTATGACTGCATGGGTTGAATGAGAAACCTCGCTCCGAGTCGTACCGGAAGCGAAAGATGGATGATTCCTTATCGCATAGTCGGACACAGAAGAACGCGCAGCTGATACATGCTAGAGATGCAACTGAAATAATTGAGTTTGTGAATTTTGCTGTTTATCCTAAATGAATAGTAATTTGTGAATTTTGTTGTTTATCTCAAACTTTGGTCAGTACTATTATACAAAAGAATCATCGTTGCTGCTGGTAACAAAAACTTATCCTGGATACATCAAGAAGACAATTGCTTAACTAATTACACTGTTAGGTTGAAATTCAATACTATTTTACTGCATGAGGTTGCTCAATTTAGTCATCCCGAGTTCCCTTGATTTTAGGTCTTTCTATTTTATTTGACAACTATTCTTGATAGGTACCGCTAATCTGGGCTGCGAATAGTCAAGCACCCGCCTCATTTAGTGGAGGAAATATAGTTGACCAAAGTAAACGCTACTAGCCCCGTAACCACCCATAATGGGGTGCAAATAGTAAAGTCCCCCATCATAGGGTGCAAATAGTAAAATCCCCCATCAAGGGGTGCAAATAGTAAAATCCTCCATCATGGGGTGCAAAAAGTAAAGCCCTACATCATGGTGGTGCAAATAGTAAAATCCCATATCATGGGGTGCAAATAGTAAAATCCCACATCATGGGGTGCAAATAGTAAAATCCCACATCATGGGGGTGTAAATAGTAAAATCCTTCAATACGGTCTGCGTATAGCAAATAATATGGTTATGGTGTGCGCATAACCATATCTGTCATATGAATACATATCACCGCAAAACTATACAAACTGGTGTGCGTATAACACATAAATTGTTATGGTGTGCGGGTAGCCACATAACCACCGTAACCACCCTAACCAACCATTTAATTACGAAAAGTGTCACCCTCAAAAACTATAAATAGGACACCAAGGCTTCTCTTTTTCTGATCTTTTCTCCTCCTCCTTCCTCCTAAGTTTAAGAGAGAGAGCTCTTGAAGATCTCCTTCATCTTCGAATCCGCCCTTGAAGATTCTTCAAGCACTTCGAAGACGGATCAGAGATCTTCAGCCTCCTTTAAAGATCTCCCTCGCCTTTGAAGACTCCTTCGAAGATCTTTGAGCGCCTTGAAGATCCTTCGAAGACCTTCCTCCGCTCCAAGCGCGCCTCTGTGAGCTCCGCTCCAAGCGCGCCTCCGTGCGCTCCGCTCCAAGCGCGCCTCCGGGCGCTCCGCTCCAAGCGCGCCTCCGTGCGCTCCGCTCCAAGCGCGCCTCCATGCGCTATGCTCCAAGCGCGCCTCCATGCGCTCCGCTCCAAGCGCGCCTCCGTGCGCTCCGCTCTAAGCGCGCCTCCGTGCGCTCCACTCCAAGCGCGCCTCCACGCGCTCCGCTCCAAGCGCGCCTCCGTGCACTCCACACACTCAAGATTATCCAGACTCCTCTCGCGCAGCAAGAGGCAAGCCGCAGAGACAAAGACGCACAGTGCATATCGATCCAGCCTTCAAGCCGCAGTCAAAACCTCTAGAGCGCTTAGAGCGCAACATTTCCCTCTGCAGTAGACAAAAGTCTTAGCTCCGTGAGCGGTGGCTTGTCACCCTCTAAGCATCTCTCTCTCAACAATTGTAACGAGTGGCGGCCTGTCGCCCTCGAGTTCTTTAAAACAGCTCTGTACAACAACCAACAAATAGTGGAGGTTTCGGCCGGCACAGACCCAGCCGCGTGGTTTTTCACCTAGTTGACGAGTTTTCCATGTTAAAAAAATTTGTTTTGTCAGCTTTCTCTTTTTTTGTGACTGTTTGCGCGCTCAAACGCTCCCGGGCTAAGACAGTCCAATTTAGTACGATCTACCGAACCTTGAGTGGACCGCAACAGTTTGGCGCCGTTTCTGGGAACGTCGCCCTCACCTAAGGAACATCATCTACTATTATGTTCAAAATTAGTTTTCTTTTTTTGGTGTCCGTCATGACCATTGCCATGCCAAACATACATTCCATGACGGCGGCGTTTTTGTCCAAACTCACCAGAGCAAAAAACGCCGTGTCATGGCCATTGCCGTGCCAAACATACATTCCATGACGGTGGCGTTTTTGCCCAAACTCACAGGAGCAAAAAACGTCGCGCCAAACGGACCCGAGGTTTTTAATAAGAAATCCAAAAATTGAAATTTAGGATCCGTTTGGCACGGCGGTGGCGGTCGTGAGCGCGGTGGTTATGAACCGTCATTCGTGAACGCCCAACCTCACCTAAGGAACTTCATCTACTATTATGTTCAAAATTAGTATTCTTTTCTTGGTTGCGGTCATAACCGTTGTCATGCCAAATATACATTCTACAATGGAGGAAAAAACGCTTGCGCCAAACGATGCCTAAAGCTCATTTTAAAGGCCTAACTATAATCTCCCATCTCTCTCTCTCACACACACAATTCCGATTTCTCTTTCTATTGAAATTGTTGGTATCACGACTGTTTGAAGTCATTTTAGAGAAGTTTTGGATTTGCCAAATCCCACATAGGCAATATTTCACAAATAGGTATGGGTTGGGCTCTAAGTGGGAGGGTGCCGGAGGCGGCTCAAGGTAGGGATTCCTATGCTCGAGAGACTCAAAATAAAGTGTCAAATCTTCCATATTGAATACATGATGAATTATTTGTTCCAATTTTCTTTAAAATCTTATAAGAACTCATTCGTTTAGGATGTAGCTTTTTAGCGGCTCCTTTTGGGAACCTCTCCATGTGAGTTCTGACCATGATCCGCTCGCCCATCTGAAAATACTCCCCGTGCGTGTGTTCGTCTGACTGTGCCTTATATAATTCATTATTGTTAATCATTTTCTTCCGAAGAATTCATGCAATTCATGTATGTGATGGATGAAGGATTCAACGGACTCACTAGGGCGCGACGCTAAGGGAACATGGGAGAGGTCAATAGGCTTTCTAGGCTCATATCCTAACATTATATGAAATAGACTCATGTCAGTAGACCTATTGACGAAGTTATTGTATGCGAACTCAACCATGAGTAAGAAAGAATGTCAAGTCGACGAGTGCTCACCAACTAGACAATGCAACAAATTTCCAAACTCCTATTTATGACCTCGTCTGGCTATCAGTCTGTGCACGATAATTTGTGCAAAACTTTATGGTCGTACGTAACCTGTTTTATGACAGTTTCTTTCAAAAAAAAAACTTATGAATCATAAGTCACAGTCGGACACCATTTACTTGGATAAACAATGTAAATGGAAGATGTCTCTCATGAAGAGGGCTGCCAACTTCTTTACAGCATTTATCAAGGCGTCCTTGGTTTCCTTTCTCGCAAGGTCTGCGAGATTAGCCATAGATTGTGCCTCCTCTTGCGCGGTCTTCTCTTTGGCAAGGCGAGCAACGACTATCACCGCATCTACTCGTTTTCTCGCTTCATCCTATGTTCATTTGGAGAGATCGCCATACCACAGCGGTGATTTATCACCATGACTCTTCTTCTTATAGGAGCTCTCTCATTGGGTATACACCTCCATTCTGACCAGGTCGTCCAACAAGATCGTTCTCTACAGCTCCTCAATTCCAGCCAGTCTCAACACTTCCTTTGATCCGGGAACCACCGCTGACTTGGAGATACTTTCTCTGTTGTCCTCGCCAAAAATGTTGGAGAAGCAGCCCTGTTGGAGGGGTAAGGTTAATGACCCATTCAAAAACATGTTATCCAAAATGCTAGAAGAAGTTGTGGGTAACATGGCACTCTCGCTGATGAAAGGTATCGTCACCCCCGAAGATAGATCTGATAATGTTGATCAAGGGGAAAGCCTCAGGAACAGGAATACTCACACCCTGTGTAACATCTCCATTCCTTCTAGACCCCCTGAGTGTGTTTAGGGTTGAAATTGTGAGTATATATCATGGGATGATCCTAGGTCAGCTTGGACTTAGGAAAATTGCTATAAGCACCCCAAAAGTGCAGAGGTCAACCTTGCCCAATTTACTTCAAATTGGGCCCACCAAATCAAATTGAGCTTACCAATAGGTTCCTAACCATAAGAGAGGCCCAAGTGATGCAAAAGTCCGATCATAGGGTCAACAATTTTGGCCAATTTGACCAGGTCAACTCTAGGTCAAAATAGGTCAGCATAGGTCAAGTCATCTCGAATTGGGTCAATTATACTTCATATGATCAAATTGACCCCACCACTATATTAAAAACCCTAATTGGGGTAAAAAGAAGCTAAAAGCCCCATCATGGGGTCACCAATTTACCCAAATTGGCCAAAGTATCCTTTAGGTCAACATAAGACAATCCTTCACCAATAGGTCCAATTGACCCCCAAAACATGAAATTGACGTCACCCCTAGTATTATAACATCATAGGGGACCCAAGGAACCCAAAAGCCTCATCTAGAGGTCATCAATTGGTCCAATTTGACCAAAGTCAACATTTTCCCAATTTTGGTCAAATCAAACATATTCGCTAAATTGGCCCAATTAGGGCATCACCATGACCCAATCAACATTGGGTGGTGTCAAGGGGCTCAAGAACAACACATTGGAATAGCCAACTCATCACTTTGACAAAGTCAATCCTGAAGTCAACCATGGTCAAAGTTGAGCCCTAAAGAAGAAATTAAAAGCCTAAACCTATTCCAATGGGCTAAGACCCTCAATCCCAGCCCATCCTTCCATCCCATGAGTCAAATGACTCCCTAAGCCCCTTTGAATTTGAATGAGGAGAATATATGGAGGGCAAGGTATGAATTTCACTCATTTGGGGGATAAAGAGGAGGAATACATGGGGTGGTTGCCACTTGGCACCCAATCCACCTTTCCTTGACATGCTTTCAGCCTCCCCATTTAATTCCCCAGCAATTTTGAGTGAGGTTGTAACATCCCCAATCCTTCTAAACCCCTAGATGGTGTTAGGGCATGGGTGGTGTGCAGAGTGGCCACTAAGGTCCTTGGGCCAAGTGGAGTGTGCTAAGTGCACACCAAGGGCACAAAATCAACATAGCCCAATACCACTCCCTTAGGCCAATTGACCCTCAATTCACCAAATTGACCTTCCCCATACCACCCTAACCACTAAGGAAGACCATTACCTTGAGAATTGCACTTGGGTGGGACCCAATTGCATGAAATTGACCAAAGTCAACAATAGGTCAACATTAGCCAAACTAAGTCAATTAGGGTTCAATTGACCCTCAAATGTTCAAATTGACCTTACCACCACACTCTAAACACCTTAAGGAACCCAATGGACAAAAAAGCCCCCTCATGGTGGCACTAATTGACCCCAATTGACCAAAGTCAAACTTTACCCAATTTTGGTCAAATCTATACCCTTTGATTAAATTGAACCAATTGGAGCCCCACCATGGACCAACCAACCTTGCGTAGTGTCAAGGGACCCAAGACCACCAAGTGGGCCTATCCCACTCATCATGTTGACCAAGTCAAAGTCAAAGTCAACTCTAGGTCAATCATGGTCAACATTGCCCAATATAAGTGACTTAGCCCTCATGCACTTGAACCAAATCAAGCCTTGGGACCCCACATCAATAGATGACCATGGCAGCTGGCTAAACCTAGGTGAGTCCATGTCACCACATTTGAATTAAGAGGAAAGGAGGAGAGAGAGTAAGGGGACAAAAAGAGAAAAGCAAAAGGAAAAGCAATCACCCCCTCCTCCACACTCCTCCTCCAATCAGCCTTGGGCCCTCCCCTGATTGCTGTGGATCTGGGCTTGACCCAGGTGGAAGCAAGGAGCTAGCTGGAGCAGGAGGGTGGCAGCCATGGGAGGCCCGAGGAGGCTCCATTTCAAAACCAATCAAGGAGGCCTCCTCACTTCATTCCAGCCTCACCATTAGCTTCAGAGCACTGAGAGCAGTCAAAATCAGCTACTGGAGCGGTGAGATTGATGGAGAATCACGGCTGTGAGCAGGATCGCCGGAGCAAGGCACTTCCATGGCCAACCGCCGCCGCCGCCACCGCCAAGCTCCACTCTAGGTTCGTTTCTCCTCCCCTCCCCCCATGCTAGCTTCCCATCACAAAACGAGGAAGGATCGGGCTCAATTGAGCCCGGATCTACCTCTGAAATCCATGGATTTTGCCGCAAAACGAGACCCCTGGGATCGCCGGAAACCGCCACCACCGGCCGCCAGTCGCCGGTGGATGACAGCCCCGACCACCACGAAGGTGTCGGTGGTGTTGGCCGGTGGTGGTGGTGGCTGGATCGCCGGCGTTTCCTCTCGAAACATCTCCCAGCACGGCTGGATCCCAGCCGTTGGCTGAGGAAGAAGACGACGTGCCTGCCGCCAGATGTGCGTCAAGATGCGTGCTGAGCTTATTTATTAAAGGTTTAATTAATTCCATTGTATGATTTTCTGCCCTGAATATTTAGTCATCTTTTAATATAAATTAGGGACTCCTAATGGCTGAATTAGAAAAAGTGACCAACATGAAAGTTGTAGGCCTTTGTCTTAACTTTCCTTTGGCCTTGAGTTTAGGTCATTTGGTGACCTACAGCTCCCTAGGGAGCTGTTTTACTAGGACTGGTCCTACACTAGGTCAGTCCATTAGAAAAATTACCTAGGTCAAACCCTTCAAAATTTGGAGCTGTGCTTTTAACCATGGATTGGTATACCCTAGGGGCACCCCCTGCCAAAGGGGCAGCTCTTGGTGGACACTTTTACCTAGGGTTTTTGTGGTAGTTAGAATATTTAAATTAAGTTGATATTTGGAGCATATGATGTCCAAATGTTCTTGCCTTGGCTCAGAACTTTGGAGATATGTTTGTAGGAGCATTAAATGACTTAGTTAATTTATTGAGAAGTTTTGGAGGTATTTAAGTATTTTTCTTCCTAATAAATGAAATTACCACCCTTTCCTTAATAAAATGAAATGCATGGTCATAAGACCTTGCATGGATTTGAAACTCTATCAGTGGCTGATTAGGGATAGAAATGGACTATAGTAATTTTGTTATGATTTATTGAAGTATTATTCCTTGTGTAGGATCGAAATTCTAAGTACTTGCTAGCTTAAGGGAATTTAATTTTGATAAATGCCAAATCATGGGAATAAATTGTGAAACTTGGTTATCTGTCATTTAATGTTATTATAAGTCCATGATAATTATTGGGAGGCTTGTAGAATTATATTTCATGTACCTCATGTAGAAATTGGATTTTACAACCTTATGAGTATTTAATCTTTTTAAAATATCAAATCATGGGGAAATGATGTGATACTTGGTTATCTGTAGTTTTAGGTTAATATATGACCATGATAATTGTTTGGAAGCTTGTAGAATTATATTTCATGTACCTCATGTAGAAATTGGATTTTACCACCTTATGAGTTTTTAATCTTTTTAAAATACAAATCATAAGGCAATGATGGGATACTTGGTTATCTGTAGTTTTAGGTTAATATATGCCCATGATAATTGTTTGGAAGCTTGTAGAATTATATTTCATGTACCTCATGTAGAAATTGGATTTTACCACCTTATGAGTATTTAATCCTTTTAAAATATCAAATCATGGGGCAATGATGTGATACTTGGTTATCTGTAGTTTTAGGTTAATATATGACCATGATAATTGTTTGGAAGCTTGTAGAATTATATTTCAAGTACCTAATGTAGAAATTGGTAATTGCTACCTTTGAATGTTTAATCATTGTAAAATATCAAATCACATGGTAATGACACAATAATTTGGCAGAGTACTCTAGGTCCCAATTTGGACACTTAGTAATTTTTGGAGAATTTTCAGAAGTGAAATACTATTTTTCCTAATTAAAGTGGCATTTTGGTAATTATACAATTATGATGATATAGTAGGCCAAATGACATCCTAGGGTCATGATACTCAGTGGACCACCATGATATAAAAGATTGTCTTACTGATAATTCTCATGTAGCATGAAGAATCAATTTGAGGGTAGTTCATGTGTAATGTGACTTAAAGCCTAAACTACTTTAAATTATATTAAATACCAATTTAATATGGAAAATTATGGAAATTGGAACATACCCTATTAAGGTCAGTGAAAACCTTGGATAATTATTAGAGACCTTGGTGATGAGTATTTAGAAGGGTTCCCTTATGTGGTTGATGGATAGTTCAAATTTGTGGTCTGCGTTGAGTAAAAACAGAATTTTGAGTTTTAGACAATTCAGACCCCTAAGTAGTGTTTGAGAGTTATATACAATCAGTAAATGAGATGTAGCACACCATGATTCAAGGAGGGTCAATCCTAGGGTTACTTGTGGGGTGGTGCTAGAGTTAATGTAGAAGAAATGAAGGTACGTCCGACCCGATTGGGTGGGACGGGAGATGAGCTAAGTCACTTTAACTATATGAAATGATGAAGGGTGAACCAAATCTTATCCACCAACTAAAGTAATTGTCTTGAAGAGGATTGTGGGGTTGAGCCCATTGATCTGTAGTACCGTTAGGGGCCACTTATGGAGTACACCGCGGGAAGTCCAAGACTCACCCTAAATATAACACTAACTAATTAGTATGCAAGAGTAGCCTAAGTGGGTATGCAAACTGGTGTGGATCTCCTCCGGGAAGGAGATGGGTTGGATCAGCTTGTGTGATGGTCCCTGAGCCGGAAGCTCGGGTGGACATTGTTAACACCTGTTACTTATTCAAATAGTGGCGAGTCTTCGGTACTAGGCTAGTCGTGTCACCGACGTAGTACGTTGAATCAGGTGAGGGTGAGGTTTAGAGGGCCGGTAAGTTTGAGTACCGCGGTCTGGAGGACAATCCCTAATAACCCACCCCGACCTTAAAGTCTGGTAGATTCCAGCAAGAGTACGCAGGAGCTCCGTTGTTGTGTTCTTAGCGTTGAGGCGTACATGAGGTCTAGGCTTGGTAGTGACTATACCCGCCTAGGATGTGGAGTGCCCGATCCACTACCACCGTGAGTCACGACGGTCGGTACCCGAAAGGTTGGCTTCCTTTCAAACAAATTGGGAACTATAAAGGTCTGTGCGCATAGAGTCGTGTGGGTGAGTCACATTGCATAAATTCATTAAAACATCATAACCATAGCATAACATAACATACATATAGCATACCCCCATCATATAAATTAGTATGGGCTCTTTTATATGATGGGTTACCTGGACATCTTAACTTATATGTCGTATGGGCGTTCATATATGTTAAGGTACGAATTTGTGATGGTAGTTTAGATTTACTTACTGCACTGCATTTCCTATCTACTTACTGCTTAATTCATTGCTCTACTTTACTGCCTTATACCTGCACTATACTGCTAGCTAGATTTTACTGCTTTACTTATACCTGCTAGAGTAGTGCCATGTCACCACCTTCTTGTTTACCCCTTGTTTGTCCTCCGCTTCTTCCTCCCGCTCGGTGCCTAGGAGTCGTGGAGGGAGGCGAGGACAAAATGGCTTAGTCTTTATGACTAACGGTCGGTGTGACCGCAGGAGTCCGAGGAGGCGGAGTTGTCCGCGCGCATCAGGATGAGATGGCAGGACCTGAGCAGCAGATGCAGCGCACTACCACGACGTCACAGGTTGATGATTAGATAGCTAGTCTTTCGCATTTTTGAGAGTTTTGATGTAGTCTTCCGCATGTTGTAGTGAGAGAGAGATAGTACTTTATTTTGATATGTATCGGGCATAAGCCCCCTTTTTGCTTGTACTTCTCTTTTGGACTTTCTGTTTCCATTATATATATTTATATGATGCTGTGATTGTGGACATGCCTTCTTTTATGTACTTACCTTTTTGGCATATTTTACTTATGATCGTATAACCGGCAGGGTTGATGCCGAGCGGTGTTGGCCAACCTGAGTGTTGGTGACACCGCAAGGCAGCGATTCTGGGCGAAGATCCACCTCAACCGTGCGATACGAGAGAGGTTCGAGTTTTCAAGTACCCGAACGGGTTTTGGAAAAAGAGATCTTATAGAGGTGGTAGCTGATTAGAGGGAGAAAAACTAAGAGGAATAGTGTTGGCATGCCACATTAATGGCCTTGAATGGAATGAGCCCCACATGGCTCTAATTACTTCTCCCAACACCTCCTTTCAACCCCCACAATGAATTCCAGCCGAATTCATGCACAGAGGTGGCCAGCTGGGAGGGAATTATGGACCCCATTGGCTAGCCGAGAGGTCTCATTAGTGGCAACCCACTTAATACTCCCCCCTCTCTCAACTGAGCTCACCATCCCCTTCAGAAACTCGAGAGAAGGAGAAGCCCCAAGGTTCTGAAAGGAATCGACCACTGAGGAGGGAGCTCGATCAAGGAATTTGGATCTTGTACAACCCCGATATTCGCCTAGAGGTGAACAAAGACGGAGGAATAACCAACAAGCCAAAGTAACGTGGGAGAAATATATATTAATATGCAGAAATTAAGAGAAAGAATAAAATTTACACATGTTCTGTGCGCTCAATGAATGGCTACTTGAGTTCGACGAACGGCGCTTTGTGGTCGACGAAAAGGTTCAAAGCTGCGTTCGACGAAATCCGAGCAGCGCTCGACGATCCCGCCTCAGCTAAGATGTCGACGAACAGATTGTTACAGCGGTCGACGCTTCTACTCAAGCTCAGCGGTTGACGCTTTTAGTCAAGCACAGCGACCGACGTTTTTACCCCAGCTCAGCGGTCGACGCTTTCCTGAGTTCGATGAACTCCGTTGTCCATTCGACGAATTTGCTTCTCAGTCCGACGACCGTCTCAGCGGTTGCCTCTATCCTGTCTCAGCGGAAGAATTCACAGGAGGAAGCGCGAGACCCGACATCGATGGGCGTCGCCGGTAAGAATGCGAGCGAGGTCTTCACAGGCCGCTCGCCCAGCGGGGGTTGTAAATCAGAGGGAAGAGGTAACAAAGAGGTCGAGCCAGAGCTTCAAGGGTCACTCGCAGGAAAGTGCGCGAGTCATATCCCTGCGAGCCCAAGCTTCAAGGGTCACTCACAGGAAAGAGCATGAGTCATATCCCTGCGAGCCCAAGTTTCAAGGACAACTCGTAAGAAGGCGAGCGAGCCGGGTACTCGCAGGATGCTCGCGAGAAGGTGAGCGAGCCGGATACTCGCTGGCTGCACGCAAGAAGGCTGGCGAGTCGGGTACTCACCGGCTGCTCGCAAGAAGGCTGGCGAGCCAGGTACTCGTTGGCTATTCAGCGTTCGACGAATTCCGTTCCCCGTTCGACAAAACCCGTTCGACGAACTCATCTTTCCGTTCGACGAAACCCGTTCGACGAATTCACCTCTCTCGCGAGTGTTGCTCTCATAAACCACTCGTCCATAGATTAAAGAGGGAGAGTCACTCCTCTGCCCCTGGTGGTCTGCAGTTAGCCCCTCCAAACAGCGGAGTTTGGCTGTTAGCAGGCCAAATTGGGTGCGTTTAGTAAAACCAGAAGGCGGTATTCCGCTATTGACAGACCAGGAACAAAAAACTATAAATAGACCTTAAAGGGCACCTTGGGAGAGACCGGATCTCAGTTCTCCGAGCTTCTTCTCTTTCCTTGGTTACTTTGGTTAAACTCTCTAGCTCTCCAAGGTGCCCAAGTCTCAGCTTTGGCTTGGGAGGGGAAGCGCTCAATGATCTTCCGGGTTTGTGGTGGGACCTCCTCGTTGTGACTAAGGTCTTAATCAGTTTCTGAGTCTCAGTCCTGCTCCTCTCGAGGGACTAGTAAGGGCTAGCTGCCCCTCAACTTATTGAGGGCCCGAGCTTCACAAGAGACCGAGAAATCGGTTTCAACATTTTGGTGCGGTGAGCATGGAGCGCGGTTGGTCCAGGAAGATTCCAAGACAGGAACATGGCGAGAGACGAAGAGCAAGGCGAGGAACTCAATGAGTCGTCTCTGGTGGTGACGCCAGGGATGTTCTCAGACTTTCAGAGAGAAGTCCTCGAGACCCTCGGGTTCAAGGTTGCATCGCTGCGAAGCGAGTTTGTGACCCCGATGGTTCCGACGTCGCATCTTCCCACAGCGGTCGGCGAGGGCGCCCCGGGAGGAAGAACTGGAAAGGAGGTGGCCGGAGGGTCAGTGCCATACCTGGAGGGGCGAGTGCTTTTTGCTAGTCCGGCGACCTCGGTGCCAACGAGTGCAACACAGGAGGCGCGGTGCCGACGAGCGCGATTTCGGTGGGCGCAGCACCCGCGTAGGCCAGTCCGACAATGGTGGCTCTCGCGAGCTTGGTCCCGGCGAGCTCCAGCTTGGCGAGAGAGCTCGGGGGGGGGGGGGGGGGGGGGGGCGAGCTGAGCAGGAAAGGTCAGCAGGGGGAGGAAGCCCCTTTTGCGAGTTGGTGCTCTCTGCACCCATCCCAGAAGGGTTCAGGGAGTGGGACAGGGTCTACTACCATGGTCGGGACGACCCGGTCCAACACCTGCAGTCATTCGAGGACTCAGTCTCCATCAGGCCGATGTCGGATGCCTTCATGTGTCGGCTCTTCGCCGTCACTCTAAAGGAGAAGGCTCGGGAGTGGTTTCACCAACTTCCCGTCGGATCAATCTATGCATTCGAGGATTTGCGTAGAAGTTTCTTGTTGCGGTTTTCAACTTCAAAGAAGAGGAAGAAGGACGCCGAGTCCCTCTTCAAGGTGAAGCAGGATCCCAGGGAGTCATTGGCTCATTATGCAGATCGGTTCCAGGAGGAAGTCCTGATCACCCAGGAGATGCCCGGGTTTGCTCTTCAGCTCGCCTTCACGTTGGGGCTGAATGAGAGTTTCTTCAAGATGGATCTGAAGAGGAAAGCCCCCATCTCCTATGTAAGACCCCCTCCCGGAACACACGACACGGCCGAGGGGAGTCTTATGCCCAAGACAGCCGCCTTGCGGGAGCGCCCGCACACGAGCTAGCCTCCCCCACAAGATGCCTATCCTGCCGGCCCAACCAACTGAACAACGCCAACCCATCAATAAAGAAAAGCAAGAAGCTAGAAAAAGATATTCACATAAGTAAGAGTCCAAATAAGTACAAAGACAAGAGCTCCGAGATCTCCTGCAAAAGTAGCAGAGTATCGAACTAAATGCCCCAAGGGCTACATCTCAAACCGTGCTCACATATGCCACAAACGGCAACCAAGGTACCATAGTCACCAACCCTGCACACCTGACCTGTCTGGCCTCCTCCAGCACCGAACACTGCTGCTCTAAGGAACACTCCTAAAAAGAGGGACGAAGCAACCGTTAGTCATAATGACTAAGTGGCTTCCCATCTGCTCCCCCGACGACTCCAAGGCACCGGGCGGAAGGAAAGGAAGAAAAACTGCAATATAATCAATAATATGTACAAGCAGGTGACAGGAAAGGTTGTATATACATGTCGGTTGTATAAGTACCCAAGTACTTGCAATAACTCTAACTAGCAGGTACAAATACAAGTAAGTACTAGTAACAGAAAGAAGTAAGCAGAGTATCAATATCGTACTAGTAGCAGAAAGCATAAGCAGAGTATCAATAAGCAAGTACTAGTAACAGGAAGAAGTAAACAGTTCATATCGTACCTTAACTTATATGAATGCCCATACAAACTTATAATTTAAGGTTTCCAATTTGGGACCCATCATATAAAAGAGCCCATACTAATTTATATGATGGACCCGATGCGGTGCAATGCTATGATTATGAAGGATGAATGCAATGCAATGATTATGATATGAAGACTCACCCATGCAATGTTGCTATGTCGGCATGGACCTTTAGTTCTCGCTTTTTGAGTGGTAGCTAACCGCTCAGGCATCTCCCGTCATGGCCAGACGGAGACAGTGGAACGAGCTCCTCGACTACTAGGAAGGTATGAACACTACCAGTCCTAGGCCTCTGTACGCCTCGACGCTAAGAACACACAGCGGAGACCCTGCGTACTGCTCTACACTAAGAGCACACAGCGGAGCCTCCAAGAACACAGAAGGGGACTTGGGTAGGTGAGCACCAAGAGTCCAACCCAACCGGTCTAGAGTCTACTGCCGGCTTCTGTCGGTGTCACGACTAGCAAGCCCGTAGACCCGCCACAAGTAATCCTCCCCAGCGGGGTCCATTTGTATCTGTGTATCAACATACACCCGGACTTCTAATCCAAGTCCTTCTAAACAATCTGTGTATCCACGTACACCGGGACTTCTAATCCAAGTCCTTCTAACCAATCCGTGTATCTTCGTACACCAGGACTTCTAATCCAAGTCCTTCTAAACAATCTGTGTATCTACGTACACCGGGACTTCTAATCCAAGTCCTTCTAAACAATTTGTGTATCTACGTACACTAAGACTTCTAATCCAAGTCCTTCTAAACAATCTGTGTATCTACATACACCGGGACTTCTAATCCAAGTCCTTCTAAACAATCCGTGTATCTACGTACATCGAGACTTCTAATCCAAGTCCTTCTAAACAATTCGTGTATCTACGTACACCGGGACTTCTAATCCAAGTCCTTCTAAACAATCTGTGTATCTACGTACACCAAGACTTCTAATCCAAGTCCTTCTAAACAATCCGTGTATCTACGTACACCGGGTCTTCTAATCCAAGTTCTTCTAAACAATCCGTGTATCTACGTACACCGGGACTTCTAATCCAAGTGGCTATTTTCAACCTTGTTACATAATATACAATAAAAGACAAACCTATTTAACAAAGCATGATCCATCATCTTCCCCAAACATGAAGATCATTTCACCCCCTTTTGAAATCCCTAAATATAATTCCCTTCACTCTACCACAACGACCATGGGTTTGCCCCAATCAAATCCCATCTCTTCCTTTTGAAGAGAAGAAATGATCCCTAGAACCTCGCGGCGAACGATGCCCTAATTTTGAGGTTCCGGCTTGGTCTTCCTAAGGAACTCCATTAAATCTCACACGAGAAGCTCTCTTGAGCCTTCATCTCTCCTATTGTGATCTAAGAGACTAGCACCAAGAGAGAGGGGAGGAAGTCACCTGATTTCCGGCCGACGTTCGCGGTTGTCTCCTCCGTGGCATGGCGATAGTTGGCCAAGACTGATTAAAGGGTCCTGATCCACAAAAATATCCAATATGTAATAAGTCAACATTACCCAAACTAAAAAGGAAGGAAACAACAGACAACATGAAAAGTTAACAAATTAATAACTTCCCAAAGACTCCCATCCTTCATGATATCTGTTTAGGGATCATAAATTTAATGCGCATTCTATCGGGGTTGCATCACATTTATAGCGTTGACGTCGACTTCTAGGGTTGACGTAGACTTTTTATAAAGGTTTGTTTAAGGAGAGGAGAAAGGGACATGAATGAACTTCCCAATTTCAGTGAACTGCAGTAGCCACTGATAGGTATGCCTAATTCAAATTAAACAGCAATAGCCACAAGAAATTAAATAGAGGAATACAACAATTAATAGGCCACTCAACGGCCCTAACAGGAGGAAAACAGCCGGCCAAATAGAGGGTCTGAGTCTCAGATCTTCCAACATGTTAAAACAAAAACAGTGAATGGCAGTCAACATAACAACAACACTTGCTATGGAAATAAAAAGACAGCAAATTCTGGGATAACATAAGGGGCCGGTAGCAGTCGACCAAACAAGGAAGGAGATAGCGCAGCCAATCAAGGCAAAAGCCCCAAAGAATAAGGACCTTTTGGCTCAATGCATAGCAGCAATAGTAGTCGGCCACCACAAATAAAAACAAGAGCAGCAAAATCTGAAATAGGCAGCAGCCGGCCACATCATTTAAACAGAAAAACATCAAGGCTCAGCACAACAGTAATAGCCGTTTCAACTGGGAAAGGAGATCACAATAGAAACAGCACAAGGTATAACAACCAACACTAAATCTGGACTAGTAAGGCAAGAGATCAACATTACATTAAATCCCCAAATATAACCACATAAATCAATTTCCCCAACCTGAGAGCAACATTTTCCCAAACCAGGAATTGCAATGGGAATAGCAACACCCAACCAAAAATAGAACTAAAATCCTCTACAAACCATGAAGATGAAACGACAGTCTACTACAACAGAACCCCCTGTGTCCAAATCCGTACAGCCACGACAAATAAAAGAGAAGCAGCAAAAGCTCAGTACAGCCCAACAACACAGAAATTCAAGTGTGATTAAGGGAAGTAGAAGGCTTACAGTGAGTTAGAAGAAAGCTGGGCGCTGATTTAGGACAATCGCAAACCCGACTAGACTCCAACTCAAACGAAGCCACGCAACTTTGATTCCTTACCCACGATCCTTGAATAGCCCCGAAAGTTACAGTTCTTCCGTGAGATTAAGAGAGAAAGGAGGAGGATGGAGAAGATCGGCGCCGTGCTTTTCCAGCCCAGTCGACGAGAGGGAAGAAGGCGATTGAGCTGAGAGGAGAGGAAATCAAACAAGCCCTAGCAGCGATAAAACTGAGACTGAGAGATAAAGAGAGAGAGAGAGAGAGAGTCGGCAGTAAGACATGAGTGAAATTAAACACAAATCTTTCTCCCCTTGTCCACCGCCTCTAATAAAATCAAAGCCATGATAAACAACTATAATTACCAAGCTGCCATCAAATTCTTTACCAGACCAACTACAGAGATTCACATTTTGTACAACACAATGAATATAAGCTAAACGTTATTGCCCAAATACCAAAGTAAAATCCTGCTTCCATATAAACCTCACAATATTCACATGTCTGCCAGCACAAAACTTCTAATAGCACCCCATTTCAGGTATAAGAAAGCCCTTATTAGCAGACTGATTCCAGCTGCCAAAATGTGCTATTAGCACCCCCATTTCAGCTATTCGCAAACCAAATCAACTTCAAACTCCTCTATCGGCACACCAAGGTGCACCCCTTCTCAATTAATATTAGCAGTTACTATATGGAACTCCAACTCAAACAAGCCGGTCCAGCACAACCATACCAAATCTTTACCAGTACCACATATATATTTATATAGTTTGCCAACATATAGAATATAGGAAAAACTCATATTCTGCTAAAAATATCGAGCGCCGCAAAGCATCAAAGAAATTCATACTCAACTGGCAATGCTACGCCTAGTTGACACTGATTTATATTTTCATCATAGGGGCCTAGCGCGCACTGGGATGTTACATCCTACGAGGAGTTGATGGAGATGGTGGCGGAGGAGGTCGAAAGTGAGGAGGACAATCCATAGCTCACCAAGAGGCTAGCAAAGCTCACTGAGTCGGAGGTCAGGCAGCAGGAGGTAAGGAGAAGGGAAGAGCCCCGGGCCCCGGAGGGGGGATGGAGGCAACATGGCGGGGGGATGCAAGGCCAGGGAAGAGGCTACGCCCCAGGAGGGGATAACTTCTATGGAGGGCAAGGAAGACCCCAACAATTAGGATGGAGGCAGGGTCCGAGGCAGATGCCTCCCCCGCCTCAGCAGGCTATGACAATCAGACGAGGAAGAGGAAGAAGAGGAAGGAGAGAAGTAGTGGAAGCAGGAGCGGGGAGGAGAAAAGGAAACAGGGCGGCGGAGGCCGATTGGGGAGAGGCGGCGTTGCCATACTGTGACTTCCATGATGAGGAAGGTCACGCAATGGCCACCTGCCCCGAGTTCTTGGAGACAAAAAGAGCTAGGGTTCCGGTGCCGTAGTAGCAGCAGCAAGTGAGGATCGAGGAAGTCCTGCCTCGAGAGGACGAGGAGGAGAGGTGTGAACATATGGTCGATTTGGGGACCCGAGGAGGGATCAGAGTGGTCCACGGGGGAGTGGGGGTAGATGCGACCCGCAAGGCTAGCTTCCATCCCATCTATCGCCGGAGCGTGGCCTCGACATCCACGGCTCCACCCACAGCAGAAAAGATTACTTTCTCCCAAAGGGATATGTCGGGTCATGAATACCCCTCCTGCGACGCTCTGGTCATCCAAACCGCCATCGAGAACTTCACGGTGTCCCGAATTCTCGTGGACAATGGGAGCTCGGTCAACGTCATCTTCAAGAAGGCGTTCGACGAAATGAAGGTGGAGGCCAGAAGGGTGTTGGCCTCGGACGGTCCGTTGTTCGGATTCTCCGGGGAGAGGAAGGAGGTAGAAGGGGGAGTGGGACTCCATGTGACCTTAGGAGGGCAGTCCCGGAACCGCCGCTTCGTGATAGTGGATGCCCCGAGTAGCTACAACGCCATTTTCGGATGTCCTCTCATCAGCGCGTTCTGATGTGTCCCATCCACCTTCCACCAGTGCCTCAAGTTCAACACCGGAGGAATCCAGGTCCGGATTCGGGGAGACCCCAAGGTGGCTAGGCAGTGCTACGTGACTTCCGTCAACACCATCTCTTGGATGGGAGAAGCGGAGGAGTGGGACAAGGTGTGGAAGAGGCGGCCGAGGCCGAAGAAGAGGAGAGGATGGGGGGAAGAGCGGATGGAGGAATAGTTCATGCCCAGGAAGGGGTCGTTGAGGGGCCCAGGGCGGAGGAAGGGAAAGAGGGAAATAAAGAAGAAGAGGCCCCGGGAGGAGGGGCGGAAGAGTTGATGATGGTGGAAGAGGAAGAGATGGGGGAAGGAGCCAGGGGGCTCGCTTGTGGTGGAGAGGAGGATGGGGCCTTGGGGGAACGATCCAGGTTGGAAGCTGTGGAGGAAGTGGTCGAGGTGGAGGTGACCACCAAGGCTGGAACAATCGAGAAAATCAGGATCAGCGGGGAGCTCAGCCCGGAGGACCAGAGGAAGGTCTCGGCTTGCGTCCAAGACAACGTGGATGTCTTCGCATGGAGTGCCGCGGAGATGCCGGGGATCGACGTGGATGTGGCGTGCCATCGCCTCAACCTCGATCTCGATGCTCGCCCCATTCGCCAAAAGAAGAGGTCCACTGCTGACAAGCTGGAGGCACCTATCCGGGAGGAGGTGAACAAGCTAGGTCTCCAACGTAGTGATGGTGAAAAAAGGGGATGGTAAGTGTAGGATGTGCGTTGATTTTTCATTGCTAAATAAATCATGCCCTAAGGATTTTTACCCCTTGCCTAGAATCGACGCGCTGGTTGACTCAGCCGTCGGTTTCTCTGTAATGTCTTTTCTAGATGCTTTTTCAGGTTATCACCAAATTCGCATGCACCCCCCGACATCAAAGATGTCTACTTCATCACGGGGGATGGATGCTATTGTTATAAGATGATGCCTTTTGGGCTCAAGAATGCAGGGGCTACATACCAACGGATGATGGACAGGGTCTTCCGAGAGCAAAAGGGAAGGAACCTGGAGGTCTATGTTGATGACCTCATGGTAAAGAGCCGGGACCTTAAGTCTCACCTCCAAGATCTTGAAGAGACTTTTGGGAATTTGCGGAAGTACAAGATGAAGCTCAATCCCCTGAAGTGTGTCTTAGGGGCTTGCCGGGGAAAGTTCCTAGGCCATTTGCTCACCCCGGTAGGGGTGGATCCTAACCCCGATAAGGTCAAAGCAATCCTGGAATTGGGGCCGCCAAAAAACACGAAGGAAGTTCAACGCTGTAACATCCTCATCCGTTCGGGAGCATATAACAGACGGTCCGGCCGGGGCCCCACGCCATATACTACAAAACAAATGGGAACGTCACTTAATTGAAATATCGAACGACTCTAAACAACGAAGCCTAACTCAGAGCATTCTATGCGGAAGCTGAAAAGAGACAAGATAAACCCCAAAACCCGTACCCGGGTATGTCCACTTCTATTACTTGGAATGAAATGTTTTACAACAAAATTTAGGCACAACTGCCTTACAAATTACCAACATCGACGCGCAGGCCGGACATACATGAAAACAAGAGAACATTAAAAAGGCCTTCAAGGGCCGCAGCAGCGCAGAGGCTTCAGCCCGCTATGAGCCCGCTATGTTCCCGCTCGGTCCAGCACCTGTACAACAAGCCCACCAAAAACGGTGGCAAAACAGGGCAACGGTCAGCAACAACTGACCAAATATAACGACCCCACCCCTTCGAGGGGGTGGCAGTTTCCCGTCCCTGCAAGAGCATCACAGCATATATATATATATAACAAAATGAAGCGGCTGACACGACCCACAACAATTCATACATATGCATCAATCACAAACGTGGGAATGGCCTCCACGTCTCGTGCTCTCAGGCACTCTTTGGTGTACTCTGCCTTCCACCACCATCCACTCTTGATGGCTTTGCCCTTCGAGGCTAAAGTCGGTGGCCCGAATACCAGGGCTCTCCCGTGCTTTAATTGTGAACTTCCCGTAGCCCGAAAAATCTTTCCCATTGCTTCCCGACATGTTGTACGAGACTCACTAATCAGGTGCTGCAATGGTGCGGTTTCAGGTTCACCCCATTGTTCACAGCTCTCGTTGTACAACATGAAAAGCGGGTATGGCGTCCCCTTAGCCCAGGTATTCTCAATTAGCCGGCTCTACGGGCCGCTAAGTCATCCACCAGGACACCCTCACGGGTCGGGCACACAGGCCTCAGGTCCTCTCAACAGGTGGGCACAACAACATCACCAGAACTCAGTCTGGGAGCTATCGCCAGCGTTAACGCTAACGCCTGGCGATAGTGCACAGAAACCCCATTTTGGCTTCTAGCTGTGGGTGCTTCCCGGGGCATACCCCCAAGCATTGATGCACATGCAGTAGCACTCCCACTGCCTCAGAACGCACAAAATCACCAGAACTAAGTCTGGGAGCTACCGCCCGGCGATAACGCTAACACCAGCGGTAGTGAACAGAAACTCCATTTCTGCTCTAACTTCGGATGCTTCCCGGGGCACACCCCCAGGCGTTGCTGCGTATGCAGTAGCACCCTCTAGTCCAACGAAGCAGGATATCAACACAGAGTTTTCCCCGGCACGCATAATATCAAAAAGCATCACCAATCCGGACGAACCATGTCGGATGGGCTTCACACAGCGCGCCTACGTCCATTTCACGCATGGACTCTACATGTATGCAAGATCTGACGGGGATAACACGAATCCACCCGTCGGAGGTCACGACCTCACCCTTTTGGGTAGGGACCTCAAAGATGCACGAAAATGGACTAACACATGTCCAAAAGAGGGTAGAAAGGACCGTTACCCTTAGACGCCGCTTCGGAGCCATAGCTTGATTTTCAGCACGGTTGGAAAGGAGCGTCTTGCCTCCTCTATGCGTAGACACCAACGGATCGGGATTCAGTGTAGGAAACCTCCACCAAAGATGAGCTCTAGGGTTGGAAAACCCTATTCATCACCACTACCAAGCTCCTCCTTCTCACCAAAACAAAACCCTTAGTGAAATAAAGAAACCAAGAGGGTTTCAGCCACCTTATGCCAGCTCCCGAGCATAATCCGTCCAAAACCGACCCAAAAGTCAATTGGCCATCAATGCCCACGAATTCGGCCGCCAAGTACAAAATTGCTGCTACCGCTGGCGGTAGCGCTATTGCCTGGCGATAGCGCTAAAGAACCGACTCCGACTGGTCAACGCCACCGCTTTGATCAGTGACTGCCAAGCGTCACGCTGTCGCCGGCGTTAGCACTAACGCCGCGCGATAGCCTCTAGATAGAAACCTTCTCAACAGAACGCTATCGCCAGGCGATAATCGCTATCGCCGGGCGATAATCGCTATCGCCAGCAATAGTGCCTGCTCAAGAATTCCGAGCCCACTGGTCGACCTACCGCCTGGACCGACACCTAACCCTTGGTGTCAACAACTCACTATCGCCGGGCGGTAACACTACCGCCAGCGATAGTGCTGGATTCCAGAAATCCAACCTTTCTGATTCGAGGTCTTACAACCCTCCCTTCCTTATAAAAATTTCGTCCCGAAATTTGTAAAAACAGGCATATATATATATATCCAAAAAGGTCTTTACAAAAAGGGGAAAAAAAGAGAGATAAACGTCACTGAAACAGCTCGGGGAACTCCTCCATCATGGTCTGCTCACGCTCCCATGAGAGTTCCTCGCGACCGCAGTTGTCCCAACGGACCTTTACCATATGGATCACCCTGTTCCGCAACTGACGCACCTTAGCATCCTCGATGCTAATGGGCCTGACCGCCGTCTTAAGCCCACTATCCACGGGCACCTGATCCACCGCGACCACCTGCGTAGGCTCTTGCACTGCCTTCCGCAACACGGAGATGTGGAATACATCGTGTAGCCCGCTCAGTTCCGCCGATAATGCAAGCCTATAAGCCGCCTCGCCGACGCGCTCGATGATCTCAAACGGTCCAAGGTATCTCAGACTCTGCTTTTTCAAGCGTCGAATCCTGGATACACCCTTGAACAGCCTGATCTTCAAGTAAATCCAATCGCCAACGGCGAACTGGACGTCGCGGTGCTTCGCATTATAGTACTTCGCCTGCCTATCCTGCGCAACCAAAAGCCTCTCCCGGATCATACGTACCGTCGAAGTCGCCTCTTCGACGTCTTTCATCTTGAAGAGCTTCGTCTCTCCCGTTTCCGCCCAAGCTAAGGGAGTGCCGCACTTCCTGCCATAGAGGGCCTCGAAAGGCGCCATCTGAATACTCGCCTGGTAGCTGTTGTTGTACGCGAAATCAACAAGAAAGAGGTGATCTTCCCACCCCTTGCCGAAATCTAGGGCGCACATCTGGAGCATGTCCTCCATCGTCCTATTGGTACGCTCAGTTTGGCCATCCGTCTGAGGATGAAAGGCCGTGCTAAACTACAGCTTCGTACCCAATAGACGGTTGACTAGCCTCCAGTCGCTCGAAGTAAAGCGTCCATCTCGATCACTGACGATGCTACGGGGCACACCGTGCAATCGTACTATTGTATCAACATACAGTTTCGCCAACTGCTCCACTGAGTCATCCCTCCGGTTGGGGATAAAGTGCGCCACCTTTGTCAGCCGGTCTATGACTACCCAGATGGCATCGTTCCCGCGCTGTGATCTCGGCAGCCCATGCACGAAATCCATGGAAACGTCATCGAATTTCCACTCCGGAACCGGTAATGACTTCAAAAAGCCATCGGGTTTTTGACATTCTGCCTTCACTAGCGCACAAGTGTGGCACTTGGCCACGTAGTGAGCGATGTCCCTCTTCATACCCAAAAACCAGAAAAGGACCTTCATGTCCTTATACATCTTCGTGCTCCCCGGATGAACTGAATACCTGGTACGATGCGCCTCGTACATCAACTCATCGCGCAACTCACCCACCTTGGGGACGCACAAACGGTCGCCTCTCCACAGCAACCCGTCACACACCTGAAACTGGGCATCCGGCCCACCACCAGCCTCCTCCACGTAGCGCTTTAAACTCGGATCGAGTTCTAAAGCCTGGCGGACTCTATCTGCGAGGTCGTACTGCACCTCAGTCCAACTCAAACAGGCACCGACACTGCTCCTCTTCTCCACGCAAGAAATACCCAAGGCCTCCAGGTCACGTATCATGTGCGCATCATGCATCTGAATCCAGTTGGCCTGCGCTGGAGCCCTGCGACTAAGCGCGTCCGCGACAACATTCCCCTTCCCTGGAGTGTAGTGGATCTCGAAGGTGTAGTCCCCAAGGAACTCCATCCACCTATGCTGTCGCATATTCAGCCCCTTCTGCGTCAGAAGGTACTTCAGGCTCTTATGGTCCGTGAAGATGTCGATCTTCACGCCATACACATAATGCCGCCAAAGCTTCAGGGCAAATATCATGACCGCCAACTCTAAGTCGTGGACCGGATAGTTCCGCTCGTGCACCTTCAGCTCGCGCGAGCCGTACGCTACTACCTTGCCATGCTGCTGCAGAGCACAGCCAAGGCCGCTCCCAGAAGCGTCGCTGTAGATCTCGTAGTCCTCCGTGCCGCAAGGCAAACATAAGATCGGAGCCGTGGTAAGCCGCCACTTCAACTCCTCGAAAGCCTGCGCACACGCGGGCGTCCAAATAAACTCCTGCATCTTCCGTGTCAGCGTCGTAAGAGGCAGCACGATCCGTGAGAAGTTCTCCACGAAGCGCCTGTAATAGCCGGCCAGCCCGAGAAAGCTACGGACCTCCTCTACAGTAGAAAGAACAGGCCACTCCCTGATGGCCGCAACCTTCACCGGATCTACCGCCACACCCGCTCAACTAACCACATGGCCTAAGAACGCCACGGAAGGTAGCCAGAACTCGCACTTTGAGAACTTGGCATACAGTTGGTTCCTCCTCAGAACCTCCAAGACTACTCGCAGGTGATCACCGTGCTCCTCCTCGGACTGAGAGTAGACCAGTATGTCGTCAAGGATGACGATCACAAACCGGTAGAGGTACTCTCGGAAAGTCCGGTGCATCAAGTCCATAAACACCGAAGGCACATTAGACAGCCCAAACGACATCACGGTGAACTCATACTGCCCGTACCTTGTACTGAAGGCAGTCTTCGGGATGTCGCACTCCATGATCCGCACCTGATAATAGTAGGACTTCAAGTCCAGCTTCGAGTATACTGTCGAACCAACGCGCTGGTCGAACAAGTCGTCTTTCCTCGGAAGGGGATACTTGTTCTTCTCGGTCAGCTTGTTCAGCTCCCGATAATCGATGCAAAGCCGCAGGCTACCGTCCTTCTTTTTGACAAAGAGGACCGGTGCACTCCAAGGTGAGGAACTCGGACGCACGTAGCCCTGCTCAAGCAGCTCCTGCAACTGCAGCTTCAACTCCGCCAACTCCTTCGGAGCCATACGATACGGCGAGCGGGCCACAGGCTTAGCGCCTGGCACCAACTCAATCGTGAAATCTATCTCCCGCTGCGGTGGAGCACCGGGGAGATTGCTCGGGAACACATTGGGGAACTCTGAAACTACCGGAACATCCACTAGGCTGGGCCTCGGCGTTGAAGCCTCCACTAGAGCAAAGAATAACTCTGCTCCCTGTCGCACTGCCTTGGACACCTGGAGAGCAGACATCAGCATCTTGCTCGATCCACGCATGCCCGCAAAGATCGTCTCACGATCGGCACACAGCCCAAACCTCACCTCCTTGGTGGTGCAATCGATGCACGCACGCTGTTCCGACAGCCAGTCCATGCCGAGGATTACATCGAACTCAACCAGGGGGAGTAACGATGCTTTCAGGTCATACTCCTGGCTTCCAACTAGAACCTTCACGTAGCAACTCCTCTCCACACGCATCGAATAACCATTCGGCAGTAGGACCTCCAGTCCATCTGCAGAAGCAAACGACGGCGCACCAATACGTTGGACGAAGTCCGACGATAAGAATGAGTGCGAAGCTCCAGTATCGAAAAGCGCTCTCGCAGGAACGCTTAAAACATTTACAAAGCCTACGCCGCCAAACAAGGTTAGCATGAACACTAAAACAGGTATATAAAACAGTAAGGACTGTATCTTAAATTATACCTGTCACGACGTCCTTGGTTTTGATAGCCTCCTGCTGACCAAGACTGAAGACTCTGGGCTGCGGGGGAGCCATACGGGAGGCAGTGGACTCAACCGCCTTCCCCTTCTCAGAATAAGATGTCCCAATCTTCTTCTCTGACCTTGGAAGCCCACTGCGGCAATCCCGAGAGAAATGGACAGGCTTGCCACAAGTAAAACAAATAAGAGGGCCACGTCCAGACGACGCGACCGAAGCAGAGGGAGCTGGCCCAGATAATCGAGCCTTCTTCCAGCGATTCAACCTCCGCAACTTCGCCGCACTCGGCGCCTTGCCCTCCAGCACTGCCTCGACCACAGCCACCTTGCCCTTCTCCCTGAGCATGTCCTTCTCAAGCGCTCGGGCTGAACTAACGAGGGTCGTGAAACCCTGCGCCAACGGCCCTGTCAGAAGGTACCGCAACTCACTACGCAAGCCTCCGTAGAACCTGTTCACCCTTCTCCCCTCGTCATCAAAAGAAGTTCCAGCGTAACGCCCGAGGCGGGTGAACTCATACAGGTAGTCATCAACCAGTCTATCACCCTGCGTCAGAGCCAGGAACTGGTTCTCCATCGCGATCTGCTGCGACGGAGGCACATATCTTGCCAGGAAAATTCTCGAGAACTCTTCCATCGGCACATCAACCAGTCTCCTTCCCGCAAACTGGCGCCTCTCTACCTCATCCCACCACCGCCTGGCTTCCTTTTCCAACAAGAAAGTAGAGAAGGTCACTTTCTGCGCTTCATCCGACTGTGTCGCCGTCAGAATTCGCTCCATATGCGACAACCAGTCCTTGGCCTCAGCTGGGGATTCAACCCCGGTAAACAGAGGAGGTCGAAATCCCAGGAAGTGCTTCAGCTGTTGCTCAGCAGCACGCCTCACGGGGACTTGCTCCACTCTTAGTGGCTCTGTGGCCACTTCCTGCACCGGCAGTTGACCTTGCCTTCCAGGCTGGCCATTCAACGCCGCTAGAACGGCTTCTGTAACTCGCCGAAGCATCTCAGCAGACGGAGGTGTAGGAGCCTCAGTAGACCCGCTACTCTCAACCACGTCATGGGGATGCGACGGTCCTGCTACACTTCAAGTGCCCTACACGAGTGCGTCATACAGTTAGGCGACAGCACAGTCGCAACAAACAACAAAAGGAACACTCAGGTTCCAAAATCATGCAATAATTGTTGGTTTGTTGTTACATTTTATTCCTAAGTAGACATTTTTGGGTTTATTTTACGTCTCGATGGTAGCGCACACACGTGCTCACCACCCCTTAAAAGAATTCGTCCACAAATTACTTTGAAGGACACGGAACCCTAGAAGCTGATACCAATTTGTAACATCCCCATCCGTTCGGGAGCATATAACTGAGGGTCCGGCCGGGGCCCCACGCCATATACTACAAAACAAACCGGAACGTCACTTAATTGAATTATCGAACGACTCTAAACAACGAAGCCTAACTCAGAGCATTCTATGCGGAAGCTGAAAAGAGACAAGATAAACCCCAAAACCCGTACCCAGGTATGTCCACTTCTATTACTTGGAATAAAATGTTTTACAACAAAATTTAGGCACAACGGCCTTACAAATTACCAATATCGGCGCGCAGGCCGGCCATACAGGAAAACAAGAGAACATTAAAAAGGCCTTCAAGGGCCGCAGCAGCGCAGAGGCTTCAGCCCGCTATGAGCCCGCTATGTTCCCGCTCGGTCCAGCACCTGTACAACAAGCCCACCAAAAACGGTGGCAAAACAGGGCAACGGTCAGCAACGGCTGACCAAATATAACGACCCCACCCCTTCGAGGGGGTGGCAGTTTCCCGTCCCTGCAAGAGCATCACAATATATATATAAATATATATATATATATATATATATATATATATATATATATAACAGAATGAAGCGGCTGACACGGCCCACAACAATTCATACATATGCATCAATCACAAATGTGGGAATGACCTCCACGTCTCGTGCTCTCAGGCACTCTTTGGTGTACTCCGCCTTCCACCACCATCCACTCTTGATGGCTTTGCCCTTCGAGGCTAATGTCGGTGGACCGAATACCACGGCTCTCCCGTGCTTTAATTGTGAACTTCCCGTAGTCCGAAGACTCTTTCCCATTCTTCCCGACATGCTGTACGAGACTCACTAATCAGGTGCTGCAATGGTGCGGTTTCAGGTTCACCAAATGCGCATTGTTCACAGCTCTCGTTGTACAACACGAAAAGCGGGTATGAAGTCCCCTCAGCCCAGGTATTCTCAATTAGCCGGCTCTACGGGCCGCTAAGTCATCCACCAGGACACCCTCACGGGTTTGGCACACAGGCCTCAGGTCCTCTCAACAGGTGGGCACAACAACATCACCAGAACTCAGTCTAGGTGCTATCGCCAGCGTTAACGCTAACGCCTGGCGATAGTGCATAGAAACCCAATTTTGGCTTCTAGCTATGGGTGCTTCCTGGGGCACACCCTCAGGCATTGCTGCACATGCAGTAGCACTCCCACTGCCTCAGAACGCACAAAATCACCAGAACCAAGTCTGGGAGCTACCGCCCGGCGATAACGCTAACGCCAGCGGTAGTGAACAGAAACTCCATTTCTGCTCTAACTTCGGGTGCTTCCCGGGGCACACCCCCAGGCATTGCTGCGCATGCAGTAGCACCCTATAGTCCTACTAAGCATGATATCAACACAGAGTTTTCCCCGGCACGCATAATATCAAAAAGCATCACCAATCCGGACGAACCGTCTCGGATGGGCTTCACACAGCGCGCCTACGTCCATTTCACGCATGGACTCTACATGTATGCAAGATCTGACGGGGATAACACGAATCCACCCTTTGGAGGTCACGACCTCACCCTTTTGGGTAGGGACCTCAAAGATGCACGGAAATGGACTAACACATGTCCAAAAGAGGGTAGAAAGGATCGTTACCCTTAGACGCCGCTTCGGAGCAATAGCTTGATTTTCGGCACGGTTGGAAAGGAGCGTCTTGCCCTCCTCTACGCGTAGCCACCAACAGATCGGGATTCAGTGTAGGAAATCTCCACCAAAGATGAGCTCTAGGGTTGGAAAACCCTATTCATCACCACTACCAAGCTCCTCCTTCTCACCAAAACAAAACCCTTAGTGAAATAAAGAAACCAAGAGGGTTTCGGCCACCTTATGCCAGCTCCCGAGCCTAATCCGTCCAAAACCGACCCAAAAGTCAATTGGCCATCAATGCCCACGAATTCGGCCGCCAAGTACAAAATTGCCGCTACCGCCGGCGGTAGCGCTATCTCCTGGCGATAGCGCTAAAGAACCGACTCCGACTGGTCACCGCCACCGCTTTAATCAGTGACTACCACGCGTCACGCTGTCGCCGACATTAGCACTAACGCCGCGCGATAGCCTCTAGACAGAAACCTTCTCAACAGAACACTATCGCCGGGCGATAATCGCTATCGCCAGCGATAGCGCCTGCTCAAGAATTCCGAGCCCACTGGTCGACCAACCACCTGGGCCGACACCTAACCCTTGGTGTCGACAACTCACTATCGCCGGGCGGTAACACTACCGCCAGTGATAGTGCTGGATTCCAGAAATCCAACCTTTCTGATTCGAGGTCTTACAAATGCCTCACGGGAAAATTGGCTGGGCTCAGCAGGTTTCTCTCCAAGGCGGGTGAGAAATGTGCCCCCTTCTTCAAGGTGTTGTGGGGGAAACAAGAAGTTCGAGTGGACCTCATAATGTGTGGAAGCTTTCCAAGCTTTGAAAGGGCAACTCACCCAGACCCCATTACTCCAGGGGCCAAGGCAAGGGGAGGACCTATCCCTATACTTAGGGGTAGGATCGGAGGCAGTCAGCTCGGTGTTGGTCCGAGAGGAAGGGAGAAGGCAGTTCCCCATCTACTACGTCAGCCGAGTGCTGAGGAAGGCGGAGCTCCGATACCCAATTTTGGAGAAGTTGGCATTCGCCTTGGTGGTATCGGCCCGGAAGCTCAGATCATACTTCCAAGCACACTCAATCAAAGTGGTGACCGACCACCAGCTTCGCAAAGTTACGGAGGGGGTGGAGCACTCGGGGAGGCTAGCAAAATGGTCCGTGGAGCTAAGCGAGTTCGACATCGCATTTGTGCCTAGGACGTCAATCAAGGCACAAGCGGTGGCAGACTTCATGGTGGACTACGCAACTGAAGTAGGGGAACATGAATCACCTCCACCAGTCACTTGGAAGATGTTAGTTGATGGTGCGTCAGGGAAGAACTCCTATGGAGGAGGAATCATCCTGATCAGCCCCCAAGGAACAAAGATTGAGCATGCCCTGAGCATCCATTTCTCCATTACCAACAACCAAGCCGAGTACGAGGCAGTGATAGCGGGCCTGCGGCTGGCTAGGGAGCTAGGGGTGCAAGACATGGAGTTCTCTACGGACTCCATGGTGGTGGCATGCCAAATCAGGGGAGAATTTGAAGCAAGAGAGCCAACCCTCCAATGCTACCTAGAGAAGGCCAAGGGGATCATCGGCCTATTTCACACTTTTTCCATCACACATGTGCCCAGGGCGGAGAGCACCCCGGCGGACCTACTAGCCAAGTTCGGTCCCCGGGCGGGGGGGGGGGGGGGGGGGGGGGGGGGGACAATGTCTGAACTCTTCCGACCTTCCATTGAAGAGGGGGAGCTGATGGAGGTGGATCGGCGAACATCTTGGATGGATCCCTTCATCACCTTCCTGGCATCGGGAAAGTTCCACGAGGGAGATGTTTACAAACGACGGTTTAGGTACAAATCTGCATATTACTCCTTAAATGCAGGGTTGCTATACCGAAAAACGCTCTCGGGACTCCTGGCTCATTGCGTGTTTGAAGAGGAGGTCCCAAGGGTCCTCGAAGAAATCCACTCGGGGGAGTGTGGCACCCACTCCGGGAGCCAGACTTTGGAGGGGAGAGTGCTGAGGTAAGGCTATTTCTGGCCTACCCTCAGCAATGATGCAACAGAATTCGCAAGGAAGTGTTCAAAGTGCCAACTCTATGCTCCGCTCCAACTCCTCCCAGCTCAAAGGCTCCGGACCATCACAGCTCCGTGGCCCTTCGCTATATGGGGACTGGATTTGGTGGGACCTTTCCCCCAGGCAAGTGGCCAAAGGAAGTTCCTACTGGTGATGATAGATTACTTTTCCAAATGGGTCGAAGTGAAGGCGCTGGCCAAGGTAACGTCCCAGGTAGTGAGAAATTTCGTTTGGGGTGAAATCATTTGCAGGCATGGGCTCCCCCTAGCCATCGTGACGGATAACGGACCCCAATTCGCCAGTGAGGGATTTGTAAGTTTTTGCACCCAACTCGGCATAGACCTCAGGTTCGCGTCGGTCCACCACCCGAGGAGCAACGACCAAGTGGAGGCGGCGATCAAGGTAATCGTCAACCTGCTGAAGAAGAAGGTAGAGAATCTCAGATGCAATTGGGTGGAGCAGCTACCTTCGGTCCTATGGGCTTTGAGAACTACTCCAAGCACGACCACAGGGGAGACCCCTTTCAAACTATCCCACGGGTCCGAGGCCGTTCTCCCGATAGAGTTCGAAGTCAAAACCCCCAGGGTGATCACCGCGGGCAAAGGAGATGGAGAATGGTTAATAGAGAATGATGCAGAGCAAAGGTTGTCCCTGTACCTGGTAGAAGAGCTCTGAGACCTCGTTACTGTCAGACAGGAGGAAGTCAAGAGGCGGATGGACAAATACTTCGACCATCACATCAGGATTAAGCACTTCGAGAAGGGATATTTAGTGCTAAAGAAGGTTGACGCGGCCGGAAGAGGAGCCGCGGTCGGTAAGCTAGAACCCAACTGGGAGGGGCCTTACATTGTAAGTGAGGTGCTCAAGTCGGGGGGGGGGGGGGGGGTGGGGTGGGGTACCACCTCCGAGATGTGGAAGGGGTACCTCTCGGCCGAGCCAGGAGTGGGGATGATTTGAAGAGGTTTTATCCTTAACAATTTCCTGTAACCGACTTTCGAATATTTTCTGCTCAATGCATATATTTTAGAATAACTCTCTGGCAGGTTTCAAGTGGTTTGGTGCTGGAATGCTCCAGATCGATTCCGCTGCCGGGCTCTCATAGACGGTGGGTCAGGTTGATCTCTGGAGAGGCTGGCAATGTTTCAAGTGGTTTGGTGCTGGAATGCCTCAGATCGATTCCGCTGTCGGGCTCTCATAGACGGTGGGTCAGGTTGATCTCTAGAGAGGCTGGCAATGTTGCAAGTGGTTTGGTGCTGGAATTCCCCAGATCGATTCCGCTGCCGGGCTCTCATAGACGGTGGGTCAGGTTGAACTCTGGAGAGGCTGACAATGTTTCAGGAGGTTTGGTGCTGGAATGCCCCAGATCGATTCCGCTGCCGGGCTCTCATAGACGGTGGGTCAGGTTGATCTCTGGAGAGGCTGGTAATGTTTCAGGAGGTTTGGTGCTGGAATGCCCCAGATCGATTCCGCTGCCGGGCTCTCATAGACGGTGGGTCAGGTTGATCTCTGGAGAGGCTGACAATGTTTCAAGAGGTTTGGTGTTGGAGTGCCCCAGATCGATTCCGCTGCCGGGCTCTCATAGACGGTGGGTCAGGATGATCTCTGGAGAGGCTGACAATGTTTCAAGTGGTTTGGTGCTGGAATGCCCCAGATCGATTCCGCTGTCGGGCTCTCATAGACGGTGGGTCAGGTTGATCTCTGGAGAGGCTGGCAATGTTGCAAGTGGTTTGGTGCTGGAATGCCCCAGATCGATTCCGCTTCCGGGCTCTCATAGATGGTGGGTCAGGTTGATCTCTAGAGAGGCTGGAAATGTTTCAAGTAGTTTAGTGCTGGAGTGCCCCAGATCGATTCCGCTGTCGGGCTCTCATAGACGGTGGGTCAGGTTGGTCTCTTGAGAGGCTGACAATGTTTCAGGAGGTTTGGTGCTGGAATTCCCCAGAACGATTCCGCTGCCGGGCTCTCATAGACGGTGGGTCAGGTTGATCTCTGGAGAGGTTGGCAATGTTTCAAGAGGGTTGGTGCTGGAGTGCCCCAGATCGATTCTGCTGCCGGGCTCTCATAGACAGTGGGTCGGGTTGATCTCTGGAGAGGCTGGCAATGTTTCAAGTGGATTGGTGCTGGAATACCCCAGATCGATTCCGCTGCCGGGCTCTCATAGACGGTGGGTCAGGTTGATCTCTGGAGAGGCTGGCAATGTTTCAAGTGGTTAGGTGCTAGAATGTCCCAGATCGATTCCGCTGCCGGGCTCTTATAGGTTGACAATGTCTCAAGTGGTTTGGGCAGGCAAACGGGTTACTCATAGCGAGAGATCTAGCTCGCAAGCAACCTCAAAGCCCGGGCGAGGCGAGACCAGGGGCCCGTTCGCATAAGGAATAGATCGCGGTGGAACGACTGAGTCCGCTGTTCGCAAAGTTACTGGTGAGTTTCAGTGGAGCGAGTAAAGATGGCGAGCCAGAGAGGGCCCTTCTTTGCGGTGGTCCATAGATAATGATAAGGGCTCGCAAAAGGCGAGTGCGAGCGAGCAGGCTCATACTGGCTCCTCTCGTAAGGATCCCCAACAAGGTGCATCCAATCAAGGATGAGGTTCTACAACCTAAGTCTTACCATCGCCGGAGAAGTGAAGGGGGCGAGAGCGACCTAGGTACAATACGATGAAGGGAAAATTGTCAATTAAAGAGACGTGGGCGCGAGCATCAAACGAAAGTCTTAAAGGTACGAGCGCAAGAAGATCAGGATCGCGCGGGCACGAATGAAGGGGCGCATGCGAATAAGAAGTAAGGCTATAACATTGGAAAGATAGACAAAATGTTTCTTTTCATTCCTCACAAAAGATTACAGACCAACGGCGGACTCGCCGGCAAAAAGAAAAGTTTTTACATTATAAACAACAAAAATTAAGGCGGCTCGCCAGGTAACTCTTCAGTCACTCTCGCGATCCCCTGCCTCGGAAATGGGCGCGAACAAGTCAGGGATGACTTCTTCCACAGTGAAATCAATGGTGTCGGGATCGATCATGTCCGCCCCTTTGAGAGTGTCGAGGACGAGCTCCGCGATCTCCATCGGCCTTTTGCGATCGGCCTCCTTTTTCTCTTGCGACTGACCACGAGTCCCAGCTCGCGGAGGAGGGGGGGGGGGGGGGGGGGGGGGGGAAGCACCGCTAAGGTCAGATCGCAGATCTGGGCCTTGAGGCAAGTGTTCTCCGTCTCCAGGTCGGCGATCCTCGCGTGAAGCTGGCTGACGGACTCGACATCCTGTGAAAAGCGGGTTAGCAAAGGAAAAGCGAAGCGAGACAGGAAAAGATTTTTGCAACGCATTACTTACCAGTCCGCCTTGAAGGCTGGCGAGGAGGCCTTCAGACAAGGCCTCCTTCCCTTTAAGTTCCGCGACCTCGCCGGCGGACTTCCGGAGCTCAACGTTGAGCTCTTTGATTTCCTTGTCCGCAGTAAAGTAGCGGCGACCCACCATATGGGTAAGCTTCGTCGCCCGGAATTGGGCTCGCAAGGCCTCGTACACGAGTTCCTTCTGGGTATAGGCCCGGAAGAGGGAGGCGTCCTCGCGACCGTAGAGCCCGAAGGCGAGGGCGAACGCCTCACCTCCGATTTTGTCACCCTCTGTAATATCTCGTGTTTATATAATCTAAATAAGAGTAATTAATAATGATGTTCGAGAACTAAATTGTACAACAAATCTGAATTTCACAAACTAGAGTCCACAATTAGGTTCAGAAGGTCAAAAAACCTTAGAATCGACATATTTGCTAAAATATGATATTATTAGTTAAAACACGATTTTCGGCGCAACCGACACGAATTTCAAGAAACTGAGAAATTGAGCCAGAATTTTTAAGAATCTGAGAAAACTGAGCCCGAATTTGAATCAGGACGTCGAAAAACCCCAGAGTAGGTATATTCATTTTTTTACACGTGGCGACATGCATGAACGCCACTTGGCGACGTATATGGCCACCACGTGGTGGCACGTGGCTCCGTGCATGACTGCCATGTGGCGACATGCATGGATGCCATGTGGAGATGTGCATAGCTGCCATTTGGCGCCACATGACGCCTCCATAGTTTCATGATCACCATATGGCGACACGTGTCACCTCCGGAGAGCAAGTAAAAAGCGATTTGGTTTTTTGGACTTTCCGGGAGTTCTAGAACTCGGATTTAAGTGATTTCAGTGGCGTTTGAAAACTAGTATAAATATGGATCCAATGAAAGTATTCATTCATTCCAGATCCATTCAGGTTTTGGGAAATCAAGAGAGAGTGAGAGAGAGGAGAGAGAGAGGAGAGAGAGGAGAGAGAGAGGAGAGAGAAAGTATCAAAATTCTGCCAAAATTGTGGCAGATCTTTAGGAGAAGTTCTAGAGCTAGAGTTCGACTTTGGATTCTATTTAGTTACTGCAGAAGCGCCGTCAAAACCCCGCCAAAGTAATAGTCGTGGTGCAGAGTAGTGCGGAAGCGCTGCTAAAATCCTTAGCAAGGAGCAAGAAGATTGAGGCATGTGGAAAATAATGCAATACGTATATGTTACGTTAGTATTCAGTAATGCGATAATTAGCAGTCATTATGTTGAAATAATGCCGAAGTTATGACATAAATCAGTTAATATATAGAAATAATGCTGAACTTCTGATAAATGTAACGAGGGGTGGAATTACGTGTATTCACGTAATAATGATGTCCCGAGTTCTCGTGCATGCATATTAACAATATGAAATTTTGTATTCTGGAATTATGAAATTCTGAAAAATATCATATACAAGTACTTGTGATGTCAAAATTTAACTTGCTCAATTGGTGTCCAGGAAAGTGGTTAGGGGTGAGCCAGTATCCCCCGAAAGGAAGGTGGTGTATAACGGTACATTGTGCGACCACTGACCTTACACTTACCTGGCCAATATGCTAGTTAAATGAGAATAACACGTTACTTAAATATGATATACAAATAAATGATGTGTATGATTATGTTAGCCCAGTATTTGGCTCACCCTACCCGGGTCCCCTGTCTATGTGAGGGGAACATCTCGGGAGTAGCGCTCCCAATCCGACAAAATTAGCCACTTGCAATCCGCCTGTGGAGTATCGAGCCCACAATGTTTTGTCCGAGGACCCTTATATTATGGGAGTGGCGCTCCTTCTGGGCTAAGCTAGCCAAAAATCTGTATTGTGTGGCGTACCGCATGCAAATGAATGATCCCTCCGGTTTGGCCGACTGGCGTACTGTAAATGCTAACTAGTAAATCAAATATTTTCGATATAAAAAAAATGAGTTTTACAAACAAATTAAATGAATATCTAGTGATGTGCTACTCTTCTGTTGTACTTGCATTTTGCTTAAAACATGTGCATACATATATATGTTGTGTTATTCTTTCAGGGTGAGTCAGAATGCTCACCAGCCTACTTATATTTTTAGGTACCAATGCTGATATGTGCGCCAGTGGGCAGTGAGGATGACTACTATGTTTAGAGTTTACTATGTAAATGAAAATTTTATATCCAATCTGCTGATGTACATGTAAACTTTTATATAAATAAAATATGTTGGTTTTATTGATTTCGCTCTAGAAATGTGTAACCATAAAAATATCCTTACCTCACATTTACTGTTCTCGCCTCGTTAACTCGAGCTTACCGGGCCAGGGTGTGACAAGTTGGTATCAGAGGTAGGTTACACATACAAGAGTGGAACTAGAGAACTAGCAAAATACATGAGCAGTAGGATTAGACCCCCTGAACATATGTTAGTAAACCTGAGTGGGGTAGACACAAGTAGGAACGAAACAAGATCAGTTTAATAAAGCTTTGTGCTTGTGAGATCGACATTTAAGTTGTCTAATTGGTGTCTAGGAAAGTGGTTAGGGGTGAGCCAGTATCCCCCGAAAGAAAAGTGGTGTATAACGGTACATAGTGCGACCACGGACCTTACACTTACCTGGCCAATGGGCACCTTAAACTAGAAATTGCGAGTTAATGATGTAAGTAAAAGTAAAAGTATATGAGGTTTCATTTTCGCGTTCTAAGACGCTTATTTCCTTTTCAGTAAATGACCAATAACGATTCGCAAGCGTATAATCATACTAACGGAGGCAGTGACCAGGATAGTCATCCTCCGAGGATGCCCGTAGTACCCCACAATTTGGATGTTATTACTCAACTGGCAACAGTCCTGGTCGAAGCTCTGCAAAGAGGACCAGTCCCATCTCTAAGATCTGGATCTGATCCACCCATGCTGAAAGATGGTTGGACATCTTCATGCGGAAAGGTCCCCCAAAGTTTGCAGGCTCAACAAACCCACTCGTAGCTGAAGAGTGGCTTCGTCAAGTAGAGAGAATATTCGAAGGAATTGAGTGCCCGGAAGAAAACTGGGTTACTCTTGTCGAATTCATTCTGCAAAAGGATGTTGCAGCCTGGTGGAACAATCACAGACGCATCCACTTGAAGGGAAGGAAGGCGACCAACATCTCTTGGAGTGAATTCGTAAATGGATTCCACAAGTGGTATTGGCCTGTGTCGGCACAACAGAGGATGAAGGAGCAACTTGCCCAGTTAACTCAGGGTACCCTTTCTGTTACGGAGTATGAATCGAAATTTTCTTTAATGCTTGAGCATGTCCCCGATGTTACTGGATCATTAGACCAGCAAATGTTTATGTTGCGACGAGGATTAAGAGAATCAATCCAAGATGCTCTAGCCCCTTTCGACTTCTCCGACTATGAAGCACTAATTGAGGCAGCTCGTCGAGTTGAAGAAAGGCAGCGAACAGTGCGACCACCTCCGTCAGGAGAGAAACGGAAGAATCAAGACCTCGACCGTCAAAATCAATCGAAGCGTCGGAACAATCCAACTCAGCCTACCCCGATATGCCCTAAATGCAACAAACAACATTGGGGCGTCTGCACTTCAGACAAGAGGGACAACACTTGTTTCTACTGTTATCAGTCAGGCCATATCATTAGAAATTGTCCAAATAAAGAAGGAGGTCGAAGGGCAGTCAACCGAAAGATCGAGGAAACAAGCACCAACTCAACCTCGCATCTATGGGATGAATCGAGAAGAAGCTCGGGAAGCAACCGATGTCATATCAGGTACAATAATGTTTGAAAGTACCTCTTCAACTGCATTATTTGATTCTGGTGCAACGCATTCTGTCATATCTGATACAATAGCTAGTAAGTTGTCAATACCGAAACAAAAACTAGAAGAAGAAATTCGTATAATCTTACCCAATGGTGAGAGGGTCAAAGTTGATAACTATGTCCATGGCGACATAAGAATTGGGGAACGAAAGTTCGAGGCCAATCTTATTATTTTCCCTCTTAATCATTTCGATATAATTTTGGGTATGGATTGGTTAGCAAAACATCGAGCCACAATCGATTGTGTTAAGAAGGAAATCACTTTCCAACAACCATTCCAACCCATTCTCAACTTTCGAGGAGAGGGCGGAATTATCCCAATAATATCCACTCTGAAAGCATGTAAATTTATGAAGCAAGGATGCACGACTTATCTAGCCAGTGTATCTGAAGTCGAAGAAGTGAAGCAAAATGTCGAAGATATACCCATAGTTCGAGAATATCCAGACGTCTTTCCCGAAGACTTATCTGGTCTTCCTCCATGTAGGGAGATTGATTTCTCAATTAACCTACTTCCCGGAGCAGAGCCCGTCTCTAAAACTCCTTATCGCCTAGCGATACCTGAACTACAAGAATTGAAAGAGCAGTTACAGAATCTGTTGAACAAAGGATTCATCCGTCCAAGTACTTCTCTGTGGGGAGCCCCAATTCTACTTGTGAAGAAAAAGGATGGTAGTATGCGGATGTGCATTGATTACCGCGAATTGAACAAAGTCACAATCAAGAATCGGTATCCATTACCGAGGATTGACGACTTGTTCGACCAACTTCAAGGTGCGACGCTTTTCTCAAAGATTGATTTGCGATCTAGTTATCATCAATTGCGAGTGAAGGATGAAGATATCCAAAAGACGGCATTCTGCACAAGATACAGTCATTATGAATTTCTTGTGATGCCCTTTGGAGTTACCAATGCTCCAGCGGTATTCATGGACATGATGAACCGAGTCATGAACCCCTTTCTTGATCGGTTTGTCATAGTTTTCATTGACGATATCTTGGTGTACTCAAGGACTGAGAATGAGCATGAAAATCATCTGTGTTAAGTACTTCAAACACTAAGAGAATATCGATTATTTGCAAAATTCTCAAAGTGTCAGTGTAAGATCTCTTTTTCCAAAACCCGATCGGGTACTTGAAAACTCGAACCTCTCCCGTATCGCACGGTTGAGGTGGACCTTCGCCCAGAATCGCTGCCTTGCGGTGTCACCAACACTCGGGTTGACTAACACCGCCCAGCACCAACCCTGCCGGCTATACGATCATAAGTAAAATATACCAAAAAGTAAGTATATAAAGGAAGGCATGTCCACAATCACAGCATCATATACATATATAATGAAAACAGAAAGTCCATAAGAGAAGTACAACTAAAGGGGCTTAAACCAGATACATATGCAAAGTAATGTACTATCTCTCTCTCTACAACATTCGGAAGTCTACAACAAAAGCTCTCAAAAAGCGGAAGTCTAACTATCTAATCATCAACCGGTGGCGTCGTGGTAGTGCGCTGCATCTGCTGCTCAGGTCCTGCCATCTCGTCCTGCTGCGCGCGGGACAACTCCGTCTCCTCGGACTCCTGCGGTCACACCGACTTGTAGTCATAAAGACTAAGCCGTTTTGTCCTCGCCTCCCTCCACGACTCCTAGGCACCGAGCGGGAGGAAGAAGCGGAGGACAAACAAGGGGTAAACAAGAAGGTGGTGACATGGCACTACTCTTGCAGGTATAAGTAAAGCAGTAAAATCTAGCTAGCAGTATAGTGCTGGTATAAGGCAGTAAAGTAGAGCAATGAGGTAAGCAGTAAATAGAAAGAAATGCAGTGTAGTAAGTAAATCTAAACTACCATTACAGACTCGTACCTTAACTTATATGAACGCCCATACGACATATAAGTTAAGATGTCCAGGTAACCCATCATATAAAAGAGCCCATACTAATTTATATGATGGGGGTATGCTATGTCTATGTTATGTTAAGCTATGGTTATGATGTTTTAATGAATTTATGCAATGTGACTCACCCACACGACTCTATGCGCACAGACCTTTATAGTTCCCAATTTGTTTGAAAGGAAGCCAACCTTTCGGGTACCGACCGTCGTGGCTCACGGTGGTAGTGGATCGGGCACTCCACATCCTAGGCGGGTATAGTCACTACCACGCCGAGACATCATGCACGCTTCAACGCTAAGAACACAACAGCGGAGCTCCTGCGTACTCTTGCTGGAATCCACCAGACTTTAAGGTCGGGGTGGGTTATTAGGGATCGTCCTCATGACCATGGTACTCAAACTTACCGGCCCTCTAAACCTCACCCTCACCTGAGTCAACGTACTACCGTCGGTGACACGACTAGCCTAGTACCGAAGACTCGCCACTATTTGAATAAGTAATAGGTGTTAACATGTCCACCCGAGCTTCCAGCTCAGGGACTAACACACAAGCTGATCCAATCCATCTCCTTCCCGGAGGAGATCCATACCAGTCTGCATACCCACTTAGGCTACTCTTGCCTACAATTTAGTTCGTGTTATATTTAGGGTGAATCTTGAACTTCCCGCGGTGTACTCCGTAAGGGGCCCCTAACAGTACTACAGATCAATGGGCTCAACCCCACAATCCTCTTCAAGACAATTACTTTAGTTGGTGATTAATGTTTGGTTCACCCTTCATTATTTCATATAGTTAAGGTGACTTAGTTCATCTCCCGTCCCACCCAATCGGGATGGACGTACCTCCATTCCTTCTACATTAACTCTAGCACCACCCCACAAGTAACCCTAGGGTTGACCCTCCTTGAAAGATGGTGTGCTACAACCCTTTTACTGATTGGGTATACCTCCTAAACCCTACTTAGGAGTCTGAATTGTCTAAAACTCAAAATTCTGTTTTTACTAAACGCAGACCACAAATTTGAACTATCCATCAACCCCATAGGGGAACCCTTCTAAATACTCATAACCAAGGTCTCTAATAATTATCCAAGGTTCTCACTGAGCTTAATAGGGTATGTTCCAATTTCCATAATTTTCCATATTAAATTGGTATTTAATATAATTTAAAGTAGTTAAGGCCTTAAGTCACATTACACATGATATACCCTCAAAATGATTCTTCATGCTACGTGAGAATTATTAGTTAGACAATATTCCACATCATGGTGGTTCACTGAGTATCATGACCCTAGGATGTCATTTGGCCTACTATATCATCATAATTGTATAATTACCAAAATGCATCTTTAATTAGAAAAAATAGTATTTCACTTCTGAAAATTCTCCAAAATTTACCAGGTGTCCAAATGGGGACCTAGAGTCCTCTGCCAAATTATTGTGTCATTAACATGTGATTTGATATTTTACAATGATTAAACATTCAAAGGTAGAAATTACCAATTTCTTCATGAGGTACATGAATTATAAATCTACAAGCTTCCAAACTCTTGTCATGGGCATATATTAACATAAAACCATAGTTAACCAAGTATCATAATATTGCCCCATGATTTGATATTTTAAAATGATTTAATACTCAAGTCTTGTAATTTTCAATTTCTACATGAGGTACATGAAATATAAATCTACAAGCTTCCAAACTCTTGTCATGGGCTTATATTAACATAAAACCATAGTTAACCAAGTATCATAACATTGCCCCATGATTTGATATTTTAAAATGATTTAATACTCAAGTCTTGTAATTTCCAATTTCTACATGAGGTATATGAAATATAAATCTACAAGCTTCCAAACAATTATCATGGGCATATATTAAACTAAAACTACAGTTAACCAAGTATCACATCATTGCCCCATGATTTGATATTTTAAAAAGATTAAATACTCAAGTGGTGTAAATTCCAATTTCTACATGAGGTATAAGAAATATAATTCTAAAAGCCTCCAAATAATTATCATGGGCTTATAATAGCATTATATGACAGATAACTAAGTTTCAAAATTTATCTCCATGATTTGGCATTTATCAAAATTAAATTCCCTTAAGCTAGCAAGTACTCAAAATTTCCTACACAAGGAATAACACTTTAATAAATCATAACAAAATTACTATAGTACATTTTCATCCCTAATCAGCCACTGATGGAGTTTCAACACCATACAAGGTCCTATGACCATGCATTTCATTTTATTAAGGAAGGGGCGACAATTTCATTTATTAGGAAGAAAAATACATAAATACCTCCAAAAATTCTCATTTAATTACTTAAGTCATTTCATGCTTCTACAAACATATCTACAAAGTTCTGAGCCAAGGCAAGAACATTTGGTCTTATGCCCTTCACAAATCTCACCTTGCACCCCTTAAGGGTTTACCCTTAGGGTTTTAAGTCACACCACCCTAATGGCTCCAAATGGACCAACAGGGTGTGTCACATGCATTTGTATATCCATACCCACATAGCCCTCATGATGGGAGGAGGCTAACACACTCAACTCCTCAAAATGACCTAAACCCTAATTTGACCCTTAAAGGCCCTCATTAGGGTTTCCTATTTTTCATATCAAATCAACTCCAAATGTAGTGAAATAGTATGCAAGCACTACTCATGCACTAAAGAGTTTGCAACCAAAGTTTGGTGTCATTTGGACATCAAATGCTCCAAAAATCAACTTAATTTAAATATCATAACTACCACAATAATCCTAGGTAAAATTGTCCACCAAGGGCTTCCCCTTTGTCAGGGGGTGCCCCTAGGGTATACCAACCCATGGTTAAAAGCATAGATCCAAAGCTTGAAGGGTTTGACCTAGGTAATTTTTCTAATGGACTGACCTAGTGTAGGACCAGTCCTAGTAAAACAGCTCCCTAGGGAGCTGTAGGTCACCAAATGACCTAAACTCAAGGCCATATGAAAGTTAAGGCCAAGGCCTACAACTTTCATGTCGGGCACTTTTTCTAGATCAGCCATTAAGTGGCCTTAATTTCTATTTGAAGTTGACTAAATAAAACAGGCAGAAATCTAATGATATCAATTAAATAATTAAAGGATAAATAGGGCTCTGCACGAATCTTGGCGCAAATCCAACCCTCCTCCTTCATCTTCTTCCTTCAGCTGACGGCTGGGATTGCACCGTCCTGGGCCGACTTCCTCCCCCATTTCCCGGCCACCTGGTGGCCTCCACGGCCGGCCACCACCGCCACCACCTTCGTGGTGGTCGGGGCTACAACTCCCGGCGACATGGCGGCCGGAGGGGGGATTTTCCGGCGAGCCTGGGTGGCTTGATTTGAGCCGATTTCCATGAAATTGACGAATGGATTCGGGCTCAATTGAGCCCGATCCTTCAATCTCTTGTGATGAGAAGCTAGCATGAGGGGAGGGGAGGAGAAATGAACCATTGCTGGTGCGTGGCGGCGGCTCCGACGGCGGTTGGCCATGGAAAATCCTTGCTCTGGCGATCCCGCTCCCGAACTCGTTTCTTCAGCTAAAGCTTCACTCCAGATGTTGTTTTCGTCTGCTCTCAGTGCTCTGAAGCTAATGGGATGGCTGGAATGAAGTGAGGAGGGCTCCTTGGTTGGTTTTGAACTTGAGCCTCCTCGGTTCTCCCATGGATGCCACCCTCCTGCAGCTGCCAGCCTCCTTGCTTCCATCTGGGTCAAGTTCAGACCCCCAGCAATCAGGGAAGGGTCCAAGACTGATTGGGGGGGGGGGGGGGGGGAGGAGTGTAGAGGAGGGGAATGCTTTTAGCCTTTTGCTTTATGCTTTAACCTTTTTGATCAATCTTTGTTCCCCCCCCCCCTCCATTGATTTAATCATGCTCAATGTGTAGTTCAGCCTAGGGATGATGGCAAGGCCTAAGGTCCATGATTGAGGTTAATTGGTTGGTGTTAGGGTTCATTTCAATTTAGGCTTGAAATTAACCTTTAATGGGCTATGTTGACCATGGTTGACTTTGGTCAACCAAGGTGAGTGGGTTGACCCCACTTGGGGGTCATGGGTCCCTTAACATAACCCAACATAGGTTGGTCCATGGTGGGGCTCCAATTGATTCCATTTAATCAAAGGGTGTAGGTTTGACCAAAATTGGGTAAAGTTTGACTTTGGTCAATTGGGGTCAATTGGTCCCACCATGATGGGGCTTTTGGGTCCAATGAGTTCCTCAAAGTGTTTAGAGTGTGGTGGTAAGGTCAATTTGAACATTTGAGGGTCAATTGAACTCTAATTGACTTAGTTTGGTTAATGTTGACCTATTGTTGACTTTGGCCAATTTCATGCAATTGTGTCCCACCCAAGTGCAATTTCCATGGTTATGGTCTTTCTCAGTGGTTAGGGTGATATGGGGGAGGTCAATTTGGTGAATTGAGGGTCAATTGGCCTAAGGGATTGGTATTGGGCTATGTTGATTTTGTGCCCTTGGTGTGCACTTAGCACACTCCACTTGGCCCAAGGGCCTTTGTGGCCACTCTGCACACTACCCATGCCCTAACACCATCTAGGGGTCTAGAAGGATTGAGGATGTTACAAATCCCAATAAACAAAAGAAATATTTCGTCCTTGAAATTTAGGTTTGGGTCTACGGGTTGCAAGCACTTATAAGAGTAAAGGATTTCAAAGGCGATTAATTTGCACCTGAGGTGAAGAGTTCCAGGAAACATTGTTGCATGAAGTCCAAGGGCACCCAGCTGTGCTCCTCTTGGCCATGATTGAACTATAATAATCGGAACTCAGAATCTCCTTCCACGGAAGAACTCGGACCTCTACTATATGAGAACTCCAACCGGAGCAACATTCTTTACCAAAATTTCTCATTGCACTTCTACTATTACTTGCTAAGATTGGCGGCAATATTCCCACTAGGGATTAATTGAAGGTTTGCCCCGCCGCTCAGACCATCGTGCCATTAATCACAATGCGGGTTCTACTTGCTCCACCCCCGTAAATAATAGGAGACAGACACTTCAAAAATCAAAACAAGCTAACCAGGCGTGGGTGTTATCAAAATCACTACACTCCCCGAAGGAGGATCTACCTGAAATACATAAGAACTTACCGAGTTAATTTATACTATCAAGCCGCGCTAGATGGCACCAAAAACCTTCGAGTTCAACTTAACTTCACAAGGTTATATTCACGCACCATGTTTACTTAAAACTCTGCTCATAAATCGATTAGCCAGGACGTGATCATTTAGCCAACCGTCATTGTCTATTCTGATTCTTCACTATACGACTCTCTTACACGTAGGTGTTCAGCACCACCTACACCAAGAGACCTTATCCCTTAACATATGAGGTCTCTGCTGATAAAGCGTTTCCGACTCCGCGGATACAAGGTCAGGTTTATCAGCTACAAAACAATAACCTAAACCTTGATTACACTTGGACCAGTGTCTCTTACGACTTACGAAAGCTACATGAGGTTAACACTTCCTCACGTTAGATAAATGTAGATATCTTCCAAGTTTTTCTGTGAGGCACATAACGTCTGCAGTTTAGAAGGATGTTCGTGCAATGACTCTCATCTACTTTCCATATCCATTGGTTCATAACTCACGAGAATAAAACCCCTTTTTATCATGACAAGTTTTGGCATGAATTGATTTCAACATGAAGGGTGACTCATTAAAACCCATTAATCCTCGAAAAATTCCACCATTTATATATGAAAATCAAACTTGTCTCCCTTATTCCTGAATCTTCCTAACTGAGGTTATAAATTTTGGAGAAATCACAAATTTCTAGTTCTTAAGATCGGAGGATTGTATGTAGGTTATATATCTTCAATATATCATTCGACATATTTTCACTTTAGCTTTCCAATAACGGGTGGGCTAAACTTTCAAAGACAAGAGGTCTCATCTCACTTATGCTATAAAATATGAATTAAAGATTTCATCATAACGACCCTTCTCATAGTTATGTCATCCAAAAATTACGTCGCTACGTATCATCAAGTAAAGTTAACAATCTTAAGCGGGAGTTGATAGTAACGGCACTAATCAATCGTTTTAACTCCCCATTCCTCAATATTTCAACACATGACTGTAGTTGTCATCTTTCCCGAGATCCGAACATAGTAAGATTCTCCATCTTAGCTCTAATAGATTATACCATCGTATTACAAGATCCAAAGAGTTACCTTCCTAAGCTCTCTGGCGGTGCATAAACCAACTCTAAGAGTAAAATGATCTTAACTAAACTTTCACCACGGAGGGGGCTTGAATTTTAATTAAAAATACTATCCGAAAATTACCCTTGAAAGTCCTGGAGTGCAAGAAACTCTAGTTGTAATCTTTACTTGCGAAAACTTGACTCCAAACTTTAAAATTCCATGATGTGACACATTTATCCCAAGCTACTAAACCTGACATTCTTTCTTGTTTTCAATACTTGACTAAATCGAGACATTTGTTCAGACGTTAATGATTGTAAATTGGTTGGATAACTCTACAAATCGATGTCTCGAGGTTAAGAAGGTGTATCTACAACCATACACTTGCACGTTTGTTACGATAAACTGATTATTTCTTATGGTCATGCGGACTTATAGTTCAGTCTTACTTCTATCCAATCTAAATCTCACTTGGTCCTGCACTGAATTTGCCGCTTATGACATCCTTCCCTTGTGACCGGTAAGAGCTTGATGACCAAACGTCCTTATAAAAGACAAGACAACATTGCTTGGATCAGGAAGCTAGTGGAATTCCCTAAATTCTTAACCTGACTTTCTTGATTCTGAGAGTCTTATGCCCATACACTAGAAAACCCTTTACATATAATCAATTGATTAGCTAGTTGATCGCTTTTGCCGACTTAGAATCATCCTTGGAGCAATAAGATGAGTGCACGTTCACTCTTGAAGTGTACCATTCACTTAACTTGCTCGCACAACTAACACGATCACAACTTGGTATAAACACTCCCTGCTATTTAAGGTGAAGTAATTCTCCAAGGGTCTCAAACTTCTAAGGAGGGTTGGTCCACAAAGCAAAAGTGTATGAATAAGATCTCGTCATCACCTGAGTTTCATTGAATACTCCAAAACCCGAGATTACTACGAAAATGTCATAACCTTTTCTTAAACAATGTCTAGGGGGTAATCCAAGTCGGTATTTTATTGGCCTAATAAACAAAAGGATAAGCCCCTACCGATTTGGGCTAAGTCTCTTCAATACTTCTACGGTATATTCATCTTGCATACATACATAAACCTTAGGGCATAAAATCTCTGACTTGGTGTTCCACCCTGAGACATAAAGTTATGATAAAACTTAGGCTCCCAATGTTATAAATTATGCTAACTTTTCCGAGTTCCCTATGTGATTAACTAGGAAAGGGGCCTTTTCAAAAAAAAATATTCAAATTCCAATTCGACCTCTGGTATTTTATGGTGTTTGTCTCAACGTACTGTAATGGGAAGTATCAAGTTATGGTAAAAGGTTATGCTTATGGGTCTTCTATTACTCTAAAGAAGACTACAGACACCTGATCTCCACGAGATGGTCCTACCACTTGATAGTAAAGCGTAACCTTTAGCGTGAAAGTCTCAACGTCAAGACTTATACTAACTTCTTCCCTTAGCTACGTTGGGTAACTTTAACTTTCAACCCAAATCTAAACCCGAGGTCGTTCTTTAGACTAGGGTGCATCACTAAATTGTCTAAGTAAGTCAAAATTTGACCTAACTTGCTGCTTAATGGACTGTTTTATGTGATTTCATACATGGGCACACCACAGCTTCCGCTGCATAGTTTGTCCGCAAACTACACTCGAGCGGGGTGACCCAGTATGTTGTGGACTGTTCTCTTATGATCGTTCGTTCAGTGATACCATTTGTAAGATCTCTTTTTCCAAAACCCAATCGGGTACTTGAAAACTCGAACCTCTCCCGTATCGCACGGTTGAGGTGGACCTTTGCCCAGAATCGCTGCCTTGCGGTGTCACCAACACTCGGGTTGACTAACACCGCTCAGCACCAACCCTGCCGGCTATACTATCATAAGTAAAATATGCCAAAAAGTAAGTACATAAAGGAAGGCATGTCCACAATCATCACAACATCATATACATATATAATGAAAACAGAAAGTCCATAAGAGAAGTACAACTAAAGGGGCTTAAACCCGATACATATGCAAAGTAATGTACTATCTCTCTCTCTCTACAACATGCGGAAGTCTACAACAAAAACTCTCAAAAAGCGGAAGTCTAACTATCTAATCATCAACCGGTGGCGTCGTGGTAGTGCGCTGTATCTGCTGCTCAGGTCCTGCCATCTCGTCCTGCTGCGCGCGGGACAACTCCGTCTCCTCGGACTCCTGCGGTCACACCGACTGTTAGTCATAAAGACTAAGCCGTTTTGTCCTCGCCTCCCTCCACGACTCCTAGGCACCGAGCGGGAGGAAGAAGCGGAGGACAAACAAGGGGTAAACAAGAAGGTGGTGACATGGCACTACTCTAGCAGGTATAAGTAAAGCAGTAAAATCTAGCTAGTAGTATAGTGCTGGTATAAGGCAGTAAAGTAGAGCAATGAGGTAAGCAGTAAATAGAAAGAAATGCAGTGTAGTAAGTAAATCTAAATTACCATTACATACTCGTACCTTAACTTATATGAACGCCCATACGACATATAAGTTAAGATGTCCAGGTAACCCATCATATAAAAGAGCCCATACTAATTTATATGATGGGGGTATGATATGTGTATGTTATGTTATGCTATGGTTATGATGTTTTAATGAATTTATGCAATGTGACTCACCCACACGACTCTATGCGCACAGACCTTTAAAGTTCCCAATTTGTTTGAAAGGAAGCCAACCTTTCGGGTACCGACCGTCGTGGCTCACGGTGGTAGTGGATCGGGCACTCCACATCCTAGGCGGGTATAGTCACTACCAAGCCTAGACCTCATGTACGCCTCAACGCTAAGAACACAATAGCGGAGCTCCTGCGTACTCTTGCTAGAATCCACCAGACTTTAAGGTCGGGGTGGGTTATTAGGGATCGTCCTCCAGACCGCGATACTCAAACTTACCGGCCCTCTAAACCTCACCGTAACCTGAGTCAACGTACTACCGTCGGTGACACGACTAGCCTAGTACCGAAGACTCGCCACTATTTGAATAAGTAATAGGTGTTAACATGTCCACCCGAGCTTCCAGCTCAGGGACTAACACACAAGCTGATCCAACCCATCTCCTTCCCGGAGGAGATCCATACCAGTCTGCATACCCACTTAGGCTACTCTTGCCTACAATTTAGTTCGTGTTATATTTAGGGTGAATCTTGGACTTCCCGCGGTGTACTCCGTAAGGGGCCCCTAACGGTACTACAGATCAATGGGCTCAACCCCACAATCCTCTTCAGGACAATTACTTTAGTTGGTGATTAATGTTTGGTTCACCCTTCATCATTTCATATAGTTAAGGTGACTTAGTTCATCTCCCGTCCCACCCAATCGGGTTGGACGTACCTCCATTCCTTCTACATTAACTCTAGCACCACCCCACAAGTAACCCTAGGGTTGACCCTCCTTGAAATATGGTGTGCTACAACCTATTTACTGATTGAGTATACCTCCTAAACCCTACTTATGGGTCTGAATTGTCTAAAACTCAAAATTCTATTTTTACTAAACGCAGACCACAAATTTGAACTATCCATCAACCCCATAAGGGAACCCTTCTAAATACTCATCACCAAGGTCTAATAATTATCCAAGGTTCTCACTGACCTTAATAGGGTATGTTCCAATTTCCATAATTTTCCATATTAAATTGGTATTTAATATAATTTTCCACATTACACATGACCTACCCTCAAAATGATTCTTCATGCTACATGAGAATTATCAGTAAGACAATATTTCATATCATGGTCGTTCACTGAGTATCATGACCCTAGGATGTCATTTGGCCTACTATATCATCATAATTGTATAATTACCAAAATGCCACTTTAATTAGGAAAAATAGTATTTCACTTCTGAAAATTCTCCAAACATTACCAAGTGTCCAAATGGGGACCTAGAGTCCTCTGCCAAATTATTGTGTCATTACTATGTGATTTGATATTTTACAATGATTAAACATTCAAAGGTAGAAATTACCAATTACTACATGAGGTACATGAATTATAAATCTACAAGCTTCCAAACTCTTGTCATGGGCATATATTAACATAAAACCATAGTTAACCAAGTATCATAACATTGCCCCATGATTTGATATTTTAAAATGATTTAATACTCAAGTCTTGTAATTTTCAATTTCTACATGAGGTACATGAAATATAAATCTACAAGCTTCCAAACTCTTGTCATGGGCTTATATTAACATAAAACCATAGTTAACCAAGTATCATAACATTGCCCCATGATTTGTTATTTTAAAATGATTTAATACTCAAGTCTTGTAATTTCTAATTTCTACATGAGGTACATGAAATATAAATCTACAAGCTTCCAAACAATTATCATGGGCATAAATTAACCTAAAACTACAGTTAACCAAGTATCACTTCATTGCCCCGTGATTTGATATTTTAAAAAGATTAAATACTCAAGTGGTGTAAATTCCAATTTCTACATGAGGTATAAGAAATATAATTCTAAAAGCCTCCAAATAATTATCATGGGCTTATAAAAGCATTATATGACAGATAACTAAGTTTCACAATTTATCCCCATGATTTGGCATTTATCAAAATTAAATTCCCTTAAGCTAGCAAGTACTCAAAATTTCCTACACAAGGAATAACACTTCAATAAATCATAACAAAATTACTATAGTACACTTTCATCCCTAATCAGCCACTGATGGAGTTTCAACACCATACAAGGTCCTATGACCATGCATTTCATTTTATTAAGGAAGGGGTGACAATTTCATTTATTAGGAAGAAAGATACATAAATACCTCCAAAAATTCTCATTTAATTAATTAAGTCATTTCATGCTCCTACAAACATATCTACAAAGTTCTGAGCCAAGGCAAGAACATTTGGTCCAATGCCCTTCACAAATCAAACATTGCACCCCTTAAGGGTTTACCCTTAGGGTTTTAAGTCACACCACCCTAATGGCTCCAAATGGACCAATAGGGTGTGTCACATGCATTTGTATATCCATACCCACATAGCCCTCATGATGGTAGGAGGCTAACACACTCAACTTCTCAAAATGACCTAAACCCTAATTTGACCTTTAAAGGCCCTCATTAGGGTTTCCTATTTTTCATATCAAATCAACTCCAAATGGAGTGAAATAGTATGCAAGCACTACTCATGCACTAAAGAGTTTGCCACCAAAGTTTGGTGTCATTTGGACATCAAATGCTCCAAAAATCAACTTAATTTAAATATCATAACTACCACAAAAACCCTAGGTAAAAGTGTCCACCAAGGGCTGCCCCTGTGTCAGAGAGTGCCCCTAGGGTATACAAACCCATGGTTAAAAGCACAGATCCAAAGCTTGAAGGGTTTGACCTAGGTAATTTTTCTAATGACTGACCTAGTGTAGGACCAGTCCTAGTAAAACAGCTCCCTAGGGAGCTGTATGTCACCAAATGACCTAAACTTAAAGCCATATGAAAGTTAAGACCAAGGCCTACAACTTTCATGCTGGGCACTTTTTCTAAATCAGCCATTAGGTGGCCTTAATTTCTATTTGAAGTTGACTGAATAAAATTGGCAGAAATCTAATGATATCAATTAAATAATTAAAGGATAAATAGGGCTCTGCACGAATCTTGGCGCAAATCCAACCCTCCTCCTTCATCTTCTTCCTTCAGCCGATGGCTGGGATTGCACCGCCCTGGGCCGACTTCCTCCCCATTTCCCGGCCACCTGGTGGCCTCCACGTCCGGCCACCACCGCCACCACCTTCGTGGTGGTCGGGGCTACAACTCCCGGTGACATGGCGACCGGAGGGGGAGTTTTCCGGCGAGCCTGGGTGGCTTGATTTGAGCCGATTTCCATGAAATCGACGAATGGATTCAGGCTCAATTGAGCCCGATCCTTCAATCTCTTGTGATGAGAAGCTAGCATGAGGGGAGGGGAGGAGAAACGAACCATTGCTGGTGCATGGCGGCGGCTCCGGCGGCGGTTGGCCATGGAAAATCCTTGCTCCGACAATCCCGCTCCCGAACTCGTTTCTTCAGCTAAAGCTTCGCTCCAGATGTTGTTTTCGTCTGCTCTCAGTGCTCTGAAGCTAATGGGATGGCTGGAATGAAGTGAGGAGGGCTCCTTGGTTGGTTTTGAACTTGAGCCTCCTCGGTTCTCCCATGGATGCCACCCTCCTGCAGCTGCCAGCCTCCTTGCTTCCATCTGGGTCAAGTTCAGACCCCCAGCAATCAGGGAAGGGTCCAAGACTGATTGGGGGGGGGGGGGGGGGGGGGGGGGGAGGAGTGTAGAGGAGGGGAATGCTTTTAGCCTTTTGCTTTATGCTTTAACCTTTTTGATCAATCTTTGGTCCCCCCCCCTCCATTGATTTAATCATGCTCAATGTGTAGTTCAGTCTAGGGCTGATGGCAAGGCCTAAGGTCCATGATTGAGGTTAATTGGTTGGTGTTAGGGTTCATTTCAATTTAGGCTTGAAATTAACCTTTAATGGGCTATGTTGACCATGGTTGACTTTGGTCAACCAAGGTGAGTGGGTTGACCCCACTTGGGGGTCATGGGTCCCTTAACATCACCCAACATAGGTTGGTCCATGGTGGGGCTCCAATTGATTCAATTTAATCAGAGGGTGTAGATTTGACCAAAATTGGGTAAAGTTTGACTTTGGTCAATTGGGGTCAATTGGTCCCACCATGATGGGGCTTTTGGGTCCAATGAGTTCCTCAAAGTGTTTAGAGTGTGGTGGTAAGGTAATTTGAACATTTGAGGGTCAATTGAACCCTAATTGACTTAGTTTGGTTAATGTTGACCTATTGTTGACTTTGGTAAATTTCATGCAATTGGGTCCCACCCAAGTGCAATTTCCATGGTTATGGTCTTCCTCAGTGGTTAGGGTGATATGGGGGAGGTCAATTTGGTGAATTGAGGATCAATTGGCCTAAGGGAGTGGTATTGGGCTATGTTGATTTTGTGCCCTTGGTGTGCACTTAGCACACTCCACTTGGCCCAAGGGCCTTTGTGGCCACTCTGCACACTACTCATGCCCTAACACCATCTAGGGGTCTAGAAGGATTGAGGATGTTACAGTCAGTTCTGGTTAAAAGAAGTAACCTTCCTTGGCCACATCATTAGTGTTAAAGGAATCTCCGTAGACCCTGCCAAGATCTCTGCCATTATTGAATGGTCTCGTCCGACTAATGTTACTGAAATTCAAAGTTTCATGGGGTTAGCAGGATACTATCGAAAGTTTGTAAAAGATTTTTCAAAAATCGCGACCCCAATAACTCGATTAACTCAGAAGACAGTAAAGTTTGAATGGAGTGATAAGTGCGAAGAAAGCTTCCAAAATCTTAAACAGTTCTTGGTATCTGCACCAATCTTATCCCTTCCTGATGGCTATGAAGGTTTTCAAATCTATAGTGACGCATCCTATCAAGGGTTAGGGTGTGTACTGATGCAACAAGGAAAGGTCATATCTTATGCTTCGCGACAGTTGAAAGGATCCGAGAAAAATTATCCTGTTCATGGTTTAGAACTAGCCGCGGTAGTATTTGCCCTGAAGATTTGGAGACACTATCTTCCAGGGACAAAATGTCAAGTGTTCACATATCATCAGAGCTTGAAATATTTCCTGGACCAGAAGGATCTGAACATGCGGCAAAGAAGGTGGCTAGAACTCATCAAAGACTACGACTTGGAGATTCTCTATCATCCTGGGAAAGCAAATGTACTAACAGATGCATTAAGTCGTAGATATGAGGCAAAGCTAATGGCTTACTCTCTGATAGGCGATTTAGAAAGGTTAAAGTTAAGCTCGGGATCATCAATCTGTAGATCGACTCTAGCACAGCTAATCATCTCCCCAGATTGGTTGCAGAAGATTCAAGAAGGGCAGCAAAATGAAGAATGGAGAAAGATGGTGAAGTCCTTGGTGGAGAAACCACAATCCAAATTTCATATTGATGATCACAATGTCTTGCAATGTGGGAATCGATATGGGATTCCTCCTATTGATGATATTCGAAGACAGCTACTGAAAGAATCACATCAGTCCAAACTCTCTATCCATCCCGGTGCCACAAAAATGTATCATGATTTAAAGATGAATTTTTGGTGGCCGAGCATGAAAGTGGATGTTGCAAGGTTTGTGCAACAATGCCTAACATGTCAATAGGTAAAGACTGATCACCATCAACCAGGAGGCATACTTCAACCACTACCAATCCCTACTTGGAAATGGGAAGACATCTCAATGGATTTGGTAGTAGGACTTCCAAGAACGTCGATCAGAAATGATGCAATCTGGGTAATCGTCGATAGACTCACTAAATTAGCCCACTTTTTACCAATAAGAGTAAGCGAATCCATGTCAAGATTAGCCCAGAAATACATCGACCGCATCGTAGCCTTGCACGGAGTTCCAGTAACAATTGTATCTGACCGAGATCCGAGATTCACTTCAAGATTCTGGAAAGCATTTCAGGAGGCTCTAGGAACACAACTCAATTTCAGTACTGCTTATCACCCTCAAACAGATGGAAAGACTGAAAGAACGATCCAAACGCTTGAAGATTTATTGAGAATGTGTGTCCTAGAATTTGGCGGAAGCTGGGAACAACATCTTCCTATGATACAATTCACTTATAACAATAGTTACCATTCGAGTATTCAAATGACACCATATGAAGCTCTATGTGGAAGAAGATGTCGAACTCCTATATGTTCGTTTGAAGTTGGAGAGAAGACTATGCTGGGGACACAACTGATAGAAAACTCTCAGAAGGTTATCAAATTAGTCAGAGATCGACTTCAGATCGCTCAAGATAGGCAAAAGAAGTACTACGATAAGAAGCATCGCGATGTGGACTTTCAGATTGGAGAACATGTACTCTTGAAGGTAAAGCCAGGACCAGGCATCAAAAGATTTGGGAGCAGTGGCAAACTAAAATCAAGATATATTGGTCTGTTTGAGATACTAGACAGAATTGGACCAGTTGCCTATCAACTAGCATTACCCCTGATTATGAGTGGAATACATGTATTCCATGTATCAATGCTAAGACGATACATATATGATCTATCTCATATCATCCCGTTCGATACAGAGATGTTAGAAGTACATCCAGACCTCTCATATGAAGCTATCCCAGATCAAGTCATAGACCGCAAGGAAAAGCAACTAAGGAGCAAAACAATACCAATGGTCAAAGTTATTTGGAAAGGATGGTCAGCAGAAGAAGCGACATGGGAGCTCAAAGAAGATATGCAGAAGAGATACCCTGACCTATTTTGAGGTAACAAATTTTGAGGATGAAATTTTTATAAGGGGGGAGATTGTAATATCCTGTGTTTATATAATCTAAATAAGAGTAATTAATAATGATGTTCGAGAACTAAATTGTACAACAAATCTGAATTTCACAAACTAGAGTCCACAATTAGGTTCAGAAGGTCAAAAAACCTTAGAATCGACATATTTGCTAAAATATGAGATTATTAGGAAAAACACGATTTTCGGCGCAACAGACACGAATTTCGAGAAACTGAGAAATTGAGCAAGAATTTTTAAGAATTTGAGAAAACCGAGCCCGAATTTGGAATTAGGACGTCGAATAACCCCAGAGTAGGTATATTCATTTTTTTACACGTGGCGACATGCATGGACGCCACTTGGCGACGTATATGGCCACCACGTGGTGGCACGTGGCTCCGTGCATGACCGCCATGTGGCGACATGCATGGATGCCATGTGGAGATGTGCATGGTTGCCATTTGGCGCCACATGGCGCCTCCATAGTTTCATGAACACCATATGGCGACACATGGCGACACGTGTCACCTCCGGAGAGCAAGTAAAGAGCGATTTGGTTTTTTGGACTTTCCGGGAGTTCTAGAACTCGAATTTAAGTTATTTCAGTGGCGTTTGAAAACTACTATAAATATGGATCCAATGAAAGTATTCATTCATTCTAGATCCATTCAGGTTTTGGTAAATCAAGAGAGAGAGTGACAGAGAGGAGAGAGAGAGGAGAGAGAAAGTATCAAAATTCTGCCAAAAATGTGGGAGATCTTTAGGTGAAGTTCTAGAGCTAGAGTTCGACTTTGGATTCTAATTAGTTGCTGCAGAAGAGCCGTCAAAACCCCGCCAAAGTAATAGTCGTGGTGCAAAGTACTGCGGAAGCGCTGCTAAAATCCTGAGCAAGGAGCAAGAAGACTGAGGTAGGTGGAAAATAATGCAATACGTATATGTTACGTTAGTATTCAGTAATGCGATAATTAGCAGTCATTATGTTGAAATAATGCCGAAGTTATGACATAAATCAGTTAATATACAGAAATAATGCTGAACTTCTGATAAACGTAACGAGTGGTGGAATTACGTGTATTCACGTAATAATGATGTCCTGAGTTCTTGTGCATGCATATTAACAATATGAAATTTTGTATTATGGAAATATGAAATTCTGAAAAATATCATATACAAGTACTTGTGATGTCAAAATTTAACTTGCTCAATTGGTGTCTAGGAAAGTGGTTAGGGGTGAGCCAGTATCCCCCGAAAGGAAGGTGGTGTATAACGGTACATTGTGCGACCACTAACCTTACACTTACCTGTCCAATATGCTAGTTAAATGAGAATAACACGTTACTTAAATATGATATACAAATAAATGATGTGTATGATTATGTTAGACCAGTATTTGGCTCACCCTACCCGGGTCCCCTGTCTATGTGAGGGGAACATCTCGGGAGTAGCGCTCCCAATCCGGCAAAATTAGCCACTTGCAATCCGCCTGTGGAGTATCGAGCCCATAGTGTTTTGTCCGAGGACCCTTATATCATGGGAGTGGCGCTCCTTCTGGGCTTAGCTAGCCAAAAATCTGTATTGTGTGGCGTACCGCATGCAAGTGAACGAGCCCTCTGGTTTGGCCGACCGGCGTACTGTAAGTGCTAACTAGTAAATCAAATATTTTTGATATAAAAATAAATGGGTTTTACAAACAAATTAAATGAATATCTAGTGATGCGCTACTTTTCTGTTGTACTTGCATTTTGCTTAAAACATGTGCATACATATATATATGTTGTGTTATTCTTTCCGGGTGAGTCAGAATGCTCACCAGCCTACTTATATTTTTAGGTACCAATGCTGATATGGGCGCCAGTGGGCAGTGAGGATGACTACTATGTTTTGAGTTTACTATGTAAATGAAAATGTTATATCCAATCTGCTGATGTACATGTAAACTTTTATATAAATAAAATATGTTGGTTTTGTTGATTTCGCTCTAGAAATGTGCAACCATAAAAAGATCCTTACCTCACATTTACTGTTCCCGCCTCGTTAACTCGAGCTTACCGGGCCTGGGTGTGACACCCTCCACCCAGGAAGGGAGGAGGGAGGAGCAGGTGATCTTGTTCTTATCAGGGTCCCACGCGAGCACCGGCTCGCCAACCGCATCCGCAAGCTTCATGCCGAGCCCGAAGTTCGTGTGGCTCGTCGGCTTGGGCTTGGCGGCCGCCTCCCCACCCTCTTTGGCAGGCTCCTGATTCACTGCAGGAGAAGAGGGGAGTTCGGATCCGGAGAGGTCCACAACCTCCTTCGCCTTGGCGGCGGAGGTGGCTTTCTTGGTCTTCTTCGCCGCCCCCTGCGAGGCCGGCCGGCGTGGAGGAAGGGATCGCTTATTCCCCGACGAAGAGCCCAGAACATCGCAGAAGGCCTCAGATGCCATGCTCGCGAGCGGGCCAGAGGTGAGGGAGGAAGGAGCCGCGTGCGGAGGGTTGAGCGGAAGTTCACGCTCTCTTGCAAGGATAACTAAGAGCGTTAGCTAATCGAAGGAGAGGGAAGTGGGGAGATCGGCGAACGCGAGTCAAATCTTCTCCTTGGGGGACAGGCGGCAACAGGTCCACCCGCTCTCGGAGGAAGGCGACCTCAAAGTTCTTTCCTTTGAGGTATTGGTACAAGCTCGCATTATAACCCCCTAGCGAGGCCGGGGGGCGATAAGCGGCCTCATCCCGTTGGGTGGGGTGTAAGAGATGTTGCCGAAAGGGCCCTTCACCAGGACGAACTTCTGCATCCAATAGTGGGATTTGTTCACCGTCTCGCAGACGGTAACTTGCTGGCTCGCGAAATGAGCCATCCCGTCCTTATACGCACGGAATGAGAACACCTTGCGGAAGACGAGCAGGCTGAACTCGATCTTCTCCGCCCTGAGGTAGCTGGCGAACGCGACCACCACGGCGATTGCATTTAGTGTCAGCTGGCTCGGCAGAACGCCGAAGTACCTGAGCACCTAGAAAAGTCGACAGGGATTGGAATGTCGTTCACAAAGCGAGTCAGGAATATAACGGTCAAGAAACGAACAAACTTGGCGCACTTCCGGCCAAAGAGGGAGTCGCAACCCATTCTCGAAATGAGCAATGAGGATAGCGAGCTCGTCGGGATGTGGATCGCTGATGGTGTCTCGCTCGGTAGGGCAGCGAGCCACGAACCCGGAGTGGATGTAGTGATCGACGGTGGCTTGATATTCCTCCTTCGTGAGGTTGGCACAGAAGAAAAGGCCCTCAAGGAAGGCCCCGGAGCACTTGGCCCGCCCCTCAGCTTCCGCGTCGCCGACCATGATGTTTTGAAGCTGCGAATCACAAAAGTCGCGAGAGCGAGCTAGGCTTGCGAAAGAGTTAGAAAGAGAAGAAGCGCGAAGGAAGAATAGTAAATGCGGTGGTTGAAAAGAAAAAAGACCGACTATTTGTAGAAATAAAAAAGGCGGGAAGAAGTCGAAGCGCCGGTGTCTGCGGATAGCGGATTCGCGCGGAATTCTTCTGCCTCCAGGGGTCCTATTCGCTCCCGATGAGTCAATACCTGGCCAAACTTCCTCCGGTCAATCGTCAGCGGGCTAACACTGGACAATGAAACAAAGCAGAACGCGAGGGCAGGACGCGAGTGTGAGTAATAGAAGCATAAAAGTAACCAATGAATAAGCGAGCCAGGCATAGCGAAAGAGAAAGTAATAAGCATGGAAATTAAGGGCTCGCAAGCGAGTCAAAGTATCATTATTACAGACTTTTTTGAAAATTGTTCGCGATCTCTCCCTACGAAGGGGAGGGGGAAGAAAAATAATAAAATGCAAAACGAGTGTTCTTAATATCGCAACCACTTCCAGCGACCGCGACCCTGTACACCCGAGCGAGGGGGGACTCGCGGGTAGTGATACTCTCAAAGCGACTGGTTCGCCTGGCTCGTCAGACGCATGTAGTCGTCAATCCGAGCAATATACACCCCGGGGGAGTTCGCATCACCGTGATCGCCCGACCGCACCTCGGCGAGGATGCGCGCGTTCGCATCCTCCATCGCGGCAAATCTCTCATCATTCGCGAGGCGGTCCAACCTATTCTGTTCGTGTAGATCCCGCAGCAGGATGGTATACTTCTGGAATATCTCGGTGACCTGCCTCTTCATTCGCACCGGATCGCTGGGGTCCCCCAGAAAATCTGCGACCTGACTCGGCGAGGGGGGTGGAGACATCTCCAACGCCCCGGACTCTGACTCGGTGAGCGGGGTCATGGAATCACCTGCGAAGTAGAAATCAGCAAGAAGGCGGACAATAACACACTATAGTGATAGTCTAACCTAGTGGAGGAATTTGAGTACTGGGCCACTGGCGAGAGGTGCCTGGACGGCCTCGGAATGCTTCAACAAAGGCAGGGGTAAAGGCCTTACCAAGACCAGGAGCGAGCCCGGGCTCGGCAATCAGCGTCCCTCCAGGGCTCCTTTGTTCCAGAATGCCAAATCCAGGAGTGATGATGGTCCGGTTCGGCGAGGTAGGCGGGTCCGCGGGAGGAGGAACTTGCTCTTCCAGGGCCGCGAGAGGGGATACTGTGCAAGAAGTAAGTGTGATCAGGCAAGCTAAGGGATACGAAGGGAGACAAGGTAAGTCACTCACCTCATTGCGAAGGCGAATCCCGTAGGTCGGCGGCCCTCGCATCTACGAGAAGAGCGCCAACCCCGCCCGTAGAAGGGATGTGGGTCTCTGAGATTGGTCTCACCAGGGCATTCTCACCCGGAGGGACACTCTACGAGTAGGATAAGTAAGGTCAAAAGAAGAAGACATTAAATCAGTGAACTTGACGGTAGTACCTGGAAGGCGAGCACGTCAGGGGGGAGTGCGCTGAAAGAGAGGACCCACCCTCCCCGGTCAAGCGTCGGATGGCCTTTACCGTTTTTATGGAGGGCGGAGGCGGAGAGCGTCGCGGAGAAAAGCCCAGGAGGCGATGGCGGCAGCTTTTCCCTTCTGGGCCGCTTGCGAGGCCTTCAGGCGAGCCAACATTTCTTCCTTTTTAGACATCGCGTTGGGGCTCGCGGCGAGTAAGAAAAGGGAGAGAAGAATAAAAAAACTCTGAACGTCGGTCGGGAAGGGTGGTATTTATAGTAGTGGGCCTGGGGCCCACCGAAAGATTCTCGCCACGTCACCAGGGGATCGGCGAATACCAGGGGTTGGACGGTTCTTCGTGAGCCTAGAAAGCCTCGCGAAGAGCGGGGATTGTGTACACCCCCGATATTCGCCTAGAGGTGAACAAAGATGGAGGAATAACCAACAAGCCAAAGTAATGTGGGAGAAATATATATTAATAGGCAGAAAATAAGAGAAAGAATAAAATTTACATGTGTTCTGTGCGTTCGACGAACGACTACCTGAGTTCGATGAATGGCGCTCTGTGGTCGACGAAAAGGTTCAAAGCTGCGTTCGACGAAATGCGAGCAGCGCTCGACGATCCCGCCTCAGCTCAGCGGTCGACGAACAGATTGTTACAGCGGTCGACGCTTCTACTCAAGCTCAGCGGTCGACGCTTTTACTCAAGCTCAACGACCGATGTTTTTACCCCAGCTTAGCGGTCGACGCTTTCCTGAGTTCGACGAACTCCGTTGTCCGTTCGACGAATTTGCTTCTCAGTCCGACGACCATCTCAGAGGTTGCCTCTATCCTGTCTCAGCGAAAGAATTCGCAGGAGGAAGCGCGAGATCCAGCATCGATGGGCGTCGCCGGTAAGAATGCGAGAGAGGTCTTCACAGGCCGCTCGCCAGTGGGGGTTGTAAATCCAACAGAGGGAAGAGGTAACAAAGAGGGAAAGCCAGAGCTTCAAGGGTCACTCACGGGAAAGCTCGCGAGTCATATCCCTGTGAGCCCAAGCTTCAAGGGTCACTCGCAGGAAGCGCGCGAGTCATATCCCTGCGAGCCCAAGTTTCAAGGACAACTCGCAAGAAGGTGAGTGAGTCGGGTACTCGCAGGCTGGTCGCGAGAAGGCGAGCGAGCCGGATACTCGTCGGCTGCTCGCAAGAAGGCTGGCGACCCAGGTACTCACCGGCTGCTCGCAAGAAGGCTGGCGAGCCTGGTACTCGCCGGCTGTTCGCAAGAAGGCAAGCGAGCCGGATACTTTCCAAGTCTTAGGGTTCAACGAGATCTGTCCTGCGTTCGACGAACGCCGAGCATTTGTTGAGATCGTCGAAGTCAGTTCAGCGTTCGACAAATTTTGTTCCCCGTTCGACGAAACCCGTTCGACGAACTCATCTTTCCACTCGACGAAACCCGTTCGACGAATTCACCTCTCTCGCGAGTGTTGCTCTCATAAACCACTCGTCCATAGATTAAAGAGGGAGAGTCACTCCTCTGCCCCTGGTGGTCTGCAGGTAGCCCTTCCAAACAACGGAGTTTGGCTGTTAGCAGGCCAAATTGGGGTGCGTTTAGTGAAACCAGAAGGCGGAATTCCACTATTGACAGACCATGAACAAAAAACTATAAATAGACCTTAAAGGGCACCTTGGGAGAGACCGGATCTCAGTTCTCTGAGCTTCTTCTCTTTCCTTGGTTACTTTGGTTCAGCTCTCTAGCTCTCCAAGGTGCCCAAGTCTCAGCTTTGGCTTGGGAGGGGAAGTGCTCAACGATCTTCCGGGTTTGGGGTGGGACCTCCTCGCTGTGACTAAGGTCTTAGTCAGTTTCTGAGTCTCAGGTCTGCTCCTCTCGAGGGACTAGTAAGGGCCAACTGCCCCTCAACTTGTTGAGGGCCCGAGCTTCACAAGAGACTGAGAAATCGGTTTCAACAGATCTTAAAGTCGGCCATGGCAAGCTTGGATTCACCCCTTGGAGCTCGAATTGAGGCAAGTTTTCCTCACCTCCTCCCCTTGTGCTAGATCTCACTGCTTTTCCCTTTGATTTTGATTGTGAATTGATGGAATCGTCCATGTCAATTTCGAGCTATTGAGCTCAAATGAAACCCGCCCCCATTTCTCCAATAGGTCACCTTCGGAAGCCATTCCTCCGGCAAACGAAGGACAATCCCAAGACAGAGGTTGTGGCATCGTCCATTTGGCCGAAGACTCCCAGGGGTGGCCGGAGACTCCCAGGGGTGGCCGGATTTAGCCTGGAGGTAGGCTACAGGATGGACTAATCCCGACCGTCTACTGGAGGAGGAAGACAATGCCAGGCCATCCGATCTGGGATGATCAGATAGTCGCAGACCACCTTTAATTATTACCTGTTTTATTAAAATAATTATTTGAACTTTAAATATTTGTAGAAAATACTTAAATTCAAATTCATAAAAAGTGATCAACATGGAAAAGGTAGCCCCTTGTGTCTACTATTTTTAGAAATTAATTTCATTTGATTAGAAGCAATGTAGCTCCCTCAACACTCATTTTGGTGATACATGCACATATGGGTCCCTAGACCTCTAAAAATTATTTTAGAGAGAAATATAACTCTAAATGACTTGAAATTTGGGGCATGCATGAGTCAATCCCTAAAGTACCCCCTGCCAAAAATTGGGAATTTTTGGGAACAATTTTTCTAAGGTTTTATCCAACATTTCATTTTCCTTGAATGGCTTAGATCTAGGGTCAAAATAGTCCAAATCCACTCAAATTTTCTCTGGATAGTAGATCAGGACAAATATAGGTCATGGTAAAAATTTGGGGTCATTTAGACTATTGCATGTTGTGTTAACCCGCTTGCATGTTTGAGTCAAGGTAAAGGTGTGGTGTGCACATAGCCCAAATGGGTATATTGTGACCCTAGCTCTTTTTACTTGGTGATAGTCTCTAAATTTTTAGACACACCTCTATGAGGAAATATTACATCTCCTCTGAAGGTTTGAGGATTTTTGGAAATTATTTTGCTAAGGTTTTACACTTAATTTAATTTGTCACATTTATGTATTAATGAAATGTTTAGTGTCAAACCACATAGGAGAAATCCCAAACCTTGGCATATGCTCATCTAGGGCATTTCACACTCTGAAAATATTTTGGGAGTTTTTGGACACTCTATGCCCCTATATCTTCTAATATCCCTATTTATCACCTTAAAGTAATTAGTTGATTTTTGTGATAAAAATGTTTATTACCATGCCATGAAACTTTGTTAGGATCACTTATGGACCAGTATGAACCCCAGCCAATTTTCTAATAATTTTTGGGGTAATATTTATAGTAGACTCTTCTCAATGAGGATTGTTCACCCTTGGAGTATTCATTTAGTTCTGGACAGATTCATGTTGGGAAAATCTTGAAATTCTGGAATTATGAGTTTTTGGTGGAGACATATAAGTGTTATTTTTATCTGAATTTTTTGAATGGTATTTGAAGTAGATCCTTCACAACATGAATTATACACCATTGAGTAATTATTTATTTCTGGTTAATTTCATGATGAAGAATTTTTGGAAACTCTTGAATAATGTTACTATTATGCTAACACACCTCTGGAAACATTTGAAGATTTATTCATGGAGTCTTTATAATTTTCATCCTTATTAATGTGAAATATGACAAATGTTGTTCTTGCCTTAGTATAATAGACAATTTGTACTCAAATTTTGAGGCCATTAGAGGCCTTGAAATAAAAAGTAGGCAGAGACAACTTTTGTAGGCCTTTGTGTCTAATTTTTGTAGAAAGTGAGATCACACCATTTGGAGCCCTATAACTCTCTATAGGGAAGATTTAGTAAGGCTGGTCCTAAGTGAAGGACAAACCTTAAAATGTGAATAACTTCCAGTTAGTAATTGATATGAGAATGAAAATTTAACCAGGTGTGAATGTACCCTTGAAAGTGCACAGTGTGCCTCTAAGAATCCTCTAGAGGGGGGTGAATAGAGATTTAAAAATTATTCCTATTCTAACTATGAGTACAATAAAATAATCTAAGGATTTATGCTCAATCAAGATCTTAGGCAGAATAAAATAGTACTGAAATATAAAGCAGAAAATAGTAATGTAAACTAGCTATAGGTACAACATAGAAAATTAGCAACCAGAAGACACACATATTTTTTATAGAGGTTCCCCAAAATGTGGGTACTCCCCTCTTCTACCACCTGGTAGGGATGCACCACTGTGCCTGAGTCTTTTGGTAAGGAGACTCTTAGAACCACTGATCTTTTGACAAGGAGATCATGAACCACCAGATCCTTTGATAAGGAGATCTTGAACCACCAGATCTTTTGATAAGGAGATCTTGAACCACTGAATCCTTTGAAGAGGGATTAACAAAACTCTTACGAAGGGAATTAGAAGGAGAAGGAGGAAGAGAAATGGTGTATGAATTTTGTTCTTAGAATTCTTATGAAGGCTGTATGATACATAACTTCTTGTATATATCACTGGATCTGTTCTTGATTAACTCATGCTTATAGTGATGTTTTGTAGGAGCTTTGATTGTCAGATCCTTTGTGATTCTGCTTGCTTGAGATATGGCTGTTATGAGATGGTGATGAAGAACAACTTTTAGATCCTTTGTATTTTTCTTCTGATTAATATCAGCCTGCTATTTGATTGTGATGACGAGCAGTTGTTCTTATCTTCTCTATGTCTTCTCAGTTATGGTTCCTCAGGGAGGAAGAAGAAGATCTGAAGCCTGGAGAGAAGATGTCAGCCGATTGTGATGAATGTTGTAGTTTGTCTCCTTCTTCTCTGCCCTTATATTGTCTGCCTTCAATTTTGAATTGTATTTCCCTTTATGGTAAGCTCTGAAAAGGGATTTTTGTCTGGACATTTACATCATTCTTTCCTTCTTTAATTCCCGACCGGTCCACCAACATAAAGCTTGTTTCCAAGAAAGTTTTTCTCCGTCCTCTTTTAATTCTTCATTCTATTTGAGGTAATTAAGGAGCCGTTGGAGAACGGTCTTGAGAGAGGTGGGCCATGAAAGAGGGTACAAAAAAGACAGCTGAAAAGGGAAAGCTTCCCTTTTCAGACTGTATTCGACGTAACGTCGAGTTCTCTTCCTCTCTTATCGACGCACCTTCGAGTTCTTGTAGGAGCATCTTTGAATTTATCCTTGCTCTGATTGAACTCTGCTAGTCGACGTTGCGTCGATACCCTATCAACGTAACCATCGAGCTGATGGCATGGCTCTGAGATTCAATATCTGCATCGAGATGAAGTCGACATTGCGTCAACTTTAGGTTGCTTCGACATGTACTTCTTTCTGCGCTGAGTTGAAGTAGAAGCTGCGTCGACTTCTCAAAGTACTCCGACAAGTCCATGGCCTTTGCGTCGATATCTTTTCGACGTAACGTCGACTTGGATTACTTCGACAGAGGGGTGAACTACTTGGACTTCTAGTCAGAGTAGCGTCGACATTAACTTGACATTGCGTCGAATTCTAGTTGACGCAAATGTTAACTTTGCCCATATTGTGCTTCTCTTGATCTGATTTTGATACCCTAGGTTGGGTGTGACATCCTAAGACACCTAATGACCAGATTACCCTCACTATACACTAGGTAATTCAATCCTAAGAGATAAAATCACTTTTAGTGAATTTGTTAAGTTAAATCAAAGGAGTTTTTCCCAACAATCTCCCCTATTTATCTTAACAAATTTTACAAATTGAATATAGTGATTTTACATATTTCTTTGCATAAACAAACATAAATGCATACCAGACATCCTGGACATAAGAAAATGAAGTACATACAAGACAACATTGGTATATAAGACAATAACATTTTGTTTTTCACAGACCATTTCATTCTAATGTCAGGAAATATGTAGATATCCAGAACTGTTTTTCAGGAAGAATGGTTTCTATTAGAGTACCTGAGCCTCATTGCTCCTTCTCAGGAGTTCTACTTTTTCTCGAGAATACTTTTGTGGAAACTTTCCTTGGGGCAATCTGCAAAGGCTCATCATCTTCTTCAGTAGTGTCTTTGAGAAGCTCCCCCTAACTTTGTGCATTTACTTCAGCTTCCTGGGCAGCTTTCTTAGCTATCTGAGATACTTCATCCAATAGTTCTTTATTCTGAATCTCATCCTGAGCTATTGCTGTGTTTACAGCTGCCATTTCTTCTTCTAAATTCCTTTGAACATCTGGGACAAGCTCCCCCTGCTTATCTGCATCTGTTTGCTCAACATTCATTATTTTTGGGGGCTCCCCCTCAATCTGTGCACCCAGAAATGTGGTCACTTTGTCAAGAGCAGGCTCATTATCAGTATCCCTTTTTTCTTGTCCACTCATATCAAGAGGAGGTTTTCTTCCTCTAATATGTTCTCCCCCTTCTTGACCTTGCTGGCCAGTGAGGATAAGAACTCCCATGTAACCATAGAGGAAGATACAAAATCTTTGAGGCTCTGAAAAGATCTTTTAAAACTTAATAGCTCACCCCCCATTTGTGAGTATTTTATGTCAAACCTTTTAGCCTGAGAGGTCACTTGGTCTACAAATGTGGAGGAGGCAATGGCCACAGATTTAGAAATGATCTGCTCAAGATCAATTGTGGGTGTATGAGATGTAGATGGTGAAGGTGATGGAGGAAGTTCTTCTTGGATGGGGGAGAGAGGATGGTAAAAGTCAGGTGAGAAATGAACTGATGGTGGTGGAGGAGGAGCAGGTTGATAATCTGGAATGACAGTGGATGGTAGTTGATGGGATGGTTGAGGAGATGGCTCAGGGGTTGAAGAGGATTGGTGTTGTTATTGTTGTTGTTGTTGCTGTTGAGGTGAATGTTGGGCTGGAGCATCATTCTGATGGATATCTGGAACATTGTCCAGTGGAGGTGGAGAGAGAGGAGGAGGGATTGTATCCCTTGGAGGGTCTGGAATGTGCCTTTCTGGCTCTTGAGGAGGAGGAGATGGAGGAGGTGAAGCTGGGCTTGACCAAACTTTAAGATTTGCATGGTCCACTTAGAGAAGATCCTTATATTAATCCTATTCCCAGGAGGAATAAGCACTCCTTTGGACTTACACACACTAGGATAGTGGTGAAGCAGTACGTGACTCATGATTCTCATGAACACATTCTCCTTGTTGGAGTACTTGTGAACAATCAGCTTTAGGAGGCACCTCCCCCAGTTAATCTTCTTCTGCAGAACTAGCACTCCCATAATCTGCAACTGATGCCTGAGAATAGCATCATGGGCTGAGATTTTACATAACATAACCTTCCCCACAATGTCAGCCAAAAATCTGTACTCTTCCGCCACATCAATCTTTTTAAGATTAATTGGCTTCTCCTTCTTGAACTGCATTATTTCCAGGACATTCTTTATTTCCTCTCCTGACAGTTCATCTGAGTCATTCCCAGTGGGCATATCAAATGTTTGGGAGAGTATCTCTTCAGATATGCTGATGTCTTGACCAGAGATTGTCCCTTGGAGTGAACCACCATCTACTACTGAAACAGTATCCTTGAATTATGTAAGCTCTACATCTTGAACCTTACATCTTGTGGAGATCAGCTTTGTCAAACTAGCAGAATGAAATAGACCAAGGATGGCCTTGAAGCTTTCTGCAGCAGCATTGAACGACTCGATGTCCACATCAAATCCAAAGTTAACTTTTGGTGGAGCCATTTGAATTTGGGTGTACCTGCAAACACAAAGAAGATGAGATCAGAGAGAGGGACACGAGAGAGCTGCAGAGTAGGAGAGCAAGAGAGTAAGAGAACAAAAGAAAGAGAGTTCGAAAGCGTAAATGTTTCGACGCGGTAATTGCTTTAAAGCAGATGAATCGCTGCTACTTAGGGTTTAGGTCGACGCACAGTCGATAACATTTATTATTTGGCGCGCAAAGCTGTGTCGAGATTGCTTCAAGAAGCAATACTACGCGCGTCGATATATCGGCGTTGCGCCGACTAGTACTCGACGTAGCTTCGAGGCTATTCAGAGACCCTAAGTTGACGTAGTCCTGTCGACGTTACGTCGATTTCCATTCGACGTAATTTTGAATTTAATCAGCGTTTAATAAGCCGACGTATGCGTCGATTTGAACTTGACGTTGCGTCGAATTCTATTCGAATTGTCTACTCTGAGTGCTTCTTGACGCTGGCGTCGAGCAGAATTCGATGTTATGTTGACCTCTATTCGATGTACCTCTTAATAAACAGATCTATTTCTTTAGAAAATTCTTGCTGTTTTTCCCAGCAATTACATTTATTGAAAATAGATCGTAATATAATGTAATAAATGTTAAGGAGGATTCAAGGTAGAAATTACTCCCTTGAATGAAGTTTGTTCCTTATCCTTGACTTATATTTTCCTTCCCACTCCTTTCTCCCATGAGTGGGACCTAACCTAACCCTACACAAGTAATTCAAACATTAGAGGAACCCAGGTTACCTTGGGCCCTTTGCTTTTACCATTGTAGGGTTCAATGAAAAAATAGGAGGATCTTTCATGATACCATTTGGGATGATAAGGAATGGTTTTCCCAAACCTATTGTTTTGATACTTAAGATGAGTATAGAATATATCTAAATGCAGGAGATCAGCAGAGTGTCTTATTATTTTAGATTTTGTTTTTACCTTTAGATTGTTGTTATTTGACTTCTCTACATTGTTCTTTCCTAAAGGTTTTTCTTTCTTATTCAGATGTATTTTGTTGGTTTTATCTATCTTATCTGAATAACTACCAGCCTTACCCTTGATTGATGCACTCTTCTCACTGGGTTGATAATCACTAGGTCTAACAAAGTAAATTAGATTTTTCCAAGCTGGTTTCCTAGATGTTTCTGTGCTAGTGGAGGGCTCTGCTCCTAACCCTAGGTGATTAAATCTCATAGAGAGATTTTCTGTGATATCCTTGAGCTTCTGACTCCTCCCATTGAGTTAGTCCTCAAAGGCCTTTGCCTTTGCTAGCTCTTCTTTTAGATTTGTGTTTTCCTCTCTAAGCTTAATCAATTCTATCTCTTTATTATTAAGTTCATTAGTTAGATTTTGATTTATTAGAAGTATTTCATCTTTCTTAAGATTCTTTTATTCAGTTTTAGCTGTGTTTAACTCTTTTTCTACCCTAAGATGTTCAATGTAGAAATCTTTAAAACATGATTTAACATCATCAGAGCTAAAGTCAAATTCATCAAAAACTGATACATGATCCTCTTCATCATCTGATGACATTCTTAGTGCCATCATGCAGGTTGCTTCTGTTTCGGCTTCATCATCACTTTTAGATGAGGATGAACTCACTTCCACTTCTGAATCACTCTAGGTTTCAGCAATGAAACCCTTTGCTTTCTTCTTGTCCTTCCCTCTGAGGGACTTCTTCTTCTTCTTCTCCTCTTTGCTGTTACTTCTTTCCCTTAGCTCTTGTGGGCACTCAGGAGCAATGTGCCCTGGTTTATTGCAGGTATAGCAGATAATCTCCTTCCTTGGAGTTTTATCATACCTGGGCCTTGAATCCCTTTCTTTTCTCCTTGAGTTCTCAGTCTTGACCCACTTCTTGAACCTTTTTGCTAGCAGACTAAACATTTCATCCTCGGGAGTGGAGGACTCTCCTTCAGCAGCTTTTAAAGCTAGGCTCCTTTGGATAGGAGCTGGAGTGGTTTCCCTCTCTTCTGACTCAACCCTATTTTTCAGTAACATCCACTACAACAAAAAACACTTTCCGCAGCTTTTTTTAATACTTTTCGCAGCGCTTTTAAAACGCCACGGAAGATACAGCGGCGCTTCTTAAAGCGCCACTAAATCGCCGCTATTGGAAGCGCCGCGGAAAACTCCGCGGCGCTTGTTTTAAAAACGCCGCAAAACATTTGGCGGCGTTTTTATTTAAAAAACGCTGTATATAAAAACGTTCTGCGGCGTTTGCTGAACTAAAACGCCGCGGAAAGTGCCATAATTTAAAATAAAAAACCGGCATTGGCGGCGTTTTTTCTATAGGAAAGCGCCGCGAAAGGTTTTGTTTATATTTTTAAAAAATTTGGCAGAGAAGCATTGCAGCTTTGATTACGCATACTTTCAATATAGCACATATAAAACATATTCACATCCATTTCAAGCACAAAATCAAAACATTCTGACATAGAACTCAATACTCGTCTCTTTTACCTCAATCCCAATACCAGCCATGGTTTGTCGCATCCCCGCTACAAACCCTGAAGAATCTCCTCTGCCGCCGCCGTTGCCGGTGTTCGACGCGGCGGTGCTCAGTCGACAGCTGGAGATACCCGCCAAGTTCATCTAGCCGGAAGGAGAAAAGCCAACGCCACTATAATATCATTTTTGTACCAAACAAACATAGCCTTAATATCTCATCGAACAATTACTTACCACTATTTCTTTCTACCTGCAGTAACAATCCATATTCCTTGCATTCCTGCATAATCAAAACAGCCACTATTTCTTCCTACCTGCAGCAAATATCCATATTCCTTGTCAAAGCCCAAAACTTAGAATAGGTGGAAGGGTCCATGATCCATACCAAGTTCACAAGAATACTTGATTTCTCAATTTGGGACTATTCTCCAGGCATACCTCTCTAACAAAAAGTCCATAAAAAAGCGCCGCAAAAGATATGATTTGTGGTAGTGACCCTGGGATCATCCTACTTAACATAACCCTTTGGTGCTACCAAAAATTCAATCCTACAAGTACAAAAATAAAAGAAAATTGTTGTGTGATGAATTGCTTGAAGAAAAAAAAGGAAATTAAACATTATTTATTTGCCAGGTATCTTTTAAATCTTCCAATTATTTGGAAGGCTGCCCCCGTTGAATCAGGTCTTGGGAGAATGTATCATTTTAACAAAATTAACAAAATTATATAATTATATATAACTAATATCATTGCTTATTTGACAAAATCAATAGTGGACAAAATCAATAGTGTATGAGGCTGAATTATTTGGCTTAACTCTGAGATTCTTCCTCATAGTTTCTCATGATGCAGACATTTTAATTATAATATGTGCCCACTAGCTAATTGAATGGAGAAGATTTATTTAAAAAGCAGCATCAACAAAATAATGATGATTAAGGTATTAATTAATTAGAGTCCTTTAATAACAACCCATTAGAGCACAGACAATGTAAACCCACCACTTAAGAGCCTACACCTTGATCTCCTCAGACAAATTCATTCTAGCAAGGAAAGGGATCATGCATGAAGCTTAGAACAAACACCCAAAGTTCTTACTACACACTCTAAATTGAAACAAGAGCACTAAATATATTTTTAACGAAAGTAAACATGAAATAGGGATAGTTTTTTTAATTCACCTAGACACAGAAATTAGTCAACAACATTATTTACTCTACTTTAAAAATAACTCAGTTTCTTTGGGGGGGTTTTCCCTTTATAAACCAAATCAGCCACATAAAAATAAACCATAGCCTATAAGCTTGAAGATACAAACCATGGCCTATAAGCTTGAAGCTACAAACCATAGCCTATAAGCTTGAAGATATGGCTCAGGAGAAATATAATATAGGAGTGAAAACTAAGATTAAGGCTTCATTTGGCGCTTATACCTGATCGAAGATGAACGGTAGGGAGCTTCGGCAAGGAGATGGAAGATGATGTCGGGCTTATACCTGATCGAAGATGAACGGTAGGGCCCTCAAGATCTGGAAAGGCGGCGCTGGGAGGATTCGATCTCGCCAGTCGCTCGAGATCTGGACGGAAGTGAGTAAATCACCGGGCTCGCTGGCAGGAAGAAATGAAGGCGGCGCTGGGAGGCTTTAGAAGTCAAATGTTAACACATTTAGCAGGTGGCGCTAGCGCGCATGCATCGTATTGCTTCACTGCCAGCGATTTGAGCTCCAACGAGACGTCGAGGTTCTTGGGGGAGACGGGCGGGGTTCTTGCGGGAGAGCTAGGGCGGGATGGGCGGGATGCGGGGAATGCGTGGAATGAGAGAATAACCTAATGTTATTTAGTTATCTTTGGAGACATTTCCGATTTAAAAACGCCGCTAATTGTAACATATGCTTTTCGCGACGGTTTTAAAACCAAAAAATGCCGCCATTATAAAATAAAACTGCGGCGTTTTAACAAACGCCGCATAAAAAGCGCCGCCATAGATCTGTTTTGTTGTAGTGATCTCATAAGACTAAAGCTTTCCTAGCAAAGCTTCAGTTGAGATCTCTCTGTGGCATCTGGATTCTCTAATTGCCCAGATCCTTGAATCCCATGAGCTAGGGAAGCACGTGAGAATCTTATTATTAATTTCAGTCAATGATATTTCCTTGTCTAAGCCTATGAGCTCATTAATGATAAGACTGAATCTGTCATACATATTGGCAACAGATTCTTCAGCTTTCTTTTGAAAGTTCTCATACTGGGATATGAGAAGGGACTTTTTGTCCTTTCTTTCATCAGCACTTCCTTCCACCATTGTGGTGAGTGAATCCCAGATTTCCTTTGCTGATTGGCACTCAACAACTTTCTAGAAAATGCCATCTGACATTGGTGACACCAGAATATTCATGGCCTTGACATCACATGCCTTGACCTTCTTCTCAGCCTCTGTCCATTCCTTTCTTGGGATAGCCTCAGTTGTTGAGATTTGACCTTCCTTTTGTCTGACTAGTGCAGGAGGACCTGTGAGAAGAACATTATAAATGTCTTCATTAATTGAATTCATGTACAGCCATATCCTGGCCTTCCAGAGTGTGAACTTATTCAAGTTACACACTGGGGGTCTTGTGGAAACATAATCCTTAATACTCATTTTATTTATAAAATATATTTATAGAACAGAAATAAGAGCAGGAGGTCTTTTTGATCAAGGTGTTAACCTCTTTGATCAACCTCCCTCTGATACCAATTAAAGTGCACAATGTGCCTCTGAGAATCCTCTAGAGGGGGGGGGGGGGGTGAATAGAGATTTAAAAATTATTCTTATTGTAACTGTGGGTATAATAAAATAATCTAAGGATTTATGTTTAATCAAGATCTCAGGCAGAATAAAATAGTGCTGAAATATAAAGTAGAAAACAGTAATGTAAACTAGCTATAGGGACATCATAGAAAATTAGCAACCAGAAGAAACACAAATTTTTTATAGAGGTTCCCCAAAATGTGGGTACTCCCTCTTCTACCACCTAGTAGGGATGCACCACTGTGCCTGAGTCTTTTGGTAAGGAGACTCTTAGAACCACTGATCTGTTGACAAGGAGATCATGAACCACCAGATCTTTTGATAAGGAGATCTTGAACTACTAGATCTTTTGATAAGGAGATCTTGAACCACTGAATCCTTTGAAGAGGGATTAACAAAATTCTTTTACAGAAGGGAATTAGAAGGAGAAGGAGGAAGAGAAATGGTGTAGGAATTCTGTTCTCAGAATTCTTTTGAAGGCTGTATGATGCACAACTTCTTGTATCTATCACTAGATCTGCTCTTAATTAACTCCTGCTTATAATAGTGATGTTTTGCAGAAGCTTTGATTGTCACATCCTTTGTGATTACGCTTACTTGAGATCTGGCTGTTATGAGATGGTGATGAAGAACAGCTTTTAGATCCTTTGTATTTTTCTTCTGATTAAGATCAGCCTGCTATCTGATTGTGATGATGAGCAGTTGTTCTTATCTTCTCTATGTCTTCTCAGTTAGGGTTCCTGAGGGAGGAAGAAGAAGATCAGAAGCCTGGAGAGAAGATGTCAGCCGATTGTGATGAATGTTGTAGTTTGTCTCCTTCTTCTCTGCCCTTATATTGTCTGCCTTCAATTTTGAATTGTATTTCCATTCATGGTAAGCTCTGAAAAGGTATTTTTGTCTGGACATTTATATCCTCTTCCCTTCTTTAATTCTCGACCCGTCCACCAACATAAAGCTTATTTCCAAGAAAACTTTTCTCTGTCCTCTTTTAATTCTTAATTCCATTGAGGTAATTAAGGAGCCGTTGGAGAACGGTCTTGAGAGAGGTGGGCCATGAAAGAGGGTCCAAAAATGACGTATTCGACGTAAAATCAAGTTCTCTTCCTCGCTTATCGACGCACCTTCGAGTTCTTGTAGGAGCAGCTTCGAATTCATCTTTGCTCTGATTTAACTCTGCTAGTTGACGTTGCATCGATACCCTATGACGTAATCGTCGAGTTGATGGCATGGGTTTGAGCTTCAATATCTGCGTCAAGATGAAGTCGATGTTGCGTCAACTTTAGGTTGCTTCGACATGTACTTCCTTCTGCGCTGAGTTGAAGTAGAAGCTGCGTCGACTTCTCAAAGTACTCCGACAAGTCCATGGCCTCTGCGTAGATATCTATTCGACGTAACGTTGACTTGGATTACTTCGACAGAAAGGTGAACTACTTGGACTTCTAGTCAGAGTATCGTCGACAATAACTTGACGTTGCATCGAATTCTAGTCGACTCTAATGTTAACTTTGTTGGACATGTGTGTCACATCCCTTTGTTTGAGAATAACAAATCCCATATTGTATTTGATATTGCTTGTTGTGTGTTTATAGTGTGCAGGAACTATAGGTGCAATACTCCATAGGTAGAAGGCAGCATGGAATCAAACTTTCTGAATGGAGCACTACCGCCAACGCTAGAGGTTAACGCAGGCGCTAGCGCTACCGCCAGCACTAGCGCTAACGCCAGGCGCTAGCTCAAGATCATCTCAGCGATTTTGTCTCAGCGGTTCCGTCTCAGCGGTTCCGTCTCAGCGGTTCCTTAACGCTACTACCAGCGCTAGCGATACCGCAGGCGCTAGCTCAAGATCGTGCACAACACCACGCCGCCGACGGTTTCGCAATCGCTCCACACGAACGCTACCGCAGGCGCTAGCTCCAAGATTTATAAAATGATGTGTTCTCTCTCGTTTTGGGTTAGAACTTCCAGAGACATTACTTGTGCCCAAACTCTCGTGCTGCTACTCTGCCAAAACATCATCTCCCACTCAAAGCCAAAGAAGAAAATCTGGAGAAGGAAGCCATCACATTGCATCCGAAGAACGATCGCTTCGACCTCGCTCGTGCTTCATCGATCCTTCATCCTCGTCTCCAGAAATCTCAAGAGGGAGTTTGCTTGTTATTTACTTCAATTCTTTATTTGTATCTTATAGAGAAATCGTCTTGTTTTTGGCGACTAGGTCCTTGCGCGGCTTAGGGGGAATTCGCCGCGTGAGTTGACGACTAGGTCTAGGGGATTAGATCTAGGGGGTGCTCGAGGCCATATACGAGTTTGGGTTGGCTAGAGCGGCTTGAGGCTTTATCCGGGGAAGGATAGGCTAAAGCCAACCGGTTTGTGGGGATACAAGTCGGTATAGAAAAGGAAAAGAAATTCACTTTTGTACGCTTCCGATTTCTAGCGATATTGAAATCAAATTTTGTAAACACCTTTTTTTTATATAATGCAATCATGATTATATTTGTGTTTATTTGATTTCTCTCAATTGGCGTAAAATTTCATTATTGCAAAATTGTTATTACTAAATTGTCATCTTATTTCCTATTAATCAAAAACAACTTAGTAATTATCTTAAAAATTATAAAAAGAATTTATTCCCTTATTCACCCCCCCCCCCCCCCCCCTCTAAGGGCGTCGTAAGATCCAATAAGTGGTATCAGAGCTAGGCTATTCCAAACGGTTTAAAAACCAGGAATAATGGCGTCTTATGATCTCGCTTTTTCCGAGGGTCAGGAAATTAGTAGACCTCCACTATTTACTGGGTCAGATTATAATTATTGGAAAAATAGGATGCGTTGTTTTCTAATGACCCTAGATATTGAGGTTTGGAACATGGTAGAAGAAGAATACACTCCTCCTACATTTGTAGTTGGAGAGGTTATGTTAGAAAAACCCAAAGATAAATGGGATGATCGGGATAAACTCAAATGTAAAAATAATGCAAAAGCCATGAATGCTCTATTTTGTGCGTTAGATAGAAATGAATTTAATAGAATTTCTGCATGTACTACTGCTTATGAAATTTGGAATCATTTGGAAATTACTCATGAAGGTGCATCGCAGGTTAAAGATTCCAAGCTTTTTCAACTGGAGTCGGAATATGAAAAATTCCGAATGGATGAAAGCGAAGATGTTGATGGTATGTACACGCGCTTCACCAAGATCGTCAATGCCTCAAAAGCTCTTGGAAAGTCTTTCTCAAATAGCGACTTGGTCCGTAAGATCCTTCGTTATTTTCCTCCAAAATTCAACCCGAAGGTGATGGCTATTTCGGAGTCGCACAACTTAAGGACGCTCCAAGTTGAGAGCCTCATTGGGAATCTCAAAACCCATGAGGTAGAACTCAAAATCCAACATGATGAATACAACAAGGAGCCAAAGAAGAAGGCGTTGGCATTTAAATCAAAGAAGGAGTGCCAAGAGGATGAGGATGAAGATGAAGAAAGTCTTTTGGTGAAGAACTTCTGAAAGTTCATGCGAAATCCGAAAAGGCGAAACACTTTCCGGAAATTTGTCCAAAAAGGTGAAAGATGGAAAGGGTCAGCTTCAAAGAAGGAAAAAGAGAGCGACAATGAAGAAGAGAGACCTCCACCGGAATGCTATCATTGTAGGAAGACGGGGCACATAAGGAGCCAATGCCCAAAATTCTTGAAGGAGAAAAAGGAGAAACAACACAAAGGGAAAGAAAAGAGGAAGGTGCTAAAGGCAAAGACATGGGATGACTCCTCTTCCTCCTCCTCCGAAGAATCAAGCGGATCTTCATCAAGCGAAGATGAGGAAGCAAACATGTGCCTCATGGGACGTGGAAACAACGACGACGACACCAGTGTTCCTAGTGACATTGAGGTAACTCCTCCCACTTATGATGAATTGTTTAATGAATTTCTTAAAACTTGCAAAGCTTTTGATAAAAATATGAAAGATAATATTTAATTAAATCGTGAAAATGAATCTCTTATTAAAGAAAATTAAAAGCTTTCCAAAAAGGCAATTGGTTTAGAAAAGAGAAAGGTTTCTTGCCAAGAATGTGATCACTCCACTAAATCGGCAAAAGATATAGAAGAGTCACTTTCTAAAGCCCTCTCTCATGCCAAAACTCTTACAAAAGAGAAGGGAGAATTAGAAAGGAAATTAGAAGCCTCTCTTTTGCAAATCAAAAATAATAAAAAAGGTTTTGAAAATAGGTGTGTCATGCTTGTGAAAGAAAATTCTTTACTTAAAGCACAAGTTCATGATCTCACCATGGCCATTAAAATTTTTGGAATAGGCCAAAAATCACTGGACATGATTTTAGGGAACTAGTGTCATGGTTCTAGAAAGTTTGGGATCGGATATCGAGGTGAGGGCTACTTCCCGGCGCTAGCCACTAACGCCGGCGCTAGCACCTCATACCAGAAACCTGAAATTTCTTTTTCAAAATGCTCTCCTTCTGTAAATCTAATTTATTCCAGCAAGAAAATTTTCCAGAAAAGGGTCTCAACCCCCTTTATTTCGTGTGCAAACTGTTATAGGTTGGGTCACACAACTAGTTCTTGCAGGAAAATAAAATAAAATACTTTAAAGCAAATCTGGGTACATAAGGCTTCCACTTATTCTATGGGAGGTTCTACTTGGGTTTCCGGATCTTTACTCTCATCTTCTTTCTAGATGTGCAGGCAGGCTAAGGACAATAAAGACGTGTGGTATTTGGATTCAGGATGCTCCAAGCACATGATGGGCAATAAAGCTAAGTTCCTTAGCCTAGAAAAGAAGAAGGGAGGGATCGTGACGTTTGGTGACAACGGAAAAGGAAGGATCATGGGAATTGGTACAGTTGGTAACGAATCCTTCACTCTATCAAATGTTCTTTATGTAAAAGGGCTAAAACATAATCTTATTTCAATTAGCCAATTATGTGATAAAGGGTTAGATGTTTTATTTGAATCTTCTACTAATCTATGCAAAATATCTAATCCTATTACAAACAATATTTTACTAACTGCACCAAGAATACACAATGTTTATATAGTTTCATTTCATGATCTTTCAAAATCATCTTTAAAATGTTTTATTATCGAAAATGATGAACTTGAACTTTGGCATAGAAGGCTAGGACATGCTAGCACAAAGCTTATTGTAAAACTTGCCAAAAGAGATTTAATTAGAGGATTGCCTAGATTAAATGGAAATTTACCTTCATTTTGTTCACCATGTCAAAAAGGTAAAATTACTAGATCCTCTTTCAAAAGTAAAAATTTTATTTCTACTACAAGACCTTTGCAATTAATTCATATGGATCTTTTTGGTCCTGTTAGCACCGCAAGTCTTGGTGGTAGATTATATACATATGTTTTAATAGATGACTTTTCTAGATATTGTTGGACAATATTTCTCTCATCCAAATCTGAAGCGTTTTGTGAATTTTCAAAATTATGTACTTGTATTCAAAATGAAAGTGATCTAAAAATTAAATGCATTCGCTCAGATCATGGAGGAGAATTTGAAAATAAAAAATTTACATCATATTGTGATATGCTGGGCATAAAACATGAGTTCTCCGCACCACGCACACCACAATAAAATGGTGTTGTAGAAAGAAAGAATAAGACACTTCAAGAGCTAGCACGCACTATGTTATGTGAATATAAATTACCTAAGTCCTTTTGGGCCGAAGCCGTAAACACATCATGTTATGTTATAAATAGAATCATGCTTCGCCCATCTTTAAATCTCACACCATATGAACTTTATTTTCAAAATAAGCCTAATGTATCTTATTTCAAAGTTTTCGGTTGTAAATGCTTTATTTTAAATACAAAAGATAGCTTGGGAAAGTTTGATGAAAAATGTGATGAAGGAACATTTCTTGGATACTCTTCAACTAGTAAAGCTTATAGAGTTTTTAATAAAAGAACTAGAAAAGTTGAAGAGTCAATTAATGTGAAATTTGATGAGCTTGTTCCTTGTATAGAAAGACTTTCCGCAGGCAAAGAGGATGTGTAACGCCCCGAATTGATTTAATTCGGATTTTGGTGTGCGTTTAGATTGTTTTGGGGTAAGGGTATGGGTGTGGTCTGCGAATAGCAAAGTGGGGTGCGTATAGGCTTAGGTTTTTATAAAACCTCCTCCCCCTCTCAACCCTAAACACCCGAGCTCCCCTCTATTTCTCTCGCTCTCGTTGCCAGCCGCACAGCCCCCTCCCGATCTCCCGTCGCCCTTCCTCTTTCTGTTCGCGTAAGGCAACCCGAGCTCCTCCCCGACCTCCCTATTCCTTTCATCGGCCTAGAGCAGGGAAGCGCCGCCCCCGATCTTTCCTCCTCCCTCTCTCGCCGTCAGTCTGGAGTAAGGAGGAGCAGCGCCCCCGTCTCCCTTCCTCACTCTCTTTCCCGTCGCCGACTAGGGCAAGGAGGGTCTGTCTCCCTCCTCTCCCTCTCATTTGCACAGGGAGGACGATCCCTCCCCTCTCCCTCTCCTTTGAGCTCTCTTTAGGGTTGCTATAAAGGGAGACCGCAAGCCGCAGCGTAAGCTTGGAGCGTCGTTTAGCGACTCGAAGCGTCGAGTGGAGGCCGGATCTGCAAAGAGGACAGCCATCTTGAACGTGCTCCATAGTTTAGAAGCGCACTTTAAGGGTAACGATCTCTTCTACCCTAATTTGGACGTGTCCTAGTCCTTTTCCGTGCATCGTTGAGGCCCCTACCAAAAAGGGTGAGGTCGTGGCATCCGACGGGTCGATTCGTGTTATCGCCATCAAATCTTGCATGCATGTAGAGTCCATGCGTGAAATGGACGTAGGCGCGCTGTGTGAATCCCATCCGAGACGGTTCGTCCGGATTGGTGATGCTTTTTGATATTATACGTGCCGGGGGAAAACTCCGTGTTGATATCCTGCTTCATAGGACTAGAGGGTGCTATTGCATGCGCAGCAACGCCTGGGGGTGTGCCCCGGGGAGCACCCGAAGTTAGAAACAAAAATGGAGTTTCTGTTCACTACCGCCGGCGTTAGCGTTATCGCCGGACGGTAGCTCTCAGACTTGGTTCTGGTGAATTTGTGCGTTCTAAGGCAGTGGGAGTGCTACTGCATGTGCAGCAATGCCTGGGGGTGTGCCCCGGGAAGCACCCACAGCTAGAAGCCAAAATAGGGTTTCTGTGCGCTATCGCCAGGCGTTAGCGTTAACGCCGGCGATATCTCCCAGTCTGAGTTCTGGTGATGTTGTTGTGCCCACCTGTTGAGAGGACCTGAGGCCTGTATGCCTGACCTGTGAGGGTGTCCTGGTGGATGACTTAGCGGCCCGTAGAGCCGACTAATTGAGAATACCTGGGCTGAGGGGACGCCATACCCGCTCTTCGTGTTGTACAATGAGAGCTGTGAACAACGGGCATTTGGCGAACTTGAAACCGCACCATCGCAACACCTGATTAGTAAGTCTCGTACATCATGTCGGGAAGCAATGGGAAAGAGTCTTCGGACTACGGGATGTTCACAATTAAAGCAGGGGAGAGCCCTGGTATTCGGGCCACCGACTTTAGCCTCGAAGGGCAAAGCCATCAAGAGTGGATGGTGGTGGAAGGCGGAGTACACCAAAGAGTGTCTGAGAGCACGAGACGTGGAGGCCATTCCCACGTTTGTGATTGATTCATATGTATGAATTGTTTTGGGCCGCGTTAGCCGCCTCATTCTGCTATATATATATATATATATATATATATATATATGTTGTGATACTCTTGCAGGGACGAGAAACTGCCACCCCCTCGAAGGGGTGGGGTCGTTATAATTTGGTTAGCCGTAGCTGACCGTTTCCCTATTTTGCCACCATTTTTGGTGGGCTTGTTGTACAGGTGCTGGACCGAGCGGGAACATAGCGGGCTGAAGCCCCTGCGCTGCTGCGGACCTTGAAGGCCTTTTGATGTTCTTTTGCTTTTCATGTATGGCCGGCCTGCGCGCCGATGTTGGTAATTTGTAAGGCCGTCATGCCTAAATTTTGTGTTGTAAAATATTTATTCCTAAGTAATAGAAGTGGACATACCCGGGTTCGGGTTTTGTGGTTTATATATCTTGTCTCTCTCTTTTGCTTCCGCATAGAATGCTCTGAGTTAGGTTCGTTGTTTAGGGTCGTTCGATATTTCAATTAAGTGACGTTCCCATTTGTTTTGTAGTATATGGCAGTATATGGCGTGGGGCCCCGGCCGGACCTTCTGTTATATGCTCCCGAACGGATGGGGATGTTACAAATTGGTATCAGCTTCTAGGGTTCCGTGTCCTTCTAAGGAATTCGTGGATGAATTCTTTTAAGGGGTGGTGAGCACGTGTGTGCGCTACCGTCGAGACGTAAAATAAACCCAAAAATATCCACTTAGGAATAAAATGTAACAACAAACCAACAATTATTGCATGATTTTGGAACCTGAGTGTTCCTTTTGTTGTTAATTGCGACTGTGCTGTCGCCTAACTGTGTGATGCACTCGTGTAGGGCACTAGAAGTGCAATGGGACCGTCGCGTCCCCGTGACGTGGTTGAGAGTAGCGGGTTTGCTGAGGCTCCTACACCTCCGTCTGCTGAGATGGTTCGGCTAGTTACAGAAGCTGTTCTAGCTGCGTTGAATGGCCAGCCTGGAAGGCAAGGTCAACTACCGGTGCAGGAAGTGGCCCCAGAGCCACTAAGAGTGGAGCAAGTCCCCGTGAGGCGTACTGCTGAGCAACAGCTGAAGCACTTCCTGGGATTTCGACCTCCTCCGTTTACCGGGGTTGAATCCCCAGCTGAGGCCGAGGACTGGCTGTCGCATATGGAGTGAATTCTGACAGCGACACAGTCGGATGAAGCACAGAATGTGACCTTCGCTACTTTCTTGTTGGAAAAGGAAGCCAGGCGGTGGTGGGATGAGGTAGAGAGGCGCCAGTTTGCGGGAAGGCGACTGGTTGATGTGCCGATGGAAGAGTTCTCGAGAATCTTCCTGGCAAGGTATGTGCCTCCGTCGCAGCAGATCACGATGGAGAACCAGTTCCTGGCTCTGATGCAGGGTGATAGACTGGTTGATGACTACCTGTATGAGTTCACCCACCTCGAGCGTTACGCTGGAACTTCTTTCGACGACGAGGGGAGAAGGGTGAACAGGTTCTACGGAGGTTTGCGTAGTGAGTTGCGGTACCTTCTGACAGGGCCATTGACGCAGGGTTTCACGACCCTCATTAGTTCAGCCCGAGCGCTTGAGCAGGACATGCTCAGGGAGAAGGGCAAGGTGGCTGTGGTCGAGGCAGTGCCGGAGGGCAAGGCGCCGAGTGCGGCGAAGTTGCGGAGGTTGAATCGCTGGAAGAATGCTCGATTATCTGGGCCAGCTCCCTCTGCTTCGGGCGCGTCGTCTGGACGTGGCCCTCTTATTTGTTTTACTTGTGGCAAGCCTGGCCATTTCTCTCGGGATTGCTGAAGTGGGCTTCCAAGGTCAGAGAAGAAGACTGGGCCATCTTATTCTGAGAAGGGGAAGGCGGCTGAGTCCACTGCCTCCCGTATGGCTCCCCCGCAGCCCAGAGTCTTCAGTCTTGGTCAGCAGGAGGCTGTCAAAGCCAAGGACGTCGTGACAGGTATAATTTAAGATACAGTCCTTACTGTTTTATATACCTATTTTAGTGTTCATGCTAACCTTGTTTGGCGGCGTAGGCTTTGTAAATGTTTTAGGCGTTCCTGCGAGAGCGCTTTTCGATACTGGAGCTTCGCACTCCTTCTTATCGTCGGACTTCGTCCAACGTATTAGTGCGCCGTCGATTGCTTCTGCAGATGGACTAGAGGTCCTACTGCCGAATGGATATTCGATGCGTGTGGAGAGGAGTTGTTGCGTGAAGGTTCTAGTTGGAAGCCAGGAGTATGACCTGAAAGCATCGATACTCCCCCTGGTTGAGTTCGATGTAATCTTTGGCATGGACTGGCTGTTGGAACAGCATGCGTGCATCGATTGCACCACCAAGGAGGTGAGGTTTGGGCAGTGTGCCGATCGTGAGACGGTCTTTGCGGGCATGCATGGATCGAGCAAGATGCTGATGTCTGCTCTCCAGGTGTCCAAGGTAGTGTGACAGGGAGCATAGTTATTCTTTGCTCTAGTGGAGGCTTCAACGCCGCGGCCCAGCCTAGTGGATGTTCCGGTAGTTTCAGAGTTCCCCGATGTGTTCCCGAGTGATCTCCCCGGTGCTCCACCGCAGCGGGAGATAGATTACACGATTGAGTTGGTGCCAGGCGCTAAGCCTGTGGCCCGCTCGCCGTATCGTATGGCTCCGAAGGAGTTGGCGGAGTTGAAGCTGCAGTTGCAGGAGCTGCTTGAGCAGGGCTACGTGCGTCCGAGTTCCACACCTTGGAGTGCACCGGTCCTCTTTGTCAAAAGGAAGGACGGTAGCCTGCGGCTTTGCATCGATTATCGGGAGCTGAACAAGCTGACCGAGAAGAACAAGTATCCTCTTCCGAGGATAGACGACTTGTTCGACCAGCTCGTAGGGTCGACAGTATACTCGAAGCTGGACTTGAAGTCCGGCTATTATCAGGTGCGGATCAGGGAGTGCGACATTCCGAAGACTGCCTTCAGTACAAGGTACGGGCAGTATGAGTTCACCGTGATGTCGTTTGGGCTGTCTAATGCGCCTTCGGTGTTTATGGACTTGATGCACCGGACTTTCCGAGAGTATCTCGACCGATTTGTGGTCGTCTTCCTTGACGACATATTGGTCTACTCTCAGTCCGAGGAGGAGGACGGTGATCACCTGCGAGTAGTCTTGGAGGTTCTGAGGAGGAACCAGCTGTATGCCAAGTTCTCGAAGTGCGAGTTCTGGCTACCTTCCGTGGCGTTCTTAGGCCATGTGGTTAGTGGAGCGGGTGTGGCGGTAGATCCGGTGAAGGTTGCGGCCATCAGGGAGTGGCCTGTTCTTTTTACTGTAGCGGAGGTCCGTAGCTTTCTCGGGCTGGCCGGCTATTACAGGCGCTTCGTGGAGAACTTCTCACAGATCGCTCTGCCTCTTACGACGCTGACACGGAAGATGCAGGAGTTTATTTGGACGCCCGCGTGTGCGCAGGCTTTCGAGGAGTTGAAGTGGCGGCTTACCACATCTCCGATCTTATGTTTGCCTTGCGGCACAGAGGGCTATGAGATCTACACTAACGCTTCTGGGAGCGGCCTTTGCTGTGTTCTGCAGCAGCATGACAATGTAGTAGCGTACGACTCTCGCCAGCTGAAGGTGCACGAGCGGAACCATCCGGTCCACGACTTAGAGTTGGCGGCCGTGATATTTGCCCTGAAGCTTTGGCGGCATTATGTGTATGGCGTGAAGATCGACATCTTCACGGACCATAAGAGCCTGAAGTTCCTTCTTACGCAGAAGGGGCTGAATATGCGACAGCAGAGGTGGATGGAGTTCCTTGGGGACTACACCTTCGAGATCCACTACACTCTCGGGAAGGGGAATGTTGTTGCAGATGCACTCAGTCGCAGGGCTCCAGCGCAGGCCAACTGGATTCAGATGCATGATGAGCACCTGATACGTGACCTGGAGGCCTTGGATATTTCTTGTGTGGAGAAGAGGAGCAGTGTCGGTGCCTATTTGAGCTGGACTGAGTTGCAGTACGACCTCGCAGATAGAGTCCGCGAGGCTTTAGAACTCGATCCGAGTTTAAAGCGCTACGCGGAGGAGGCTGGTGGGGGCCGGATGCCCAGTTTCAGGTGCGTGACGGGTTGCTGTGGATAGACGACCGTTTTTGCGCCCCGAAGGTGGGTGAGCTGCGCGATGAGTTGATGTACGAGGCGCATCGTACCAGGTATTCAGTTCATCCGGGGAGCACGCAGATGTACAAGGACATGAAGGTCCTTTTCTGGTGGCCGGGTATGAAGAGGGACATCGCTCACTACGTGGCCAAGTGCCACACTTGTGCGCTAGTGAAGTCAGAATGTCTGAAGCCCGGTGGCTTTTTGAAGTCATTACCGGTTCCAGAGTGGAAATTCGATGACATTTCCATGGATTTCGTGCATGGGCTGTCGAGATCGCAGCGCGGGAACGATGCCATCTGGGTAGTCGTAGACCGGCTGACGAAGGTGGCGCACTTTATCCCCAACCGGAGGGATGACTCGGTGGAGAAGTTGGCGAAGCTGTATGTTGATACAATAGTACGATTGCACGGTGTGCCCCATAGCATCGTTAGTGATCGAGATGGACGCTTTACTTCGAGCGACTGGAGGCTAGTCGACCGTCTATTGGGTACGAAGCTGCAGTTTAGCACGACCTTTCATCCTCAGACGGATGGCCAAACTGAGCGTACCAATAGGACGATGGAGGACATGCTCCGGATGTGCGTCCTGGATTTCGGCAAGGGGTGGGAAGATCACCTCTTTCTTGTTGAGTTCGCGTACAACAACATCTACCAGGCGAGTATTCAGATGGCGCCTTTCGAGGCCCTCTATGGCAGGAAGTGCCGCACTCCCTTAGCGTGGGTGGAAACGGGCGAGACGAAGCTCTTCAAGAGGAAAGACGTCGAAGAGACGACTTCAACGGTACGTATGATCCGGGAGAGACTTTTGGTTGCGCAGGATAGGCAGGCGAAGTACTATAATGCGAAGCACCGCGACGTCCAGTTCGCCGTTGGCGATTGGGTATACTTGAAGATAAAGCCTTTCAAAGGAGTGTCGAGGATCCGACGCTTGAAGAAGCTGAGTCCGAGGTATGTAGGGCCATTCGAGATCACCGAGCGCATCGGCCAAGCAGCTTACCGACTTGCTTTGTCGACAGAGCTGAGTGGGCTGCATGATGTCTTCCATATCTCTGTGTTGAGGAAGGCAGTGCGAGAGCCTGATTCTGTGTTGGAGGCCGTTAGTGTGCCAGTGGAGAGTAACCTAACTACCAAGGTGACTCCGGTTTGCATTATTGATGCTGATATTCGGCAGTTGCTGAGAAAGGCCATCAAGATGGTGAGAGTCCGTTGGGATAATTGTGGCCGCGAGGAGCTCTCTTGGGAGCCAGAAGAGATCATGCGCGAGGAGTACCCTGATCTGTTTACTCAGGTATGACAAGTTTCATTTCGTTGTTTGTGCTTTAAATTTCGGGACGAAATTTCTTTAAGGGGGAGAGAATTGTAACGCCCCGAATTGATTTAATTCGGATTTTGGTGTGCGTTTAGATTGTTTTGGGGTGCGGGCATGGGTGTGGTCTGCGAATAGCAAAGTGGGGTGCGTATAGGCTTAAGTTCTTATAAAACCTCCTCCACCACACAACCCTAAACACCCGACCTCCCCTCTATTTCTCTCACTCTCGTTGCCAGCCGCAAAGCCCCCTCCCGATCTCCCGTCGCCCTTCCTCTTTCTGTTTGCGTGAGGCAACCCGAGCTCCTCCCCGACCTCCATATCCCTTTCATTGGCCTGGAGCAGGGAAGCGCCGCCCCCGATCTTTCCTCCTCCCTCTCTCGCCGTCGGTCTGGAGTAAGGAGGAGCAGCGCCCTCGTCTCCCTTCCTCACTCTCTTTCCCGTCGCCGACTAGGGCAAGGAGGGCCTGTCTCCCTCCTCTCCCTCTCGTTTGCACAGGGAGGCCGATCCCTCCCCTCTCCCTCTCCTTTGAGCTCTCTTTAGGGCTGCTACAAAGGGAGACCGCAAGCCGCAGCGTAAGTTTGGAGCGTCATTAACGACTCGAAGCGTCGAGTGGAGGCCGGATCTGCAAAGAGGACATCCATCTTGAACGTGCTCCATGGTTCAGAAGCGCACTTTAAGGTTAACGATCTCTTCTACCCTCATTTGGACGTGTCCTAGTCCTTTTTCGTGCATCGTTGAGTCCCCTACCCAAAAGGGTGAGGTCGTGGCCTCCGACGGGTCGATTCGTGTTATCCCCGTCAAATCTTGCATACATGTAGAGTCCATGCGTGAAATGGACGTAGGCGCGCTGTGTGAAGCCCATCCAAGACGGTTCATCCGGATTGGTGATGCTTTTTGATATTATGCGTGCCGGGGGAAAACTCCGTGTTGATATCCTGCTTCGTAGGACTAGAGGGTGCTACTGCATGCGCAGCAACGCCTGGGGGTGTGCCCCGGGGAGCACCCGAAGTTAGAAACAGAAATGGAGTTTCTGTTCACTACCGCCGGCGTTAGCGTTATCGCCGGACGGTAGCTCCCAGACTTGGTTCTGGTGAATTTGTGCGTTCTGAGGCAGTGGGAGTGCTACTGCATGTGCAAAAATGCCTGGGGGTGTGCCCCGGGAAGCACCCACAACTAGAAGCCAAAATAGGGTTTCTGTGCAATATCGCCAGACGTTAGCGTTAACGCCGGCGATAGCTCCCAGACTGAGTTCTGGTGATGTTGTTGTGCCCACCTATTGAGAGGACCTGAGGCCTGTGTGCCCGACCTGTGAGGGTGTCCTGGTGGATGACTTAGCGGCCCGTAGAGCCGGCTAATTGAGAATACCTGGGCTGAGGGGACGCCATACCCGCTCTTCGTGTTGTACAATGAGAGCTGTGAACAACGGGCATTTGGCGAACCTGAAACCGCACCATCGCAGCACCTGATTAGTAAGTCTCGTACATCATGTCGGGAAGCAACGGGAAAGAGTCTTCGGACTACGGGATGTTCACAATTAAAGCACGGGAGAGCCCTGGTATCGAGCCACCGACGTTAGCCTCGAAGGGCAAAGCCATCAAGAGTGGATGGTGGTGGAAGGCGGAGTACACCAAAGAGTGCCTGAGAGCACGAGACGTGGAGGCCATTCCCACATTTGTGATTGATGCATTTGTATGAATTGTTTTGGGCCGCGTTAGCCGCCTCATTCTACTATATATATATGCTGTGATGCTCTTGCAGGGACGAGAAACTGCCACCCCCTCGAAGGGGTGGGGTCGTTATAATTTGGTCAGCCGTAGCTGACCGTTGCCCTGTTTTGCCACTGTTTTTGGTGGGCTTGTTGTACAGGTGCTGGACCGAGCGGGAACATAGCGAGCTGAAGCCCCTGCGCTGCTGCGGCCCTTGAAGGCCTTTTGATGTTCTTTTGCTTTTCATGTATGGCCGGCCTGCGCGCCGATGTTGGTAATTTGTAAGGCCGTCGTGCCTAAATTTTGTGTTGTAAAACATTTATTCCTAAGTAATAGAAGTTGACAAACCCGGGTTCGGGTTTTGTGGTTCATATGTCTTGTCTCTATCTTTTGCTTCCGCATAGAATGCTCTGAGTTAGGTTCATTGTTTAGGGTCGTTCGATATTTCAATTAAGTGACGTTCCTGTTTGTTTTCTAGTATATGGCGTGGGGCCCCGACCGGACCTTCTGTTATATGCTCCCGAACGGATAAGGATGTTACAGGATGATCTATTACCTCCTTTGGAGCATGGTGATGAAGGACCTTCCAAAGAAGAAGAAGAGGAGGCCAAGAAAGATGAATATGTACCTCCAAGCATCTTAAAATTCACAAAGGATCATCCACGTGAACTTATAATTGGTGAACCATCCATCGGGGTAAGAACTCGCTCTTCTCTTCATGAATCTTATTCAAATATTTGCTTTGTTTCTGAAATAGAACCAAAAAACATTTCTACAGCTTTAAACGATGAATTTTAGTTTTTGGCTATGAATGAAGAGTTAGAATAATTTAAGCGACATAATGTTTGGAAATTAGTAGAAAGACCATCTAATCACCCGGTTGTAGGCGTAAAATGGATTTTCAAAAATAAATTAGATGGTGAGTCTAGAATATCTAGAAATAAAGCACGCTTAGTAGCACAAGGATATTCACAAATCGAGGGGATAGATTTTGATGAATCTTTTGCACCCGTTGCTAGATTGGAGTCTATAAGAATTTTTCTAACATTTGCAAGCTTTAAAAGAATAAAACTATTTCAAATGGATGTGAAAAGTGCGTTTCTAAATGGGTTTGTAAAAGAAGAAGTTTATGTTGAACAACCCCCCGGTTTTATTAATGAAAAATTTCCAAATCATGTTTATAAACTAGAAAAAGCGCTTTATGGTTTAAAATAAGCGCCCCGTGCATGGTATGAAAGACTTACATCATTTTTATTAAAGCACGGTTATATTATGGGAAGTGCGGTCTTCATTAAGCACAATAATGATGATGTGATTATTTTACAAATATATGTTGATGATATAATTTTTGGATCTACTAATGAAGAGATGTGTAATGAAGTTATTTTAGTGATGAAAAATGAATTTGAAATGAGTCTAGTAGGAGAACTTTCTTATTTCCTTGGTTTTCAAACATCTCAAAGAATTGATGGTATCTTTGTTTGTCAAACAAAATATGTCCATGATATGCTTAAACGTTTTGGATTTGAAAACCTTAAACATGTTTCTACACCAATGAGTGCGTCACTTAAATTAGGAAAAGATGAATCGGGAATTTCAATTGATCAAACCTTATATAGAGTTATGATAGGATCCCTACTTTATCTTAGTGCAACTAGACCCAATATTATGTTTGTCGTATGCTTATGTGCTCGATTTCAAGCCAATCCAGAATCTCATTTAAAAGCGGTAAAATGAATTTTCAGATATCTCATTGGGTCATCTAGATTAGGATTATGGTACCCACATAATGATTCATTTACATTGCATGGCTATTCCGATTCGGATTATGTCGGTTGTTCACTTGATAGAAAAATCACTAGTGGTACTTGTCATTTTCTAGGACCTTCATTAGTTGCATGGTCTAGTAGGAAACAAAATTCAGTTGCACTCTCCACCACGGAGGCCGAATACATTGCATTAGGGAGTTGTTGTGCACAAGCTCTATGGATGAGCCAAACTTTAGAGGACTTTGGTTTTCATCTAAAACTTATTGAATTAAAATGTGACAACAAAAGTGCCATTGATCTCACAAATAATCCGGTTCACCACTCTAGATCCAAAAATATAGATGTGCGTCATCATTTCATAAGGGATCACATTAAAAAGGAAAATTTAAGGATTAGTTTCATTGGCACGGACTCTCAACTTGCTGATATATTTACTAAACCTATTCCCAATGCAAGGTTTCAAATGTTAAGATTGGAATTAGGATTCTTAGACATCTTAGGATGAATAACATGTAAAACGCTAATGTTTTATGCAATTTGCAATCAAAACATCTCTGAATATTATACAATTTCTGCATAAGACTACACTTAAGACCCCTAATCATTATCAAAAATCAAAAATTTAAAATTCCTAAAAAATCGTGTACTGTTTGTCGTGTTATCACTAGCGCCGGCGCTAGCGTGGGTGTGTGATTTTTCTGTTTTTAAAAATTTCTAAAAATAAAAAAAATATGTTAGTTTATTTGTGCAAATTTATTTTTGTGTTTCTGTCTATTTTATTTTTGTTTTATTTGAATTATGAAAAATCAACTACAAAAATTCAAAATTCAAAAATACAAAAATATGTTTGTGTGATTTTTCTGTTTTTATTAAAAAAAATAAAAAAAAACTGTATGATCTTTATTGCCAATATCAAGCATGTATGAATTCTATTATTTAGAATTATTTACAATGTTAAAACATATTCTTTCAAATTACTATTAACAATGTTTTGCTTATCATGCTTTGACATATCTATTTAAAGTGCATCAATTGTATTGAAAAATGTGTAGAACCAAGCTTAGAATGCCTCTAAGTATGAGTAAATGTTTTATGATTGATAATGATACATTTCACTCACTTATTTTGGTAATCAACATGTGTGTCTAAATCTAAAAATGCTTGCTTGAGTATTGTATTTGTACAATGAATTAAAACTTGCATAAGTTTATTGCCTACACTACATTTGAATTGCACTTATGAAATTTAGAAAAGTGGTTAAGTTAAAAATTGGATTTGCAAAACAAGTGTATTCGGAGAATGTTGTGTCACAAATATGAGCAAAAAAAATTATATATGTAGACAAATATAACTCCACCAAGCACTACTTGAACCTCCTGATAAGTCTTCATAAGCATTGTGAGGTTGAGCACCTTGGAAAGAATAGTAAAGTGTCTTGTGCAAACTTTGGTTATTACACCACTTTGTTAAAAATTATGTGCATTAAAAGTGTGTGAAAGTAATTTACTTGTGTTTTATTGTGCACTTTACTTTACATTTGTCTTATATTTTGATGATTTAAATCCATTGTTAACATTGCCCAAAATACACTTATGTGCACATCATTATCTTTCATAACACTTCTTCTCATGAGTATTGGATTCTAATGCTTTATTTATACTACTCTTTATATAAGAAATGCACTAGATAACCTAGCATGATCTCTACAATATTTTGGTATTTCTTAAATTTACAATTAAGTAACATTGTAGTATAATCTCTCTTTGATATGTTCATTTCATGCTTGGTATCTTTATGAAAAACTTTGAGATTTCAAAAGGTTAAAACATCTTTCAATTTTGAACTAAAACTCATATTTTTACTTATGCTTTTCATGCTTACAAAAAGATGTTTCTTATAATCTTCCGCTATGCTAAAACTCTTATCTATTTATTTGAAATCTCTTCAATACTATACTTAAATTTTTTATCTTTGTCTATATTACAAAAGCTCGATCATGCTTTATCTTTTTAAAATGTCTTCTTACTACCCTCACCCCACCTTCTTTTGATAATACCAAAAGGGGGAGATTAATTGAAGAAATCTATATAGGAGAAATATAGATAAATAAGGGGAGTAACACATAAATTCATGAAATCTATCATTTCGGGGGAGTAACACATAAATTACATTTATGTAGGGGGAGCATTAAGATAGGGGGAGTATGCACATTATCAGGCATATCATTTACTATAGTTGCACTTTTATCTTGCTTATCTTATCTGTAAACACTATTGTTGATTTCTTGCTTAGAGGATTTGTTATTATCAAAAGGGGGAGATTGTTGGACATGTGTGTCACATCCCTTTGTTTGAGAATAACAAATCCCATATTGTATTTGATATTGCTTGTAGTGTGTTTATAGTGTGCAAGAACTATAGGTGCAATACTCCATGGGTAGAAGGCAGCATGGAATCAAACTTTCTGAAGGGAGCACTACCGCCAGAGCTAGAGGTTAACGCAGGCGCTAGCGCTACCGCCAGCGCTAGCGCTAACGCCAGGCGCTAGCTCAAGATCATCTCAGCGGTTTTGCCTCAGCGGTTCCGTCTCAGCGGTTCCTTAACGCTACCGCCAGCGCTAGCGATACCGCATGGGCTAGCTCAAGATCGTGCACAACACCACGCCGCCGACGGTTTCGCAACCGCTCCACACGAACGCTACCGCAGGCGCAATCAGCTACCGCAGGCGCTAGCTCCAAGATTTATAAAACGATGTGTTCTCTCTCGTTTTGGGTTAGAACTTCCAGAGACATTACTTGTGCCCAAACTCTCGTGTTGCTACTCTGCCGAAACATCATCTCCCACTCAAAGCCAAAGAAGAAATTCTGGAGAAGGAAGCCATCACGCTGCTTCCGAAGAATGATCGCTTCGACCTCGCTCGTGCTTCAGCGATCCTTCATCCTCATCTCCAGAAATCTCAAGAGGGAGTTTGCTTGTTATTTACTTCAATTCTTTATTTGTATCTTGTAGTGAAATCGCCTTGTTTTTGGCGACTAGGTCATTGCGCGGCTTAGGGGGAATTCGCCGCTTGAGTTGGCGACTAGGTCTAGGGGATTAGATCTAGGGGGTGCTCGAGGCCATATCCGAGTTTGGGTTGGCTAGAGCGGCTTGAGGCTTTATCCGGGGAAGGATAGGCTAAAGCCAACCGGTTTGTGGGGATACAAGTCGGTATAGAAAAGGAAAAGAAATTCACTTTTGTACGTCTCCGATTTCTAGCGATATTGAAATCAAATTTTGTAAACAGCTTTTTTTTTATATATTGCAATCATGATTATATTTGTGTTTATTTGATTTCTCTCAATTGGCGTAAAATTTCATTATTGCAAAATTGTTATTACTAAATTGTCATCTTATTTCCTATTAATCAAAAACAACTTAGTAATTATCTTAAAAATCTTAAAAGAATTTTATTCCCTTATTCACCCCCCCCCCCCTCTAAGGGCGCCGTAAGATCCAACAAACTTTGCCCGTATTGTGCTTCTCTTGATCTGATTTTGACACCCTATGTTGGTTGTGTCATCCTAAGATATCTAATGACCAGATTACCTTCACTATACACTGGGTAATTCAATCCTAAGAGATAAAATCACTTTTAAGAGATAAAATCACAGGTGATAAATCATCCTACATAGAAATGACTAAGAAATATCTTCACAAAATGTTTGTAACCAAGGACATGAGGTCTCCTATACTTTCGTGGTATCAAGATTGCAAGGAAACATGACTTTGTGGTTTTGTACCAATACAAGTACGCTCTAGATCTTCTTAATGAAGTTGAGCTCCTGGGTGCAAAACTACTCGATGTCCTATGGCTATTGGCGAGGAAAAACTTTGGAGTGAAACATCTCCTCTTCTTCTAGATGCCACTCAATATAGACGGTTGATTGGTAAACTCATTTACTTGACAATGATAAGACCAGACTTTTGCTATGTGTAGGGAAGGTCAGTCAGTTCATGCCATCTCCCAAGGAGTGCCATCTGAAAATAACACTGAAAATATTAGAGTATATTAAAGGGGCTCCAGGAAAAGGTCTGTTATTTCACAAGAATAATCACTTGCGGATAAAAGCATATTCAGATGCCACCTATGCTGATGACAAAGGAGATCAAAGTTCACCTCAGTGTTTTGCACGTTCATTGGGGGCAATCTAGTTATCTGGAAACGTAAGAAGCAAGAAGTTGTGTCCAGATCAAGTGCTGAAGCAGAATATAGGAGTATGACTCAAACCACATGCAAATTAAAGTCGTTACGTGCTCTTTTATTAGACCTTGGATAAGTCTATAATCATTCTATGCCCATGTTTTGTGACAATAAAACTGCCATCTATATTTCAAAGAATCCTATGTCATGAAAGAACGAAGCATATATAAGTCGACTATCACTTTATTAGAGAATAAGTGTTGAAAAAGTAGATCTGTATTGTGCTCCGTTCGTCACATCCAAAAAGAGTTGGCATATATTTTTACAAAACCAATTACTTCATCTTTTTCAGAAATATGTGACAAGATGAGCATGATCGACATATATGTTACAGCTTGAGGGGGAGTGTTAAAACACAAGATGAAGAATTGAAAGGTATGGGCGGTTACAATGTGGTTAACCGTCCTATGTTGCTATGTAAGGATGTCTCATTGATTGGACGGTTACTGGTGGTGTAACCGCCCCGTGCTGGTTGTATCACAATCTGGGTGGTTACTAATTGTGTAACTGCCCATGCTTATTCTGTCTCTGTAGTATGTGCGGTTACATGGGGTGTAATCACCCTATCTATCTATTTATGCCCTAATGTATTTAGTTCAACGTCGCTAATTGTATATTCTCTCACTTATAATGTTCTATATAAAGAGTGATGCTCTCTTGTAATATTCAGAATTTTTGGAAATAAAATTTCTCTGTTATTTTCAATTTCTCACACCCGGTACCCATGGGTCTTATTTATAGACAATCCAAAAGAGGAGAATTGGTCTGCGAATAGCCACCCCCGTTGAGGTCTCTAAGAAGTTTCTAGAGGCTGCCGAGTTATTTTCCGGAGGATGCCAAGTTGATTTCCGGAGACTGCCAAGTTGATTTCTGGAGGATGCCGAGTTGATTTCTAGAGGCTGTCGAGTTGATTTCTAGAGGATGCCGAGTTGATTTTTGGAGGCTGTCGAGTTGATTTTTGGAGGCTACTGAGTTGATTCTGGAGGCTGCTGAGTTGATTTATGGAGCCTGTTGAGTTGATTTCTGGAGACTGCTGAGTTGATTTTTTGAGGTCGTCGAGCACCCCCCCCCCCCCCCCCCCGACGAGATCTCCTTTGACGAGGTCTACTCCTTATTTATTTTTGACCTCAACAAATTTTGGTTATACAATCTTCCTTTTTTATAGAATACCCATTTGTAGACAATAATTTTCTCATCCTTTGGAAGCCTCATTTCATTCCAAGTATTATTTTTATGTAAAGATTCAATTTCCTCACGTGTTGCAACTAATTTGTGCACAATCTGCATACTTTATTGCTCATGATAAAGTTTCCTTTCACTAATTTGTGCATAAATTGGCCAAGCAAAAAAAATCCCAAATTTAAATAATCTACAAGATAACCAGACCACAACTAGGTGTCTTACACTCAATAGGTGTGCAAAGAGAACAATTTACTAACCAACATGTTGTATTGATGGCTTCTACTCAAAACTCCTTACTTAAACCTGCATTAGATAACACACACTTCACATTTTCTAGTAAGTTTTTGTTCATATGTTTTGCAACTACATTTTTGGTATCCTTAATACAGGTACATTATCCCACAATACTTTCATTCTTATAGAATATTTTGTATCTTCTTGTGATTGATAATAATGAATCAAAGAACATCTTAAAGAAAACTAAAATGAATGACTCTGATAGTAACAAGGATAACGTTAAATCTAATGTGTCTAATTGGTTCACAAAGTTTAAAGATAATGAAGAAAGGGATAAAATGAAGTGTGCATTGTTCAAAGATATATGTTGCTGATCCTCGAAAGAACGGAACAAGTGCTTTACAAGCACATATGTTAACTTAATATCACTTTAGGGTAAATGATATCAATCAAAACATGTTAAAATCTATTAAATTTGATAAATAACAATGATGAGTTGTCTTAACAAAAATGGTTGTAGTTGATGATTATCCTTCAATTTTTTAGAAAATGAAGGCTTTAAAAATTATTGTGATCAGTTAGAGCCAAGATTCAAAGTGTCGTATCCGACGACTACTTCCAAATATTGTGTTAACCTTTTCATTTTCGAGAGAGAAAAAATTACTGAAAGAGGGATAAAGAAAATATTAAATTGTATGACTGAAAGAGTGATAAAAAAATATTTGTCATTAATATAGACAATGAAACAGTCAATGATGTAGTTGCTACATAATCGACAAGGAAAACCAAAGAATGAATAAACACCATACTAGAGAATGAGTTTTTACAAGTGAGATGTTCAATACATATACTAAATTTAATTGTGAAGGAGGGATTATCTTAATATAATGAGTCCATCGAGAAGATTCGGTTAGCCATCAAGTATATACAAAGATCCTCTCAATGATTAGAGAAGTTTAACAAAAATTGCAGTAAACGTCGAGATATCATGCAAAACTCTTTTGTGCTTGGATGTTGACACAAGGTGAAATTCCATTTACTTGATGCTAGAGACAATAATAAAGTTTGAGAAGGCTTTTAATGAATTATATGATGAAAGTTCGTATACAAGTTATTTTAACAATATTGGAAGTGTTAATGGCCTACACAAAATAGAAGATTGGAATAATGTAACTTTGTTTGTGAAGCTTATGAAGTTATTTTATATAGTTACCTTGTGTAAGATCCCTCTCCCGCACCAGGAGAGTTCCTGGATCTTATGCCCAGAACCGCCGCCTTACGGAGATGCTAGCACACAAGTTAGCCACCTCCGCAAGACGTCGATCCTGCCGGCAAGAACGATCAACCAGGCCAACAAGAGATAAGAAGAAAAAGAAAACAAGAACCAAGTCCACAATCACACATTTATACAACAAAATATAAAAGTCCATCAATGAGTACAACAAATGAAAGAGTAAAAGGGGCTTATTCCCAATACATAACCAAGGTTGAACAAAATTCTCACTCTCTCACTCTACATCTATGCGGAAGGTAACAACTCTCAAATCTTCAAACACATGTCTTGTAGTAGAAGCATAGCATGGCTTCTGCTCCTCAGATCCTGCCATCATGTATTGACTGGTCGTGCCTGTGCTCCAGCTCCTCGAACACCTACGGTCACAACCGACCGTTAGTCATAAAGACTAAGCCGATTTTGTCCCTGCCTCCCCCCGCGACTCCTAGGCACCGTGCGGGAGGAAGAAGCGGAGGACAACAAAGTGGAGTAAACAAAAGCAGGTGACAAATATTCTACGCTATCAAGAGTATATCCATATAATTTCTATGCTAGTAGTATAAGCAAGTAAACAGTAATAAGTGCAGTAAAGTAATATAGAGAAGCAGTGCGACGCAAGTAAAGTAATTTAAAAGTAACCATTGATTTATAGGAATGCCCATACAAACCTATAGACCAAGGGGTCGTTTAGCAGGGACTATCGTATAAAAAGTCCCATACCAATTTATACGATAGGGGTAGGGGTTGAAATGCAATGTTCATGCTATGACATGCAAGGTATGCTGTTATGCTATGTTCATACAAGTGCAGCTCACTCACCACGACTCTATGCGCATAGACCTTTAGTTCCCCCTTTTTGGAGCTAGCAAGACTCCCAGGATACTCCCGTAGTGGCAAACGGAAGCGGTGGGTTGGGCCTCGCCCACCTCTAGGTTGGTATTCACACTACCTAACCTAGACCTATCGTACGCCTCAACACAAAACCACGGAGCGTCTGCGTACTCTTGCTGACTGGACCGCCAGACTTTCATGGCTAAGTGTAATTACCACACTTGCAGAGTCAACGTATTGACGTCGGTGTGAACGACCATCCAATACCGAAGACCTACCACCTTCGTGCACATGCAACATGTTCGACTATCTACCTCCGAGCCATAAGCTCCCCGGGCTAACCTGCCCGTCAATAATAACCTTCCGAGCCACCGGCTCACCGGACTAACCCGTCCGTACCAACATACACTACCGAGTCACAAGCTCAACTGACTTATCAATCCTCTCTTACAAACACGGAGCTTACTGCTCGTAGCACCAAACCGACTAAGCTCCCGTAACCACGGGGTGTGGGTGAGTGTGTTATTAAATTATTCTTGTACAACATCTTATCCCTACGGTTTACGTTTAATCTTGGATTCCCGAGGATTACCCTGTAAAGGGCTCGCTACGGTATTAGGAACTACAATGGGATGACACCCCAAAGTTCCCTTTCCCAAGACACTTAGTATTACTGATATCTACCTGTAAAATTACCCTCTTATCATTCCACTTAAATTAAACCTCCTATTTAGACTACCCTTGTTTAGTTATTATTATACTTAGAAGTTTAGGGTGGATCCTGGACTTCCCGAGGGCTACCCGGTGAAGGGTTCGCAAGGTACTAGGGTATGTGATGTGATGATGCCCAACCCCTTTCCAGGACAATCAATATTCTTGGTGACTACCCAGACCTAACTTTCCACCCTCTCAATACTCTTTATATCTTAAGTGTTTTCACGCCTTACGTTTCATCCCGCTCCTAAGCAATCGTTCTGTTGGTTTCACCTCTAATAACTTCTAGTCCTCTAAGTGGTCTATACTCATTTCTTGTTATAATCAAATTCTCACCGATTTTCTTGTGATTATATTGACCTATTCATCATAATGAGTTTTTACTATCCGTAGACCACGAGATATAACTAACTTAGATTCCTATGATGGAACCTTGGTCAAATTACTTCCAAATGACTTTTAATTTTTATCATAGGTTTATAGTGGATCAAATAAGCGATGATCAAAATCCAAACATGTTTCATGTAATTTTGCCCTCTATAAAAATTCATTAATTACAAATCTGAATCTAAAATGTGAAGGAGGTATCATGCTAGTGAATTCAAACTTGTTAAATATCCTTCCAGAGATGAAATGTGACATGATAAAAAGATTTCCAATATTTCATATTTTTCCAGCAATTAAATAACCATAATCTCTAATTTTCAATGAATGAATGGAAAAATAATTTTACACATCAAGTACAAGATTTTGACTTCCTAAAATTCTGGAAAAATTACAGTAGCTTCATATGAACATAAAATCACTATTTCCAGAAGATCATATTTTTCCAAACATTTTAAACCCACAATTTCTATTTATCTTTAAAGGAGAGAAAACATGGCTCTACACTACAAGTACTGAAATTAGACTTCCTAAAAATCTGGAAAAATAACAGTAGCTTCATATTGAAATAAAAACACTATTTCCAGAAGATCATATTTTTCCAGCAAATTTATAATCATAATTTATATTTATCATGAAAAAGATGAAGATGTGACTTTACACACCAAGTACTAAAATATGAATTCCAAAAATTTTGAGAAAATTAACCTAGCATACCAATCATCTAAAAATACCAAATCCAAGGTTTCATAATATTCCAGGTAATATTTATCCACAATATTCATTTAATACAAGTGGTGTGCCAATAAGAGTTTACACTACAAACACCACCTGCATTTCTCAATAAAATCTGAATAAATCACAGAAGTATGTTATTGACCTAAAAACAGCAATGCCTAAGTTTCATATTATTCCAAGGAGTATTTACCCTTAATTATCATTTGTTACATTTGGTGTGCGTATTTGGGTTTACACTACAAGTGTTATGTTAAGACTTCAATAAATTCTGGGAAAATTAATATAGCACCATATTAGTCTAGAAACACCAGATCCTATGTCTCATGTTATTCCAATGATTTTACCATCATAATTTCTATTTAAAATGAAAGGTGTGTAAATAAGATTTTACACATTAGGTACCATCTAATGATCTCTAAAAATTCTCAGAAAATCAACCTAGCACAGTAATCATCTAAAAACACTTAATCCAGAGATTTAGAATTTTACAAGCTATTTTACCCCATTAAATTAATTAATTACAAAAGGGGGTTTTCCTCAATAAATTGATAATTACCACAAAAATTCATCTAAAAATTATGATAAAATTTACAGAGCTATAGAATCACCAAGGAAACCTACTAGAATAATTTCATAATTCTCCAAATGCATATGAGACCTAAATGTCATATTTGAATAAATTGACCTAACCAAATAAGTCAAATTCAGAGAAATAAATGAGGTCCAAAAATTCCAACAAAATTCCTAAATGTGCCTTTCCAGTCAAGGATCCATTTCCCAGAGTTTTGGATTTAACCCTAAGTTTTTGATTCAAATTATTCCATTAATTTAAAAGTGTGACAATTTTCATTTAATTAAAAACTTTAGGAAAATAACTTCCAAAAATTATGAAACTTATGACAATGATGTATATCCTCATGACATATACTAACCCCAAGGTTTCAGAGGCATGCAAGGTGATTCCCACCTTCAATTCCATCAAAAAGCTCAAAAGCCCAAATTGACTATTAGCACCCCAATTTTTCACTTAAGACCCTAACTTCATTTTGAAATTCAGACAAACATACTCATGCACATGTGATGATATTTTAACCAGAGATTTAGATATATATAAAGAGCTCACCCCCCAAATTAGGGGGTGTTTGGAGTTAAACAACTCCATAAATACCAAATATTTACTTTTACTAATAACTGAAATATCTCAATGAATATACCTTCATAAATTCTCCAATTTTATCCCTAGGTGTATCATCATACCATGCATGCATGGTAGAAGTTTCAAGGGATTTGGTTAAGCCATTTAAAAGTTATAGCATTTTTAATTTCTGCCCTACACGAGGAGCAGTCCTAGGAAAATGAGTGCCCTGGTGTACACATTGCACCAAATCAGTTGATTCATGTGGCAAATGAAAGTAGACACATAGGGATACAAAAGTTATCTCTGCCTTGTTTTGCAAATATGGCTTTTAAGGCCTTCAATATTTGCATGCAAAACCCTGCATGTTTGAAGGCAGAATTGCCTTGGTCTGCCAATATAGATCAAGGAGACGAAATCAACGGCTGTGATTTCGTCTCCTTCCTCTAGCCGATGGCCCAGAAGGAAAGGGGCCTGATCCTGGCCAACCACTACCCTCCCCGACAATCTGCCGCCGCCGCCACCACCTCCGTTGAGGGGTTGGCCGTCGATTGGCGGTGGAATGGTGGCCGGAGGTGGGATTTTCCGGCGATCCCTGGAGGAAGCCCAATCGGAGCTCGGGAGGAAAAAATCCCATGGCTGTCAGCTCAATTAAGCCCGAATGCCCTTGCTAAGACCCTAGATGACTAGCACAGAGGGAGAGGGGGAGAAATCGTACTCTAGTGGGGCTTGGCGGCGGCGGCGGCGGATGGCCATGGATCTTCTCTCCTCCGGCGGCCCTTGCCATTTTCTCCATTCTCAGCCGATTCCTTCGATCCAGGGTACCAGATCCACTCCTCTAGGCCCTCTGAAGCTGATGGTGTCGTCGAAATGGAGTGGGGAGGGCTCTAAGTGGAGCTGCCATTAGGAGGAGCTCGGCCACACCTTGGATGCTCCTCCTAGCTGCCAAGTGGCATTGCTCCAGCCCAAATTCGACTGGCATTGATGTAGGGAGCTCAGTGGGGGCATTGGGCAGAGGTGAGGAGGGCCACATGGCAAGCTCTCCTCAAAATCTTCTTTGTCCTTAATGGAGGAGGGGAAAATTCCACTTTTGCCCCCATGCATGTCTTTGCATGTAGGGAATGGGGAAAAAGGCTGGTCATTGACTCTTGGGCCTCAGAATGGGCTTTGGGTGAGGGCCTTAATCCATTGGAATTTGGATTAATTCCAATTAAGCCCAATTTAGGCAAAGTTGACCCTATGTTGACTTTTGGGTTGACTTGGTCAATTGGGTGTGTTGACTGCTCCAATGTGTTGACATTGAGTCCAGTGACACCACCCAAGGTTGGTTGAGTCATGGTGAAGACCTAAGTGAGCCAATTTGACTCAAAGGTGTGATTTTGACCAAAATTGGGGAAATGCCGACTTTGGTCAAATTGGTCAAATTGTTGACCCCATGATGGGGCTTTTGGGTCAATTAGGTCCCCCATGATGTTCTAAGACTAGGGGTGAAGTCAATTTCAGGCTTTGGGGTTCAATTGAACTTATTGGGGAGGATTTGACTTAGGTTGACCCAAGTTTGACTTTGGTCAAATTGGGTCAATTGGTTGACCAACTGATGGGGCTTTTGGTCAATTAGGTCTCCTTCAGGTTTAGGGACATTGTGGTGGGGTTAATTCACAAGTGTAAGTCTAATTTGAGTTAATTTGACCTAAGTTGACCTGCCTCCTATAGTGGATCACATGTGAGTTCATTCAACCCAGTGCATCCCATGGTCACCACCAAGCTCAAACTCACCTCACTCACCACATGTCCTACCCTTATTGAAGTTAAGGGGTCTAGGAGGAAATGAGATGTTACGATTCCCAATAAACAAAAGAATAATTTCGTCCTCGAAATTTAAGTTCGGGTCCACGGGGTTCCAAGCTCATGAAGATGAGAGGTCTCAAGGCTATCACAAGACTATCTGATAATTGTTATATTATCTTATCATCCATATCCCAACCTATCCATTCTTCAAATAAATTCCAAGGTTGCACTTGTGAAGTCAGTACAATGTCTTCTTAGTATTTAATTCCAATAAAATCTTAAGGAGTTCATAATGTTATCAAAAGTTCATGCACAAGTTTTTATAGCTATTCTATATTAACACTTCCAACTCTTCATGCGAATGAAGTATGAAGTTTACTCCGCGATTGAATCTAATGAAAATCCCCAGAGTTTGTCGCTTATAATAGGTCGTATATCAAAAGTTTAAGATATTTCATCATCCCTAATTTAGAAAACTAGTTCCTCATATTGTAATCTCACATTGCACTTTGTGTAGAGGTATGTCCTTTATTCAACGATTATTTCCAATAAATTTTCCATAGCTTAATACTATCACGAGAGATCATATATCAAGCCCATGACATTTCATGTCAACAATTCAGTGGATTAACTTCTCAAGTTGTAGTCTCAATTGTACTCGTGAAGGAAGCCTGTTATTTATTCAAGGATTAACTCTACCAAAATTCTCCGAGCTTCCTACTGGTATGAACACCCATGTGCACATTTCTATGGCAATCCAGTAACTATATTTCATTTTATAAATTCCTACATTTTAGTCGACACATACCTCGATGATATAGCTATAAGCATGAACTTATTTACGGCGAAAAAATCAACTTATGTGCACATGTGGTAATCTCTCCTGAATCCTTTCATGCAGTTCAGCATCGACCAATATGTATGAGTTAATAAATTACCAAGTTCATTATACTCGTGAGATCATCGTTATTATGTATAACCCAATATCACATATTACTCTCCAAAACATACCACGTTCTTGGGGGTTATAATGACATTTGTCTTTCAATTCCCAGGCTCTAAAGGTCATAAGTACTCTCTTATTTACTTAATCCATAGGTATAATTTTAACGATCTCCGGTTGGGTGTCACCTATCTTCCAGGGAATATGAATATCGGTTACGATAAAATTGTTCGAAAACAACAAGGGCTTGATTTTTCAATAGTTGTATGTACATTATCTTCGAATGCCCAGAAATTCAAGAATTTCCAATTATAGTTCTATCGCGCAGGAATCTAATTTCAATCCACAAGCTTCATGACGCGATAAGTTGTTCCAAGCAGCTAACTTGGCAACTTCATGCTTCTAATAACTTGACTAAAGACCAGTCAACTAACTATTCGTCCCGATTTTATTATAGATCATCGTCTCAAGCTCGAGGAGGTGAATCTATGATATCCTCCTTCGCATTAGGTTATTTATTCATTTCTTATGATCACGAGGGCCTATAGCCAGGTTCTATTTCTATCCAATTCATATCCTAAAGTCTCGCACTGACTTCCTTGATTTCAGAGGTCATATATACACGTATAACTTGACAACCTCTAAGCATATCCCCAATGGTTATTTTGCTATCCTCTTATTTACTTGTCTACACCTACAAAACCTCAAAGTCTATAAGTTTGAGATTCGTCTTCTAAATAAGTTCTAGGGAAACTCAAGTCAGTACTAAGTTGGCCCAATAAACAAAAGGGATTAGTCCCCAAATATTTTGGGCTAAATTTCTTCGAAATCACTATAGTGCATTTACCCTATATAAGCACACAATTCTTAGGGCATACAACCTTGTCTTGGAGTTCCACTTGAGACTTATTGATATGATACACCTTCAAGGTCCTTAAAATTACCAATCACGAAATCCTTCTTAAGGTCAATGTGTGACCTAACCAAGAATGGGCCTTCTTTGGATTTGGATTCTTATTCGACCTCTAATACTTGTCTTGGTGACTGCTTCACCGTAAATATACAGGAAGTATAATTGGTAGGATAATTTATGCGTAAGAGTCTCTTATTACTCCAAAAGTAGGTCACAGGCACCAAATCCTTTGAGATAGTTCAATTAGTTTGGTTAAGGGGTAAAATCATTTGATAAGTGCGCGGTAAGCATTGGAGTGTAAGCCTCAAACACCTACACTCATACTAAGCTCTTCCCTTTAATCATGTTGGGAATCCCCCTGTCCTAACCAAATCTATACTTGGGATCGATTTAAGACTAAGATACGCTATGAAAACATCTTGGTAAGTCAAAACTAAAGTGTTGTCCTTAGTTGGGTTGGCCTAACTCATTGGTTAACGGACTAATTTGTGTGATTTTTACACATGGGCACACCACTGCTTCCGCTGCTAGTTTGTCCTCAAACTAACTCGAGCAGGGGTGTCCCAATTTCTGTGGACTTCTTTCTCGTTGGATCGTTTGCGCTCTGATACCATTTGTAAGATCCCTCTCCCGCACCAGGAGAGTTCCTGGATCTTATGCCCAGAACCGCCACCTTACGGAGATGCTTGCACACAAGTTAGCCACCTCCGCAAGACGTCGATCCTGCCGGCAAGAACGATCAACCAGGCCAACAAGAGATAAGAAGAAAAAGAAAACTAGAACCAAGTCCACAATCACACATTTATACAACAAAATATAGAAGTCCATCAATGAGTACAACAAATGAAAGAGTAAAAGGGGCTTATGCCCAGTACATAACCAAGGTTGAACAAAAATCTCACTCTCACACTCTACATCTATGCGGAAGCTAACAACTCTCAAATCTTCAAACACATGTCTTGTAGTAGAAGCATAGCATGGCTTCTGCTCCTCAGATCCTGCCATCATGTATTGACTGGTCGTGCCTGTGCTCCAGCTCCTCGAACACCTACAGTCACAACCGACCGTTAGTCATAAAGACTAAGCCGATTTTGTCCCTGCCTCCCCCCGCGACTCCTAGGCACCGTGCGGGAGGAAGAAGCGGAGGACAACAAAGTGGAGTAAACAAAAGCAGGTGACAAATATTCTACGCTATCAAGAGTATATCCATATAATTTCTATGCTAGTAGTATAAGCAAGTAAACAGTAATAAGTGCAGTAAAGTAATATAGAGAAGCAGTGCGACGCAAGTAAAGTAATTTAAAAGTAACCATTGATTTATAGGAATGCCCATACAAACCTATAGACCAAGGGGTCGTTTAGCAGGGCCTATCGTATAAAAAGTCCCATACCAATTTATACGATAGGGGTAGGGGTTGAAATGCAATGTTCATGCTATGACATGCAAGGTATGCTGTTATGCTATGTTCATACAAGTGCAACTCACTCACCACGACTCTATGCGCATAGACCTTTAGTTCCCCCTTTTTGGAGCTAGCAAGACTCCCAGGATACTCCCGTAGTGGCAAACGGAAGCGGTGGGTTGGGCCTCGCCCACGTATAGGTTGGTATTCACACTACCTAACCTAGACCTATCGTACGCCTCAACACAAAACCGCGGAGCGTCTGCGTACTCTTGCTGACTGGACCGCCAGACTTTCATGGCTAAGTGTAATTACCACAATTGCGGAGTCAACGTATTGACGTCGGTGAGAATGACCATCCAATACCAAAGACCCACCACCTTCGTGCACATGCAACATGTTCTACTATCTACCTCTGAGCCATAAGCTCTCCGGGCTAACCTGCCCGTCAATAATAACCTTCCGAGCCACCGGCTCACCGGACCAACCCGTCCGTACCAACATACACTACCGAGTCACAAGCTCACCTGACTTATCAATCCGCTCTTACAAACACGGAGCTTACTGCTCGTAGCACCAAACCGACTAAGCTCCCATAACCACGGGGTGTGGGTGAGTGTGTTATTAAATTATTCTTGTACAACATCTTATCCCTACGGTTTATGTTTAATCTTGGATTCCCGAGGATTACCTTGTAAAGGGCTCGCTACGGTATTAGGAACTACAATGGGATGACACCCCAAAGTTCCCTTTCCCAAGACACTTAGTATTACTGATATCTACCCGTAAAATTACCCTCTTATCATTCCACTTAAATTAAACCTCCTATTTAAACTACCCTTGTTTAGTTATTATTATACTTGGAAGTTTAGGGTGGATCCTGGACTTCCCGAGGGCTACCCGGTGAAGGGTTCGCAAGGTACTAGAGTATGTGATGGGATGATGCCCAACCCCTTTCCAGGACAATCAATATTCTTGGTGACTACCCAGACCTAACCTTCCACCCTCTCAATACTCTTTATATCTTAAGTGTTTTCACGCCTTACGTTTCATCCCGCTCCTAAGCAATCGTTCTTTTGGTTTCAACTCTAATAACTTCTAGTCCTCTAAGTGGTCTATACTCATCTCTTGTTATAATCAAATTCTCACCGATTTTCTTGTGATTATATTGACCTATTCATCATAATGAGTTTTTACTATCCGCAGACCACGACATATAACTAACTTAGATTTCTATGATGGAACCTTGGTCAAATTACTTCCAAATGACTTCTAATTTTTATCATAGGTTCATAGTGGATCAAATAAGGGATGATCAAAATCCAAACATGTTTCATATAAATTTGTCTTCTATAAAAATTCATTAATTACTAATATGAATCTAAAATGTGAAGGAGGTATCATGCTAGTGAAATCAAACTTTTTAAATATCCTTCCAGAGATGAAATGTGACATGATAAAAAGATTTCCAATATTTCATATTTTTCCAGCAATTAAATAACCATAATCCCTAATTTTCAATGAATGAATGGAAAAATAATTTTACCCATCAAGTACAAGATTTTGACTTGCTAAAATTCTGGACAAATTACAGTAGCTTTATATGAACTTAAAATCACTATTTCCAGAAGATCATATTTTTCCAAACATTTTAAACCCACAATTTCTATTTATCTTTAAAGGAGAGAAAACATGGCTATACACTACAAGTACTGAAATTAGACTTCCTAAAAATCTGGAGAAATTACAGTAGCTTTATATTGACATAAAAACACTATTTCTAGAAGATCATATTTTTCCAGCAAATTTATAATCATAATTTATATTTATCATGAAAAAGATGAAGATGTGACTTTACACACCAAGTACTACAATATGAATTCCAAAAATTCTGAGAAAATTAACCTAGCATACTAATCATATAAAAATACCAAATCCAAGGTTTCATAATATTCCAGGTAATATTTATCCACAATAATCATTTAATACAAGTGGTGTGCCAATAAGAGTTTACACTACAAACACCACCTACAGGTCTCAATAAAATCTGAATAAATCACATAAGTATGTTATTGACCTAAAAACAGCAATGCCTAAGTTTCATATTATTCCAAGGAGTATTTACTCTTAATTATCATTTGTTACATTTGGTGTGCGTATAAGGGTTTACACTACAAGTGCTATGTTAACACTTCAATAAATTCTGGGAAAATTATTATAGCACCATATTGGTCTAGAAACACCAGATCCTATGTCTCATGTTATTCCAAGGATTTTACCATCATAATTTCTATTTAAAATGAAAGGTGTGTAAATAAGATTTTACACATTAGGTACCATCTAATGATCTTTAAAAATTCTGAGAAAATCAACCTAGCACAATAATCATCTAACAACACTAAATGCAGTGATTTAAAATTTTACAAGCTATTTTACCCCCATTAAATTAATTAATTACAAAAGGGGGTTTTTCTTCAATAAATTGATAATTACCACAAAAATTCATCTAAAAATTATGATAAAATTTACAGAGCTATAGAATCACAAAGGAAACCTACTAGAATAATTTCATAATTCTCCAAATGCATATGAGACCTAAATGTCATATTTGAAATAATTGACCTAACCAAATAAGTCAAATTCAGAGAAATAAATGAGGTCCAAAAATTCCAACAAAATTCCTAAATGTGCCTTTCCAGTCAAGGATCCATTTCCCAGAGTTTTGGATTTAACCCTAAGTTTTTTATTCAAATTATTTCATTAATTTAAAAGTGTGACAATTTTCATTTAATTAAAAACTTTAGGAAAATAACTTCCAAAAATCATGAAACTTATGACAATGATGTATATCCTCATGACATATACTAACCCTAAGGTTTCAGAGGCATGAAAGGTGATCCCCACATTCAATTCCATCAAAAAGCTCAAAAAGCCCAAATTGACTATTAGCACCCCAATTTTTCACTTAAGACCCTAACTTCATTTTGAAATTCAGAGAAACATACTCATGAACATGTGATGAAATTTTAACCAGTGATTTAGATATATATAAAGAGCTCACCCCCCAAATTAGGGGGTGTTTGGAGTTATACAACTCCATAAATACCAATATTTACTTTTACTAATAACTGAAATATCTCAATGAATATACCTCCATAAATTCTCAAATTTTAACCCTAGGTGTATCATCATACCATGCATGCATGGTACAAATTTCAAGGGATTTGGTTAAGCCATTTAAAAGTTATAGCATTTTTAATTTCTGCCCTACACAAGGAGCAGTCCTAGGAAAATGAGTGCCCTGGTGTACGCAGTGCACCAAATCAGTTGATTCAAGTGGCAAATGAAAGTAGACACATAGAGATACAAAATTTATCTCTGCCATTTTTTGCAAATATGGCCTCTAAGGCCTTCAATTTTTGCATGCAAAACCCTGCATGTTTGAAGGCAGAATTGCCTTGGTCTGCCAATAGAGATCAAGGAGACGAAATCAACGGCTATCATTTCGCCTCCTTCCTCTAGCCGATGGCCCAGAAGGAAAGGGGCCTGATCCCGGCCAACCACTAGGCCATCTGCCGCCGCCACCACCTCCGTTGAGGGGTTGGTCGTCTATTGGCGGTGGAATGGTGGCCGGAGGTGGGATTTTCCCGCGATCCCTGGAGGAAGCCCAATCGGAGCTCGGGAGGGAAAAATCCCATGGCTGTCAGCTCAATTGAGCCCGACTGCCCTTGCTAAGACCCTAGATGACTAGCACAGAGGGAGAGGGGGAGAAATCGTACTCTAGTGGGGCTTGGCGGCGGCGGCGGATGGCCATGGATCTTCTCTCCTCCGGCGGCCCTTGCCATTTTCTCCATTCTCAGCCGATTCATTCGATCCAGGGTAGCAGATCCACTCCTCTAGGCCCACTGAAGCTGATGGTGTCATCGAAATGGAGTGGGGAGGGCTCTAAGTGGAGCTGCCATTAGGAGGAGCTCGGCCACACCTTGGATGCTCCTCCTAGCTGCCAAGTGGCATTGCTCCAGCCCAAATTCGGCTGGCATTGATGTCGGGAGCTCAGTGGGGGCTTTGGGCAGAGGTGAGGAGGGCCACATGGCAAGCTCTCCTCAAAATCTTCTTTGTCCTTAATGGAGGAGGGGAAAAATTCCACTTTAGCCCCCATGCATGTCTTTGCATGTAGGGAATGGGGGGCAAGGCTGGTCATTGACTCTTGGGCCTCATAATGGGCTTTGGGTGAGGGCCTTAATCCATTGGAATTTGGATTAATTCCAATTAAGCCCAATTTAGGCAAAGTTGACCCTATGTTGACTTTTGGGTTGACTTGGTCAATTGGGTGTGTTGACTGGTCCAATGTGTTGACATTGAGTCCAGTGACACCACCCAAGGTTGGTTGAGTCATGGTGAAGACCTAAGTGAGCCAATTTGACCCAAAGGTGTGATTTTGACCAAAATTGGGGAAACGTTGACTTTGGTCAAATTGGTCAAATTGTTGACCCCATGATGGGGCTTTTGGGTCAATTTCAGGCTTTGGGGTTCAATTGAACTTATTGGGGGAGGATTTGACCTAGGTTGACCCAAGTTTGACTTTGGTCAAATTGGGTCAATTGGTTGACCAACTGATGGGGCTTTTGGTCAATTAGGTCTCCTTCAGGTTTAGGGACATTGTGGTGCGGTTAATTCACAAGTGTAAGTCCAATTTGAGTTAATTTGACCTAAGTTGACCTGCCTCCTATAGTGGATCACATGTGAGTTCATTCAACCCAGTGCATCCCATGGTCACCACCAAGCTCAAACTCACCTCACTCACCACATGTCCTACCCTAATTGAAGTTAAGGGGTCTAGGAGGAAATGGGATGTTACACCTTGGAGGTTTTCGGAACAAAATATCCAACTTCACATTTATTTATTTTTTAAATATTTCATTGATGGAACATGCGATTAATTCTATGTCTAATAGTCACGATCCTGCAATGAGCATTGTTGCACATCTGATGAAGACAAAATTCAATAAGCATTATGGTAGTTTAGAAAAAAACTAATGTTCTACTATATGTTATTTTTTTCATGGACCCACAAGGCATGCTAAAATGACTTGCAATGTGTTTCAAAACAATATATGATATCAAGAGCAAGAACAATGGTTGAGTTGACTGAAAGCACACTCTATTGATTTTATAATCATTATGACACAACTGTAAACTCGGCGTCAAGTCAAAATAACGTTATCCAAGCTTCAAACTTCAGGACTTGTATGAATCAAGTTGATGTGAAATTTAGATTTGTTGCTTATCAAAAGAAAATGTTTATGGATGATTCTGATGATGATGAAGCAATTATTTGTGCATATGAGATTACCATTTACTTGAAGGAAGATCCACTGAAGCTGTAAACCAATTTTTGATCTTATTAATTGTTGGAAATTGAACTCTTCCAGATTTCCAATATTATAACAAGTGGGAGGAGATGTTTTAGCTATTCCAATTTCAACTGTAGCCTCAGAATCAACTTTCAGTACTGGAGGACACATTCTTGATAATTTTAAGAGTTCGTTAGCACCTAAGACAATTGAAGCTCTTATTTGTGCTTGTGATTGGTTGCATTCAATGTTTTAAATGTCGGCCGGCATGTACGACATGTCAGTTTTGAGGAAAAAAAATATATTTTTTCCAAATCAATTTGTAAAAATCATATTTAATTAAGTCGGCAGATATCTCGGGAAATTACCGAGATATTGGTCGATACGTTATGTTAATTTATCGGGCAAATTTAAGTCATCACGACTTTACAAATTTCTTTTTCATAAACACAGGTTGACATTTGCTTAATTATCCCGCTGCGGGCGATTGAAGTCATTTGCGACTGCTAGCCGTCAACCGCTTCCTCTTCCCTCGTCATCTTCTGCTTCCTCCTCCCTCGTTATCGAGACCAATCTCTGCTGATGTTGAGACCGTGAGTCATCTAAAACTGCAAGTTTGGTGCTTTGGTGCTTCCAGATTCGCTTTGCCGAAACAACCTCAGATTTCCTTCCAGGAAAAAGGATTTCATCATTATGTGGCTTTTTGGTATCACTCCCAATCCTCATTCTACTTCTCCATCTCTCTTTTCTTTCCTTTGCTAAATTCCAAAATCGAGTTTTTGATGATTGCACCAGCTGAAGGTCACTGATTTCCATGTATGGAAGTTCAGGAGCATATTACAGAAAGAAGAAGTTTGGTTGTTAAATTCAATACATTCTAAATATTTAGGGAACCTATTTATTCATTTTGCACTAATGGTAACTACAGTAATATGTGAGAAATTCTTTTCACGAGAGGTGGTTTAAGAACTAAAATGATAATTTTTTCTAACTAAAATTTTTCTTTCATTTGTATATCTCCAATACTTTGACAGCTTGTCTTTGTCAATGTGCATCCTTTACAATGCTTATATTCATATCGACTTTATGCAGACATATCCTACTCAAAGTTGCTTCCTTTCATCAATTGATGTGCATACTATTGGAAATAAGCCTTCACCTGCATTGTTTGTCAAGTCAATTCATGGCCTCCAAAGCATGGGCTAAACCACCGTTTGGTGCTTGCCATCGATCCATGCAAGAAGATGAGAAACTGTCAGCCTTTTGTGTATTTTATTCCTCTTTTATTTGCATATGTACCCCTCTGTGCCTATATATAAAGGCATGGGTTCCTTTTGCTAAAAGTGCAGGAAGTAGTGAGCTTGAGTTGTATCCCTCTCCCCCCACTTCATCCTTTTTTCCATTTAAGTTTTTTGTTATTATCTTCCTAAAATTCCAACACATACTATTTTTTTTATTTTTTTTATGTTTTTTCTTTCTTTGTTGACACTTTTATTTCTTTGTTTGTATATGTATACATTATCTTTCATAGGATGTTGTCTGAAGGTTCAACGAAAGAATCAATTACAAAGCTAGGTAGAGATTCATTTTGTTCTCATGGTGAAAAGGCTGATGAGAAGGACACAAATAAGGTTCAATGTCGGTATTGCAATCAATTATTAAGTGGAGGGATAAGTCGATTGAAGACACATCTATTTGGGCATCGAGGCAATGTTAATCCATGCCTGAAAGTATCACCAGAGGTCAAAATCCAAGCTAATACTGCTTTATTGTCACATCAAGCAATGATAGAAGCCAAAATTGCTAGATTAGAAGCGGACCGTGATGAAGTTGTAATTGGAGGTGAAATGGATTTTGTAGCCAACTCCTAATCACATACGAGTTTTTTTCTAAAATGAAGATGAAATTACCATTGTATATACATTTCCAACAAACGACGGGCAGTGCTGTACAAAAAAGTAAAGGTGGGAAGATGATATTGAGAGGAGATAAGTGGAAGAAGCAAATGAGAGAAGAAACTAACACATATATCACACGATGAGTATATAACACAAATATTCCCTTTAATGCCTTGTTGGTTCCCTCTTTTGATTGCATGGTTCAAGCTATTGGTCAGTGTGGGCCAAGATTGAAAGGCCCTAACACATGAGTTGAGAGAAAAACATCTAAAGCAAGAAGGAGAGAGAACAAAAGAATCTTTGAATACATTCATCGCTACTTGTAAATTAAAAGGTTGTAGTATTATGATTGATGCATGCACCGACAAAATGTGAAGGAGTATTGTACAACCCGTATTCTTTGAGGGTAGGACCCGATTCAAGCACGTAGGCAGAAATCAAAGTCAAAGGTCAAAGCAGAAGCCATAGGTAGTCAAAGATCAAAGACAGCTCAGCCAGCAGGAATAGTAGAAGACCTAGGCGAGTATGGGCGAGCATGTGCGAGCAGCACCTCATACTCGCCAGGTGGGTGAACATAGGCGATGCTCGCCGAAGATAGACGAGATCCCCTCAATGTCGCATAGTCGCCGGGTTCGGCTGGGCTATAAATAAGACCCCCTCCCATTTGGTTTTACTATAAATAGGAGGCCAGGGGTACTAAGAACTACACCTTTGGATGAGCTTTCGGAACCCCATTTTCGAATACTTGGACATGTCATCCTTGGTCGTCACTCTTGATACTCGCAAAGTTGGTTCCTTCCTCGTACCCTGTTCGGCCATCTTTGGTTGTGGAGGGGAAGTCTCTTCCGAGCTTCTAGGTACGTCCTGGGACATCCCTGCCGTACCACCTGGGTCCTGTTGTTGCCCTTTCAGCCTCTTCTTCGTTGCCCATCAAGCCATCGAGTCGGATCGCTGGGCAAGTTACCTTTGACTGCATTGATCCGAATTTTTGGAGTCGGGAATTTCCTGGCTTTAATACTATGGTGCGGTGAGCGTAGATTGTAGTCAGAGGAGGAAAGCCTAGCAAGAAAGCATGATGGTGTAAGTCGGCAATCATGTAGGTGATGTCGACAACTAGGTAGAAGGAGGCGAGTATGTGACAAAGGAGGATTTCGAGAAATTCACGCGGTGAATGGAGAAATTCATGCAGGAGACGTTGGGAAACTACATCGATCGCTTCCAGAAGAAGTTTTGGACATCTAGGAGGTGGATGGCTTCACCTTGCAGCTAGCCTTGACGTTTGGCCTAAGGGAGGGCCTCTTCAAGCTGGAGATCAGCAGAGATCCCCCCATATCATACAAAGAGCTTATTGAGAGGACCAATAAGTTCGTTCAGGGGAGGCCTCGAATCACAGCTTCTTGGCCAAGCTCACCAAGCTGACTAGGGAGGAAGAAGAGGAAGAGAAGGTCCCCATTCGTAGGAAGAAGGAGGAGCCCCAAATGCAAGATGGGTGGAAACATGAAGAGCGAAGGAGGGAAGATTCCAAGAGAGAGGCATGACGTAAGGAGGCCCCTGGTGGCTCCAGAGCGTTAAGAGGAGGAAAGGAGGTACCAGATCCTTGTCATAGGCCATTGTGGAGGCTGGCAGGTTGGCCCCAGCGTCAAGGTACGGGAAGAAATTCTCCTCAGAAAACGGAAATTTCAACCAGCCAGGGAGACGTCAGGAAAGAGGACAAGAGGAAGCGATGGTCGTAGCTTAACAGGGTAACGGGCAGATCCAGAGGAACCAGCGAAGAAGGCCGCAGGAGGAGGAGTTTCCCCTCTACTGCGAACTACATCAAGTGGAGGAGCATTGGATGATGGCTAGCCCCGACTTCTGGGAAGCTAGAAGAAGGCTAGCTGCCGGAGAAGGAGGGGAGCAGCGAAGACAGGAAGCCATTGTCGAGCCAATTATAATACAAGCCATCGCTAAAAGGAAGAATGAAGACCGAATGGACCAGGGAAGTCGAGGAGAAGTTGCCCAAGGAGGGGGGGAAGGAGCAGCAGTGATGGTGATCCACATGGGAGTCTCCATCAAATCTACCGCAAGAGCGTTGCCTCGACCTCACAGGCACCGCCCCCGTTGGAGAAGATCTCTTTCACAGAGGAGGATATGCTAGGGAATGAGAATCCCTTCCATGATGACCTCGTGATTCAGACAGCTGTGGGGGACTACATCATTGATTGAATCTTGGTGGATAATGGGAGCTTCGTGAACATTATCTTCAAAAAACATTCGATGGGTTGGGAGTCGAGGTAGAAAGGATAGTGGCATCGGACGGTCCCCTCTTTGGCTTCTCGGGAGAGAAGAAAGAGGTGGAGGGAGGAGCGGATCTGTTGGTAACGCTCGGTGGCACCTTGATGCGCAAAACTATATCCGCAAATGATAACAGCAAGTGTACCGTATCGAATGTAGTATAGGCTATAAAAACCAAGGTCGTATTAGACTCGGGGCGGTTGAGTACTCTTACTTCAAGAAAGTCTTTATTATTTTATCAATTAAAACTTTAGGGTTGGTTTTGCAAAAAGAAAATGAGAGAATTAAAAATATCGATTAAGCAAGGGGTAAAAAGACTAGCACTCGATCTTTGAATCACCTCGGAATAATAAAATAGAAGAAATAAGAAAATCCAATTCTCTTAGGAAAATTACTTTGACCATGGAGGTTCCCGAATTATGAGTGTGCCTTGGTCGAGGATTGCGCTCAACTAAGATTAGGTTGATCAACCAAACTTTCGTTTTATAACTGAAACCCCTAATACTTGCTTTATCGTAATGAACCCCACTATTGGATTTGACTCCAATCCGGGAGATTTATGTCATCCTCTTTCGAGGGTTGCATGCAACTCTCTTTATCCTTGAAGGATCGATTCGTCTTACGAGCTTGTTCGGCTTACTTAAGAACGAAAACAAGAATGAGAATTATATATCGAAAATATAATCTCATTTCATTAGAATCAAGGATAAATCGTAAGTATTTCCAAAAAGAGAAAAAGATATTCTAAATTACTTCATGAATTATAATATTCCTTTGATCTTTTCGACCGAGTGCTAATAGAAGTTTAGCTGCTCATAGAGATGGAGGAAACAACGAAATAAAAGAAATACATGATGAAAAGAGAGAGTAGAATAAGAGAAAAGTAACTATTTTATTAAATTGCAAATGAAACAACTAGAAATTGGAAGTTACAAGCTTGGGAAAGAAAAGTGTAAGAAGTAAAAGACATACAAGAGTAAGAAAACAGTGTAGGAAAATAAGCTAGAACTCCAAAACTTCGTCCTGGTTCTTCTGGAGAAGCACCCTTTAAATAGCTGAAAATTTGGTGTTACACGCCCTTGGTCACGCCCGTGACCTGGGGCGTGTAAGGGGCGTGATCGAAGCAGCAGCAGAGGGGGCGCCTTCTGGAGCAAATGCGTGCGTTTCAGCCGTGTCACGCCCTAGGTCACGCCCATGATCTAGGGCGTGTAATCTTTAAAACTTGCAGCTGGCGGGAAACTTCGACGGGAAATGGCGCTGGATGAGTCACGGCCGTGTACTAGATGTCACGCCCCATGGTCACGCCCGTGACCTGGGGCGTGTAATTTTAATTGACGTGGCAGGCTTGATCTCAGCGGTTCTGATTCGTCTCAGCGGGTCGCGACCGTGACATTGGGTCACGCCCTTGGTCACGCCCGTGACCTGGGGCGTGTAATTTTGAACATTCGTCGAACTCTCGCCTGTTCGTCGATCTCCTGAATTTTCGTCGAACGCAGCAGCCAGGGGTCACGCCCTTGGTGACGCCCATGACCTGGGGCGTGAACTTGGCGAATTCTTTACGGAACGACTCCGGGGTGGCAGAAGCAGGTCTGGAACACCGCGCAGGTTTCACGCCCATTGGTCACGCCCGTGACCTAGGGCGTGTAAATGTACTTTTTGCTCCAAATGTCCAGAAAACCTGAAAAACACAAAATAAACTTAAGTTAGCTTAAGCAATTAAAATAGGAAAGATTTTTATGATATAATTTAGATAAATAACATAATTTCATAGAAAAATAATAATAAACTAAACTAAAAGATGAGTAAATAAATTACTCATCAAACACCCTCATACTTGCTCGTTGCTCGTCCCGAGCAAACCATTTTTCATAAGGGTAGGAAAAACTAATGCTAGAAAGAATTATGAAAACTAGAGAGTAAAATGTGAAGTATTATGCCGGCATGCGTAGATATTTTAGTAAGAAGACGTTCTTGGCATAAATACTAATTTATGAAATAATTCAAAAATGCGTTATAATTCTTTATTATCACTTTTAAAATGAGTCGACGGTCAATCAAAAAGTTATGAAAAGAGAGAATAATGCTGAGATTTAAATTACTAGACGTAGACGCTCGGGGTGACCTCCAAAGAAATCCATCAATGTCGACGGCCATAGGCTTGGTCCGTTTGCACCTTCTCCACTACACTTCAAACTAAATTAACGCTATGGATCTTTAGGACTTGAATAGGGTGCAATTTAAGGCTTGGGTTTAAGGGCGAGGTAAACAATGATAAATATGAAGGCGTATTCCACTTAAACAAAAAGTTTTGAGCTAAAAGAAAATAATGACTACCACAAAATAGAGAAGCTTTACCCCCATACTCATGTTTTGCTAAGGGAAACACTCTCATTCACCAAAATTTATATCACAATTCTTCATAATTGAGATCATTCTAAGTATACATGCGTATACCTAGGCCGCATATCATTATGAGATTTTTGCATTTTGATAAAATATTTCTTTTGAATTGACACCCATAAATTTTTTTCCTTCATAGTTGGGATCATTCTAAGTATGTGTTACATAACCGTAGAGGCTTTGGGGTGCGTCTAGGAAAAACTCCACTAACAGGAGGTAGGGCCAACGGTCACCGCATGATCATCCAAGTTGAAGAAACCGAAGCCACCATTTCCACCGCGCCCCGCCATAACCGAACCCCACTACTGGGGTGCGACTAGCCCGCACCCCACTAGTGGGGTGCGAATAGCCGCACCCCCCATAGTGGGGGGTGCGGCCAAACCGCACCCCATGAGAGGTGCGGCCAAGCCGCACCCCATGTGGGTGCGGCCAAGCCGCACCCTCCTTGGGGTGCGGCCATGCCGCACCCCCTAAGGGCTGCGGCCAAGCCGCAGCCCCTTGGGGTGCGGCCCAAACCGCACCCCATGAGGGGTGCGGCCAGGCCGCACCCCCTTGGGTACGGCCGAGCCAAGCCGCACCCCAGGTGGGGTGCGGCCAAGCCGCGCCCCTCCCTCGGGTGCGGCCGCGCCTCGCCCGCCTTCAGGTGCGGTCCAACCTCTCTCTCTCGTAGCAAGGCTGGGGTGAATCCCCCCTCTTCCGGCTCGCCGCCCGCTTTTCGGGCTCCGGACTCCGTTCAGAGCAATACCCCGTTCGTTACGCGCTCAGAGCACTTCTGAGCACGCTCATAGCACTTTTCACATTTCGGGCACGCTCCCTTTTTGTCTTTCTAGCACGCTCACTTTTTGTCTTTCTAGAATTCTCACATTTCCGACTCGCTCACTTGTCCAACTCGGCTCGCTCACTTTTTGTCTCTTCAGTTTCTCACTTTTCAGGAACAGCTTGTCTCCTTTCCTCGAAGGGCAGGATGTTCATTTACAAAAAATGGTGATCCGTGGGCTCTGAACCGGAAAATATGATTCGTCCTCCCAGGTGGTTACGGTGGTTACAACGGCAAAATTATCGGGCTACCCCTGGCCAAAGCTATAAAAGGACCCCCTAGGCTTCATTTGAGAGGATCCCGCCTTGATGACCAGAGAGAGCTCCTTGAAGATTTCCACGGATTTCTCCTTCAGCGCTTGAAGATCTCCTTCGTGGACTTGAAGTTTTCCTTCATCCCGAAAGGCGACTCGGCAGTCTCACTTTCGTTCTCACGAAAGCGGACACAGCAGTCTCACTTTCGTTCTCACGAAAGCGGACAAGGCATTCTCACTTTCGTTCTCTACCATTCTCAGAAGGAAAAGACTTAGTTTTTTTCGAGAGGTGGCCTGTCACCCTCGGATCGCTCTCTCTCTCTCTCCCCCCTAATATTGTAACGAGCGGCGGCATATCGCGCTTGAATTCTAAAACACCGGATTGTAACCTCTCAGGAGATAGTGAAGTTTGGTCGGCACAGCCCCGGCCGCGTGATTTTTTTACCCTTTTCGGGTTTTTCCACGTTAAAACGTTTCAGTGTACTCAACGAATTTCTCTGTGACTGTTTGTGCGCTTGGTTCGCTCCCGAGCTAAGGTGGTTCAATTCAACCGGTCTACCAAGAGCCCTAAGCGACCCGCAACAGTTTGGCGCCGTATGTGGGAAGTAGTTCCCAAGGTTCTCTGAAGACTCATCGGAGGTAGCACTTGTCGCCAGTTGCAATGGCAAGAAGAAGTGCTCGCACTACTGAAGGATCAATCCCGGAGGGGCGCGTTGACCCAGCTCCCTCCCACTCGCTCATCAATGCGCCTCTCGCAGAAGAGGCAGTGCTTACGCCTGCGACGGTGCTGGAAGGGCGCATTCGGCAAATGGAAGAGCAGCAAGCCGAGATGCTGGCTCTCGTAAGAAATCTTGGGGCTCCTCGAGCTCCCATTCAACCCCCAGCGTTGAACGTTCTGCCGCCCCAGCTCCGAATCATGCTCCGGTCGAGGGAGCCGTTCGGGAAGATGAAGTCTCTGAAGATTTCTCCGACGCTGCAAGCTCCGCTCAACCTGCTCCGCCGGTCAGAGGACCGGAGGGTGACCCCCATCACCCCCGCCAAGGGAGAGCTGCTCCCGTCCGAGCTTTGGAAAGAGCCACGTGAGAGGAAATACGCGACATAATAGAAGAAGAGTACGCCCAAGCAGGGCGACGTGCAACTCTCGCCTGTCGTCCCACACACCATGGCTCCCCGTTGTCGCCTCAAGTCTTGGCACATCCAATCCCGAATGGATTCAAGCTTCCCAGCATCGAGACATTCGATGGGACGGACGATCCATTGGAACATGTCAATCACTTCACCACCGTCATGAGAATTTACAGTGCCCCTGATCAGCTCCTCTGTCAGGTGTTCCCGGCAACCTTGAAGGGGCAGGCGCGCACTTGGTTCCACTCTCTGCGGAATGGGGCCATCAACAGCTTCACCGAAATGACGCAACAGTTCGTGGACCAATTCATAGCCAACCGCAGAATTGTCCGAGATCCCTCCCACCTTTCAGGGATTCGCCAAAACGACGGAGAGACACTCAAAGATTTTTTCCGATGCTTCGCTACGGAGGCTCGACAGATCCCAGGAGTTGACCCTGAGCTCCTGCGGGGAGTTTTCCTTGGAGGACTCCGCCCAAGTGGCTTCTACTCAGCTCTCAGGAGAGAAATCGTACCAAGTTACCCTGACCTCGTTCACCGAGTTGAAGCTCAAATAGCTGCTGACGAGGCCATCGAAGCACACCGACGGCAGTTCAAAGGAAGCCAAGGAAGGAAGAGGGGTTCAGACCAAGCCCCTCGCGGACGAGAAGAACGACGCGGCGAGGAGCGTCGTGGTGACGAACGTCACCGTAACCCCCGAAGAGACCTGGGACCGCAGCCGCCCAGGACCTACACCCCGTTGAACACTACTAGAATGAATGTACTCTACGCCATTCAAAACAACCTAGAACTCCGCGCACCTCGGGCGTTAGCCCCAAACCCAAGGGGCGACCAGTCCAGGTACTGCGAGTTCCATCGGGGAACCGGGCATACCACTGAAGAGTGTACCAGACTTAAAGACGAAATCGAGCGTCTCGTCCGCCAGGGACTCCTAGGGAGATTCCTACAAGGCCCGGTTCCCAATCAGCCTCAGCAGCCTAGGGATGCAGGGGAACAGCCTCCCGCTCCCCGGGGCACGTAAGGAGGTAGGCAGATGGTGGGAGAAATCGAAACAATCGCTGGACCTCCCGTCTTGGCGGCGCAAATCCTCTCGATAACCAAACCCCCGAGGGACCACGAAGACAAGAAGCTCAAACAGGACATTACGATCGCTTTCGGGGAAGAAGACCTGCAAGGATTACGACTACCGCACTAGGATCCACTCGTGATCAGTGCAGGGATTGGGGATCCTTGCTTCAATGTGAAGAGAATATTGGTCGATAACGGAAGCTCAGTTGATGTTCTGTTCCTTTCTACTTTGAAAAATATGAAGCTCACAAAGGATCAGCTCAGCCCTGCGGCTGGGCCCATCTACGGCTTCGACAATCGACCTGTCCCTGTTCAAGGCATGATCACTCTCCCAGTCATATTGGGCAAGTTTCCAAGATAGTCAACGCACAACATCCAGTTCGTGGTGGTGGAATCCACTTCCGCCTATAATGCCATCTTCGGGAGACCGCTCCAGTCTATCTTTGGGGAAGTCCCATCTATTCCGCATCTGGCTATGAAGTTCCCAACTGCCGCAGGCATAGGAGTCATAAGAGGAGACCAAGAGGCAGCCAGAACCTGCTATCTGAAGCAGGCTCAACCAGTGAAGGCAACCGCTCTCAATATCAATAACTTCGACCTGAGAGACGAAGCCACTCTACACCGAGGAGCGCCCGTTGAAGGACTAGTGGAAGTACCACTCTCCCAGCAAGACTCGACCCGGACTGTTCAGGTCGGGTCACTCCTATCACGAGAAGAACGAGAAGAATTCACAACCTTCCTGCAAGAGAACGAGGACATCTTCGCTTAGAGCCCGGAAGACATGCCCGGGGTGGATCCTGAAGTCGTCTATCACTCTTTAAACATCAACCCTGCCTGCAGGCCTGTAATTCAAAAGAAGAGGAACTTTGCCCCCGAGCGACTGAAAGCAATCGAGGAGGAAGTAGCTAAACTCCTCGAGGCACGGTTCATACGCGAAGCGGAATACCCCACGTGGCTTGCCAACGTGGTCATGGTGAAAACGGCCTCCGGGAAATGGCGAATGCGCGTCGACTACAGCAATCTAAACCAGGCATGTCCAAAGGACAGCTTCCCCCTCCCGAGGATCGACCAGCTCGTCGACGCGACGGCCGGCCACGAGCTACTCAACTTCATGGATGCCTATTCAGGTTACAAACAGATAAGGATGAACCCCGCGGACGAGGAGCACACCGCCTTCCGCACCGATAGAGGAGTCTACTGCTACAAGGTGATGCCCTTCGGTCTCAAAAATGCCGGAGCCACCTATCAAAGGCTAATGAACAAGGTCTTCAAGAATCTCATCGGGGAAACGATGGAGGTTTACGTGGACGACATGCTGGTAAAAAGCGTCCACCGTTGCGACCACTTGAAAGACTTGGGAAAGTGCTTTCAACTTCTCCGTCGCTTCCAGATGCGGCTCAATCCCAGCAAGTGCGCGTTTGGTGTGACGACGGGAAAGTTCTTAGGTTTCATGATAACCCATCGGGGGATTGAGGCCAACCCCGAGATGATCAAGGCGTTGGAGGATATGTCGCCACCTCGCTCAATTAAGGAAGTGCAACGCCTGAACGGGAGGATCGCTGCGCTATCCCGTTTCTTGTCACGAACGGGAGACAAGTACCTCCCCTTCTTCAAAATCCTCCGGGGAGCGCGCCACTCCGGCTTCCAGTGGACTGACGAGTGCCAGGTGGCGTTTGAACTACTCAAACAATACCTGGCTTCGCCACCACTTCTGTCGAAGCCCACCCCCGGAGAAACTCTATTTTTATACCTGGCAGTGTCGCCTACGGCTCTTAGCTCAGTGCTCGTGAAAGATGAAGGAGGGGTGCAACGACCAATCTACTACCTCAGCAAAGTCCTCTCCGACACCGAAACCAGATATCCAGCAGCGGACAAGACAGCCTTGGCCCTTGTCTTTTCGGCGAGGAAGCTTCGGCCCTACTTCCAGGCTCATACAGTAAAAGTGTTGACACAACTCCCACTGTGAGCAATCCTCCAGAAACCAGAAGTCTCAGGAAGACTAGTGAAGTGGGCCGTAGAACTCGGCGAGTTTGACATTCAATTCCTGCCCCGACCAGACATCAAGTCACAAGTACTCGCCGACTTTGTTGTAGAGTACACCATCCCACCAGAAGCAGCTCCCGTCGAAGACACCACTAGCCCCCGTTGGACTCTCTATGTCGACGGTGCCTCTGGAGCTGAAGGGGCCAGAGCGGGACTGCTCCTCATAAGTCCCGATGGGATTACCTTGGATTACGGCCTCCGGTTGAAGTTCCCCGCGACAAACAACATTGCAGAGTACGAGGCGCTGATCGCCGGTCTTCGACTCGCCATCGATTGCAAAGTAGAGAACCTAACTATCTACACAGACTCTCAACTCGTAGTCTCATAAGTCGAAGGAGACTACGGTCCAAGAGCGACCAGATGGCGAAATACCTCGCATTCGCAAAATTACTCCTCCAGAAGATCCCGTCGTATCAAATTCTACACATTCCCCGGGAGCAGAATTCCAGGGCTGATGCTCTATCCAAACTCGCCACTTCACCCTCCATCTACCAGTCTCGAAGACGCCGAATAGAGGAGATCGTGATTCCGATTATTCAAGGGCCGTGGGAAGTCGCAACCATCCACCAGGAAGAGTCATCCTGGATGACCCCCTTACAAGCTTACCTCGAGCACGAACACCTCCCTGAAGATCGCTTAGAAGCGCGAAGATTACGGATGCGGGCAGCATCATTCACTATTGTAGACGGGAGCTTTACAAGCGAGCATTATCAGGACCATACCTCAAGTGCTTACCGGCGGGCAAGGCAGACTATGCCCTCAGAGAAGTGCACGGGGGAGTCTGCAGAGAGCACCTAGGCGGGAAAGCGCTGGCACAAAAGATACTACGCCAAGGCTTCTACTGGCCAACAATGAAGAGGGACGCAGCCGAGCTAGTCCAAAAGTGCAGGAGTTGTCAGCTGCATGCCAACGTACCTCATCAACCCCCAGTCGCGCTCTCCACACTCCAAAGTGGGTGGTCGTTCGCGCAATGGGGAATCGACCTCCTCGGCCCCTACCTCCAGCATCCGGGCAGAGGAAGTTCATCATCCTAGCCATCGATTACTTCACCAAGTGGGTAGAAGCGGAGCCCCTAGCCAAAATCACAGAAGAGAACGTTAAACAATTTGTTTGGAAGAACATCGTCTGCCGCTTCGGTATCCCAGCAACAATCATTGCCGACAATGGCACCCAATTCACCGGGAAGTCCTTCACCAAGATGTGCGAGGACCTGAAGGTCAACCTTCGTCATACTGTTGTAGCACATCCACAAACCAACGGGCAAGTAGAAGTCACAAACCGCACCTTCCTCAAAGTGTTGAAGACGCGCCTGGAAGAAGCTGGAGGACAATGGGTGGACGCACTCCCAAACGTACTATGGGCATACCAAACAACAGAGAGGACTCCTACAGGGGAGACGTTATATAACCTCTGTTACGGTACTGAAGCTGTCATCCCCATCGACATCGGCGTTTCGAGCACCCGAGTACTAACCTTCGATCCCAGCAAGAATGACGGCCTGCTTCGGGAAAATCTCGACCTAATCCCCGAAGTCCGGGACGACGCCGCCCAACGTGCCGCATCCTACCAAAGGCGTGTAGCCCGAATCTATGACAGGAGGGTGAAGCGCAGGCCAATCAACGTGGGAGATCTCGTCTTACGCAGCATCGAAGCAGTCCACAAAGGCCCCCAAGGAGAAAAGCTCTCACCGACATGGGAAGGCCCATACGTTGTCACTACGTTCGTAAAGCCCGGAACCTACAGGCTCAGAACAGTGGAAGGGAAGACTCTACCACGCACCTGGAACGCCCAGAACCTGCGCCGCTTTTACCAGTAATACAAAGTCTTCTATCACGCGAAAAGCCGCGAGCGCAGACTCGTGCAAACTTATCTTATATTACCTATTATGTACAAAGCCGCGAGCTCAGACTCGTGCAAACCTATCTTATAATTTCTATGCAAAGCCGCGAGCGCAGACTCGTGCAAACTTATCTTATATTACCTATTATGTACTAAGCCGCGAGCTCAGACTCGTGCAAACTTATCTTGTATTACAAAAACTACGCACAAAACGATTTTCTACTATAAAGAATGTGCTTTGACACCTAGATCCAATTAAGAAAAAATCTTTATGTTGGGGCCCTGCCCTAGGGACTTCGCACCGCCGTCGATTGAAGGTTCGCCCTTCTCCTCCGCCGTAGAGTCTCGGCGTCGTAGGGGCCTGCCCCCCTTACGTTCGCCCCCGGTTTGAATACACCAGCTATTCACCGGCCATGTTGGGGCCCTGCCCTAGGGACTTCACACCGCCGTCGATTGAAGGTTCTCCCTTCTCCTCCGCCGTAGAGTCTCGGCGTCGTAGGTGCCTGCCCCCCTTACGTTCGCCCCCGGTTTGAATACACCAGCTATTCACCGGCTATCTCGGGGCCCTGCCCCGGCGACTTTGCACCGCCGTCGATTGAAGGTTCGCCCTTCTCCTCTGCCGTAAAGTCCCGGCGTCGTAAGGGCCTGCCCGGCCTCTTACATTCGCCTACAGTTTGAATACACCCGCTATTCACCGGCCAAATTATTATATAAAAAGCCGCGAGCCCAGACTTGCGCAAATTTATGAAAAGCCGTGAGCCCAGACTCACGTAAACTTATCTAACATTTTTTGGAAGACCATCAAGCTACTCAGGTACCGACTCTAAAACAGCAGGCTCACCGCAACCTCCAACACAACCACTGGACAGCACACCTGCAACCTATCAAGACAAGATAAAAGTTTTGCTCACAACCAAGGCCGAGCAACGACCCTACCACGCCACGAAGATAACAATGATCAAAGTCGCCACAGAAAAATCAAAACCTCCGAACTCCTCCGCATAGAAGTCCGGACTTCGAAGGTTTGGGGGGCTTATGTTACATAACCGTAGAGGCTTTGGGGTGCGTCTAGGAAAAACTCCACTAACGGGAGGTAGGGCCAGCGGTCACCGCATGATAATCCAAGTTGAAGAAACCGAAGCCACCATTTCCGTCGCGCCCCGCCATAACCGAACCCCACTACTGGGGTGCGACTAGCCCGCACCCCACTAGTGGGGTGCAAATAGCCGCACCCCCCATAGTGGGGGGTGTGGCCAAACCGCACCCCATGAGAGGTGCGGCCAAGACGCACCTCCTTGGGGTGCGGCCAAGCCGCACCCCATGTGGGGTGCGGCCAAGCCGCACCCCTCTTGGGGTGCGGCCATGCCGCACCCCCTGAGGGGTGCGGCCAAGCCGCACCCCATGTGGGGTGCGGCCAAGCCACACCCCCTTAGGGTGCGGCCCAAACCGCACCCCATGAGGGTTGCGGCCAGGCCGCACCCCCTTGGGTGCGGCCGAGCCAAGCCGCACCCCAGGTGGGGTGCGGCCAAGCCGCGCCCCTCCCTCGGGTGCGGTCGCGCCTCGCCCTCCTTTAGGTGTGGACCAACCGCTCTCCCCCGTAGCAAGGCTGGGGTGAATCCCCCCTCTTCCGGCTCGCCACCCGCTTTTCGGGCTCCAGACTGCGTTCAGAGCAATACCACGTTCGTTACGCGCTCAGAGCACTTCTGAGCGCGCTCAGAGCACTTCTGAGCGCGCTCAGAGCACTTTTCAAATTTCGGGCACGCTCACTTTTTGTCTTTCTAGCACGCTCACTTTTTATCTTTCTAGAATTCTCACATTTCCGACTCGCTCACTTTTCCAACTCGGCTCGCTCACTTTTTGTCTCTTCAGTTTCTCACTTTTCAGAAACAACTTGTCGCCTTTCCTCGAAGGGCAGGATGGTCATTTACGAAAAATGGTGATTCGTGGGCTTTCAACCGGAAAATATGATTCGTCCTCCCAGGTGGTTACGGTGGTTACAACGGCAAAATTACCGGTCTACCCCCGGCCAAAGCTATAAAAGAACCCCCTAGGCTTCATTTGAGAGGATCCCACCTTGATGACCAGAGAGAGTTCCTTGAAGATTTCCACGGATTTCTCCTTCAGCGCTTGAAGATCTCTTTCGTGGACTTGAAGTTTTCCTTCATCCCGAAAGGCGACTCTGCAGTCTCACTTTCGTTCTCACGAAAGCGGACACAGCAGTCTCACTTTCGTTCTCACGAAAGCGGACAAGGCATTCTCACTTTCGTTCTCTACCGTTCTCAGAAGGAAAAGACTTAGTTTTTTCCGAGAGGTGGCCTGTCACCCTCGGATCGTTCTCTCTCTCTCTCCCCCTAATATTGTAACGAGTGGCGGCCTGTCACACTCGAATTCTAAAACACTGGATTGTAACCTCTCAGGAGATTGTGAAGTTTGGTCGGCACAGCCCCGGCCGCTTGGTTTTTTTACCCTTTCCGGGTTTTTTCACGTTAAAACGTCCTAGTGTACTCAACGAATTTCTCTGTGATTGTTTGCGCGCTTGGTTCGCTCCCGAGCTAAGGTGGTTCAATTCGACCGGTCTACCAAGAGCCCTAAGCGACCCGCAACAGTATGCATAAGCACACCTAGGCCGCATATCACTATGAAATTTTTTTTCTTTTTAAACAATCACCCAAATTTTTTTTTCCAATAATTTAGCTCAAAAGTTCAAGTGATCATTTGGGTTTTGGGCTTTTTGGTTTTGGTGATGAAATGGTGAGGGTGGTTCAAATAAAGGTGCAAAGCTCAAAATTGTGTGAACAAAGGTAGTAAATTGAGGTTGGGTGCAAAATCTCAAACTATCCAAAGAAGGGCCTAAATCATTTCCGTAAGGTTAATTTTGACTAAAGTGCACATGCTTTGAAAATAGCTTAGGGCAAGTTCTAGACATCGAGAAAGGACACCCTTTTTGTTCAATTCGAGTAATAGCTTTCTAATAATCTTCTACACACTCACTTAAACTACTTTTGAATAAGACCGGATTCGAATTAAAAGTAAAATAAATTATTAATACGCAAATTAATTAAAACATAATTTTAGATATATGCCAAAAATTTAATTTTACACAAACACTACTCAAAGACATGCATATGACTAGGAGCACTACATGAGTCAACAATTTTACTCAAAAGTTTCAAAAAACTATTCTAGCACAAAAAATTCTTAGTCCATATGAAAAATAAGTCTACTTTAGAACTTACAATTTTAGCAAGCATGGGCGTTTTGTTAAAAAAAAAACATTAATATTTTTTTTAGCTCTTGGACTTCCCAAGGACAACCCGATGAAGGGCTCGCAAGGTACTAGAGGCTGTGATGAGAATTCAAGCCCAAAGCGTCCTTTCCAAGAAATTTAATTTAAGTTTTTAAATTTTTGTTTTGTTTTGTTTTAAAAAAATTTAAAATGCAAAGGAAGCTATGCTACACCCCCATACTTAAAATTAACATTGTCCTCAATGTTTAAAACTAAGTATGAAGGATAAAACTAAAAATGACAATAAAGAAAATAAAGATAAATGACTAAAGTGTAAAGAGGGCTTCCCTGGTTGGTAGTCGGGGTTTGCCGGTCAAACACCTGCAGAATTAAAGTAGAAAAACAAACAAGAAAAGAGAAAAAATAAAAAGGTTAACACTGGGTTGCCTCCCAAAAGCGTTTTGTTTACCGCCGCGTAGCTTAACTCATTGATGATTTTTAAGGATTATGAAGTTTAAGTGTTTCAATGTTTTCGGACGTAGGGTCGCCGAGGTGATACAATTTTAACCTATGTTCGTTAACTTTAAATGATCCGCTTTTCGGGTGCTCTATTAGAACTGTCCCATATGTCCAAACCTCTTTTAGTACAAAGGGTCCGGACCATCTAGATTTTAATTTCCCCAGAAAAAGCCTAAGTCTTGAATTAAAAAGAAGGACTAGATCGCCAGGTGAAAAAGATTTTGGGTTTTTAATTTTTCTATCAGGATAGAACTTAGTACGTTCTTTATAAAATTTATTATTTTCATAAGCATTTGCGCGTCATTCATCTAATTCATTTAATTGAAATTTTCTATTTTCATACGCTAAGTTTAAAACTAAATTTAAAATTTTAAGCGCCCAAAATGCGCGATGTTCCAATTCAACCGGTAAGTGGCATGCTTTTCCATAGACTAATCTGTACGGCGTACATCCGATGCCGGTTTTGTACGCCGTCCGATAGGCCCTAGTGCGTCGTCTAATTTTTGCGATCAATCCTCCCTATTAACGGAAACCATTTTTTCAAGGATTCTTTTTAATTCCCGATTTACTACCTCTACTTGGCCATCTGCTTGGGGGTGATATATGGTAGATAGCCTGTGCGTAACTCCATACTTGACTAAAATTTTAGTAAGTTGGTTGTTACAAAAGTGTGTGCCCCTATCACTAATTAGTGCGCGTGGTGTGCCAAATCGCGAAAATAATTTTTATAGAAAATTTACGACGACTCTTGCGTCGTTGGTGGGAAGGGCTTGTGCTTCCGCCCACCTCGACACGTAGTCAACCGCAACAAGAATATGCTTATTATTAGAGGAGGAAGGAAATGAACCTATGAAATCTATTCCCCATAAGTCAAAGATTTCGCATTCTAAAATAACATTTTGGGGCATTTCATCCCTATTAGAGATGTTACCTATCCATTGGCACCGATCACAATTGCTCACAAAATTATGAGCGTCTTTGAATAAGGTGGGCCAATAGAAGCCCGCCTCTAGCACCTTTCGTGCGGTCCGATTTGCTTGATAGTGGCCACCGGTTGATCCTTCATGGCAGTGCCGCAGTATTTGGACGCCTTCCTCGCCCGAAATACATCTTCTTACCACTTGGTCCGCGCAGACACGAAATAAAATGGGGTCCTCCCAAAAATAATTTTTCAAGTCCGAAAAGAATTTCTTCTTTTGTTGACTTGAAAAATCTTTTGGTAGGACCCGGGCCACTAGATAGTTGGCAAAATCCGCGTACCAAGGGGTGGAAGAAGTCATTACCTTTTCGATGGCGAGGAGGCGCTCTTCAGGGAATTTATCGTCGATTTTGGCCTCCACTAGTGCTTCTGCAGCCGGATTCTCCAAACGTGAGAGGTGGTCTGCCGCAAGATTTTTCGCTCCTCTTTTGTCCTGGATCTCTAGATCAAATTCTTGCAGTAAGAGGATCCACATTAGCAGCCGAGGCTTTGCATCACCTTTATTTATCAAAAATCGGAGGGCGAAGTGATCTGTAAAGAAGATAACTTTTGAAAGTGTTAAGTAAGATCGAAATTTATCAAATGCAAAAATGATAGCCAAAAATTCCTTTTCCGTTGTTGTATAATTTGCTTGCGCGGATGTTAGCGTTTTGCTTGCGTAATAAATCGGGTGAAAATATTTATTCACCCGTTGGCCTAAAACTGCACTTACAGCAAAATCGCTCGCATCGCACATGATTTCAAACGGAATAGACCATTTTGGCGCGATTAAAATAGGAGAATTGATAAGTTAGTTTTTAATTTTATTAAATGCTTTTAAACATTCATCATCAAAATGAAACGCGGATTCTTTTTCTAAAAGATGAGTTAGTGGTTTCGTAATTTTTGAAAAATCTTTAATAAATCGCCTATAAAAATCAGTATGTCCTAGAAAACTCCTAATAGATTTTATATTAGTGGGAGGGGGGAGTTTTTCTATGACCTCGATCTTGGCCCTATCGACCTCGATCCCTTTGTTTGAGATTTTATACCCAAGGACTAATCCCTCTTGGACCATAAAGTGACACTTCTCCCAGTTTAGTGCCAAATTCGTGTTTTCGCAGCGTTGAAGAACACGATCAAGATTATTTAAATAGTTTGTAAAAGAATCGCCAAAAACAGAAAAATCGTCCATGAAAACTTCCATGACGTCTTCTACAAGTTCATTAAAAATTGCCAACATACATCGCTGAAATGTAGCTGCCGCGTTGCAAAGACTAAATGACATTCTTCGATATGCGAAGGTGCCGAACGGACAGGTGAAGGTGATTTTCTCTTGGTCTTCGGACGCAATTGGGATTTGAAAATATCCCGAAAGACCGTCGAGAAAACAGTAGTGTGAATGACCGGATAAGCGTTCTAAAATTTGGTCAATAAAGGGTAACAGAAAGTGATTCTTGTGGGTAGCATCATTTAATTTCCTGTAATCGATGCATACTCGTCAATCCGTAACAGTACGGGTTGGAATCAACTCATTATTTTTATTAGTGGTAACCGTTATTCCACCCTTTTTAGGCACGACTTGCACTAGGCTAACCCAAGTGCTATCAGAAATTGGGTAAATAATTCTCGCATCTAATAATTTTATGATTTCGGCCTTAACGACGTCCTTCATATTTGGATTAAGCCGTCGTTGAGGCTGAATGGTGCTGCGAGAATTATTTTCCAAATTAATTTTATGCGTGTAGAATGAGGGATTTATTCCCTTTATATCAGAGATTTGCCACGCAATTGCGTGACGGTGTTTATTCAAAATTTTAATTAATTCGGAAATTTTTGAATCGTTAAGCGCGGAAGATATTATAACAGGCAATTTTGAATCTTTTTCTAAGAAAATATATTTTAAATGATTTGGGAGTTGTTTTAACTCAAGGTTTGGCGGTTCTTCATATGATGTTCTAACTTTTAAATTATTTAAATTTATTTGTTCGAAATTTTGCGCCCGCGTTATTTCTTCAAGACAAAATAGAGTTTCTAACTCTGAATCTTCGAAAGAAGGAGAAATTATTTTGGAAAAAAGTGGCGACTCATCTACAAAATTTGTTTCTAAAGTAAAACAGGAGCTAGTCGTCATTAGAAAAAGAATTTCTCATAGAGTTGTTTATGCTAAAAATCACTTCTTCATCCCCAACTCGTAGGAGAAGCTTGTCATTACTAACATCAATAATTGCCCGAGAGGTGGCGAGGAAAGGACGACCGAGTATAATAGGGACTTCTGCGTCTTCCTCAATGTCCAGGATGACAAAATCTACCGGGAAGATAAATTTGTCAACCTCGACAAGCACATCCTCAATGACCCCTATCAGGTATTTTATTGATCGGTCCGCTAATTGGATGCTGATTTTTGTTGGGCTTGGATTGCCTAAACCAAGTTTTTTAAATAAAGAAAATAGCATCAAATTAATACTAGCACCCAAATCCGCCAATGCGTGTTTTATTAAGAAATTACCGAACAAGCACGGGATGGAGAACCGTCACGGATCGTTTAATTTTTGCGGTAATTTATTTAATAAAACTACCGAGCATTCTGCGTTTAGAGGTATACGCGAAAAATTTTCAAGTTTCTTTTTGTTAGAAAGTAAATCTTTCAAGTTTCTTTTTGTTAGAAAGTAAATCTGTTAGATATTTAGCGTATTTGGGCATTTGGGCGATCGCTTCGCAAAATGACACATTTATTTGAATTTGTTTTAAGATTTCAATAAACTTTTTGTATTGCTCCTCATTGCATTCATTTTTAAATTGCGAAGGATAAGGAATATAAGAATTTTTAATATTACGCGGAGCGAAAGTAGAAGAAGGTAAAGTAGGTGAAGAAATAACTTGCGGAGATGAAGTTGAAACGTTTACCTCGGGCTCGACCAAATTTGAAGAAGTTACCTCCTTTCCGCTACGGAGGGTAATTGTGTTGGCGCTCTCCCTTGGATCGGGCTCAGTATTGCCCGACAGAGCTCCTTGCTGGCATTCGAAGAACATTTTGGCGAGCTGTCCAATTTGATTTTCCAAGCTTTTTATGGATCTGGAAAGGTTCCGGATATTGGAATCAGTAGAGGCGACGTATTTGGTGAAGACCTCTTCAAGTGAAGGGGCCTTTGATGGTTGTGGTGGAGCGAATCAGGGAGGATTTGCTTGTGGGGGGCGTTGAGCATTATTTGGATTGCTCCATGAAAAATTTGGGTGGTTCCTTAAACCCGGATTATAACTATTAGGAAGATTATTATTTGGGTTATAAGGAGGACGGTAGGAGTTCCCCATATAATCTACTTGCTCTTGATTAAAATTATTATTATAATTATAATAATAATTATTATAGTTATTAGCCCCGTTAGTGGCGGAGGAAGCAAACATCTCCGTCATTTGCTTAGTGAGTCATTCTACTTGATATGCTAAATTCGGGGTGCCCTCGACTTCAAAGAGTCCGGTCGGTTTGTTAGGACGCGACCGTGGCGCATTCCACTGATAAGCATTCATGGCCATCTCCTCAAAAAGCTCTTGAGCGGCATCTGGGGTTTTGTTATTTAGAGTTCTCCCAGCTGCCACATCAATCATTTGCCTCATTTGGAGATTCAAACTATTGTAGAATGTTTGAACTTGTTGTCATACAGGAAGGGCGTGGTGAGGACATCTCCGCAATAATTCCTTGAAGCGCTCCCATGTGTCATAGAGAGACTCCGAGTCTATTTGTGTAAACGAGAGAATGTCCGTACGTAATTTAGCGGACTTCACCGGAGGAAAATATTTCATTAAAAATTTCTCCGTCATCTCGGCCCATGTAGTGATGGAACCTCTAGGAAGAGATCCTAACCATTGCTTGGCCTTAGTCCGCAAAAAATGGAAATAAACGCAAATGAATGGCGTCATCGGTGACGCCATTGATTTTAAACGTATCGCAAATTTAAAAAAAAATTAATAAATGTAAATTTGGATCTTCATCTGGTAAGCCGTCAAAGATGGCGGTTTGTTGTACCATTTGAATGATACTCATTTTAATTTCAAAATTATTATTCGCCACCGCCGGGCGAATAATACTAGATTGTATTCCCTCCCAATTTGGCCTCGCATAATAGGACGTAGCCCGTAGCGGGGCCTCATTATGGTCGGGGTTATCCATTAAGCTTTCGTTAGTTTCTCCGATTGACTCTTCTTGAATTATTGGTAGATCACTAAATCGGAGACGACGACGCAAGGTGCGCTCGATTTCCGGATCAAAACAGAATTCTAGATTGACTGAAGAGTCTCCTCGGGTCATAAACCAAAAATAAAAGAGGAAAAGATGCGAAAAAGATAAAGAAAATAAAATAAAATTTTAGATAAATATTTTAATTATATTTTTTTATAATAATTTTTTTTATGAAGATTTTTTTCATTTTTTTTATTTTATTTTATTTAGGTGAATTAAAATTAGTCCTGGATTTACCAAGGTCAACCCGGTGAAGGGCTCGCAAGGTACTAGAGTTTGTGATGGGAATTCAAGCCCAAAGCGTACTTTCCAGGAATTTAGTTGCACCTTAAAAATAAGAAAACAAAAGATAAAATTAAATAGATAATTCGTTTTTCAAAATATCAACCCAGATTCCCCGGCAACAACACAAAACTATATCCGCAAACGATAACGGCAAGTGTACCGTGTCGAATGTAGTATAGGCTATAAAAACCAAGGTCATATTAGACTCGGGGCGGTTGAGTACTCTTACTTCAAGAAAGTCTCTATTATTTTATCAATTAAAACTTGAGGGTTTGTTTTGCAAAAAGAAAATGAGAGAATTAAAAATATCAATTAAGCAAGGGGTAAAAAGACTAGCACTCGATCTTTGAATCACCTCGGAATAATAAAATAGAAGAAATAAGAAAATCCAATTCTCTTAGGAAAATTACTTTGACCGTGGAGATTCCCGAATTATGAGCGTGCCTTGGTCGAGGACTGCGCTCAACTAAGATTAGGTTGATCAACCAAACTTTCATTTTATAATTGAAACCCCTAATACTTGCTTTATCGTAATGAACCCCACTATTGGATTTGACTCCAATCCGGGAGATTTATGTCATCCTCTTTCGAGGGTTGCATGCAACTCTCTTTATCCTTGAAGGATCGATTCGTCTTACGAGCTTGTTCGGCTTACTTAAGAACAAAAACAAGAACGAGAATTATATATCGAAAATATAATCTCATTTCATTAGAATCAAGGATAAATCGTAAGTATTTCCAAAAAGAGAAAAAAATATTCTAAATTACTTCATGAATTATAATATTCCTTGGATCTTCTCGACCGAGTTCTAATAGAAGTTTAGCTGCTCATAGAGATGGAGGAAACAACGAAATAAAAGAAGTACATGATGAAAAGAGAGAGTAGAATAAGAGAAAAGTAACTATTTTATTAAATTGCAAATGAAATTACAACTAGAAATTGGAAGTTACAAGCTTGGGAAAGAAAAGTGCAAGAAGTAAAAGACATACAAGAGTAAGAAAACAGTGCAGGAAACTAAGCTAGAACTCCAAAACTTCGTCCTGGTTCTTCTGGAGAAGCACCCTTTAAATAGCTCAAAATTTGGTGTTACACGCCCTTGGTCACGCCCGTGACCTGGCGCGTGTAAGGGGCGTGATCGAAGCAGCAGCGGAGGGGTCTCCTTCTGGAGTAAATGCGAGCATTTCAGCCGTGTCACGCCCTAGGTCATGCCCGTGATCTAGGGCGTGTAATCTTTAAAACTTGCAGCTGGCGGGAAACTTCGGCGGGAAATGGCGCTGGATGAGTCACGCCCATGTACTGGATGTCACGCCCCATGGTCACGCCCGTGACCTGGGGCGTGTAATTTTAATTGACGTGGCAGGCTTGATCTCAGCAGTTCTGATTCGTCTCAGCGGGTCGCAGCCGTGACATTGGGTCACGCCCTTGGTCATGCCCGTGACCTGGGGCATGTAATTTTGAACATTCGTCGAACTCTCGCCTGTTCGTCGATCTCCTGAATTTTTGTCGAACGCAGCAGCCAGGGGTCACGCCCTTGGTCACGCCCGTGACCTGGGGCGTGAACTTGGCGAATTCTTCATGAAACGACTCCGGGGTGGCAGAAGCAGGTCTGGACACCGCGCAGGTTACACGCCCATTGGTCACGCCCGTGACCTGGGGCGTGTAAATGTACTTTTTGCTCCAAATGTCCAGAAAACCTGAAAAACACAAAATAAACTTAAATTAGCTTATGAAATTAAAATAGGAATGATTTTTATGATATAATTTAGATAAATAACATAATTTCATATTAAAATAATAATAAACTAAACTAAAAGATGAGCAAATAAATTACTCATCACACCTCAATCATGTGTCGGTTCATCATCGTCGATGCCCTGAGCTCCTACAAGGCGATCTTCAGGAGGCCGCTCATCAACTTCTTCAAGGACGTCCCATCCTCCTACCATCAATGTTTAAAATACTGCCAAGGGGACATCTAAGTGAGGATCATGAGCGATCTGAGAGCTGCCCGCGAGTGATATATCAGCGCGGTCAGCACCATCCGTTGGATGGAGAATGCAGAGGAGATGGGGAAGGTGCTGGAGAACATAGCAAGGCTGGAAGCAGCGGAAGAAGTGGAAGAGATAGAAGTACTCTCCGAAGCCGGAGAGCCTAGATTGCTGAAGATCGGAGGATCCCTGAAGACCGACGAGAATATAAAGATGGCGATATGCCTGCAAGAGAATGTCGACATCTTCGCCTAGAGCGCCGCCGAGATTCCAGGAATTGATGTGGAGGTTGACTACCATCGCCTCAATCTAGACCACGCGGTCAAGCCCATCCGGCTAAAGAAGAGGGCGAGTGTCATCACGTTGGCTGAGCCCATTCGAGAGGAAGTGAGGAAACTGCTTGAGGCAAGTTTTGTATCTGAGATCTAGAATTCAGGCTGGGTCTAAAATATTGTAATGGTGAAAAAGATTGGGGGGAGCTGGAGAATGTGTGTAGATTTCTCTCTTTGTAATAAAGCTTGCCTGAAGGATTGTTTCCCTTACCTCGAATCGACGCGCTGGTTGATTCAGCCATCGGTTATTCTGTGATGAGCTTCCTTGATGCCTTTTCAGGATACCACCAGATCCGGATATATCCTCCCAATTGTCGCGATGTCTCCTTCATCACTGGTGATGGATGCTACAACTACAAGATGATGTCTTTCAGGTTGATGAATGCGGGGGCTACATACCAGCGGATGATGGATCATGTTTTCAAAGAACAAAAGAGGATGAACATGGAGGTGTATGTGGATGACCTCTTGGTCTAGAGCAAGAGCACCCAAAAGCATGTCATCGATCTGGAGGAGACCTTTTCAACTCTCCGAAGGTTCAAGATGAGGCTCAATCCCGCCAAATGTGTGTTCGGTGTAGGAAGAGGGAAGTTCTTGGGACATCTCCTCACCCCCGAAGGAGTGGAGCCCAACCCTGACAAGGTAAAAGCTTTCGACAAAATGGCATCGCCGAAGAGTATCAGGTAAGTTCAGAGGTTGACTGGAAGGCTGGCCGGCCTTAGCCACTTCCTATCAAAGGCGGGAGAGAAGTGCTCTCCATTCTACAAAATGCTCCGAAACAACCAACAATTTGTGTGGACCGAAGAGTGCTCTCCATTTTTTCAAGTTTTGAAAAACTTGAAAAATAGAACTTACCCACGAGAATTGAGATCCACCCATTTTGTTAAGACAAAAGTATGAGTATAAAAGAGTGAAAATACCTGTGGGAACTTGTTAGTGCCTGAAGAGAGCTTACGAACACATGTTTATCTCTACAAAAGAGTAGTCAAAGTAGGTATAAAAAGAAAGACATTATGCGAGTACCTGAAGAGAACTCGCAAGCACCTACTTATCTCTGCAAAAGAGTAGTCAAGGCATGTATAAAAGAAACATAATACATGAGTACCTGAAGAGAACTCGTGAGCGTCTGCTTACTATCTGCAAAAGATATGAGAACAGGTATATGAAAATATAATACGCGGGTACCTGAAGAGGACTCACAAACAGCTGTATATCTCTGCAAAAGATATGAGAAACATGTATATGAAACACAGAATACGCAAATACCTGACGGGGACTCGTATACACCTGTATATCTGTGCAAAAGATATGAGAAACAGGTATATGAAAAATAGAATACGTGAATACCTGAAGAGGACTCACAAACACCTGTATATCTCTGCAAAAGATATGAGAAGCAGGTATATGAAACATAGAATACGCGAGTACGTACTTGGAGAGGACACGCAAACACCTGTATATCTCTACAAAAGATATGAGAAATAGGTAAATGAAACATATAATACGTGAATACCTGAAGAGGCTAGGACTCGCAAACACCTGTATATTTCCTCAAAAGATATGAGAAACAGGTATATAAAACATAGAATACGCGAGTACCTGGAGAGGACTCGCAAACACCTGTATATCTCCAGGGGAACATGAATGCCTATTTACAATCACTTGCTTTGGTGTTGCTGAGATAATATCTGTATGTGAAGGAAAGAGATAGTACTCATGTCTGCGGAGGGAGAAAACCAACATTCTGATATCCTCATATTCACATGCTCCCAAAAATATGAGCATTAAACTAATACAGCTGGATGATTTTTAACTTGCCGATAATAATGTTGCTAATGATATCACGCCAGCTGATGCCTAACCTCAATATATTATTTGAGAAATCTGAAGTCATAAATAGAGTAATCATGGAATCTCGAAGTCCAGAAATTCAGGAATCCTGACAAGAAAAAAAATGGGATTTTATGGTACCTGAAAAATTAGTACCCAACAAATAATTGCATAATTATTTGGTAGTGCATTGTAGTACATACTAAAATTAGTTTATTTCTCTTGCAAAGAATTATGTCACACCATCTAACATCAGTTGTTAGTGATCTATCGCAATCAATCCATTAATAATGAAAATATCTACATTCAAGTAGAACAAGTCGATTAACTCGACAAAAAACATCATTGCAATCAATGACAATCATTACAGAGAATGAAATTTTGGGTTACCACTGCACATCTGGGAGTAATTCAAGCGAGATGTGGTCTAAGTGGGTTTTACGAACCGAAAGAATAATCAGGGGTGGTATTTCCACCCTTCACACCAAACAACAGGCGGCGGTCTTAAATGCTCCAGACCGCCCCTTAAAAAACCTCAGGCGGCGGTCTTAAATGCTCTAGACCCCCTTAAAAAACCTCAGGCGGCGGTCTTAAATGCTCCAGACCGCCCCTTTAAAAACCTCAGGCGGCGGTCTTAAATGCTCCAGGCCGCCCCTTTAAAACCTCAGGCGGCGATCTTAAATGATCCAGACCGCTCCTTTAAAAACCTCAGGCGACGGACTTAAATATTCCAAACCGTCCCTTTAAAACCCCTAGGCGGCGGCCTTAAATGCTCCAGACCGCCCCTTTAAAAAGCATAAAGTAATATAAAGAAAGAGCTTAAGACATAATTGAATAAACGCATGACGTGACGGATATGGTGGTGAATCTGGATATGATGTCTGATATATCTGACTACCGAGAGGATCTTCGCGATGATAGATGCTTGGTAGGACTTGGTTACTGCTATACTTATTACAAGTAAAGTTACAAAAGGGAAGGTGCAGAAAACTCTAAACAAATGGGAGTCATAAGAAACAAGAAATAAAACGATATTTTATCCCATCTCTACTCCATGTATTTCTTTTATTGAATGACAGATTCTTTGCTTGTAACACTATTATTGAGCAAGATAGTCTCGTAACTTTTCTGCTTTCCATAGTTCATCTACTAGCTTCTGAAGAGCTCGACAGTGTTATGTATCATGACCAAGGTCCGAGTGATATTTGCAGAAGAGTTCTCCATGACGATATTTGGCCTTTGATCTCATAGGGCGAGGAATTCTATACTCTGACATATTTTGAAAGATCATAAGAATTTTTTCCATGGGAATATTGAGCTGAGTATACACTCCTGGATAATTTTTGAATTTAAGTGTACTCGGATTGTAAGACTGGATTGGACAAACTTCCAAAAATTCAGGTGATCCATCTTGCTGCGGGAGTTGAGTAGGTATATTCTGAGGGAAGGAGTAAGATCTAAAGTGCTTATGTTGCGGAATATCCTGTGACGAAGACGGATGTTGGTGATAAGAATTCCATTGCCGTTGTTGGGTCCTTCGATTCAGAGAAGAAACGTAATTAGGATTTGCTGCCTCTCCTTCAATAAATTGATTTGATATTATGATAAGATGTCCATAAGTCTCGGGTTCATTTCGACTGACTTCAAATTTGAGAAGACCTTCTTGTAATCCATTTATTAAGGAGATTTTATACAAGTCCTGATTAACATCAACAATTTCAAGAATTTCCTTTTGGAACCTGTCAACGAATTGAGCAAGAGTCTCATTATCTCCTTGCTTGATTTGAAAAATAGCTGCTGGGTCTCTCTTTCGCTTCCTCGAGGTAGCAAACCTCAAGAGAAGTGTTCTTCGAAGATCAGCGAAGCAAGTGATTGATTGAGATGGTAGCTTGTAAAACCATTCTCTAGTTTGACCATCAAAGGATATAACTAATAGTTTGCACTTAATCCCATCTGAGATAGTCCCCAATGAGATAGTAGATTCGAATGCTTGAAAATAGATGACAAGATCTTCTCCTCCCGAGAAGACCGGAAGATGGGGCTCTCTAGACTCATTAGAAACATACTCTGAACAAACTTGATTTGAGAAGGGAGAAGGATCTTCCTGGGCAGCTAATCTTCCTGAAAGTTCAGCACTTTTGCTGGATCTTCTTGGGCAGCTGATCTAAAGTAGTCATGGCAAGCAGTTGTGAACTCAGATTGAGATGGGAGAGGAGCGACTAGATGTGAAAAACTTGTAGGAGGAGGAGGAGCCTCCTCAAAAGGAGTTTGGGCGAACTCGCGGTCAGCCATTGCTAGGCTCTCACACAAAAATAAAAATTGCAGAAATTGTCGAAAGAGAAAAACTGCAATAACTTCTAAATTGAGTCGAATTTGAGCAATCTGAGGTTGCAAAATGAACTCGAACTGGTATTCAGTTCGCCATTGGATGGATGGCTACGAGCCGGCTCCGAAAAGCTATTATGGGCTGAAAACGGACAAGCGGATCAAAAGTTATGGATGTTTTAAGTTTGGATGTATTTTAGCCAAAATTCTGCATCTTCGTCGCAACTGATGTTCATCAACCACTCAATATCTGAAGGTCGCGTGTTGTGTTCGAACCAAAAATGGTCCAGGTCGACACTTGATCAAGCTGGAGATGGAGGGAAAGAACTGTTGGATGGTCGGTTACTTTGAGATACGAGTGAAGGAGTGAGAGAGAAGAAAAAGAGATGGTCGCGAGCAAGCGGCGAGACCAGATCTACCCACCGCGGCGAATGCCTTTCTTACGACAGGCAATGCTATTCATATAACACCTGCGTTACAACTGAGATTACATTAAAGTGCATGGAAGAATAATACAAAATTTGAAGAAATGAGCTGATGATTGGTGGTCTCCTGAAGGGAGATGAAGAGGTCTCCTGAAGGGAGATCGCCCGGAGGCTGCTGCGATAAGGTCTCAGTGGTCTCAAAACTGGAGACCGCTCTGGTCACTAGCTAAGGCTGGAAACTCTCCCCAATCTTCTTTCTGGTACCTATGCCCCTCTATTTATAGGCGTGGGAAATGCCTGAACAGGCAGGGCTAGGAAAAATGGGTTGCCCGAGTCACGAGTGACCGATAGAAGCGAGATCGCCCGGGTGATGGGAGATCTCCCGGGATCGATGAGCCCGCCCGGCGGTTGGAGACCGCCCGGGCTCGGGGCTCGGCGAGGGCGAGACCTCCCAGGCAGTGGGATACAGACCGGGCATTTTTCTACGGACGACTTGTGAAGGTCGACGATTTCCTACCGGCGTGATGAACCTTGGTTGTTTACTCCGACATTGTATTGAAGAAAACTTAGGCATTTACTTCCGGTGAGAACACGCTTTGTTGGTCATCTCACTTCTCTAAAGTAACTAAAGGCGCTCCATGCAACTTCACTTCGACTTGTCCTCTATCATTGGGAAGCTTCGTCACACCCACAAATCACACTTAGGTCTCTCTTCTCCAAACATACATTTTTCTTGGGTATTTTTGAGTTTTCTTGGGTATTTTTGAGTTTTCTTCTCCGACATCATTTTTCTGTGTCTATCTTAGGTTTTCATTTCGCTAAACTGGTTAAAAGAAATACAGGGAAAACAACACTTGCAATTGGTGATGGAAAAATGATGTTGGCATGCTTCAAGAGTCTGATATTTGATGGTTTGTTTCTGTATGACCTGGCTAATTAATTAACTTTGGGAAAAAATCATGATATGCTACCTTGAGATAAGTTTAAATTTTTGTTTCTAAAGTTGTTAACCAATTTTCAATGGATGTTAACTCATTACAATGACAATTTTGTAACTCATCCTATGACAATTTCTTAACACATCCTATGACAATTTGTGATAGAGGCCATGTCAAAGTTGAACTTTAGCTTTTATCATATAGTTTGATGGATTTCAGATGAATTTGTTTCTCCGTGGAGGATTCATCCTGAGAGGACCCGCGCCACCAACTGGACCAAGAGACCGGTCTGTTTGGTGAAGGCGTTCCAACAAATCCCATTTATTTATCAGTGTCGTTGGAAATTTGAGATCATTTTACTGGTGTTTTCTTCTGCTGCTTAGGTTGGGCAATGTCTTATGTATTTAGTTGTTTTCGATGTATGCGTTGTTGTATATATATATGTATATATATATATGTATATATATATATATATATATACATATATATATATACGAGTGACAGTGCACGGGGGCCTCCCGTGCCCCGCGCGACAGTACCCTACCCGCCCCGACACACACTCAGTTATTTAAAAAAAAAATTCACTTTTATTTTTTCGCCCGCCCCAAGTAAGCCCCAGATCGGCGGTCTTCGCCCGCCTCCGATCGGCGGTCTTCGCCCGCCTCCGATCGGCGGTTTCTATTATAGTTTTATTTTTTTAATTACTCTTTTAAATTTTAAAAAACCAAAAAAAAGTTGCACCATAAGAAAACCGCCGATGGGTGGTTATATCTTGAGAAGTAAAAGAAAACTGTTTATTTATGTATAGTAATGTAAGTGCTTACAACAATTTGTCAGTTGGTGTGGTGGTTGTGTCTTGATTCAATATATTAGAGGTTTTGGGTTCGATCCCATGCAAGCGCAATTTTGCAATTATTAAAATTTTAATGAAGATAAGGACAAAATCGTAATTTCACGTTGTAGGGTAATGACTTGAAAATATAGGTCTAGGACACCATATCATAGTAGGTATATGAGATCTAGTAAAAATAATATTTGCTGGATTTGATTTCAGCGAGATTGAACGGTTGTGGTTGATTTATTGGTAAGTCATTACACCATTAAAGGGATATCTTTATATAGTGGAAGATATACATATATCTTTACTATATATAAAGAAATATCAAACCCAAGAATTTTAAAGCCGTTGAAATGATTACGACCGTTGAATCTGGCATGATATTTCATCAGCCGTCGAATCAAACCGCTCCCTCTCTCTCCATTTTTTCATAGGTCTCATAAACCTACTAGGGGGTGACCTAAAACTATGAAGGTGTAGAGTACCCTACAACATGAAATTACGATTTTACCCTTAAATTTATTGAAAAATAAGGGTCATATGACCTGTTTTTTAATCTCATAAAATTTGTCAATGGTGAGAATTGAACCCAGGTCTCCACTATGTCAACCAAAGATGACAACCATCACACCATATGGTTTTTGTTGAACAAAATTAAATTAAGTTTTATATATATTGATATAAATATAGATCGCCCCCGCAGAAAGATGCCGCCCCCACCGAATGTCGTCGCCCCTGCCGAATGTCACCTCCGCCGAATGTCGCCGCCCCTGCCGAATGTCGTCACCCCTGCCGAATGTCACCGCCCACAGGGGGGACCCCCGTGCTCTGTCACTCGTATATATATGTATATATATGTATATATATATATATGTATATATATATGTATATATAAGTATATATATATGTATATATATATGTATATATATATGTATATATATGTATATATAACCAAATAATATATAAATGCAAATACAAGAATAAAAATGAAGAAGAAATGACCGTCCGATGAAATACCGAGGATGCATCGGACACCACGATCCGCTAGCTCATTAGCCGAGGTGACGATCATAGTGCATATTTATTCCTTCAATATTTTTCTCTAATGAAGTGACAATCAACTTAAATGTGTTTTGTCCTCTCATGAAATACTGGATTATATATATATATATACGAGTGACAGTGCACGGGGGCCCCCCGTGCCCCGCGCGATAGTACCCCGCCCACCCCCGGCGGGCTGCGCCCGCCCCCTGCGCACTGCGCCCTCCGCCGGCGGGAGGACGGGCAGCTCTCGGCAGGATCGCGAAAATCGGGGAGGGGGGGGGGGGGGGGGGGGGGGTTCGTCGAACGGATCCCCGTTCGACGAACGCGGGCTCCCGTTCGTCGAACGGCGACGCGTGCTCCGTTCGACGAACGGGAGCCCGCGTTCGTCGAACGGAGCCCCGTTCGCCGTTCGTCGAACGGCGCCCCGTTCGTCGAACGGCGCCCCGTTCGACGAACGCGGGCTCCCGTTCGTCGAACGGAGCCCCGTTCGACGAACGGGATCCCGACTTTTTTTTATTATTATATCTTTTTTAATAATTAATAAAAATATTTAAAATTCTTAATAAAATTAAAGTTTACAAAATTTTTAAATTTTAAGGTTTTAAATAACTGACGGGGGCGGGCGAAGCCCGCCAAGGAATGTCAAGCGGGCGAAACCCGCTTGATTACGGGCGAAGCCCGTAGCGACGCATCGAGAACGGGCGTAGCCCGTTCGAAGATGCTAGTATATATATATATATATATATATATATATATATATATATATATATATATATATAGCAGCTTTGTTGTCGCAGAACATTGATAATAGATAGTTATAGACTTCTCTCAAGTCATGCATAAGGGCTCGTAACCACTTTAATTCACAAGTGGTTGAAGCCATACTTCTGTATTCAGCCTCAACACTTGATCTAGAAACATCTTGTTTCTTGCTTTTCCAGTTAACTAGATTCCCTCCTACAAACGTGCAAAAACCGGATGTGGACTTCCGATCTTCTTTGTCATGAGCATTGTTGCGGATCGCTTGGGTGCTCTGGTAGACCGATCGAATTGAACCGCCTTAGATCGGAAGCGAACCGAGCGAGCAAACAGTCAATGAGTGAGTTAGTAAGTGACACGAAAACTATTAACGTGGAAAACCCAGAAACGGTGAAAAACCACGCGGCTGGAGCTGTGTCGGCCAACTTCCACTATCTTCTGGGGGTTACAATTAGAGATTGAGAACTCGAGCGCGACAGGCCGCTGCTCGTACAATGGTGGAGGGAGAGAGAGAGAGAACTCCGAGGGTGACATACCACCTCTTGGAAAACTAAGTTCTTTCTTTTGAGAACGGGGGTGAGAATAAAAGTGAGAAGGCTGAGTCGCCTTTCGTGACCTTCGAAGGCTCGAAGGAGATCTTCGAAGATTCGAAGGAGATCTTCGAGGGTCGAAGGAGATCTTCAAGCGCCGAAGCAGAATTCTAATGAAATCTTCAAAGGAGCTCTTTCGGGCGTAGATGACAAGGTGTCTTGAAAATGAAGTCTCTTGGATTCTTCTAAAGTTTTGGCTGGGGGTAGCCCGGTAATTTCGCCATTGTAACCACAGTAACCACCTCACAGATGAATCACGTTTTCTGATTCTGAGCATATGGATCGCCATTTTTCGTAAATGACCGTCTCGCCCTTCAGGCAGTTCGGGCAGCTTCGTTGATGGTGATGAAGGTGACGAACGGGTCTTACAATCTGAGAAGTTAGACAACATTAACTGCGCGCGTGTCGGGAACGTGGAAACGTTCTGAGCTCGCGAGGAAATGTTCTGAGCGCGCAACGAACACATGAGCGTTCTGGGCGCATAATGAACACGGGAGCGTTCTGAGCAATTCGACACATTTTCCTCTTTGGATTTAGATATGCAAATTTGACCGCACTTTGTGCAAGTCTTCCCTTTGGATGCTAATTCTTCTTTATTAGATTTGCTGATGTTTTACAGCTATTCTTGTTGGATTGGTAACCCTTTATTTGATAAGATTTCTCTTACTCTTGATTATGTGATGTCTTTTCATGCCTTTGTGCTGAGGCATTCTTTTCTTTTGAATGCCTCAGGTTCGGATCAGTAACAGGTGGAGCTCACCGAGATCTGTTTTTTTCGGATTGTTGTAGTGTTTTCTTTGCTCTCGCTCTGGGAGGTAGACTGTTGTTTTCTTTAGAACTTGTTAAGGATATGAGTCCCTGTTAGTATGTTGACGCTCATATCCTGAATTTCCTTTTGTGATAGACCTTGTCTTGTTATTAATATGCTACTACCGTTGTTGATGTTAGTGCAAATGCTCTCTGAAAAGGTTTTATGATAGGATGCATGTTAGTTATTCTATATACAAAACTACATAATTCCTCCTACATGACATCTGATCTCTTTTTTAAACTACCATCACTCTATTTTGAAGCCCGTAAAAGAAACCTTTCGTACTTATACTAAATCTAGAAGCCGCATATCATCTGAATGTTGGTTAACTCATCATGCTCATGTAGGGTAAATTAAAGTAAAATGTGTATTTTCTGATGCGTAAATTTATACTTTCTTATTTATGGACTAGTTGATCCATTAAATCGAGGGACACGGTGTTTGAAAACCAAGGATTTATAAACTAGTCCAAGGGACAGGTTGGCGGTCAGACCAGTTGAACCGGCCGGTCCAATCCGACTTTTAAATCCTTGGTAAAGTTAAGTAAGCAAGTTGATTAATAAAATAATCAAGAAATATATTAAATAAATATTTTAATACTTTCATGTCTCTTAGTAACTTCGAATAATTTAAACTTCATAACAATTGAAAAATTGGATTATAGCGAGAATTTCATAAATTTGAATCTTAATTGTACAATTGGAATAAATGAGAGGGGATTGTTGGGCTAGAGAGCACGTATGCCCGATCAGAGCACCTGCTGGAGATAGCGACTGGAGGGAGGGAGCTGGGGTTTGGAACGGAACGGCGCCTCCGTTCCGCAGAGGGTTGGCGGGAGCAGACGCCGCCGTTTGGCACCGGCGGGTGTTTGTTTTCCCGTCTTGCGGCGGCGTCTGCTCCCGCACCGGCAGCCAAACGGCAAAACAAACGAAGCCAAAGATGAACATGGCCGGCCATGTTTTGTTCTTCGCTGTGGTGGCTTTCATGAACGGCGAACAACTTTGTTGCCATACTTTTTGTTGTTGCTTGAGAAGCGGATGTGCTCCGGCACGATGACACAACTATTGTTGCCCTTCCACCGATAGACTTCCATAGAAATGATGGCACAAGTTATTTATTATCAATGTCTTACTGTATCGTTCCTGCCCTGTGTCCTTCAGGTCACGAGTTTGATCCTTCCCCGGAGCCTCGCTGCACGGGGATGCTTTGTGTACCAGGCTGCCCTTATTATTATTATTATTATTATTATTATTATTTTCAAATATGGTTATATGGCTTCGTGATAGAGAAACAGCGCACCTTGATCTAATGATAGTAATGCAGACTTTAATTGTTTCAATTTTGCATTTTAGAGTGATATCGTGCCTGAGAACCGGCATGATTTGATCAAGCATGTTGGTGGTGAACATATAATTTCTGGTCACGTCGGTTTAATAATAAGGCCCCGTTTGGCACGGCGGTGGCGGTCGTGAATGCGGTGGTTATTAACTGTCGTTCGTGAATGCTCAACCTCACTTAATGAACTTCATGTACTTTTATGTTCAAAACTGGTTTTTTCTTTTCTTGGCGGCCGTCATAAATGTTGCCAAATGTATGACGATTTTGTCCAAACTCACCGGAGCAAAAACGTCGCGCCAAACGAACATTAAGTTTTTAATAAGAAATCCAAACTTTGAAATTTAGGCTCGTGTTTGGAGCGGCGGTGGCGGGCGTGAACGCGGTGGTTATGAACCGTCATTCGTGAATGCCTGACCTCACTTAGGGCTCGTTTGGGTGGACTTATTTTCTCCAGTCCAGCTGCAGAAAACACAACTGTAATTATTAAAATCGTTTGAGAAACCATCGGTTGGGACCACATCCGTGCGAAAGAGAGGAATTCATGCTTTTCACTGCCGTGATTTCGGATCGAGGTCGGCAGATATATACGCGTGTTCGATCCCTAAGAATAAAGAGCATTATTATGAGCACATGCTTAACCACAGTTCATAACCACCGCGTTCATGAAAAGCACCCTATTTTTGTTATCCCCTTCCCAGCAGTGTAAGAAAATGTGAAACCATTTTGATTCCATATGCCTAACCATAGTTCATAACCACCGCGTTCATGACCGTCATGCCCACAATACTTTTTAGTTCTTCCTCTGATTTTTTTTTCTAGTTAAGGAAGACAAACGACAGTTCATAACCACCGGGTTCAGGACCGCCACCACAATGCCAAATGGAGCCTAAGAGCCTGTTTGGGAGAGCAGTGGCGGTGGGAAAAGGAGTGGTAGCAAAATGAGGGTAGGAAAATAAGCTATTGGAAAAGTTCTACTGCAAATAAAGATCTTTTGGGGTGAACTCCGTTTGCAGAGCTTTTCACAAATGAGAAGCACATTATAAACAGTTTGACAAAACTAGACATAAACAAATAAAATAAATTCATAAATGCTTGCCCAGACGTTAAAATGCGCGCCCGGGCCGAAAATGCGCGCCTGGGTCAAAAATGCGCCCCCGCGCCGGAAAATGCGCGCTCGGGCCAAAAATGCGCCCCCGCGCCGAAAAATGCGCGTCGGGCGGAAAATGCACGCACAAGCCGAAAATGCGTGAACGGGCCGAAAAATGCGCGCCCGGGAGGAAAATGCGCGCTCGAGCGGAAAATGCGCGCCAGGGAGGAAAATGTGCGTCAGGGAGGAAAATGCCCTCCCGGGCAGAAAATGCGTGCCCTGGCCAAAAAAAATGTGTGCCAAAATGCACTCCCGTGCGAAAAATGCGCGCCCGGGTGGAAAATACGATCCCGGTCGGAAAATGCGCGCCCAGGCGGAAAATGCGCGCCCGGGAGGAAAATGCGCACACGGGCGGGAAAATGCGCGCACGGACAAAAAATGCGCGCACGAGCGGAAGAAAATACGCGCCCGGGAGGAAAATGCTCGCCCGGGTGAGAAAATCACGTCTGGGCGGGAAAATGCGCGCCCGGGCGAAAAATGCGCGTCCGGCCAAACAATTCGTGCATGGTCCAAAAAATGCGCCTGAAACGGAAAATGCGCGCCCGACGGAAAATGCTTGCCCAGGCAAAAAATGCGCGCCCGAGCTAGAAAATGCGCGCCTAGCGAAAAATGCGCGATCGGGCAGAAAAATGCGCGCCCGGGAGGAAAAATGCGCGCCCGGGAGGAAAAATGCGCGCCCGGGCGGAAAATGCTCGCCCGGGCAGAAAATGCACGTCTGGGCGAAAAATGCGCGTCAGTATGGAAAATACTCTGCCGGGCGGAAAATACCCTCCCGGGTGAAAAATGTGCTTCCAGACGGAAAATGCAAAAAACCGTGCCCGGGTGAAATGCTTAAATTAATGAATCCATATGCGCCCTTACTAGAATACTTTCAAAACCATTCTAAATCCATATGCTTAAATTAATGCTTTGCCAAATGCTTGGTTGTACAACACAGCCCAAAAACGTCATGCCTTGCAAACAACATTACTAGGTAGGGGATGAAATTGCATACTTGAGAGAGAAAAAGGCTCAGGGCTAGTTTGGCTTGACATTTTTGTTCCGAGGAGTTTGGGCAAAAACACTACCATCATAAAAAACTTGCTTGACATGACAAAGTTTATGAACACATGCTATTTTTTGCTTATTTAATAACCTCCATTTGAAAACCTCTATGAATGTGACAAAGTAAGCTGCACCACCCACTGACTTGAGCACTATAGGATCACACATATCTGTGTGTATCAGGTTCAGCAGCTCTGCCTTCCTCTTTGGTTTAGACTCCGCAAAGGATACTCTTCTCTGCTTGTCAGCCAAGCAGTGAACACACGTGTCAGGTAGCTTCCCTGACAACTCTGGTAGAAATTTGTTCTTCACCAGGATCTTGAGATTCTTCTCACTGATATGACCAAGTCTGTGATGTCATAACTCCATAGAGTTGTCTTCAGTTGTATTCACACTCGGGCTGCAGATCTTGGCCTTTGCCCGACACAAACCGCATCACTTCTTGCCCCTGGCCACCACCAAGGAACCCCTCACCAGCCTCTAGGAACCTCGACCTTCAATGCTTGTAAAACCTCCATTATGTAGTCTACCAATGGAGATGAGGTGTATCCAAAAGTCAGGAATATGTCTGACATCCTTTAGGATAACCTTTCCAAGATCAATCTCCAGGTGGACATCTCCACAACCAGCAATCTTCAACACACCAGCATTTGCAATCTGGATAGTGCCAAGGTCTCCCACATCATACGAGTAGAAGTAATCTCTATGAGGAGTGCAGTGGTAGGATGCACCACCATCCACTACCTAGTCTGTGTCTACACACTCATGACATGTAGACTCAGTGCAGTGTAAGCACAATGACTCATCTTCCGGAATTGAGGCCGCACTTGTACCCTCACTGAATTCTCCCGTCTCCTTCACCTTTCCCTGCAGATCTCTCTGCATCTTGTAACAGTCCTTTCTGTAATGGACCTTCTTTTTGCAGCAGAAGCACTCGATCTCCTTCTTGGAATTACCTCTAGAATTACTTTTGGAGTTGACTCTTTGTCTTACCCTCTTTCTTCATCGGCCTGCCCCTTCCCTCCATGAGAAAGACTGTTGGATCTTGAGGCGCGCTTAGAGAGGGGGGGGGGGGTGAATAAGGGTTTTAAAACTTTTGTTATATATTTTACAATACTTGAAATGAGAAGAGATTAAACTAACGATAACAGCGCAAAAAAGAAGATTAAGTAATATAAATGAAAGACATGATTTTATTAACTTGAAATATAAGATTACAAAGTTTGATTTCTTATGACGCTAGAAATCGTAGGCGATTAAGTAAAATATTCTTTTTGTTTTCTATACCGACTCTTATCACCAAGAACCAGTTGACTTTAGCCCATCCTTCCCGGATACAGCCTCAAGCCGCTCTAGCCCTTCTATCCCCAGAAAAGGCCTTGAGCACCCCCTAGATCTACTCCCTAGACCCAGTCGCCAACACGAGGCGAATTCCTTCCTAAGTCCTACCAAGACCTAGTCGCCAACACGAGACGAATTTAATTCATGATTATAATAAAAAGGTTACAAATAAAAATACAAAACTCAAATCAAAACTCACTATGAAGAATTCTGGAGATGGCGAAGACTCGCTGAATATTCTCGAAGTCGAAGCGCTCATTCTTCGCGTTGTGTAAGCGTTAATCCGGTCCTCCTTGAATTCTTCTCTTGAATTTGTGTGGGAGATGATGGTCTGGAAAATACGGCACACCATCATGTCGATCGGTAAGCCATACCGTCGATCGACAAGCCATACCGTTGATCATCAACGCCCAGCGTTAAAGCTTAACGCCCGACGTTAGACCATAGTCATAATTTCTGCTTGTGGGCAGTTCCAGACTAATAATGCAGCAACCTACTGTCATATCTGTTTAAACCTGCATGCTAAAAACACAATGGCAAACAAGATCAAATACAAGTAGGATTTGTTATTCTCAAATTAAAGGGATGCGGAAAACCATGTTTCAACAATCTCCCCCTTTGATAAAAACAAATCCATTATAGATAAATCAGATTCATATATATAAGAGTGTGTTTTTAGAGGAATATATGACACTAAGCAATATAGAGATAATAATAAAAATTATAGTTTGTTTAAGTTGTGCTCCCCCTACTTAAGTGCTCCCCCTTAGTGTATGCATCCATATACTAGTTTATGCTCCCCCTTAATCTAGTGAATCCTACTCCTTTAATCATTACGATTTATCATTTTATTCTCCCCCTTTTGTTATTAGCAAAAGTGGGTGGAGTTGAAACAAAACTAGAAAAGAGAAGACAAAAGTTAGGACATAACTAAGAAATGATTAAGAGTTTTATTTAAACATAAGGTAAGTCGCGATCGAGCTTAAGGGAGAGTGTAACATCCCCCAGACAGCTAGACCCCCCAGGTGAATGTGCCATGACAAGGTCATGACAAGGCCTTGGTAGTGTAGAAATCCCTTTAACTTAGGCAAGATTAGGGTTGAAAGTGCCTTGGACTGCAAATAGCAATTTCCAATTACCAAGCTTAGGGTTGGACTTTAGGGCCTCAACTTGACCATTTGACCCCACCATAGTATCCCTAACCCTTTAGGGGTCCCCTTGGGGCACCAAAGGCCCATTGGGGTCAACCAAAGAGGCCAAATTGACCAAAGTCAATCATAACCCCAAATTAGTCAAAGTGGCCTAATTAGAGCCAATTAACCTTCACCATGACAAATTGATCACTCATCTAGGTCTAGAATATCATAAGAGACCTAGTAGATCTAAAAGCCCCATCATGGGACCCCCAGTAGTGCAAATTGACCAAAATGCCCTTTTTAGGTAAAAATGGCAATTCTTCACTAAGTGCCCTAATTGACCACCACCATATTAAATTGACCCTACCCATAGTGTTATCATGTCATAGGGGACCCAGTGGACAGAAAAGCCTCATGACTGGGTCAACCCTAGGGCTCAATTTGACCAAAGTCAACTTAGCCTGTTTTGGTCAAATCAACTTAAATTGGGTCAACTAAGACTCATGTGACCAAATTGACCCCACCAATAGTTTCGAAACCTAATTTTGAACCCATTGGACCCAAAAGCCCCATCCTAGGGTCACCCAATTGGTCAATTTGATCAAAAGTCAAACTTGCCCAATTTAGGTCAAATCTCTTAAATCTAGTCCAATCCCTTTGGGCTAACTCATTTAAGTGGTCAACCAGCCTAGTAGGCTAGCATTAAGCATGAGAGAGAGGAAAAAATCGGCCATGGTGAGTAGGAGAGAGAAAAACCTAATTTTGGAGGAGAGAGAAGGTGGTGTTCATGGCCATTAAGGTGTTAAACCCCTTGGAATCCCCATTGGTGCCTCCCTTCATCTCCCCTGATGAATGTGGAGGGAATTCCAGGAGTTTTCTGGAGGAATTGAAGGCAGGGGGGATGTATTGGGTCGGCTATGGGAGGAATTCGAAGGGGCCATTAATGGCATTGGTGGTTAAAGCAACCATTACCTTCAATCGACCCCCCCCCCCCCCCCCATCATCTTCAGAAGCCAGAGAGGAGTTGAAACCCCCCCTTCCCCGAGAGGAATGAGCCATCTGTGCAAGGAGTTGGGTGGTGCCGAGATTTCCAAGGAGGAGCAATGGTGGTCGACGGCCGGAGCACCTAAACCCCCCAATGCAGGTCCGTTTCTTCTCCTCTACCCCAGTGGATAGATCCACATCAAAAATCGCCAAGGATTGGGGCCAATTGGTCCCTAATCGAGTGGTCGAAATCTCCATTTTTGGAGCTTTATTTTCCTAGCCTAAAGCCCGATTCCGGCCACCTCCGGCCGGCCAACCACCCCCCATCGCCGGCCACCACCTCAACGGAGGTGGTGGAGGCATTGGTCGGCCGGGCCGGCGCTCAGGTGGCCGGGAAATCCGCTTCCAAACCCGCCCAGGCGCGGGCAAATCTGAGCCGTAGGCTCAAGGAAGAAGATGTGTGCAGTAACCGCTCATCTTGCTTCAAGATGCGTGCTGGCTGTTATTTTAAATACTATTATGTGATTTATTTGGTATTATTACTGGCAGAAATTGAAATTAATTACTAAAAATACTAGGTGCCCTCTACAGAAAAAGTTCCCAACATGAAAGTTGTAGGCCTTGACCCCTAGGATCATACAAAATTGATTTCATTCAATTTGGAGTCCTGGTCTGACCTCAGCACCCTTTTTAGTGCAAAGTTTGACTGAACTTTGAATGAGTGCCCACACCAAACCACAAGTCCAAATGACTTGAAAATTGGACTAAGAGTGAGTCATGCCTAGGGATATAATATATCCAAAAATGAAAATTTTTGGAGATCATTTTCCTAAAGTTTTTGTAGAAATTTAATAATCCTTACATAAATTATTTGGAGGATCAAATGACCTCCAATCTTCACCAAATTTTGCTGGGATGTTTTTAGGGTCATGTTAAGCCCATGGTTAAAATATCAACTCATTTGGAGCTCATTTGATTAGGTTATCATTAGGCCAAAGATTTGTCCATTTAGGGGAAATTTGTGAATAAGAGCTATTTGGGATTTTTCATGGTCAAACCACCTCCTATTGGAGTGGGACTTTGGCCACTGCCCTAATATCACCTAAATCACCTCCAAGAGAGTTATGGGGTCATGGGGAGTTGGATTGCCCTAGGTCATGGAGTTGGAGCACCTTGGGGTGCATTTAGCCAAGTAGAGAACCATTGGCCAAATGGGTCCATAGAGACTTGAGTCTTCTTGGAAAGGTCAGTGGTATCAATTTGAGATCCCATGAGGAAGATTGGTGAGCATAGGAGTTGATTTGCTCAAGGTCATAGGGTTGATCCCTATGCAGAGGAATTTGGGGTTGTGAAGGACATATGAGAGTTTGTCCTTGGAGAGGGGTGTATTGGACTCCCCTGAGTTCTATAAGTGTTGTGACACCCTCACAAGAAGTTTGGGTGGATTTGGAGAAGTTTTGACCCTAACCCTAGGTTAAACCCTAAAGGGGTGCAATTAGAGGCTAATGAAGGAAGAGGGGTCAAACCTTAATGGTTTGACTTGAAATTTTGGGGAGATGGTCTTGGTGACCAGAGAAAGCTTATGTGAGAAATTGGTGGGGTTTGGAGTTGCCAAACCTAGGTAATAAATCCTAGGGTAGATTTGTAAATATTTAGGTTTTTGGGTTTTACAAAGAAATAATACTTAGTGATTACCCGTCCTCTCTCACCAACTTAGTTTTGATGTTATAAATCTCTGGAGATTCTACTAGAACCATTAGAAGACTTTTGGAGGTCTAAATTGTAATTATTCACTTTATTGGCAATTTTTGGGATGATGGATTGTAGGGTGTAAGGTTACTGTATTTGCATGAAACTTTGTTGGGTGCCATTTCATACCAATATGCACCCACTGTATTTTTCTCATGATTTTTGGATTAATATTTTTGGTACCTCTAGTTCAATTTGAAACTGATTGCAGATATATCCTTTGTGGAAATTACAAATGTAAACTTTATAGATTATGGTAAAATTTGGTAATGCTGAATATTTTAGTATGAATCACCACTGTATAAATTTGCATAAGGTTTGGAGTTCATATGAGGGTACCTCCTTTGGAATTTATTGGAAATAAATGGGTTTTGGAACATTTAAAAATAGTAACTCTTGCTGGATTTTCCTAAACTTTCATATAGACTGATTACTAGGTACCCTTAATTTATGTAAAAAGTTGGGTAGGCAGTGGAAGTCAGAAAGGTATACTTGTAGTTCAAACCTTAGGAAGCTGTAATTTGGAAAAAGGGTTTTAAATATGGATAATGTTGGGAAAATTATGAAACTCTGGAATTGACCTTAAATAAGTGACATGGACCCTCAGTAGAAATATTTGGTCATAGAGTTGATTATTTAAGGTACCTCCCTTCATGAGTATCAAAACGTTAAGAGTGGTCTGCGTTTAGCAATTTGGCAACTTTGTAGTTATAGGCAAAATTGGATTATGTTGATTGGAGATGTGAGAGTTTAATGGTGATCATATGACTATGTGAGGATCCCTGGAGTTGATTAGGGTTTGATGAGTTCTAGGGTGATGGGGTGCCACCCTTGGGGTAGGTCGTCTTGGGATTGACAAAGGATCGTCTTTTCCCTTTAGTGTCTTTAAGCACTTAGGTTTAATTCAGGTAAAAGTATTAAGGGGGTTTCCTTATGGGTAGTAACTAATAACATTAACTGTCTTGGGAATGGGAACTCTGGGGTGTCATCCCATAGTAGTTCCTAGTACCGTAGCGAGCCCCTCACAGGGTAACCCTCGGGAAGTCCAAGACTAACCCTAACTCATAAGAGTAAGACATTGTACAAGATTAATTAATAACACACTCATCCACACCCTGTGGTTTCGGGAGTTTAGTTGGTTCGGGGAGCTTATGGCTCGGAAGGTTACTGATGGCGGGCAGGTTAGCCCGTGGAGCTTATGGCTCGGAAGGTTATTGATGGTGGGCAGGTTAGCCCGGGGAGCTTATGGCTCGGAAGGTTATTGATGGCGGGCAGGTTAGCCCGGGGAGCTTATGGCTCAGAGATAGGAAGTAGAACATGTTGCATGTGCACTGAAGGTGGTGGGTCTTCGGTATTGGATGGTCGTTCACACCGACGTCAATACGTTGACTCGGCAAGTGTGGTTTTACACTTAGCCTTGATAGTCTGGCGGTCCAGTCAGCAAGAGTACGCAGACGCTCCGCGGGTTTGTGGAGGCGTACGATAGGTCTAGGTTGGGTAGTGTGAATACCAACCTAGAGGTGGGCGAGGCCCAACCCACCGCTTCCGTTTGCCACTACGGGAGTATCCTGGGAGTCTAGCTCGCTCCAAAAAGGGGGAACTAAAGGTCTATGCGCATAGAGTCGTAGTGGGTGAGTTGCACTGTATGAACATAGCATAACAACATACTTGCATGTCATGGCATAAACATTGCATTCAACCTACCCCTAACGTATAAGTCGGTTATGGGACTTCTTATACGGTAGGCCCTGCTAAACGACCCCTTGGTCTATAGGTTTGTATGGGCATTCCTATAAATCAATGGTTACTTTTATATTACTTTACTTACTATTACACTTACTGCTTACTGCTCTTTATATACTTTTTACCATGCTCTTAATTACTGTTTCAATTATATAAATACACATGTGTAGTGTAGAAACATTCCATGTACCATCGTCACCTACTCTTTGTTATACCCCTTGCTGTCCTCCGCTTCATCCTCCCGCACGGTGCCTAAGAGCCATTGGGGGTGGGGTGGGGAACATAAGGCTTAGTCTTTTTGACTAACTGTCGGTTGACCATATCATTTTAGGGTTTCGAAGAGACGCAGCATCATCTGAGAAACGGGTGCAACAGGATCCGACATGGTGGACCCCACAGACATGCTACCATTGTCACCAGCCGGGACATACTCGAGTCAGATGCCCCATGATGGGTGGAACCCCTCCAGCACAGCGACCAGGAGGCCGAAGGCGAAGACGTAGACGAGGATTACGAGGCAGCGACCGTAGGTCAAAAGTGAAGAAGAATCCAGTGTTGCAGCACCAGTGGAGCACAGAGCCTGCAGGGATGGGTCAGACTGGTCTAAGTACTCCAGTTTCAGTGTCGGTGGCGATTAGCTTTAGTTTTACCTAGGAGATAGCTTCCGCGAGTGATCTTGTAGTGAGGAAATGATGTACAGGGCAAGAGTCCTTTTTATTAGTGTATCCCTTGTTATCTTTTTTCAGTTAATATATGTGGACATTTATATTTCATGTTGATTCTGTGGACTTGTCTTCTCTTTAATGTACTTTTCTTCGTGATCGATTTTGCCGGCAGGATCGGCGTTTTGTAATGGCGACCTTCCCGAGTGAATGTGTCACCGCAAAGCGGCGGTTCTGGGCCTAAGACCTGGTGTTTTTTGCAAAAAAAAAGGGGTCTTACAAGTGGTATCAGAGCAAACCTCGATCCGAAGAAAAGAAGTCCACAAAACCCTGGGCCACCCCGCGTGAGCTTAGTTTGAGGACAAACTAGCAGCGGAAGCAGTGGTGTGCCCATATGGGAATCACATTGAAAAGGTCCACTTTTAACTCAATCTTCTTAGTTATTTTCCCTACGAGCGTCAAGTTTTCTTTTGTAGCCTGCGACGAACCCTGCCCCCCAGCAGGGAATACCTCCGGCTACAAAGATCTCTTTAGATAGTCTTTTAGTCAATGTGTTAGACTCAACCCCGCTAGGACACGTGACTTACTTTGACAATTTATACCATGACCTAGTCTGAAATAGATCGTAAGCATAACTTTTGGTGAAGGTGCGAGGATACTCAAAAGAGGCTAGAGAAAGGAAGATTGACACATAAGCAGAATGGTGTGAGACTTGTAGACTCAACCCTCGTATCAGTGACATGATTACATTAAGACAACCACCGTGGAAAACACTGAGGGTCGGATAAGAATTGAAGCTCAGAAGGGACCCGTTTGGGATTGAGTGACATGTTGACCCTGATAAGGAGATCAGTCTAAGGTGTGGAGTACACCAGTGAGCCCCAAGATAGAACTCCAAGTCTAAGGTTGTATGCCCTAGAATTGATTGCATATATAACTTGGTGATATTGAAGGTACTCAGCCCAAAATAGATAGTGGCTTATCTTTTGTTTATTGGGGGCTTGTCTTTTGCTTATTGGGGGCTTGTCCTTTGTTTATTGGGGCGCACCCTTCTGTTTATTGGACAAATTAATGACAGACTTGGATTTCCCTTGAACTTAAGTTAGAAATTTTGTGTCGTGAACAATATGATTTTGAAGTCGATCTTACTCAATGTTACTTAAAAGAAGATGAGACGGTGTAACAGTATGTTTGGAATGATGACCGGTAGAAGTACCAGGGCAATGGATAGACATCATTTGGGTCGGACAACAACTTTCCCTTAGTTGAGTCTTGGGAAATGTAAAGTCGCTAGGATTAATCATTTAAGGATGTTGATATCCTAGTATAGAAGTTAAGGGAGGAAATTAGATCTTACAAGTTGTAGTTAAATTTTGAAAGCTCTTGTGGTTGGGGGAAATTCGGAAGTGATCAACTTATGTTTTGATAAAAATCATGCCCCGTCATGGTTAAAAATTTTGTCCACATTAATAGCTTTATACCTTGGGAGCTTTGATGATAAATAACCAGAGATCTTAGACAATGATTTATTGGATTTAGAATCTAGCGTTTGAGTTCACTATGATAAGAACGATCTAAGTTTGTCTTTCTTAAGAACATTTGAGAGTGATCAAGACTAGCATAAGTGGAAGTGACAGGATTTTGGAGAGATAAACATGATTTTTCCTTGATAAAAATTGACTTGTGAAAAACCCTAAGGTGTCAAAATTTTGCTCTTTATGACTCAAACTCCACGTAGAAAATAATCGGGAATCATCTTGTCATTATGATTGGTTAGCATATACTCATAAAGGTTCACAGGTGCACCCCCATTAATATTTAAGGATGGTTGGGACGCTCGACGATTTGATTAGTTCCATCAATAGTAAGAAATAGAAAAGTTGTAGATTGGAGATGTTTGATTACTCGGATGTACCTGAAAGAGTAAGAATTTGAGTGTGAGGAGAAAACATTAGAGGCATAATAGTCTGCCCAGGTTAGAGTGGAAGTTTGAGGATAAATTGACCAAGGTAGCAAGGTCACCCCGGTCAAGATAGATGATACGACGGTACGAGTCTTGTGGCGCAAGAAGATTCCGAAGGTTAAGACATGTGGTAAAATTAGGGTCAGGAGGAGCACAACTTGGAGCCACTAGAGCTGGTATGGCATAGATAGTCGGTGCTCTTTGAGCAAGGAATAACTTTAATTCTTAGGGGATGTTACGTTCAGTCGCTCTCGGTGAAAACCCCGCAAGCCTAACCTGAATTTCGAGGACGAAATTATTTTTTTTGTTTATTGGGATTTGTAACATCCCCCAGACAGCTAGACCCCCTAGTTGAATGTGCCATGATAAGGTCATGAAGAGGCCTTGGTAGTGTAGAAATCCCTTTAACTTAGGCAAGATTAGGGTTGAAAGTGCCTTGGACTGCAAATAACAATTTCCAATTACCAAGCTTAGGGTTGGACTTTAGGGCCTCAACTTGACCATTTGACCCCACCATAGTATCCCTAACCATTTAGGGGTCCCCTTGGGGCACCAAGGGCCCATTGGGATCAACCAAAGAGGCCAAATTGACCAAAGTCAATCATAACCCCAAATTAGTCAAAGTGGCCTAATTAGAGCCAATTAACCTTCACCATGACAAATTGATCACTCATCTAGGTCTAGAATATCATAAGAGACCTAGTAGACCTAAAAGCCCCATCATGGGACCCCCAGTAGTGCAAATTGACCAAAATGCCCTTTTTAGGTCAAAATGGCAATTCTTCACTAAGTGCCCTAATTGACCACCACCATATTAAATTGACCCTACCCATAGTGTTATCATGTCATAGGGGACCCAGTGGACCAAAAAGCCCCATGACTGGGTCAACCCTAGGGCTCAATTTGACCAAAGTCAACTTAGCCTGTTTTGGTCAAATCAACTTAAATTGGGTCAACTAAGACTCATGTGACCAAATTGACCCCACCAATTGTTTCTAAACCTAATTTTGAACCCATTGGACCCAAAAGCCCCATCCTAGGGTCACCCAATTGGTCAATTTGACCAAAAGTCAAACTTGCCCAATTTAGGTCAAATCTCTTAAACCTAGCCCAATCCCTTTGGGCTAACTCATTTAAGTGGTCAACCAGCCTAGTAGGCTAGCATTAAGCATGAGAGAGAGGGAAAAATCGGCCATGGTGAGTAGGAGAGAGAAAAACCTAATTTTGGAGGAGAGAGAAGGTGGTGTTCATGGCCATTAAGGTGTTAAACCCCTTGGAATCCCCATTGGTGCCTCCCTTCATCTCCCCTGATGAATATGGAGGGAATTCCAGGAGTTTTCTGGAGGAATTGAAGGCAGGGTGGGATGTATTGGGTCGGGTATGGGAGGAATTCGAAGGGGCCATTAATGGCATTGGTGGTTAAAGCCACCATTACCTTCAATCGACCCCCCCATCATCTTCAGAAGCCAGAGAGGAGTTGAAACCCCCCCTTCCCCGAGAGGAATGAGCCATCTGTGCAAGGAGTTGGGTGGTGCCGAGATTTCCAAGGAGGAGCAATGGTGGTCGACGGCCGGAGCACCTAAACCCCCCAATGCAGGTCCGGTTCTTCTTCTCTACCCCAGTGGATAGATCCACATCAAAAATCGCCAAGGATTGGGGCCAATTGGTCCCTAATCGAGTGGTCGAAATCTCCATTTTTGGAGCTTTATTTTCCTAGCCTAAAGCCCGATTCCGGCCACCTCCGGCCGGCCAACCACCCCCCATCGCCGGCCACCACCTCAACGGAGGTGGTGGAGGCATTGGTCGGCCGGGAAATCCGCTTCCAAACCCGCCCAGGCGTGGGCAAATCTGAGCCGTAGGCTCAAGGAAGAAGATGAGCAGTAACCGCTCATCTTGCTTCAAGATGCGTGCTGGCTGATATTTTAAATACTATTATGTGATTTATTTGGTATTATTACTGGCAAAATTGAAATTAATTACTAAAAATACTAGATGCCCTCTGCAGAAAAAGTTCCCAACATGAAAGTTGTAGGCCTTGACCCCTAGGATCATACAAAATTGATTTCATTCAATTTGGAGTCCTGGTCTGACCTCAGCACCCTTTTTAGTGCAAAGTTTGACTGAATATTGAATGGGTGCCCACACCAAACCACAAGTCCAAATGACTTGAAATTTGGACTAGGAGTGAGTCATGCCTAGGGATATAACATATCCAAAAATGAGAATTTTTGGAGATCATTTCCTTAAAGTTTTTGTAGAAATTTAATAATCCTTACATAAATTATTTGGAGGGTCAAATGACCTCTAATCTTCACCAAATTTTGGTGGGGTGTTTTTAGGGTCATGTTAAGCCCCTGGTTAAAATATCAACTCATTTGGAGCTCATTTGATTAGGTAATCATTAGGCCAAAGATTTGTTCATTTAGGGGAAATTTGTGAATAAGAGCTATTTGGGATTTTTCATGGTCAAACCACCTCCTATTGGAGTGGGACTTTGGCCACTGCCCTAATATCACCCAAATCACCTCCAAGAGAGTTATGGAGTCATGGGGAGTTGGATTGCCCTAGGTCATGGAGTTGGAGCACCTTGGGGTGCATTTAGCCAAGTAGAGAACCATTGGCCAAATGGGTCCATAGAGACTTGAGTCTTCTTGGAAAGGTCAGTGGTATCAATTTGAGATCCCATGAGGAAGATTGGTGAGCATAGGAGTTGATTTGCTCAAGGTCATAGGGTTGATCCCTATGAAGTGGAATTTGTGGTTGTGAAGGACATAGGAGAGTTTGTCCTTGGAGAGGGGTGTATTGGACTCCCCTGAGTTCTATAAGTGTTGTGACACCCTCACAAGAAGTTTGGGTGGATTTGGAGAAGTTTTGACCCTAACCCTAGGTTAAACCCTAAAGGGGTGCAATTAGAGGCTAATGAAGGAAGAGGGGTCAAACCTTAATTGTTTGACTTGAAATTTTGTGGAGATGGTCTTGGTGACCAGAGAATGCTTCTGTGTGAAATTGGTGGGGTTTGGAGTTGCCAAACCTAGCTAATAAATCCTAGGCTAGATTTGTAAATATTTAGGTTTTTGGGTTTTAGAAAGAAATAATACTTATTGATTACCCATCCTCTGTCACCAACTTAGTTTTGATGTTATAAATCTCTGGAGATTCTACTAGAACCATTAGAAGATTTTGGAGGTCTAAATTGTAATTATTCACTTTATTGGCAATTTTTGGGATGATGGATTGTAGGGTGTTAGATTACTGTATTTGCATGAAACTTTGCTGGATGGCATTTCATACCAATATGTACCCACTGTATTTTTCTCATGATTTTTGGATTAATATTTTTGGTACCTCTAGTTCAATTTGAAACTGATTGCAGATATATCCTTTGTGGAAATTACAAATGTAACCTTTATAGATTATGGTAAAATTTGGTAAGGCTGAATATTTTAGTATGAATCACCTCTGTATAAATTTGCATAATGTTTGGAGTTCATATGAGGGTACCTCCTTTGGAATTTATTGGAAATAAATGGGTTTTGGAATTTTAAAAAATAGTAAATCTTGCTAGATTTTCCTAAACTTTCATATCTACTGATTACTAGGTACCCTTAATTTATGTAAAAAGTTGGGTAGGCAGTGGAAGTCAGAAAGGTATACTTGTAGTTCAAACCTTAGGAAGCTGTAATTTGGAAAAAGGGTTTTAAATATGGATAATGTTGGGAAAATTATGAAACTCTGGAATTGACCTTAAATAAGTGACATGGACCCTCAGTAGAAATATTTGGTCACAAAGTTGATTATTTAAGGTACCTGCCTTCATGAGTATCAAAACGTTAAGAGTGGTATGCGTTTAGCAATTTGGCAACTTTGGAGTTATAGGCAAAATTGGATTATGTTGATTGGAGATGTGAGAGTTTAATGGTGATCATATGACTATGTGAGGATCCCTGGAGTTGATTAGGGTTTGATGAGTTCTAGGGTGATGGGGTGCCACCCTTGGGGTAGGTCGTCCTGGGATTGACAAAGGATCGTCTTTTCCCTTTAGTGTCTTTAAGCACTTAGGTTTAATTCAGGTAAAAGTATTAAGGGGGTGTCCTTATGGGTAGTAACTAATAACATTAACTGTCTTGGGAATGGGAACTCTGGGGTGTCATCCCATAGTAGTTCCTAGTACCGTAGCGAGCCCCTCACAGGGTAACCCTCGGGAAGTCCAAGACTAACCCTAACTCATAAGTGTAAGACATTGTACAAGATTAATTAATAACACACTCATCCAAACCATGTGGTTTCGGGAGTTTAGTTGGTTCGGGGAGCTTATGGCTCGGAAGGTTACTGATGGCGGGCAGGTTAGCCCGTGGAGCTTATGGCTCGGAAGGTTATTGATGGTGGGCAGGTTAGCCCGGGGAGCTTATGGCTCGGAAGGTTATTGATGGCGGGCAGGTTAGCCCGGGGAGCTTATGGCTCAGAGATAGGAAGTAGAACATGTTGCATGTGCACTGAAGGTGGTGGGTCTTCGGTATTGGACGGTCGTTCACACCGACGTCAATACGTTGACTCGGCAAGTGTGGTTTTACACAGCCTTGATAGTCTGGCGGTCCAGTCAGCAAGAGTACGCAGACGCTCCGCGGGTTTGTGGAGGCGTACGATAGGTCTAGGTTGGGTAGTGTGAATACCAACCTAGAGGTGGGCGAGGCCCAACCCACCGCTTCCGTTTGCCACTACGGGAGTATCCTGGGAGTCTAGCTCGCTCCAAAAAGGGGGAACTAAAGGTCTATGCGCATAGAGTCGTAGTGGGTGAGTTGCACTGTATGAACATAGCATAACAACATACTTGCATGTCATGGCATAAACATTGCATTCAACCTACCCCTAACGTATAAGTCGGTTATGGGACTTCTTATACGGTAGGCCCTGCTAAACGACCCCTTGGTCTATAGGTTTGTATGGGCATTCCTATAAATCAATGGTTACTTTTATATTACTTTACTTACTATTACACTTACTGCTTACTGCTCTTTATATACTTTTTACCATGCTCTTAATTACTGCTTCAATTATATAAATACACATGTGTAGTGTAGAAACATTCCATGTACCATCGTCACCTGCTCTTTGTTATACCCCTTGCTGTCCTCCGCTTCATCCTCCCGCACGGTGCCTAGGAGCCATTGGGGGTGGGGTGAGGAACATAAGGCTTAGTCTTTTTGACTAACGGTCGGTGGACCATATCATTTTAGGGTTTCGAAGAGATGCAGCATCATCTGAGAAACGGGTGCAGCAAGATCCGACATGGTGGACCCCACGGCCATGCTACCATTGTCACCAGCCGGGACATACTCGAGTCAGATGCCCCATGATGGGTGGAACCCCTCCAGCACAGCGACCAGGAGGCTGAAGGCGAAGACGTAGACGAGCATTGCGAGGCAGCGACCGTAGGTCAAAAGTGAAAAAGAATCCAGTGTTGCAGCACCAGTGGAGCACAGAGCCTGCAGGGATGGGTCTGACTGGTCTGAGTACTCCAGTTTCAGTGTCGGTGGCGATTAGCATTAGTTTTACCTAGGAGATAGCTTCCGCGAGTGATCTTGTAGTGAGGAAATGATGTACAGGGCAAGAGTCCTTTTTATTAGTGTATCCCTTGTTATCTTTTTTCAGTTAATATATGTGGACATTTATATTTCATGTTGATTCTGTGGACTTGTTTTCTCTTTAATGTACTTTTCTTCGTGATCGATTTGGCCGGCAGGATCGGCGTTTTGTAGTGGCGACCTTCCCGAGTGAATGTGTCACCGCAAAGCGGCCGTTCTGGGCCTAAGACCCAGTGGTTTTTGCAAAAAAAAAGGGTCTTACAGAGAGAGTAGCACAACGGAAAAATATATGATAAGCGTGAAAGAGCAATATTCCATGATTTTACCAAAAGAATTCTAACACTTGCTTTGCAAATTAATTTTAAAAAAGATTATTACTTGTTGAGAGAGATGCAATATAGTTTGAGAAGCACAAGTAAAAAAAAGAGCTAAGAAGTAAGCATGATAAACCATGGTAAAAGAAATACATGATCAAAATAGAAATGCGGAAAAACAAAACAAAACAATTAAGAGTAGTATTTTTGTTATAGTTTGACCATTCCAATAATATATCTAGACTCCTCACATTTGAGCATTTAACTTTGAAAATTTTCATAACAAGTAGGCAAGCATTATTTAACATATTCAAAAAGATAATAGCTAAAATGTAACCATTCGTATTTCAAGTAAAGAAAACATTGTAGAAATCATGTATTGCAATCTAGTGCTTTTACTTAAGTTTTTAGAGAATTATGTAATTTTGCATAAGGATCCAATTCTCATGAGTAGAAACTTTATGAAAAATAATGATGTGTGCATAAGGTGTTTTGATAAAAGTATACAAGTCAAATAATCAAAACACATGACATATGTAATGAAATAGTAACAATAACATTGAGATTGTAATTTTATAATTACTTTCACACATCACATCTAGAATAAAATTTCAAAGCACATAAAAAAAGTACAACTACCAAGGTGTTTCGCCAACACAATATTTATTAAGACTTATCAGGGAGCGAAGTATTGCTTGAGGGATCTCATAAGCACTTTTATGTTTTTTTAGTGATCCGGTGTACAAATAGAAGTGATAAAAAGATATGTCTTTGCACAAGATACTTTACAATTCTTTCCAAGGCACTCAACCTCACAGTGCTCATTAAGACTTATCAGGAGGGTGAGTAGTGCTTGGTGGAGTTATCTTTGGCTTTTTATTTTATAGTTTTCTTTTTAAGTTTGGGTCAAAGGTCTCCGAATTCACTTGTTGATGTAAACATTAGCAATTTTTGAAATAACACTTCTATGTGTGGAAGAAACTCATTGTTTGAAAGATGGTGTAGGTAATTTAGACATACAACTTAATATGTTAATAACTATTACACTATACAATCATGCAAGACTAAGATTATGAGCACATGTAGATTATCAAAATAGTGAGTGAGTTAATCATTGATTAGCATAAAACATTACTCATACTTAGAGGCATGCTAGGCAATCATATACAATTTTTATAGACTATTTCATTGCACATAATCAGATTAAGGTCAAGGCATAAAGATAAAACAATGTTTACGAAATTTGAAATTAGAATTAGACATTGAAGAAAATCTTTAAGTGTATGCCTAAATCAATTTTGACCATTTGATACAAAGAATAACTAAGAAGTTTTTTCTAGTGAAGTCCAATAGTCAAACCATAGTTTTGTAAATATTTAAAGCAAAACAAATAACACAAAACATATTTTTTATTATTTTGAATTATTTGAATTTTTTATTTTAGAATGAAATTAGCAAATTAAGAACAAGTCATTTGAAATCAGAAAAAATAAACTGAGAAAATTCATTAGAAAATACAAGAAATATTCCAGAGAAAACACAATTTCAATATGACAAAAGGAGCTAACGCCTGGCGTTAACTACTTAACGCCCAACCAGGCCACTGTTTCATGAGATTTTTAAAAAATCTTTGGAATAGGTAATATGTATATAGACCTTCTTAGTCTAAAAATTTCAGAGAATTTGGAATTGATTAGAAGGCTATTTAAGAATGTTTTTGGTGATTTTAAAATATTTTTATCTTTTATATTTGATTTTTGATTTTTCTGTAAATGAAGGAGTAAATAAGGTGTAAACATATATGTAATGGCATACAAATAGATAGGCAACAGGGAAATTGCAGTTATGGAGAAAAATGGAGCTAAAGCCTGGCGTTAAAGTCAACGTCGGCGTTAAGTTTACTTTATGTAAAAGCCCCAAATTCGTGTTCTTTTCTTATTCTCATCATTTCAAGCCTTTTCTCTTCCAGTTTCGCCGACTCCCCTTCTCAGATCTAGGTAAAATTTTTATTTTTCTTCTTATATTTTATGATTAAAGCATTTCTCTACCCCTAAATTGTAATCCTTTGAAGTATTGAAGTGTTTTATTATGCTATACGATAGATCTAGGATTTTGAGATCTAGGGTTTTGAGTTGTAGAATGGGGTTTTTGAGATTCTTCTCAAAGATGAGTTTCTTGCTTTACCTTTTTAGTTATTTTGAGTTTTGTTGGTGATTTTCCATTTTATCCTACCTTTTTAGTTACTGAAGGTCGGCATTGTGTACTGGTGGTGATAGGAAGTTTCAGAGCAAGCGCCTGACGTTAGCAATAATGCCGGGAGTTGTTTAAAAAGGAGATTTTGTGTTGATTTTCTGTTGTGTCAAAATGTGCAGGTTATGGTTTCTTCCAGTGCGCATGGAGTCAGTTCCAGGAAGTCTTCTTCTTCCCGAGCAGTACACGAATCTTATCAGTCTTATGCGGGGATTGAAAAGGCGTCTGTTGGTGTAGGCATGGTGTTGCACATAGATCTCCCCCATCATGCCCATATTCAGAACCTCCTGGCGGTATCAGGAGTGTTATCAGTGATTACTGACGAATGTTTTTCTATAGATTTTATTTAGGAATTCTATAACCATTTGTTTGATCCTTCAGAAACAAAACTCCAAGGAGGATTGATGTCTATGATACAGTTTGAAGTTGTCCAAATCACACATGAAGATCTAAGGAATGAGTTTGGGTTAATAGAGAGTGAGAATCGTCTGGATGTGGTTGAAAAGTATAGAGCTGAGCGAGACTAGACACCAGTGAATCTGGTTTTGCATGGGAAGGAGTCTAGAGAGCAAATTACAGATGTTTCTTCACCTAGGGAAGAACCATTCATAATTCAAGATATTTTTGCGAAACACTATAATGTTGAAGTCCAGAGATACAAAAAAGATCACTGCACAACTGAGTATTGTTACTTATCATATTATTCAAGAAGAAGTTTTTGATGTGGCAGATCTTTTACTCTCATAGATTCATTATACATTTAAGTTGTAGGATCCAAGGCGGTCTAGTCTCAACATACTTCCCTTAGGAGGACTCACACAATGGGTGGTGATGGAGAAGTATGCGTACATAACCAAGAGTAAATATATTAATGATCTTGTCCCTGAGCTTTATTCTACTTCAACCCTACGAGTTCCTCGACCATGAGATATACCATCATCTTCTCGCCCACCCCAACGACGAGGAGTTTCACTCCGTGAGACAAATCGGGAGCATCAGGAGTCGTTCGAGGAATTCAAGGAGAACGTGACACGCCGAATGTCATGGATCGAGAAGATGGTGCGATATATGATCAGAGCCCTGAAGTTGAAACCGACACCAGCAGAGGAGAGCGATTGGGACGTTCCCGTGGAGGATCCGCCATCCCACTTGACACATCGTACTCGAAAGTCAAGAGATCCAGGAAGTTCAAGTACGGAGGGGACAGATTCTATTAGTGAGAGTAGAGAGTTTTAGGGTGCTTACTGTTATGTAATAATATTTTTTTGCATTTGGACAGTTTAGTCTAATGCCTGGCGTTACCACTTGCGCCCAACATTAGCTGTTATCATGCTTTTTACCTTTTTCTTGTTTTTATCTATTTTGTGAACTGTTTCTGTGATGTATTTTAGTTTTTATTCAAGCTTTCATAGTTATAATTTTGATGCTTTAAAATGGTTTTCACTTAGTCTTTGGTGGATTTTATAATTTAAAAACTATCTATAATCTTTTTATAGACATTGGATTAGAATAATGTTCTATTTAAAGATGTAATAGCATAGCACTTTAGTTTTAAAGTTATTCAATGAATTGTAAGGATAAGTATTGTTATGTCGTTTTATTTTATTAAAACCTTTTTAATTATGAGCTATGAATATGCATACTTTGTAAGGCAAGATATGATAGTTTCCTTTGTCAGATATTTTCAATGATGCACATGAGTCTATAATTTATCTTTGAGAGAAATTAGTTGGACTTAGCAATTTTGGGTGGATCTTGGACTTCTCGAGGTCTACCCTGTGAGGGGTTCGCACCGGTACTAGGAGATATGATGGGGTGACATCCCAAATCTCCCTTTCGCAATATACATGAAAAATAGAAAAATTAAGTTTTAAAAAAAAATTGATAAGTTTATTGTTTTATAATTTTTTATTTGATTTTTCAAAGATCACACAAAGGCATACCAGATAAAGATAGGTAATAAAAAAAATATTAATAGAGATTTTCAAAATTTTAAACAACACAGAATATTGGACATTCGAGCTAACGCCGACGTTAAGTCTTAGCGCCTGCGTTAGCTCATATAGAGTGCATATTTTACTCATATAGCCTAGATTTTCTTCGATTTCACTTCCGGTTTTGCTCAATCATTTAAGCTGAATATTATAGGATATCCCAAAAACATGATTGAGCAAGACAAATATGCATGATTTTAGTGATAATGGATTGGTTATTTATAAATGAAAACATGGCTTTTACTTTTAATTTAATTTATTTTGTAAACTTCATTTAGGCTTTAGGGGACAAAGTCAAATTTCAAATATTATATTAGATGACCATGACTTGATAGCTAAAAATGAAAAAAAAAAAGTTAAAGCATATCATGAAGTAGAAATTTGTATATTCTATTTTGAACGGATTCTACTTCATGCATTTGATGATACCTAATGAATTTGAGATTTAGGTATCCAAAGAGGACCAAGTGGTATGGTTCCTTTGGGTACCCAAATACATCGTGTATGCATTTAGAAAGACAAGGATGAGTGGACCCATTCAATTGACTTTTGTGCGATATTCTTACGTATGGGTCTCCATTCATACCTTGGAAGAACGTTTTTTTTTTAATTTCCGTAATCATTTACTTGAATGTTTGGATAGAAATGACTTTTGAATTTATTATTTAAGGGAAATTTGTTTGCGTTTAATTTTATGTTGGGAGAGGATTTGTAACATCCCCCAGACAGCTAGACCCCTAAGTTGGTTTTGTCATGACAAAACCATAGGAAGAGCCCAAGGCCATGTGAATTGAGGTGAGAAGAAGAAAACCACCTTGGTCTGCAAATAGCAATTTCCTGTGACCAAGCTTAGGGTTGGACTTTAGGGCCTCAACTTGACCATTTGGCCCCACCATAGTATCCCTAACCCTTTAGGGGTCCCCTTGGGGCACCAAGGGCCCATTAGGGTCAACCAAAGAGGCCAAATTGACCAAAGTCAACCATAACCCCAAATTAGTCAAAGTGGCCTAATTAGAGTCAATTAACCCTCACCATGCCAAATTGATCACTCATATAGGTCTAGAATATCATAAGAGACCTAGTAGACCTAAAAGCCCCATCATGGGACCCCCAATGGTGCAAATTGACCAAAATGCCCTTGTTAGGTCAAAATGGCAATTCTTCATTAAATGCCCAAATTGACCATCACCATGTTAAATTGACACTACCCTTAGGGCTATCATGTCATAGGGAACCCAGTGGATCAAAAAGCCCCATGACTGGGTCAACCCTAGGGCTCAATTTGACCAAAGTCAACTTAGCGTGTTTTGGTCAAATTAGCTTAAATTGGGTCAGCAAAGGCTCATGTGACCAAATTGACCCCACCAGTAGTTTCTAAACCTAATTTGGAATCCAATGGACCCAAAAGCCCCATCCTAGGGTCACCCAATTGGTCAATTTGACCAAAAGTCAAACTTGCCCAAATTAGGTCAAATCTCTTAAACCTAGCCCAATCCCTTTGGGCTAAGCCCAAATTGATCATTTGACCAGCCTAGTAGACTGATATTAAACATGAGAGAGAGGTAAAATCGGCCATGGTGAGTAGGAGAGAGAAAAACCCATTAAGGGGGAGAGAGAAAGAGGAGGATTAATGGGGAAGAAGAAGAAACCTTCAATCTCCCCCATTAATGGTTGCATTCATCTCCTCTAGGGGAGAGGAGGAGTTTCCAGCAGTTCCCAGGAGGAATTGAAGGTAGGGGGGATGTTTTGTGGCCGGCCTTGGAGGAATTCAAAGAGGCCATTAATGGCATTAGTAGTTAAAGCCACCATTGCCTTCAATTGACCCCCTCATTATCTTCAGAAGCCGGAGAGGAGTGAAACCCCCTTGTTTTCAGAAGAGGTCGGGCAGTGTGGGGTGGTGGTTCCAGAACTTGGAAAGCATGGAGGTCGGCCATGGCAATCCCTCAATCGGCAAGGCTTCAAGCCCTATATCAGGTCTGGTTCTCCTCCCTAACCTCAGTGGTGTAGATCTAGTTCATCGGCGGCTCGATTCGTGGCCAATCGGCCGAGAATCGACCCAGCCAAGTCTCCCGTTGATCGGGTTGGGCTTCTCCCTCCAGAACGCGATTCCGGCCACCTCCGACCGATCAAACACCGCTCATCGCCGGCCACCACCTCAACGGAGGTGGTGGTGGCGTTGGTTGGCCGGGGCGGCGCTCAGGTGGCCGGGAAATCGAGATCAAAGTCGCTCCAGGCGCGGCGAAATCTGACCGTAGGCGCGTCGGGGAAGACGATGGATTAGCCGTCCGATCCTGCGCTTAAAACAAATCAGAAATTAATATTTATTAATTAATAGTGTTAGTTATATGTTGATTCTAGATTTAATTATAGAAATTATTTAGATGCCATTTCAGAGAAAATGCCCAACATGAAAGTTGTAGGCCTTGACCTCTAGGACCATACAAAATTGAGTTCACACCATTTGGAGCCCTGGTGTGACCTCAACACCCATTTTAGTGCAAAGTTTGACTGAACTTTGAATGGGTGCCCACACCAATCCACTAGTTCAAATGACTTGGAATTTGGACTAGGAGTGAGTCTTGCCTAGGTCTATAACATATCCAAAAATGAGAATTTTTGGAGAACTTTTTCCTAAAGTTTTTGTAGACATTTAATAATCCTTACATAAATTATTTGGAGGGTCAAATGACCTCCAATCCCCACCAAATTTTGGTGGGGTATTATTAGGGTCATGATAAACCCCTGGTTAAAATCTCAACTCATTTGGAGTTCATTTGATTAGGTAATCATTAGGCCATAGATTTGTCCATTTAGGGGAAATTTGTGAATAAGGGCTATTTGGGATTTTTCATGGTCAAACCACCTCCTATTGGAGTGGGACTTTGGCCACTGCCCTAATATCACCCAAATCACCTCCAAGAGAGTTATGGGGCCATGGGGAGTTGGATTACCCTAGGTCATGGTTTGGAGCACCTTGGGGTGCATTTAGCCAAGTAGAGATGCATTGGTCAAATGGACCCATAGAGACTTGAGTCTTCTTGGGAAGGTCAGTGGGGTCACTTTGAGACTCCATGAGGAAGATTGGTGAGCATAGGAGTTGATTTGCTCAAGGTCATAGGGTTGATCCCTATGAAGTGGAATTTGGGGTTGTGAAGGACATAGGAGAGTTTGTCCTTGGAGAGGGGTGTATTGGACTCCACTAAGTTCTATAAGTGTTGTGACACCCTCACAAGAAGTTTGGGTGGATTTGGAGAAGTTTTGACCCTAACCCTAGGTTAAACCTTAAAGGGGTGCAATTAGAGGCTAATGAAGGAAGAGGGGTCAAACCTTAATGGTTTGACTTGAAATTTTGGGGAGATGATCTTGGTGACCAGAGAATGTTACTGTGAGAAATTGGTGGGGTTTGGAGTTGCCAAACCTAGGTAATAAATCCTTGGGTAGATTTGTAAATCCTTAGGGTTTTGGGATTTAGGAAGAAATAATACTTAATGATTAACCATCTTCTGTCACCAACTTAGTTTTAATGTTATTAATCCTTGGAAGGTTCTGTTAGGGCCATTAGATAACATTTGGAGGTCCAAATTGTAATTATTCGTATTGTTGGCAATTTTGGGGATGATGGATTGTAGGGTGTGAGATTACTGTATTAGCATGAAACTTTGCTGGATGCCATTTCATACCAATATGTACCCACTGTAATGTTCTCATAATTTTTGGATTAATATTTTTGGTACCTATAGTTCAATTTGGAATTAATTGCAAATATATCCTCTGTGGAAATTACAAATGTACCCTCTGTGGAACATGGTCAAACTTTATAGGACTGAGTATTTTAGTATGAATCACCTCTGTATTAATTTGCATAAGGTTTTTGAGATCATATGGGGGTACCTCCTTTGGAATTTATTGGTAATATGTGAGTTTTGGAATTTTTAAAAATACTAAAATCTTGCGGGTTTTTTCTAAAAATTCATATCCACTGATTATTAGGTACCCTTGATTTATGTAAAAATTTAGGCAGGCATTGGATGTCAGGAAAGCATACTTGCAGTTCAAACCTTAGGAAGTGGTATTTTGGGAAAAATGATTTAAATATTATTATTATTTGGAAAATTATGAAACTCTGGATTTGGTCTTAAATATGTAGTATGGACCTCCAATAAAATTGTTGAATCATAGGATTTAGTATTTAATGTACCTCCCTTCACGAGCATCAAAACTTTAAGGATGGTCTGCGTTTAGCAAATTTGCAATCTTGGGGTTTTAGGTCTAATTGGGGTATGCTGATTGGAGATGTGAGAGTTTAATGGTGATCATATGACTATGTGAGGATCCCTGGAGTTAATTGAGGTTTGAAGAGTCCTAGGGTGGTGGGGTGCCACCCATGGGGTAAGTCGTCCTGGGATTGACGAAAGATCGTCTTTTGCCTTAGATCTTAAAGCATTTAGGTTTAGATCAGGTAAAGTATTAAGGGGGTTTCCTTATGGGTAGTAACTAATAACATTAAGTGTCTTGGGAATGGGAACTCTGGGGTGTCATCCCATAGTGGTTCCTAGTACTGTAGCGAGCCCCTCACAGGGTAACCCTCGGGAAGTCCAAGACTAACCCTAACTCATAAGAGTAAGACATTGTACAAGATTAATTAATAACACACTCTTCCACACCCTGTGGTTTCGGGAGTTTAGTTGGTTCGGGAAGCTTATGGTTCGGAAGGTTACTGATGGCGGGCAAGTTAGCCCGGGGAGCTTATGGCTCGGAAGGTTATTGATGGTGGGCAGGTTAGCCCGGGGAGCTTATGGCTCGGAAGATTATTGATGGCGGGCAGGTTAGACCAGGGAGCTTATGGCTCAGAGATAGGAAGTAGAACATGTTGCATGTGCACTGAAGGTGGTGGGTCTTCGGTATTGGACGGTCGTTCACACCGACGTCAATACGTTGACTCGGCAAGTGTGGTTTTACACTTAGCCTTGATAGTCTGGCGGTCCAGTCAGCAAGAGTACGCAGACGCTCCGCGGGTTTGTGGAGGCGTACGATAGGTCTAGGTTGGGTAGTGTGAATACCAACCTAGAGGTGGGCGAGGCCCAACCCACCGCTTCCGTTTGCCACTACGGGAGTATCCTGGGAGTCTAGCTCGCTCCAAAAAGGGGGAACTAAAGGTCTATGCGCATAGAGTCGTAGTGAGTGTGTTGCACTTGTATGAACATAGCATAACAACATACTTGCATGTCATGGCATAAACATTGCATTCAACCTACCCCTAACGTATAAGTCGGTTATGGGACTTCTTATACGGTAGGCCCTGCTAAACGACCCCTTGGTCTATAGGTTTGTATGGGCATTCCTATAAATCAATGGTTACTTTTATATTACTCTACTTGCTATTACACTTACTGCTTACTACTTACTGCTCTTTATATACTTTTTACCATGCTCTTAATTACTGTTTCAATTATATAAATACACATGTGTAGTGTAGAAACATTCCATGGACCATCGTCACCTGCTCTTTGTTATACCCCTCGCTGTCCTCCGCTTCATCCTCCCGCACAGTGCCTAGGAGCCATTGGGGGTGGGGTGGGGAACATAAGGCTTAGTCTTTTTGACTAACGGTCGGTGGACCATATCATTTTAGAGGTTCGAGGAGACGGGGCAGCACCAGAGGCCGGTGCAAATGGAGGCGGGGCAGTCTAGCTCAGGAGCTCAGATGACAGGATCCGTGAGTGTTTGTCCTAGTTGATTTGCTTCCGCGAGTGACCTTTGTAGTGAGGCTATTGTTGTATCGGGCAGAAGCCCTTGTTCTCTTATCTTCTATTTCAGTTATGTATGTGGACATCTTTTGTTGGTTAATTATATGTGATGTGGACTTGGTTGTTTATTCAGTTAAGCTTACTTTTCTTTGTGATCGAATTGGCCGGCAGGATCGGCGTTTTGTAGTGGCGACCTTCCCGAGTGAGGGTGTCACCGCAAAACGGTGGTTCTGGGCCTAAGACCCGGTGGTTTTTGCAAAAAAAATGGGGTCTTACATGTGGTATCAAAGCCAAACCTCGATCCGAAGAAAAGAAGTCCACAAAACCCTGGGCCACCCCGCACGAGCTTAGTTTGAGGATAAACTAGCAGCGGAAGCAGTGGTGTGCCCATATGGGAATCACATTGAAAAAGGTCCACTTTTAACTGAATCTTCTTAGTCAAATCTCTTTACGAGTGTCAAGTTTTCTTTTGCAGCCTGCGACGAACCCTACCCCCAGCAGGGAATACCTCCGGCTACAAAGATCTCTTTAGATAGTCTTTTAGTCAATGTGTTAGACTCAACCCCGCTAGGACATGTGACTTACTTTGACAATTTATACCATGACCTAGTCTGAAATAGACCGTAAGTATAACTTTTGGTGAAGGTACGAGGATAACCAAAAGAGGCTAGAGAAAGAGAGATTGACACATAAGCAGAATGGTGTGAGACTTGTAGACTCAACCCTCGTATCAGTGACATGATTACATTAAGACAACCACCGTGGAAAACACCGAGGGTCGGATAAGAATTGAAGCTCAGAAGGGACCCGTTTGGGATTGGGTGACATGTTGAACCTAATAAGGTGGTCATAGAAGGTACCTAGAAGAGTCTAAGGTGTGGAGTACACCAGTGAGACCCAAGATAGAACCCCAAGTCTAAGGTTGTATGCCCTAAGAATTGTTTGCATACTTGGGACGAATGTAACTTGGTGTTATTGAATGTACACAGCCCAAAATAGATAGTGGCTTATCTTTTGTTTATTGGGGGCTTGTCTTTTGTTTATTGGGGCATACCTTTTGTTTATTGGACAAATTAATGACGGACTTAGATTTCCCTTAGACCTAAGTTAGAAAATTCTGTGTCATGAACAAAATGATTTTTGAAGTCGATCTTACTCAATGTTACTTGAGAGAAGATGAGACGGTGTAACAGTACGTTTGGAATGATGACCGGTAGAAGTACCAGGGCAATGGATATACATCATTTGGGTCGAACAACAACTTGCCCTTAGTTGAGTCTTGGGAAATGTAAAGTCGCTAGGATTAATCATTTAAGGATGTTAATGTCCTAGTATAGAAGTTAAGGTTGGAAATTAGATCTTACAAGTTGTAGTTAAATTTGAAAACTCTTGTGACTTCGGGCATTTGGAAATGATCAACTTATGACTTGTTAAAATCACGCTCTGTCATGGTTGAAAATTTTATCTACAATAATAGCTTTATACCTTGGGAGCTTTGATGATAAATAACCAGAGATCTTAGACAATGACTTATTGGATTTAGAATCTAGCGTTTGAGTTAACTATGATAAGAACGATCTAAGTTTGTCTTGCTTAAGACCATTTGAGAGTGATCAAGACTAGCATAAGTGGAAGTGACAGGATTTTGGAGAGATGAACATGATGATTCTTCCTTGATAAAAATTGACTTGTGAAAAACCCTAAGGTGTCAAAAATTTTGCTCTTTATGAAACTCCACGTAGAAAATAATCGGGAATCATCTTGTCATTATGATTGGTTAGCATATACTCATAAAGGTTCACAGGTGCACCCCCATTAATATTTAAGGATGAGATTGGGACGCTAAACGATTTGATTAATTCCATCAATAGTAAGAACTGGAAAAGTTGTAAAATAGAGATGATTGATTTCTCGGATGTACCTGAAAGAGTAAGAATTTGAAGGCGAAATGAAAACTTTAGAGGCATAAGAGTCTGCCCAGGTTAGAATGGAAGTTCGAGGATAGATCGACCAAGGTAGCTAGGTCACCCCGGTCAAGATAGATGATACGGCGGTGTGAGTCTTGCGGTGCAAGAAGATTCCAGAGGATAAGACTCGAGGTAGGTCAAGGTCAGGAGGAGCACAACTTGGAGCCACTAGAGCTGGTATGGCATAGATAGTCGGTGCTCTTTGAGCCAGAAATAACTTTAATTCTTAGGGGTTGTTACGTTCAGTCGCTCTCGGTGAAAACCGCGCAAGCCTAACCTGAATTTCGAGGACGAAATTATTTATTTGTTTACTGGGATTTGTAACATCCCCCAGACAGCTAGACCCCTAAGTTGGTTTTGTCATGACAAAACCATAGGAAGAGCCCAAGGCCATGTGAATTGAGGTGAGAAGAAGAAAACCACCTTGGTCTGCAAATAGCAATTTCCTGTGACCAAGCTTAGGGTTGGACTTTAGGGCCTCAACTTGACCATTTGGCCCCACCATAGTATCCCTAACCCTTTAGGGGTCCCCTTGGGGCACCAAGGGCCCATTAGGGTCAACCAAAGAGGCCAAATTGACCAAAGTCAACCATAACCCCAAATTAGTCAAAGTGGCCTAATTAGAGTCAATTAACCCTCACCATGCCAAATTGATCACTCATCTAGGTCTAGAATATCATAAGAGACCTAGTAGACCTAAAAGCCCCATCATGGGACCCCCAATGGTGCAAATTGACCAAAATGCCCTTGTTAGGTCAAAATGACAATTCTTCATTAAATGCCCAAATTGACCATCACCATGTTAAATTGACCCTACCCTTAGGGCTATCATGTCATAGGGAACCCAGTGGACCAAAAAGCCCCATGACTGGGTCAACCCTAGGGCTCAATTTGACCAAAGTCAACTTAGTCTATTTTGGTCAAATCAGCTTAAATTGGGTCAGCAAAGGCTCATGTGACCAAATTGACCCCACCAGTAGTTTCTAAACCTAATTTGGAATCCAATGGACCCAAAAGCCCCATCCTAGGGTCACCCAATTGGTCAATTTGACCAAAAGTCAAACTTGCCCAAATTAGGTCAAATCTCTTAAACCTAGCCCAATCCCTTTGGGCTAAGCCTAAATTGATCATTTGACCAGCCTAGTAGACTGATATTAAACATGAGAGAGAGGGAAAATCGGCCATGGTGAGTAGGAGAGAGAAAAACCCATTAAGGGGGAGAGAGAAAGAGGAGGATTAATGGGGAAGAAGAAGAAACCTTCAATCTCCCCCATTAATGGTTGCATTCATCTCCTCTAGGGGAGAGGAGGAGTTTCCAGCAGTTCCCAGGAGGAATTGAAGGCAGGGGGGATGTTTTGTGGCCGGCCTTGGAGGAATTCAAAGAGGCCATTAATGGCATTAGTAGTTAAAGCCACCATTGCCTTCAATTGACCCCCCCCATTATCTTAAGAAGCCAGAGAGGAGTGAAACCCCCTTGTTTTCAGAAGAGGTCGGGCAGTGTGGGGTGGTGGTTGCAGAACTTGGAAAGCATGGAGGTCGGCCATGGCAATCCCTCAATCGGCAAGGCTTCAAGCCCTAAATCAGGTCTGGTTCTCCTCCCTAACCTCAGTGGTGTAGATCTAGTTCATCGGCGGCTCGATTCGTGGCCAATCGGCCGAGAATCGACCCAGCCAAGTCTCCTGTTGATCAGGTTGGGCTTCTCCCTCCAGAATGCGATTCCGGCCACCTCCGGCCGATCAAACACCGCTCATCGCCGGCCACCACCTAAACGGAGGTGGTGGTGGCGTTGGTTGGTCGGGGCGGCGCTCAGGTGGCCGGGAAATCGATATCAAAGTCGCTCCAGGCGCGGCGAAATCTGGCCGTAGGCGCGTCGGGGAAGACGATGGATTAGCCGTCCGATCCTGCGCTTAAAACAAATCAGAAATTAATATTTATTAATTAATAGTGTTAGTTATATGCTGATTTTAGATTTAATTATAGAAATTATTTAGAGGCCATTTCAGAGAAAATGACCAACATGAAAGTTGTAGGCCTTGACCTCTAGGACCATACAAAATTGAGTTCACACCATTTGGATCCTTGGTTTGACCTCAGCACCCATTTTAGTGCAAAGTTTGACTGAACTTTGAATGGGTGCCCACACCAATCCACTAGTCCAAATGACTTGAAATTTGGACTAGGAGTGAGTCTTGCCTAGGTCTATAACATATCCAAAAATGAGAATTTTTGGAGAAATTTTTCCTAAAGTTTTTGTTGAAATTTAGTAATCCTTACATAAATTATTTGGAGGGTCAAATGACCTCCAATCCCCACCAAATTTTGGTGGGGTATTATTAGGGTCATGATAAACCCCCGGTTAAAATCTCAACTCATTTGGAGTTCATTTGATTAGGTAATCATTAGGCCAAAGATTTGTCCATTTAGGGGAAATTTGTGAATAAGGGCTTTTTGGGATTTTTCATGGTCAAACCACCTCCTATTGGAGTGGGACTTTGGCCACTGCCCTAATATCACCCTAATCACCTCCAAGAGAGTTATGGGGCCATGGGGAGTTGGATTGCCCTAGGTCATGGGTTTGGAGCACCTTGGGGTGCATTTAGCCAAGTAGAGATCCATTGGTCAAATGGGCCCATAGAGACTTGAGTCTTCTTGGGAAGGTCAGTGGGGTCACTTTGAGACTCCATGAGGAAGATTGGTGAGCATAGGAGTTGATTTGCTCAAGGTCATAGGGTTGATCCCTATGAAGTGGAATTTGGGGTTGTGAAGGACATAGGAGAGTTTGTCCTTGGAGAGGGGTGTACTGGACTCCCCTGAGTTCTATAAGTGTTGTGACACCTTCACAAGAAGTTTGGGTGGATTTGGAGAAGTTTTGACCCTAACCCTAGGTTAAACCCTAAAGGGGTGCAATTAGAGGCTAATGAAGGAAGAGGGGTCAAACCTTAATGGTTTGACTTGAAATTTTGGGGAGATAGTCTTGGTGACCAGAGAATGTTACTGTGAGAAATTGGGGGGGTTTGAGTTGCCAAACCTAGGTAATAAATCCTTGAGTAGATTTGTAAATCCTTAGGGTTTTGGGATTTAGGAAGAAATAATACTTAATGATTAACCATCTTCTGTCACCAACTTAGTTTTAATGTTATTAATCCTTGGAAGGTTCTGTTAGGGCCATTAGATAACATTTGGAGGTCCAAATTGTAATTATTTGTATTGTTGGCAATTTTTGGGATGATAGATTGTAGGGTGTTAGTTTACTTTATAAGCATGAAACTTTGCTGGATGCCATTTCATACCAATATGTACCCACTGTAATTTTCTCATAATTTTTGGATTAATATTTTTGGTACCTATAGTTCAATTTGGAATTAATTGCAAATATATCCTCTGTGGAAATTACAAATGTACCCTCTGTGGAACATGGTCAAACTTTGTAGGACTGAGTATTTTAGTATGAATCACCTCTGTATTAATTTGCATAAGGTTTGGAGATCATATGGGGGTACCTCCTTTGGAATTTATTGGTAATAAGTGGTTTTGGAATTTTTAATAATACTAAATCTTGCTGGTTTTTCCTAAAAATTCATATCCACTGATTATTAGGTACCCTTGATTTATGTAAAAATTTAGGCAGGCATTGGATGTCAGGAAAGCATACTTACAGTTCAAACCTTAGGAAGTGGTATTTTGGGAAAAATTATTTAAATATTATTATTATTTGGAAAATTATGAAACTCTGGATTTGGTCTTAAATATGTAGTATGGACCTCCAATAAAATTGTTGAATCATTGGATTGAGTATTTAATGTACCTCCCTTCACGAGCATCAAAACTTTAAGGATGGTCTGCGTTTAGCAAATTTGCAATCTTGGGGTTATAGGTCTAATTGGGGTATGCTGATTGGAGATGTGAGAGTTTAATGGTGATCATATGACTATGTGAGGATCCCTGGAGTTAATTGAGGTTTGAAGAGTCCTAGGGTGGTGGGGTGCCACCCATGGGGTAGGTCGTCCTGGGATTGACGAAAGATCGTCTTTTGCCTTAGATCTTAAAGCATTTAGGTTTAGATCAGGTAAAGTATTAAGGGGGTTTCCTTATGGGTAGTAACTAATAACATTAAGTGTCTTGGGAATGGGAACTCTGGGGTGTCATCCCATAGTGGTTCCTAGTACCGTAGCGAGCCCCTCACAGGGTAACCCTCGGGAAGTCCAAGACTAACCCTAACTCATAAGAGTAAGACATTGTACAAGATTAATTAATAACACACTCTTCCACACCTTGTGGTTTCGGGAGTTTAGTTGGTTCGGGGAGCTTATGGCTCGGAAGGTTACTGATGGCGGGCAAGTTAGCCCGGGGAGCTTATGACTCGGAAGGTTATTGATGGTGGGCAGGTTAGCCCGGGGAGCTTATGGCTCGGAAGGTTATTGATGGCGGGCAGGTTACCCCGGGGAGCTTATGGCTCAGAGATAGGAAGTAGAACATGTTGCATGTGCACTGAAGGTGGTGGGTCTTCGGTATTGGACGATCGTTCACACCGACGTCAATACGTTGACTCGGCAAGTGTGGTTTTACACTTAGCCTTGATAGTCTGGCGGTCCAGTCAGCAAGAGTACGCAGACGCTCCGCGGGTTTGTGGAGGCGTACGATAGGTCTAGGTTGGGTAGTGTGAATACCAACCTAGAGGTGGGCGAGGCCCAACCCACCGCTTCCGTTTGCCACTACGGGAGTATCCTGGGAGTCTAGCTCGCTCCAAAAAGGGGGAACTAAAGGTCTATGCGCATAGAGTCGTAGTGAGTGTGTTGCACTTGTATGAACATAGCATAACAACATACTTGCATGTCATGGCATAAACATTGCATTCAACCTACCCCTAACGTATAAGTCGGTTATGGGACTTCTTATACGGTAGGCCCTGCTAAACGACCCCTTGGTCTATAGGTTTGTATGGGCATTCCTATAAATCAATGGTTACTTTTATATTACACTACTTGCTATTACACTTATTGCTTACTGCTTACTGCTCTTTATATACTTTTTACCATGCTCTTAATTACTGTTTCAATTATATAAATACATATGTGTAGTGTAGAAACATTCCATGTATCATCGTCACCTGCTCTTTGTTATACCCCTTGCTGTCCTCCGCTTCATCCTCCCGCACGGTGCCTAGGAGCCATTGGGGGTGGGGTGGGGAACATAAGGCTTAGTATTTTTGACTAACGGTCGGTGGACCATATCATTTTAGAGGTTCGAGGAGACGCGACAACACCAGAGAAACAGGTGCAGCAGGATCCAGCAGGTTGGACCCCACGGCCATGCTACCATTGTCACCAGCCGGGACATACTCGGGTCAGATGTCCCATGATGAGTGGAACCCCTCCAGCACAGCGATCAGGAGGTCGATGGCGAAGACGTAGACGTGGACTGCGAGGCAGCAACCGCAGGCCAAAAGAGAAGAAGCATCCAGTGTTGCAGCACCAGTGGAGCACAGAGTCTACAGGGATGGGACAGACTAGTCTGAGTACTCCGGTTTCAGTGTCGGTGATGATTAGCTTTAGTTTTACCTAGGAGTTAGCTTCCGCGAGTGATCTTGTAGTGAGGAAATGATGTACAGGGCAAGAGCCCTTTTATTATTGTAACCCTTGCCATCTTTTATTCAGTTATTAGCTGTGGACATTTACCTTTATGGTTTATAATTCATGTAATTCTGTGGACTTGTCTCTCCTTTAATGTGCTCTTCTTCGTGATCGATTTGGCCGGCAGGATCGGCGTTTTGTAGTGGCAACCTTCCCGAGCGAAGGTGTCACCGCAAAACGGCGGTTCTGGGCCTAAGACCCGGTGGTTTTTGCAAAAAAAAAGGGGTCTTACAGGATTGATATTGTAAATGATAGCGATGATAATGTTTTGGATTTTTATTTACAATATTTTGATGTTTTTCATTTCCTATGTTTTGCTTAGTCAAATTAATAAAGTTTATATTTAACTTTCTTTTGAATTTTTCTTGAGATTGAGAATTTTTCTTTATGATTTCTTTAAGCAAGTTGATTTTAGTTTCTAATTTATTATTCTTAATTTTGAGATTATGTCTAGCGTTATTATAAGCAGTTGTGCTATTTTTAAGAGTGGTGACAATAGATTCAATGTGAGTTTGATAGTCATTTCTTAATTCCTCAAATGTTTCATCCATCTCTTTAATTTCAATTTTATAGTTTTCACACATAGCACAATTGCTTTTTAGAGAAGAGTTTTCTAAACATAATTTTTCATTTTGTTATTTTGCAAAAACAAACTCTTTTTCAAGTTCCTTGTATTTATCTTTTAAATCATTACAAGAGTTACAAGGTGAAGCAATTTCAACTAAAGAACAAGAGTGAAAACTAAGTAATTCAAAATTTGACCTTTTATTTTCTAGACATAATTTCTTATTAGTAATTTTTAATTTCTTCATTTTATGTTTAACAATTTGTAACATATGTAATGTGTAAACGGAATTTGTCACAAAAAGAGAAGACTTTGATTTCCGTACATTGCTATCGGAAGAGGCAAGATTTGAGAATATAGTTCATTTGACATTTTTTTGACATTCCTCTTCAAAAGATAGGATTTCTTCTTCTCTTCCTCTTGATGTGCACTCCATCGATTCATCATGAGAGGAGCATTGTTGACCATTTGTGCAAGCTTGTAAGTTCTCCACTTCTTGCGTTTGTTCCGTACCTGTGAGAGGAAGTCATACATTTCTTCAAGAAATTTTCATACTTTGTATGTGTTGGATCTTGTGGCGCCCTTAGAGGGGGGGGGGGGTGGTGAATAAGGGCCTTTTTAAATTATGATTTTTTACTAAAGAATTTTTAAAACAAATTTTGCTTTTCTAAAAATCACTTATAAAAATTTTCAAACTATGAAAATTTTAAATTAATTCAAACACAAATTTCTAAGTTAAAGATTAATCAACCAAATTTGCAATTAAAAAAAAAGTCATAATTTTTAATCATGAAATTCACATACAATAAAAATGATCTTAACAATGCTTAGGATCAATGCACAAATATGATAATAAACTTTTATAATTTGAGTTTACCAATCCTTCTCCCAAGGATCGGAAGGCTATCACTTGTCTCTCCCTAGACCAAGCCCAAGCCTATCCTTTAGATCTTCCCAAGATCTAGACGTAGCACACAAGGCCACGATTTCCCACCAAGCCACGCAAGGACTTGGATGCTCCGCACAAGGAAGCGATTTTCCCTTAAGCCACGCAAGGACTTAGACGCTCCGCACAAGGAAGCGATTTCCCTACCAATACAAAGTGAAATGTATATACATGAAAATACAAAATGAAATGAAGAACTCCCTAGAAATTCAGATCTCTGAAAGGAAGGTTGAAGCCTCGAGATGATCGTTGATGTAGAAATGCGTCCGATCTCGTCTTCAATTTCAAACCTCCTAAGCACAAATGGGAGTTGATGCGATTCTGGAGCTCTCTGGTTCGTATGCACTCAGGAAAGGACTTAGAATTCTCAAAGCTTTTTTTAATGCACGAACAAAATGAACCAATTTATAGTTTTTCACTGTCGCCTGGGCGACATCACTGTCGGATTCCGACAGTGCCAAACTGCTGCGCGATGTGCTCTCGTGCGGGTTGCTGCTGTAACTTCTGTACTGTCGCCTGGGCGACATTGCTGTCGGAATTCCGACAGCGCCAAACTGCTGCGCATCGTGCTGTCGTGTGGGCTGTTGCTGTAACTGCTGTCCTGTCGCCTGGGCGACAGTAGATGTCGGAAAATTCCGACATCAAAATTCTCCATACAGTTAAATTGAGCTCAAATCAGAATTGTGAACATCTCATACATGTTACATGCACACCATCAATAAAAATAGAATTAAATACAAATGGGATTTTGTTATTATCAAACTGGAAGAGTGCGAAACGCATGCTCCAACAATCTCCCCCTTTTGATAATAACAAATCCGTATAAAAAGAAATCATGTCTATTTATGTTGTTGTTTTTAACATATGATGTGTGCACAAAAATAACATGATATATTCCTCTTAAATGTAAGCTCCCCCTAGATGAATGCTCCCCCTAAATGAATGCTCCCCCAAAATGTTATAGTAAAGTGAAATGATGTATTGTTTAGGTGGAAGATTTAGGTGGAATTGTTCTTATTGTTCTTTGATTTCTTGAATATACTTATAATTCTCTCCCTTTTGGTATTAGCAAAAGTTAATTTGAAATGAATGAGTAGTTCTTAAGGGAAGAGATAGGATGTAGAAAATAAGAGTAAGCGGAAGCACTTGTGTTGAAAATGATTGAAAGTCTTGAAATAATAGTAATATGCCATAGTATTGAATAAACACATGAAGAGATGGTATAGCCATATGAAGTAGTAGAATAAAAAAATTAACTTAAACATGATTAATGTCATTTTAAAGTATCATAAAAAGACACAATTGTGTATAGAAATTTGGAATCTTTTCGGTCCAATTCTCATGAGATGAATGTTTATATAACATAATGATGTGCACAAGTATTGCATTGATCAAACATATGAAATTATTTAATTTACATGGTCATTGGAATAAAAAACATAATATAAGCATATAAAAACAACATTGACCTTGAAGATATAGCACAATAAGAATAAAATACCATTTTTTTTCTTTTGCACAAGACACTTTACAATTCTTTCCAAGGTGCTCAACCTCACAATGCTTATTAAGATTTATCAGGAGGGTAAGTAGTGCTTGGTGGAGTATCCTTGTCCTCAATTTAAACATTTTGTTGATCACATATTTTGTGATATCTTAACTTTGGAGTTTGTATATAGTTTTATTTTTAATTGACCAAGGATCTCCGAATTCACTTGAATCGCAAAAGATGGTGTATATTTGGTTGTGCTAACAAATCAAGCTTGAAAGTAGTTTTTATGAAATGTTATTGTATTATGTTAAAGCAAACATGATTCATGTATATATTAAATAGAAAGACATATGTATGGATCAAAAGAAGTGAACGTGATAGCTCATTATTATATATAAACAATTTCTCAAACTTAGAGGCATGCGAAAACAATTTCCAATAGTCTAAACCACTTAGCAGGAGTGTCAATACTATGATAGAGTGGAAATGAAATCATATAATCATGTAAATAGGCATTTTTAAAAAATAAAAAGCACATGGTTTGGCATCAATTCATGAGTTGTGGCATTAATAATGACATCTAACTAGTGTAGAGTATCAGAGAGACCAAAATTGAAGATAAATCAATTTGGGAGCTGTCGGAATTTTCCTACACTCACTGTCGCCTGGGCGACAGTGAACTTACCCAGATTTCATTTTCTGTTTACTGAACTTAATCTTATGTTTATTTCTATTATTTTTCTGGAATAATTTGTATGAATTATTAATGATGTGAGAATTTTTGTTAAGTCATTCAAATTCTATGTTTTGATTTAAAATGATGTTTTTCCATTGTTTTTTATCTTATTAAACTTGATTTGTCATATTGGATATGCTTAGTTTCAAATATCTAGGATTCCTAATTCAAGCCTTAGCATTGAAAACCGGGAATCCGACAATGGTTTTGTGAATATATCGGCTAGTTGATTATCCGTTCCTATGAAGGAAATTTTAATCTGATTATTTTTAATGTGGTCTCTTATAAAATGATGCCTAACGTCAATATGTTTAGACCTAGAGTGATGAACCGGGTTGTAAGTTAAATCAATTGCACTTTTGTTATCACACCATAGCTCTATAGTTTGTTGTTTAATGTTAAAGTCTTCTAAAGTTTGTTTCATCCAAAGAGCTTGTGCACAACAACTACCAACTGCGATGTATTCGGCCTCGGTGGTTGAGAGGGCAACAAAATTCTGTTTCCTACTCGACCATGAAATGAGTGAAGGGCCTAAAAAGTAACAAGTGCCACTAGTGCTTTTCCTATCTAGTGAACAACCGGCATAATCAGAATCAGAATAGCCAAAAAGAGTAAAATCATTGCTATGAGGATACCACAAACCAAGTTTATATATGCCAATTAAATATCTAAAAATTCTTTTTACCGCTTTTAAATGTGATTCTTTGGGATCGGCTTGAAATCTAGCACATAAACAAACTGTAAACATAATATCTGGTCTAGAAGCGGTTAAGTATAAAAGTGAACATATCATGCCTCTATATAAAGTTTGATCTATGGATATTCCACTTTCATCTTTTCTTAATTTTAAAGAGACACTCATAGGAGTACTAGCTTGTTTAAGATTTTCAAATCCAAATCTTTTCAAAACATTATGTATATGTTTTGATTGGTTTATAAAAATTCCATCATGTTTTTGAATAATTTGAAATCCTAAGAAATATTTTAGTTCTCCTACCATGCTCATCTCAAATTCACTTTCCATCATTTTAACAAAATAATTACATAACTCTTCATTAGTGGCTCTAAAAATAATATCATCAACATAAATTTGTAAAACAATTAAATCATCATCAACTTGCTTAATGAAGAGTGTACAATCAACACCACCCATTTTAAAACCATTTTGTAATAAATATAAGATCAATCTATCATACCATGCTCGTGGTGCTTGTTTTAAACCATACAAAGCTTTTAGTAATCTATACACGCGATTAGGAAATTTTTCATTTATAAATTCTGGGGGTTGTTCAACATAAACTTCTTCTTTAATCAACCCGTTTAAAAATGCAGTTTTAATATCTATTTGCAATAATTTAAATCTTTTATGACTAGCAAATGCAACAAAAATTCTAACTGCTTCCAATCGTGCAACGGGTGCAAAAGTTTCATCAAAATCTACCCCTTCAATTTGATTGTATCCTTTCGCTACAAGCCTAACTTTGTTTCTAGTGATCCTAGAGTCAGTATCTAATTTATTTTTAAAAATCCATTTGACTCATACCACAGGATGATCACTAAGTCTATCTACAAGAATCCAAACTTTATTTCTTTCAAATTGGTTAAGTTCTTCATTCATAGCTAGAAACCAAGATTCATCATTTAAAGCGGTGGCAACATCTTTTGGTTCTATATTTGAGACAAAATATAAATTTGAAAAACTTTCATGTAAACAAGAACGTGTACGTACCCCACTTAATGGTTTTCCAATAACAAGTTCTTGTGGATGATCTTTTGAGAATCTTAGCTCGGTTGGAGGTACATATCCTTGTTCTTCTTCTTCACCATCTTTTTCGTCTTCTTTCTCTACTCTTTCATCATCATCATCATTTTTCCTCAGATTTTGTTCCATATCTTCTTCATTTTTCTCATTACCTGCAATTTTAGTATTTTCTACACAAGAAATGTTTTCATCAAATTTTACATGAATAGTTTCTTCAACTATTTTAGTACGTTTATTATAAACTCTATAGGCCTTGCTAGTTGAAGAATAACCAATGAAAATTCCTTCATCACATTTTTCATCAAATTTACCTAAGTTATCTTTTGTATTCAAAATAAAACATTTACAACCAAAAACTTTAAAGTAAGATACATTTGGTTTTCTTTGAAAATAAATTTCATAAGGAGTTAATTGTAATGTAGGACGAATCATGACACGATTAATAATATAGCATGCAGTACTAACCGCTTCGTCCCAAAAATATTTTGGCAATTTAAATTCACAAAGCATAGTACGTCCTAATTCTTGAAGTGTTCTATTTTTCCTCTCCACTACACCATTTTGCTGTGGTGTGCGAGGAGCGGAAAATTCGTGTTTTATCCCAAATTCATTACAATATGAAATAAATTTTTCATTATCAAACTCTCCTTCATGATCTGATCTAATGCATTTTACTTTTAAATCAAGTTCATTTTGAATACGTGAAATCAGTTTTACAAATTCATCAAAAGCATCAGATTTTGAATTTAAAAATAGTGTCCAACAAAATCTAGAATAATCATCAATAATAACAAATGTATATTTTCTACCTCCTAGACTTTGTGTAGTAATTGGACCAAACAAGTCCATATGTAATAATTGTAAAGGTCTAGTAGTAGAAATAACATTTTTGCTTTTAAAAGATGATTTTGTAAACTTTCCTTTTTGGCATGGTGAACATAATGAAGAAAGCTTTCCATTCAAATTTGGTAAACCTTTTATTATTTCATTTTTAGAAAGCTTTACTATGCGTTTAGCACTAGAATGTCCTAGTCTTCTATGCCATAATTCAAGTTTATCATTCTTTGAAATAAAACATTTAAGTGTAGAATGAGATAAATCATGAAAAGTGATTGTATAGACATTGTTTATTCTTGGTGCAGTAAGTACGATTTTGTTTGTTTTAGAATCAATAATTTTGCAAAGGTTTGAGCTAGAGTCAAAAAAACATTTAGATTTTTATCACATAACTGACTAATAGAAATTAAATTATGTTTCAAACCTTTAACATATAAAACATTTGAAATTTTAAATTCTTCGTTACCTACTACTCCAATGCCTTTGACTTTACCCTTGCCATTATCTCCAAATTTCACTGTTCCACCTTTCTTCATCTCCAGGCTAAGGAACTTTGATTTATCGCCCATCATGTGTTTTGAACATCCAGAGTCCAAATACCACACGTCTTCCTTGTTCCTAGCCTACACGCACACCTAAAAAGATGATGAGAGTAAAGATCTGGTTACCCAAGTGGTCCCTCCCATGGTATAGGTGGACGCCTTAGGTACCCAGATATGTTTATTGTGAACTTTTCTTTTCTTCCAACATGAGGTGACCAAATCGATGACATTTGGCACATGCAATGAATAGTGAGGAACCATTTTTCAATGGTTTCTCTGGACTCTTGCTGGAGGAAACATCTTTATATGTGGACTTCGAAAATTTTTTATTTTGAAAAAGAGGTTTTCTGAACCTGGAGCTGTCGCTGGTTCCGACATCAGCTGTCGGAAATTTCCGACAGCTTCCAGAAACGTATCCTAGTCCAAATTTTGCTGACCCATGGCATTGGTTGCCTAAAATCATATCCAGAGATTTTTTTTCCCAACACCAAATTTTCCAATTGCCATGTTCAACTCATTTACTTTGGACTTTAAAATTGAATTTTCTTTTACTATCATGCCACATCGATTTGCAAACTTTTTCTTGTAATTCTCTAATTGAGAATGAGAAGTTTTGACCACTTTTTCTAAGTACTTTTTCTCTTTTAGAAGTTGATCAATTTTTTGATCGGACTTAGAAATAGTGTTTTCAAATTCTTTTATCCTTGTCGAAGAGTGATCACACTCTTGACAAATTACCTTCTCTTTCCCAATAGTTCAACTCATTTGATAATTTTTTATTCACTTTTAAAAGACATTTATTTCCAGACTTTAAAAAATCAATTTCCTTTAGGCTTTTATCCAAAAATTTGCATGTTTTCATAAATTCAGAATATAAATCATCATAAGATGGAGGAGTTACCTCAGTGTCGTTTTGGATACTGCTATCGTCGTCAGATGACGCATTTTCTTTCCCATCAAGCATACATTTGCTTCTTCTTTATCATCATCGCTTGCTTCACTTAAGCCTTCAGAAGTTGTGTCATCCCAAGTCTCTGCCTTTAGTACTTTCTTCTTGTAACTTTTATCATGCCTCTTTGCTTTTTGCTCTTTCAGATACTTTGGGCACTTGCTTCTGATATGACCAATCTTCTTGCAATGGTAGCACTCCGGTAGCGGACGCTCCTCTTCATTCTCCATTTTTCCTTTCGCTTTTTGGTAGACAAAATCGTTCTTTTTGAAAAATCTTTTAAATGAATTTCTCCTCTCCGGATTTCTCATAAACTTCTTAAAGTTCCTCACAAACAGTCCTTCCTCATCTTCCTCACTTTCCTCAAATTCAGTCTCAACTTCCCTTCTTGATTTCAACGCCAAGCTCTTCTTTTTGGGCTCCAAATTGTACTCTTGGCTTTGAATCGTCAACTCCACTTCATGGGTTTTTAGATTCCCAATGAGGCTCTCCAATTGTAGGGTCTTAAGATCATATGACTCAGAAATTGCAGTCACTTTAGGATTGAACTTCGGGGGAAGTGATCTTAAGATTTTCCTTACTAAATCCATTGGAGAAAACCTTACCCAGCACCTTTGAATCGTTCACGATTTTAGTGAATCGTGTGTACATTGTATCAATTTCTTCATCCACCTCCATTTTGAATCTTTCGAACTCTGACTCCAGTTGAAATAGCTTTGAATCCTTTATCTGCGAAGTACCTTCATGTGTAATTTCTAAAAGATTCCAAATTTCAAATGCAGTATTACAAGCACAAACTCTATTAAATTCAGTGCGATCTAGTGCGCAAAATAAAGCATTCATTGTTTTTGCATTGTTCTTACATTTTAATTTATCATTATCATCCCACTTGTCTTTGGGTTTGTCCATAGTTACATTTCCTACAACAAATGTTGGGGAAGTATAACTCGTCTCGACCATATTCCAAACTTCTATGTCGAGAGCTATTATAAAACACTGCATTCAGGTTTTCCAATAGTTATAGTCTGTGCCCGTAAAAAGTGGTGGCCTACTAATTCCTTGTCCCTCAACGAACGCGTGATCGTTGTGCGTCATTACTCCCGGTGGTAAAACCGTTTTGGAGTAACCTAGCTCTGATACCACGTGTTGGATCTTATGGCGCTCTTAGCGGGGGGGGGGGGGGGGGGGGGGGGTGAATAAGGGCCTTTTTAAATTATGATTTTTTACCTCAGAATTTTTAAAACAAATTTTGCTTTTCTAAAAATCACTTATAAAAATTTTCAAACTATGAAAATTTTAAATTAATTCAAACACAAATTTCTAAGTTAAAGATTAATCAACCAAATTTGCAATTAATGAAAAAAATCATAATTTTTAATCATGAAATTCACATACAGTAAAAATGATCTTAACAATGCTTAAGATCAAGGCACAAATATGATAATAAACTTTTACAATTTGAGTTTACCAATCCTTCTCCCAAGGATCGGAAGGCTATCACTTGTCTCTCCCTAGACCAAGCCCAAGCCTATCCTCTAGATCTTCCCAAGATCTAGACGTAGCACACAAGGCCACGATTTCCCACCAAGCCACGCAAGGACTTGGACGCTCCGCACAAGGAAGCGATTTTCCCCTAAGCCACGCAAAGACTTAGACGCTCCACACAAGGAAGTGATTTCCCTACCAATACAAAGTGAAATGTATATAAATGAAAATACAAAAGTAAATGAAGAACTCCCTAGAAATTCAGATCTCTGAAAGGAAGGTTGAAGCCTCGAGATGATCGTTGATGTAGAAGCGCGTCCGATCTCGTCTTCAATTTCAAACCTCCTAAGCACAAATGGGAGTTGATGCGGTTCTGGAGCTCTCTGGTTCGTATGCACTCAGGAAAGGACTTAGAATTCTCAAAGCTTTTTTTAATGCACGAACAAAACGAACCAATTAATAGTTTTTCACTATCGCCTGGGCGACATCACTGTCAGATTCCGACAGTGCCAAACTGCTGCGCAACATGCTCTTGTGCGGGTTGCTGCTGTAACTTCTGTACTGTCGCCTGGGCGACATTGCTGTCGGAATTCCGACAGCGCCAAACTGCTGCGCGTTGTGCTGTCATGCGGGCTGTTGCTGTAACTGCTGTCCTATCGCCTGGGCGACAGTAGATGTCGGAAAATTCCGACATCGAAATTCTCCATATAGTTAAATTGAGCTCCAATCAGAATTGTGAACATCTCATACCTGTTAACTGCACACCATCAATAAAAATAGAATCAAATACAAACGAGATTTTGTTATTATTAAACCGGAAGAGTGCGAAACGCATGCTCCAACAGTATGCACTAGAGAAACAATATATCAATTTGAAAATTTCTTGAGATAAAGCACAAAAAATACTATTTAAAGCCTTTGCATTTAGGTGACGTTCCTTTTTAATTGTTTCGTCCGCTGGTCTTACAATTGCAATATTCCAGGCTTTGATATCTAAAGTTTTAATAAAATTTTCCATTAAAAATTTCCACCCTTTATAATTTCTCCCTTCGAATAAAGGTGGTGCAAGAGATTTTTCTTTTTCATAAAATTTTCCCCCACTAATAGAAGAGAGATCATGAGACGCCATTATTCCCGGTTATTAAGTCGATTTGTAATAACCTCGCTCTGATACTACTTGTTGGATCTTGAGGCGCCCTTAGAGGGGGGTGAATAAGGGTTTTAAAACTTTTGTTATATATTTTAAAATACTTGAAATGAGAAGAGATTAAACTAACGATAACACCACAAAAAAAAGATTAAGTAATATAAATGAAAGACATGATTTTATTAACTTGAAATATAGGATTACAAAGTTCGATTTCTTATAAAGCTAGAAATCGTAGGCGATTAAGTAAAATAATCTTTTTGTTTTCTATACCGACTCTTCTCACCAAGAACCGGTTGGCTTTAGTCTATCCTTCCCGGATACGGCCTCAAGCCGCTCTAGCCCTTCTATCCCCAGAAAAGGATTCGAGCACCCCTAGATCTACTCCCTAATCTCAGTCGCCAAAACGAGGCGAATTCCTCCCTAAGTCCTACCCAGACCTAGCCATAAACACGAGGCGAATTTAATTCACGATTATAATAAAAAGGTTACAAATAAAAATACAAAACACAAATCAAAACTCCCTATGAAGAATTTTGGAGATGGCGAAGGCTCGCTGAATATTCTCGAAGTCGAAGAGCGCGTTCTTCGCGTTGAGTAAGCATTAATCCGGTCCTCCTTGAAATCTTCTCTTGAATTTGTGTGGGAGATGATGGTCTGGAAAATACGGCACTCCCTGAGTTCTGCAGTGCTGGAATATGGCTCTCTTGAATCATTGGTTGGAGAAGATGAAGTCTACCATTTTATAGAACTGGAAGCTAACGCCGGCGTTAAGGCTAACGTATGGCGTTGACCCAGTATGGAATTGTTTTGATGCCCCAGATCTTCAAAACAGAAAGGAGATTCTGCACTTTAGAAAACATCCATTTAATGCAACCCTAACGCTGGCGTTGAGGCTAACGCTGGAGTTAGGTCAAATCATTCCTAAAGTACTCCTGCGATCAGGGATGCTTCCCTCCTTGCTATAATCATCGAGAGTTAATGTCCCGCGTTAAGATCTAATGCTTGGCGTTAGACCTCTATCATTTTCTCAGTGACAAACCATCCCATCGATCGGCATGCCATCCCGTCGATCGGTAAGCCATCCCGTCGATCGGCAAGCCATCCCATCGATCATCAATGCCCAGTGTTAAAGCTTAACGCCTGGCGTTAGACCACAGTCATAATTTCTGCTTGTGGGAAGTTCTAGACCAATAATGCAGCAACCTAGTGTCATATCTGTTTAAACCTGCATGTTAATAACACAATGACAAACAAGATCAAATACAAGTAAGATTTGTTATTCTCAAATCAAAGGGATGCAGAAAACCATGTTCCAACAAAGACATCTGATGTAAAGGCTTCAGAGTCATTCATTCTTAGCTCTTCGTTCAACAGACAACTTGTCACCATCGTTATTACACGACATCTCCAGGTGCTGAATTACTCAGCGACACCACAAGAGTCTACCAACTCTCTAGTAAGGAACTAAGAATCAGCAAATCTTGCAGCTTATCTCCAAGAGTGATCTTCATGACCTCCAACTGATTTATGTTGCTCTAGGCATGGTTCAGATGCTCTGTCATCTGAGAACCCTCATTGTACTTCAAGTTCACAAGCTTTCTGATTAAGAAAGCCTTATTGTCCGCTGTCTTCCTATCGTACAATGCTTCAAGCTTTCTCCATAAAGCCTGAGCCGATGACTCAGTGGATACATGATGGAAGACAAAATTATCTAGCAACTGACGAATGAATCTCACTGCCTTTTTATCCATCTTCTTCCACTCTACCTCATCCAACATGGTAGCCGACCTCCCTAACAATGGAGTACATAGATCCTTCCAATACAAGAGATCCTCCATCCGCGACTTCTAGATATTCCAATTCTTGGCATTTATGCTATCCATTCTTGTGTTCTGCTCCATCTTCTTCAATTGCGCCTTAAGGAAATCTGATTAATTCACGGATCAGATTTAGGAAGGTAGAGAGCGGACCAATGTCGTCATCTACCGTTGACCCAAATTTAAACCGGAACGACCAATCAGACACTCACCAAACCTGTATCTAATACCACTTATTAGGAATTGTCCCACTACAATCCGGGCACACACACAAGAAGATAATAAAATGAACAAACACAAAAAACGTAGAAATTTAACGCGGAAAACCCTTTCTAAAACAATGAGAGAAAAACCACGGGGCGGAATACACAAAAACCACTATAATCTGAGAACGATTACAAGAATAATAAAAATTAGCTTTGCCCAACCTAGATTTCCCGTTTGGATTCAGAAAAATGAATCCTCCCCACTAACTCCCTGATGAAATCTCTTCAAAAGGGAAACACTTGCAACCTTTCTCCAAGCACTCCGGAAGTGAGGACAAGATGTAGAATCATTACAGCGAAGACGATAGACATTGAAGGTGAGAACCTCCCGTTCTTCCTCCTGAAGAACAACCCCTGGCGATCGGCGACAGAGAACTGCGACTTGTGACTTCTATGAGCAGCAACTAACGGTTGAATTAGAAATTAGGTTTAAAGTTCTCGATCCTTATTTAAATAAAGGCTCGACATTCTCTTTAAACACCATAGGCTCACCTCTCGCAGCCATCTGATTGGATAAAAACAAGATCCAACGACCCAAAATCACGAGATTAAGCAGTCTAGAACCCATCTCGCAGATATCGGGACCCAATCACGACGATATTGGAGAGAGATCTCGACGACATAGAGCCCGTCCAGTCGATATGCTTCAGCCTGTCATGTCGACAATGCTTCAACCCTTCTCTCCGATAAAACTCTGCATCTAGTCGATATGGACTGGCCTTCTCGTCGACATGCAGTCAAGCTTCTCGCCGACAAGCAGTCAAGCTTCTCGACGACAAGCAGCCCATCGAGTCGATATGCCTTAGCTGATCTTGATGACATACAAGAGTCATCTCGCCGATATGCAGACTCCACCTCGACGACATGCCCACATCTTCAAGTCGACATGGCCAGACCATAAAGTCGATATTCCTGTAGCTTCTCGACGATATACAATAGAACTTGAAACACTTGATCTGATTTTCTCTTTAGGGGTTGGACCCCAACAAATACCGAGGAAATATTGAATTAGCTGCCCAACTCGAGGAAATTTGTTGAGCTAAAGTTGGAATAACTGTCATTCAAATCTTACTATGACTGCGTGGGTTGAATGAGAAACCTCACTCTGAGTCATACCAGAAGCGAAAGATGGATGATTCCTTATCGCATAGCCGGACACAGAGGAACGCGCAGCTGATACATGCTAGAGATGCAATTGGAATAATTGAGTTTGTGAATTTTGATGTTTATCCTAAATGAATAGTAATTTGTGAATTTTGTTGTTTATCTCAAACTTTGGTAAGTACTATTATACAAAAGAATCATCGTTGCTCTTGGTAACAACAAAAATTTATCCTGGAAACAGTAAATAATATCCGCAGTAACAATTTAAGCTCACCAACGGCAGTAGCCACAGCTAAGGCTTCGTTTGGCACAGCGGTGGCGGTCGTAAACGCATGGGTTAAACCGTCATTCGTTAACGACCACCTAAAAAATTTCATCCGTTTAAACATAAAAGTAGATGAAGTTGCTTAAGTGAGCGTTAACAAATGACAGTTTAACCCACATGTTCACGACCACCACTACCGTGCCAAACGGAGCCTAAAGCACGGAATAATGAAAGATCGGTCAAGACACATGACATTATTGAATTTTTGAAACACAAGGGTTGAGATTTTAGGTACAAAGCCCCCCAGTAGACTCACCTGCTGTGACTAAGAATTCTTCTTTATGACTAGTTGGTTATACCTAGTCTATTTTTATGAAAATGGTGGCTGCTGTCTTTTTTTTTTCAGTGTCAGCACTTCTGGAGTTGTGCTAACATTAAGACATTCATTAAACTTGTTCAATATTTATGACATTAGGGTTTATGAAATGAGGATCAAGTGAATGTACCTATACTAATTAGTCCAGTCAAGATCTACATTTCATTGCAAACACTAACAGTCGTGCGTGGTGTGCCTTTGTGTGAATCGTGCAGTAGTACCTTGGATCGCATTCTAAATGTCCTAATACTGAGAGCACCCCTCTTAGTTTCGAAATTACAAAAATATCCCCTTAAGTTTTCATTGCATTACAAAAATCTCCCCTTAAGTTTTCATTGCATTACATCCATGAACAAAAATACCCCCCGGACACTGTTCACCGAGGGGGGTATTTTTGTGCATGGATGTTATGAAGAGTAGAAGTAATCTCTATGAGGAGTGCAATGGTAGTATGCACCACCATCCACTACCTAGCCTGTGTCTACACACTCATGACATGTAGACTCACTGCAGTGTAAGCACGTACAATGACTCATCTTCCGGAATCGAGGCCTCACTTGTACCCTCACTGAATTCTCCCATCTCTTTCACCTTTCCCTGCAAATCAATCTGCATCTTGTAACAGTCCTTTCTGTAATGGACCTTCTTTTTGCAGCAGAAGCACTCGATCTCCTTCTTGGACTTACCTCTAGACTTACTTTTGGAGTTGCCTCTTTGCTTACCCTCATTCTTCATTGGCCTGCCCCTTCTTTCCATTAGAAAGACATCTGATGTAGAGGCTTCAGAGTCATTCCTTCTTAGCTCTTCGTTCAACAGACAACTTGTCACCATCATTATTAACACGACATCTTCAGGTGCTGAGTTACTCAGCGACACCACAAGAGTCTCCCAACTCTTTGGTAAGGAACTAAAGATCATCAAAGCCAGCAACTTATCTACAAGAGTGATCTTCATGGCCTCCAACTGATAGATGTTGCTCTGGGCATGGTTCAGATGCTCTGTCATCTAAGAACCCTCATTGCACTTTAAGTTCACAAATTTTCTGATTAGGAAAGCTTTGTTGTCCGCTGTCTTCCTATCGTACAACGCTTCAAGCTTTCTCCATAAAGCCCGAGCAGATGACTCAGTGGATACAGGATGAAAGACAGAATCATCTAGCAACTGACGAATGAATCCCACTGCCTTTCTATCCATCTTCTTCCACTCTACCTCATCCAACATGGTAGCCGACCTCCCTAACAACTGAGTACATAGATCATGCCAATACAAGTGATCCTCCATCCACAGCTTCTAGATATTCTAATTCTTGTCATTCATGCTAATCATTCTTGTGTTCTGCTCCATCTTCTTCAATTGCGCCTTTAGGCAATCCGATTAATTCACGAATCAGATTTAGGAAGATATAGAGCGGACCAATGTCATCACCTACCGTTGACCCAAATCTAAACCGGAACGACCAATCAGATACTTACCTATCCTGTCTCTAATACCACTTGTTGGGAATTGTCCCACTACAATCCGGGCACATACACAAGAAGATAATAAAATGAACAGACACAAAAAACCTAGAAATTTATAGTGGAAAACCCTATCTAGAACAATGAGATAAAAATCAAGGGGCAGAGCACACAAAAACACTATAATCTGAGAACGATTACAAGAATAATAAAAATTAGGTTTGCCCTTGTTGGAATTTTAAGAAAATATTAATAAGAAACTGGAATAAAAAACGATGAAGCGTGGGGAGAGGGAGAAATGGTAGAGAAGAACTTTCTCCAGACTACATTGCTTCCAATAATAAATTACTTCAGTAAATTTAGCCCACTGCATAAGCCTTGACACAATGCCTTTATATAGCCTTATAGAAACTTTAAAAAACTGATAAAAAGTACAAAAGAAACTGCAACTGTGAGACAATGACTTGACATCCAAAAAGTGCAGCTTTCGGCTCCACAGGGCTCAAGGTAGAAAGGCTAGCATTAATTTTCGCATGTGAAGCCTTATAATATTTCATTGGCTTCGTTTACTTTACACCTTATGCGGAAGGGAGCAGATGATGGCTTATTTCCAACACCCTCCCATAAGCCGAAATCTGCATCAAAACTTATCTTCTTTCTTAGATTTTTTTTTTGTATGGATCTTGTTGGAAGGAGGTAGGAGGACGTTGTCCGGTAGGCAAAGTGGGACAGAACTCAACGTGCCACCGAGGATATTCCGTTTTCTTTTCTGGTCCCACTCATGGTCATCCTTAACTCTGCACTCCAAACGAGACCTCCGCGGCAAGACGAACCCACCCACACGCGACCTCGCTAGGTAGAACTTGAGAGACAAAGCCCAAAACGAGCTACCGGGGAATCCACATTTTATCGGCCCCTCTTTTCGACATAGCCACGCCGAGATTTGATTTCACAAGGACTACGCCGGCGAGATCGACCAACCAACTCAACCTGGCGCTGATACCATGTTGGAATTTTAAGAAAAAAATAATAAGAAACTGGAATAAAAAACGATGAAGCGGGGGGAGTGGGAGAAATGGTAGAAAAGAACTTTCTTCAGACTACATTGCTTCCAATAATAAATTACTTCAGTAAATTAAGCCCACTGCATAAGCCTTGACACAATGCATTTATATAGCCTTATAGAAACAATAAAAAACTGATAAAAGTACAAAGAAACTGCAGCCGTGAGACAAAGACTTGACATCCAAAAAGTGCAGCTTTCGGCTCCACATGGCTCAAGGTAGAAAGGCTAGCATTAATTTTCGCAGGTGAAGCCTTATAATATTTCATTGGCTTCGTTGACTTTGCAACTTATGCGGCAGGGAGCAGATGATGGCTTATTTCCAACATCCCAACCTAGATTTCCCTTTTGGATTCAGAAAAATGAATCCTCCCCACTGACTCCCTGATGATATCTCTTCAAAAGGGAAACACTTGCAACCTTTCTCCAAGCACTCCGGAAGTAAGGACAAGATCAAGAATCCTTACATCGAAGATGATAGACATTGAAGGTGAGAACCTCTCGTTCTTCCTCCTGAAGAACAACCCCTGGCGATCGGCGGCAGAGAACTGCGACTTGTGACTTCAATGAGCAGCAACTAACGGTTGAATTAAAAATTAGGTTTAGAGTTCTCGATCCTTATTTAAATAAAGGCTAGACATTCTCTTTAAACACCATCGGTGCAGCTCTCGCAGCCACGCGATTGGTTAAAACAAGATCCAACGACCCAGAATCACGAGATTAAACATTCCAGAACCCAACTCGCAGATATCGGGGCCCAATCTCGACGATATCGGAGAGAGATCTCGACGACATAGAGCCCGTCAAGTCGATATGCTTCAGCCTTCTCTCCGATAAAACTCTGCATCCAGTCGATATGGACTTGCCTTCTCGTCGACATGCAGTCAAGCTTCTCGCCGACAAGCATTCAAGCTTCTCGCCGACAAGCATTCAAGCTTCTCGCCGACAAGCAGCCCACCGAGTCGATATGCCTTAGCTGTCTTGATGACATACATGAGTCGTCTCGCCGATATGCAGACTCCACCTCGACGACATGCCCACATCTTCAAGTCGACATGGACAAACTATAAAGTCGATACTCCTGTAGCTTCTCGATGGTATACAACAGAACTTGAAAAACTTGATCTGATTTTCTCTTTAGGGGCTGAACCCCAACAATTATAGAGGAAATATTGAATTAGCTACCCAATCTCGAGGAAATTTGTTGAGCTAAAGTTGGAATAACTGTCATTCAAACCTTATTATGACTGCATGGGTTGAATGAGAAACCTCGCTCCTAGTCATACCGGAAGCGAAAGATGGATGATTCCTTATCGCATAGCTGGACACCGAAGAACGCGCAGCTGATACATGCTAGAGATGCAACTGGAATAATTCAGTTTGTGAATTTTGATGTTTATCCTAAATGAATAGTAATTTGTGAATTTTGTTGTTTATCTCAAACTTTGGTCAGTACTATTATACAAAAGAATCATCGGTAACAACAATAATCTATCCTAGATACAATTTTTCCCTAGTATTTGATTATTGTGCATATACATCAAGAAGACAATGGCTTAACTAATTCCACTGTTAGGCTGAAATACAATACAATTTTACTATATGAGGTTGCTTAACTATTTTTTTTTATTTTAAAATTGCCATATTTGTATTGGACGGTTGGACCGAGCCAGACTCAGCTCCTTTGAGTATTCAATATATGCCGGCTCGCCGGCAGGATGCCAGAAGTTTAGTTCTGATCAAATAATCATTCAACGACCATTTGTCACTTGGATGAACCGGCTTCTTCTAAATATAAAACCTCCAAAGGGCCAAGCCCTTATAGCTCAGGAAGACAAAGATGAACAAGGCCGGCCATGTTTTGGTCTTCGCTGTGGTGACTTTCATGGTGTTCATGGCGTTGATGAACGGCACTGCGGCAGTCAACCATCTTTGTTGCCATACTTTTGGTTGTTGCGTTAAAAGCGGATGTGCTCCGGCACAATGCCGCAACTATTGTGTTGGGCTAGAGAGCACGCAAGCCCGACCAGAGCACCTGCAAATTAGTTCGAGCAAGTACCTGCACGACCGCTTAGCGGTATGCCGATACACAACCAAAAATACAGCACAAAATAACAACAATAAAGGTGACACACAGATATAACGTGGAAACCCAATAGGGTGAAAACCACGGGACGATCGGAGTCCAACCCGGAAAGCCGCCACTAAAAATGTGTAAAACAGATAGGCAATTACAAGGCTTTCCCTCCTCGATCCACACAGGATCTTCACCAACTTCGCACCACACAATAATACACAATAAACAGTAGCAAAAAGTTGCAAGTTACCGACAGTGGCGGACGAGACGGATTACACAAATCCTCTCCAAGATGCCTCTTCGAATCCTTGCACAAGTCTGCTCCAGATCCAATCTGTGTAGGCGAAGTATTCCTCGTCAACGTCGCAGAGACGTCCGAAAGCTCTCCCCAAACTAAGACACTTGCCACAAAGGCCTCTCTAGAAACTCTTGCAATGCTTGAGATGGGAGAGAAGTGGATGCCTTACCCCTCCTCCTTCATGCCTATTTATAAGGCCAAAACCAAGGGGTAGATGGTGGTAGATAGCATATGCATGAAGCTTCCATGAAGCTTCCCTCGGTCAAAAGCACATGTCATGAAGCTTCCTCTGGGCACTTTCCTAGAAGCTTCCTTCAAGAGCACATGTTGATTTCTTAGTCAAAGGCGGCTACCCCTTTTTACACTTGCATGAAACACATGCTTGAAAAGCATGGTCAAAAGGTGGCTAGCCCCTTTCACACTTAGGAGAAAATACCTCATCAAATCTCCCCCTTTTCGACTAAGTGAAAAATGTGTCCTTCTAATTATCTTCATTTGGTAAGACCTTCATGTCTCCTCCATATGTCGATATATCCAGCACCACCAAGTTCGAGTTAGTAAAACTCAAATCCACAATTTTCTCCACAAAGGACGGGAACTGTACCCAACAATTTATCCCCTTTGCATTTATGTGGAAGAGATCGTCATTCCAGCGATCCTCACACAATGTTCGAACTTCCCCCTCGACACAGTCTTCGTAAGCATATCCGCCCCATTGTCATCTGTGTGCACCTTCTGCAAATCCAGCTCTCTCTGCTCTAGAGTATCGCGTATCCAATGAGACCGCATATCAATATGTTTGGATCTCGAGTGGAAGGTGGGGTTCTTCCCTAAATGAATCGCGCTCTGACTGTCACATAAGAGTGTGTAGCGCTCCTGAGTGAAATCCAACTCTTTGATGAAACGCTTCATCCAAAGAAGCTCTTTTCCTGCCTCAGTGACTGCAATAAACTCTGCCTCCGTAGTCGACAATGCAACGCACTTCTGTAGTCTTGACTGCCACGAAACAGCTCCCCCAGCAAATAGGATCAGGTACCCAGAGGTTGATCTTCTGAAGTCCAAATCTCCAGACATATCAGCATCTGTGTAGGCTAGTAGCTCTGGCTCACTATCTCCAAACCTTAACGTTAAATCTGACGTCCCATGTAGGTACCTTAGAATCCACTTCACAGCGCTCCAATGTTCTCTCCCAGGATTGGAGAGAAACCTACTAACAGTACCAACAACATGCGCTATATCAGGGCGAGTGCATACCATGGCATACATAAGGCTACCAACTGCAGAAGCATAGGGGACCTTCTGCATATCCTCTTTCTCCTCAGGTGTGCTCGGGCGCTGGTCAGCGGTAAGTCTGAAGTGAGCTGCAAGCGGCGTGCTCACCTTCTTCGCATGATCCATACTAAATCTCTGTAGCACCTTCCTGATATATCTTTCCTGCGACAACCAAAGTAACTTGGAGCCTCTGTCTCTCCGAATATGCATCCCTAGGATGGTCTTCGCAGCTCCCAAGTCCTTCATCGCAAATGTGGAGCTCAACTGCCGCTTCAGCTCGGCAATGCGCGCAGTGCTCCTCCCGACTATCAACATGTCGACAACATAAAGGAGTAAAATAATGAAATCCTCTAGAGCGTACTACTTCACAAACACGCAGTGATCAAGGGTGGTCCTCCTGAAGTCGATCTCCCCCATAAAAGCATCGAACTTCTTGTACCACTGTCGCGTGGCCTGCTTTAGGCCATATAAGCTCTTCTTCAGGCGACAGACTAGGCTCTCCTTCCCTTTCACCTTGAAACCTTCAGGCTGCTCCATATAAAGCTCCTCCTCAAGATCGCCATGCAGAAAGGCGGTCTTGACATACATCTGCTCAATCTCTAGGTCTAGCCTTGCAGCAAGGCCAAGAACAACCCGGATAGACGACATCTTCACAACAGGAGAGAAGATCTCATCAAAATCAACTCCCTGTTTCTGACTGAAACCCTTCACCACTAATCTTGCCTTGTATCTGAGTGGTGTCGAGGGGTCTCCCTGCTTTACTCTGAAAATCCACCGATTCTTCAGAGCCTTCTTGCCCTTAGGCAATCGTACCAGCTCATAATTATGGTTCTCATGCAGAGACTGCATCTCCTCCTGCATAGCAACCATCCACTCTTTCTTCTCTGAGCTCTGCACTGCTTCATCAAAGCATTCGGGCTCCCCCGCATCAGTCAACAAAATATACTCAGTAGCAGAGTATCTCGAAGATGGTTGTCTGACTCGATCAGACCTCCGTGGAGTGAGCTCAGCTGCTAGTATGGGCACATCATCAATGATGTCCTCTGTAGGCTCGCCATCATTCATGTCCTCATGGCCTGGAAGTGGCTCAACGCCCTGCATTGGATCAGGCTCTGCGGCCTCCTCGGTATCGTCACCTCCAATCATAGGAGACTCTTCATCAGTGTGAGAGTCAGCCTTCTCAGTCTTTTCAGGATCAAGCATAGTCTGATCCTCACAAAATATGGCGTCGCGACTGCGTACAAGCTTCTTCTCAACCAGATCTAAGAACCTGTAACCAAACTCGCCGCTGTGTCCATATCCCAAAAATATGCATTGACGGGTCTTAGAATCTAACTTCGATCTTTCATCCTGAGGGATGTGCAAAAAGGCTTTGCAGCCGAAGACCCTCAAGTGACTATACGAAGGGTCCTTCCCATACCAGACCTTATCAGGAACATCCTCCTGCAATGCATAACTGGGAGATAGGTTGATGACGTGTGCAGCTGTGTATAAAGCCTCACCCCAAAACATGCCAGGTAGCTTTAACTCAGATAGCATGCACCTCACCCTCTCCATCAAGGTCCTGTTCATCCTTTCAGCTACGCCATTCAGCTGCGGCGTCAACAGCATGCGCTATATCAGGGCGAGTGCATACCATGGCATACATAAGACTACCAACTGCAGAAGCATAGGGGACCTTCTGCATCTCCTCTTTCTCCTCAGGTGTGCTCGGGCGCTGGTCAGCGGTAAGTCTGAAGTGAGCTGCAAGCGGCGTGCTCACCTTCTTCGCCTGATCCATACTAAATCTCTGTAGCACCTTCCTGATATATCTTTCCTGCGACAACCAAAGTAACTTGGAGCCTCTGTCTCTCCGAATATGCATCCCTAGGATGGTCTTCGCAGCTCCCAAGTCCTTCATCGCAAATGTGGAGCTCAACTGCCGCTTCAGCTCGGCAATGCGCGCAGTGCTCCTCCCGACTATCAACATGTCGTCAACATAAAGGAGTAAAATAATGAAATCCTCTGGAGCGTACTACTTCACAAACACGCAGTGATCAAGGGTGGTCCTCCTGAAGTCGATCTCCCCCGTAAAAGCATCGAACTTCTTGTACCACTGTCGCGGGGCCTGCTTTATGCCATATAAGCTCTTCTTCAGGCGACGGACTAGGCTCTCCTTCCCTTTCACCTTGAAACCTTCAGGCTGCTCCATATAAAGCTCCTCCTCAAGATCGCCATGCAGAAAGGCGGTCTTGACATACATCTGCTCAATCTCCAGGTCTAGCCTTGCAGCAAGGCCAAGAACAACCCGGATAGACGACATCTTCACAACAGGAGAGAAGATCTCATCAAAATCAACTCCCTGTTTCTGACTGAATCCCTTCACCACTAATCTTGCCTTGTATCTGAGTGGTGTCGAGGGGTCTCCCTGCTTTACTCTGAAAATCCACCGATTCTTCAGAGCCTTCTTGCCCTTAGGCAATCGTACCAGCTCATAATTATGGTTCTCATGAAGAGACTGCATCTCCTCCTGCATAGCAACCATCCACTCTTTCTTCTCTGAGCTCTGCACTGCTTCATCAAAGCATTCGGGCTCCCCCGCATCAGTCAACAAAATATACTCAGTAGCAGAGTATCTCGAAGATGGTTGTCTGACTCGATCAGACCTCCGTGGAGCGAGCTCAGCTGCTGGTATGGGCACATCATTAATGATGTCCTCTGTAGGCTCGCCATCATTCATGTCCTCATGGCCTGGAAGTGGCTCAACGCCCTGCATTGGATCAGGCTCTGCGGCCTCCTCAGTATCGTCACCTCCAATCATAGGAGACTCTTCATCAGTGTGAGAGTCAGCCTTCTCAGTCTTTTCAGGATCAAGCATAGTCTGATCCTCACAAAATATGGCGTCGCGACTGCGTACAAGCTTCTTCTCAACCAGATCAAAGAACCTGTAGCCAAACTCGCCGCTGTGTCCATATCCCAAAAATATGCATTGACGGGTCTTAGAATCTAACTTTGATCTTCCATCCTGAGGGATGTGCAAAAAGGCTTTGCAGCCGAAGACCCTCAAGTGACTATACGAAGGGTCCTTCCCATACCAGACCTTATCAGGAACATCCTCCTGCAATGCATAACTGGGAGATAGGTTGATGACGTGTGCAGCTGTGTATAAAGCCTCACCCCAAAACATGCCAGGTAGCTTTAACTCAGATAGCATGCACCTCACCCTCTCCATCAAGGTCCTGTTCATCCTTTCAGCTACGCCATTCAGCTGCGGCGTCTTGGGCGGAGTCTTTTCATGTCTGATCCATTGCTCTCTGCAATACTCATCAAAAGGACCAATATACTCTCCCCCATTGTCGGACCTGATGCACTTTAACTTCTTCCCAGATTGCCTCTCCACCTCAACGTGGAATCTCCGAAAAATGTCGAGAACCTCACCTTTGGTCTTAATAGCATAGATCCAAAGTTTTCTCGAATAGTCATCAATGAACGTCACGAAGTAAGACGCTCCTCCTCTCGTCTGGACCTTCAGTGGCCCGCAGACATCAGTATGTACGAGCTCTAGTGGCTCGGATCTCCTGGTGGAGCTGTGGCTGAATGAAACTCTATTCTGCTTTCCAGCCATACAATGATCGCATCTCTCCAACTGATCCTCAGATAGATCAGTGATCATCTGCTTCTTGGAGAGACATCCTAGCCCTTTCTGGCTTATGTGACACAATCTCCTGTGCCATAAAGAGCTGGATGCTCCATCTCTGACAGTGTTGACTTGAGCAGCTTCAGGCCTCCCCTCCATGTAGTATAAACCAGTCTCTCTATAACCTCTGGCCACTACTAGCGACCCCTTGATCAGCTTCCAAAAATTTCCACCAAAGACACTTAAGTGTCCCTCATCACCTAGTTTTCCAACTGAAACTAGGTTGAAGCGAATGTCAGGAACATGTCGCACATCTCTTAGGATTAGCAATCCTCCAGTGCTCGTCTTCAGGTGCATGTCTCCCCTCCCAATGACTTTCGACGTGTCGTCATTGCCCATCCTAAGTACTCCACAGTCGTGAGTTGTGTAGGTGGCAAACAATGCTCTATTGTGGGAGACATGTGCAGAGGCACCTGAGTCCACAATCCAGCTCCTATCATCGCACGATAGTGCAGCAGTGACGTCATCTCCTACAATGATGACATCGTCCTCCTCTGCCGAAGCGATGTCCGCCGTGTGAGTGTCCGTCTTCTCAGTTGAGGACACTCCCTTCTTCTTCTGGTCATTCTTCAGAGTGTAACAAAACTTTTGAATATGACCTTTCTTGTGGCAGTAATGACACTCCACATTTTGGTAGCGAGACTTAGATTTCCCTCTACTTTGGCTCCTCTCGCTCTTCCTTTTTCTACTCTTGCTCCTGCCTCTCCCCCTGGGCTCAGTGCAGAGGATGTCAGCTCGTGAAGAAGAGCCTGATATCCCTTGAGACTTTCTTCTCACCTCTTCGTTTAGGATGCCACTCTTGGCAATCTTCATAGTAATGATGCCCCCAGGAGAGAAGTTGATTAGAGAAACTCTAACCATCTCCCAAGAGTCTGGAAGAGACTTCAACAGCCATAATGCTTTGACCTCGTCCTCGAAGGTCACCTTCATAACAGTAAGTTGATCAATAATACCTTGGAACTCATTCACATGATCCAGAATAGGGGATCCTTCCCTGTATCTGAACTCACCTAGCTTCTTCAGCAGATATAGCTTGTTGATGCCAGTACTCTTGGCATACAACGTCTCGAGAGTCTTCCAAAGTATCTTTGCATCAACGATACTCGCGACATGATTGTAGACGTTCGGTTCCACGAACCGTCTGATGAATCCGCATAACTTTCGGTGCTCCACCTTCCATTTCGTCGGATCCGTGTCCTTTGGCATCTCCTCAAAGACAGGAGCATGCCAACCCTTCACGTAGATGAGATCTTCCATCAGTAAGTGCCACTGATTGTAATTTGCGTCGTTTAATTTCACCATTTGCTCGGAACTCGAACCTGAAGTAGATTCCATTGTGCTCTGTCACTGATCAGACTGACCTCAGTTCTTTGAGCCGACTATTTCCAAGAAAGGAATCAAAGAGGATAGGGAGCGGACCAATGGTCGTCACCTATCGCACCCGATCACTAACCCGAAATATCCGATCGGCTCGTCTCGAATCCCAAATAGGTCAGCCCGATACCAGCTCTGATAATGAACCTCCCTCTGATACCACTTGTTGGGCTAGAGAGCACGCAAGCCCGACCAGAGCACCTGCAAATTAGTTCGAGCAAGTACCTGCACGACCGCTTAGCGGTATGCCGATACATAACCAAAAATACAGCACAAAATAACAACAATAAAGGTGACACACAGATATAACGTGGAAACCCAATAGGGTGAAAACCACGGGACGATCGGAGTCCAACCCGGAAAGCCGCCACTAAAAATGTGTAAAACAGATAGGCAATTACAAGGCTTTCCCTCCTCGATCCACACAGGATCTTCACCAACTTCGCACCACACAATAATACACAATAAACAGTAGCAAAAAGTTGCAAGTTACCGACAGTGGCGGACGAGACGGATTACACAAATCCTCTCCAAGATGCCTCTTCGAATCCTTGCCCAAGTCTGCTCCAGATCCAATCTGTGTAGGCGAAGTATTCCTCGTCAACGTCGCAGAGACGTCCGAAAGCTCTCCCCAAACTAAGACACTTGCCACAAAGGCCTCTCTAGAAACTCTTTCAATGCTTGAGATGGGAGAGAAGTGGATGTCTTACCCCTCCTCCTTCATGCCTATTTATAAGGCCAAAACCAAGGGGTAGATGGTGGTAGATAGCATGTGCATGAAGCTTCCATGAAGCTTCCCTCGGTCAAAAGCACATGTCATGAAGCTTCCTCTGGGCACTTTCCTAGAAGCTTCCTTCAAGAGCACATGTTGATTTCTTAGTCAAATGTGGCTACCCCTTTTCACACTTGCATGAAACACATGCTTGAAAAGCATGGTCAAAAGGTGGCTAGCCCCTTTCACACTTAGGAGAAAATACCTCATCATATTGTTGCCCTTCCACCGACGCACTTCCATAGAAATGATGGCACAAGTTATTTATCTTATCAATGTCTTACTATATCTTTCCTGCCCTGTGTCCTTCCCCGGAGCCTAGCTGCACTGGGATGCTTTGTGCACCGGGCTGCCCTTATTATAATTATTATTATTACTTTCAAATAAGATTATATGGCTGCGCGTGATAAAGAAACATCGCACCATGATCTAATGATAGTAATGCGACTTTAATTGTTTCACTTTTGCATTTTAGAGTGATATCGTGCCCGAGAACCGGCATGCTTTGATCAAACATGTTAGTGGTGAACATATAATTTGTGGTCACATCGGTTTAGCAATAAGGCTCCATTTGGCACGGCGGTGGCGGTCGTGAACACGGTGGTTTAAAACTAGTTTTCTGTTCTTGGTGGTCGTCATAACCGTTGTCCTGTCAAACATACATTCTATGACTGTGGTGTTTTTGTCCAAACTCAACGGAGCAGACGCGTCGTGCCAAAGTTTTTAATAAGAAATCCAAAATTTGAAATTTAGTTTCCGCTTGGCACGGCGGTGTCGGTTGTGAACGCGGCGGTTATGAACTGTCGTCTGTGAACGTCTGACCTCACTAAGGGCCCGTTCGTTTGCACAGAATTGAAGACATGAAATTGAAATTCGACGACGAATACCAATTACGTCGTTCGATTTTTAGGTAGCTTAAAGAATTGAAATTTGAGTTGAATATCATGAAATTGATTTTAGCATGTATGCAAAATCTAGCTGGACATATCGAAATTGGGCGAGTTTGGCTCGCTCAATTTACTCCCGATAAAAAAAAGAGAAGCAATGACTCCTTAACTGCGCTTCCCGTTTCTCCTCGACATTCTGACACTCGTTTTTTTGCCCAAAACGTGTTTTTACCCGGTCCCCTTGGGAGGTTTCCTTATGATTGTAGGTTCAATTTGATCATTTGAAGTCCAATTGACCTCATTTTGTGAGGTTTGACCAAAATTGGCCTAAGGTTGACCTTAGCCAATTTTGACCAAATGGGTTGACCTCAAGGGTCCCTGGTGACCTACTTACCTTCTTGAATGGTCATAGGGGTGAATGTGATGTTATTTTGGCCTAATAAAGTCTCTTGGCCATTCCTAGGTTGGGCCATCAAGATTTGCTAAATGCACCCCAACGTGCAATTCCTCCTATTTTCTTAAGTTCATGGGGCCCCTTTGGCTCACCTTGTGTACATTAATTCATCCTAGGGGAATTTCCCATGGTTATGTGTGATGCAAAAGGTGTTTTAGCCCTTTTTGAGTTACCTTGAGTTCTCTTTACATTGGGGTGGACCATGGTGGCTAAGTGCACACCATGTGTTTTTCACCCATTTAATTTGTCATCTTGGTGCCCTATGTCACTTATCCTATTTTTGTCATGACTTGTCATGACAAAAATTCTCTAGGGGCCTAGCAGTTTGGGGGATGTTACAGTCACCCTCTCTGTCACCATGTTCGAAGTGACCAGTCAAGTAAAGTTCGTTGTGGTTAAAGCTCCAAGCAGATACAATGTCATTTTGACCGACCATTACTTAATGAGTGTCAGACCATTGTTTTGACATACCACTAGGTGGTAATGCTCGATATTGGAGGAAAGCAGTTCAGGGTCCAAAGTGACCTTCGAATTGCTCGGGAATGCTACATGAGCTCGGACAATGCGATCGAGACTTGTCTTCTTTCTATCACGAACGCTGAAGAAGAAGAAAAATGTTGCCAAGTCATCAAAAATCCTAAAGATTCCGTCAGGGAGGAATTTCCCACGGAGAAGGATGCAAGAGATGGTGCTCATCTGGAGACCACTCAAGCTATCCAAAATGTCCTGATGGAAGGGGGAGATGGAGAAAGAACAATATATATCAATGATGGGTTGAAGGAGGACACAGAAATGCTAATCACCCGTCTCTTAACCAACTTGGACATCTTCGCTTGGTCAGCTGCTGACAAGCGTGGGGTAGACCCTATTGTCCTTTGTAACCATCTCAACATCAATCCCGCCTTTAGGTTGATCAAGCAAAAGAAGCGAGCAGTGATGGAAACCTTGGCAAGACGCATTCAGAAGGTCTCAAAGCTTCCCAAGGCCAACTTCATCAAGAAGATCCATTACCCCGGATGTGTCTCAAATATTGTAATGGTTAAAAAGTCTAATGATAAATGACGTATGTGCGCAGACTTTACAAAGTTAAATAAAATATGTCCTAAGAATTGTTACCCCTTGCCTTGGATAGATTCCCTAGTTGGTTCTACTGTGGGATTTTATGTCATTAACATTTAAGATGCTTTCTCGAGATATCATCAAATCCGAACACATGCTCCCGACATTCCGCATACACCATTCATCACAAATGAAAGATGTTACTGCTACCGGGTTATGCCCTTTGGACCTAAGAATGCTGAAGCCACTTATCAACATATGAGATCAAGTATTTAAAAATAAAAAAGCGAAACTTGAAAGCGTACGTGGTTTCAGTGCCGTTTTGGTCGGTCCAAAACCGCTCCCCTGCGGCGCGGTTTCGGTTTGTGCCCAAACCGCATCGCTTGCTTCCTTTTTTTTCCCCTTCTCGCAGCCGCCTCTACCCCGACCTTCTTTTTGGCAGCATCCACGACTTTTCTTGCTGCCACCTTTGCCTCGGCCTTCTCTTTGGCAACATCCACGGCTTTTCTCGCTGCCGTCTTTGGCTTTGCCTTCTCCTTTTCAGCATCACCAACCTTTCTCGCAACCTCCTCCACCGCAACCTTTTTGACTACTTCCTAATAACAGATCTTCATAAAGAAATGGACTTGCTCTGAGTCTAAATCAACTAAAACTTGCTTTTAAAATTCAGACAAACTTCATACTTAAAATTTCATTCGACCAACGTCTTCTAATAGCTTGTACTCTAGCTTCTTGAATATGCACTAAATATAAACCGACGAATACTACTAGGCACAACTTCTATCGTCGAATGTACCATGTGTTCGACAATTTTTCATACTTGCAATTTTGTTGTGGTGATCCTATAAATAGGATCGCGATGGCACCACGAGGGCGTGAATTTTAAGTGACCAAAGAGTGGGTAATATTTAGGTACGTCCGACGCATGATGAGTATCGTGCACGAGATATAAATAAGTTCCAATTGGATTATTTTCCCATTTGCATTATTTTCCAGTCGGAATGACTCGTTTATTTCCAGTTCGATTATTCTAACAACTCCAATTTGAATTACTCATTTTATACATAAATATTAGCCTAAAATCCAACTGAGATTATCCCTGCATGATGAGCATGGTCGTTCAGACGTACCTAAAAATAACTCCCAAAGAGGGGGGAGGGGTTCACTACAAGAAGAGAGACAAGCTTCATTCCCTCCATCATCTCATCGTCCGTCATCTTCAATTACTCTCCATTATTTTTTATTTTCGGGTGCATCAAGATGTGTTTATGTCAACCATAGAGAGACGATCCTTCTAGTCGGGAAGTTATTCAGTCCGGCAGCTATAAAAAAATCGGAACCACTCCTATATATATATATATATATATATCTTAACTACTATAATGATAAAGTCATGACTTCGAAATTAGAATAGCCGTCCGATCGAGGGTTCATAATTCTGCTGCAATTTGATCGAGCTCAATCAAATCACACCCTCTCTCCACATTTTACTAGGTCTCCTCAACCTACTACTAGGGTGTCCTAAACCTATAAAATTACGATTTTGCCTCTACTAGGGTATCCTAAACAATATGGAAAATTATTTCGAGTTGCCCGCAATTGAAATTGCCCCGCAAGCCGGCACGCCATATACCACCAGCAGGCAGCCATCCAGCTACCAGCCCGGGCTCAAGCCCACAACACTTCCGGCCCGCTACCTGCAAAACTCCTGTTCACGTGATCACTCCGTGAACAGCTTTATATATTTAAAAGTATGAAATAAACTGGCGTTGAGGGACTAATTCAAACAATCGGGTGACAATGCGCGTAAAAAGTGGCATGTCAACAGTGTGTGTGCGTGCAGTGCTCATAATCTATAAGAATGAACAGTGGCGTGTGCCACTCTTAAATAATTTTTGAACAATGGTTCACTCCACTGTTAATTATTTTGACTTTCTTTTTTTCTTTTTGTTTTTTCTTTTGCTCATAATCTATAATTATTTTAACTTTTTTTTTCTTTTTTAAATAACGGAGCGGGCGTAGCCCGTCGGTGGAGGGCGGAGCCCGCCGGGCCAGGCCGGGTAATGTCGCGCTTGGCCATATAGGCGAGCGGGCGGAGCCTGTCGCGGGCGGGCGTAGCCTGCCGTGGGCTGACAGAGCCCGTCATCGTCGGACGGGTACTGTCGCGCGGGGAACGGAAGGCCCCCCTGCACTGTCACTTATATATGTATGTATATACACACACACACACACATATAGACTATCCTTCAAGTCGGGAAGTTATTCAGTTCGGAGGAGAGAGAAAAACCGGAACCACTCTCCTATATATCAAGTCACGTGGCCAGCCCAAATCCCTACGCAAAAATATATATTGCACTTTCCTCAAATTTGACTGCTCCTCTTCAATCCTAGACGTATATTTGAAAACAGTGCCACACAAGGCGGATCATGGTAAATTCCATAGTTTTTGAGGCATGAGGGTATACACATTTTAATCAACATTTTGTATCTGGCCTAATTGTATAGATGCCCAGCATACAATTACTTACACCCATCCTTGATATTTTGTATCAATTGCAATATCTTTCCATTATTTTATGTGAAACTTTATCGAAGGCTTCGTTTGGGGGACTTATTTTCATCGGTCAAGCGGTTACGACCGCATGAACCGGACCTTAATTTAGGTTCGATTCATGCGGTCGTAACCGCTTGATCCGTGAAAATAAGTCCACCCAAATGAAGCCTAAGGCTTCGTTTGGGGCGGCGTTTCGCCGCCCCGTTTGGGGCAAACGACGGCGGAAGGCGGCAAAACAAATGCCCCTCCGGCGGCGTTTGCCGCGTTTCGCCCCGCAGGAAGAGGAAAAGCCGCGGATAAGCTGCGTTTCCAGCCTTGGCTTGCCCCCTCCGGTCCGACGGAGCGTCTCCAGCCGCCGTCTCCGCCCGCCCCCGCTGCGCCAAATGAAGCCTTAGTTTTTGTTTGGGTGCTGATATCCGCACTGTAGTTTTGGCTCTCCGCACTCTCTTTGTACGAGTTTTCTAAAAATGCATGTACAAGACGTATTTTCAAAAATTTGCTATAGTTACGCTCATGTTTTAATCGGGGCGGTAATACGTCTTCTGCGTGCATTTTTAGAAAAAGTGTTCAACACGAAAGTTGTAGATTTCGACGAGATCTACAACTTTGTGTTGAACAATTTTCCTAAAAAATACATGTACAAGACGTATTTCCAAAAGGTGCGTGTATAACTCATACAAATATAGTGCGGATAGCCAAAACTGCAGTGCAGATATCAGCGCCCTTTTGTTATATATAGAGAATAGCCATCAAATAAAGGCTTCGTTTGACACAGCATTTTGTTGCGATGAGTTTGGATAAAAACGTCACCGTCATAGAATGTATGTTTGGCATGACAATGGTTATGATCGTCATCGAAAAAAGAGAACTAGTTTTGAGCATAAAATTGATGAAGTTCCTCAGATGAGGTCGGACATTCACGAACTAAGTCAAACGGAGTCAAAAGCTAAAGATCTACAAAATATGGGTAAATATCAGCATTTTTGGACACCGCCCCGCCCTGAACAGAAAATTTGACTTTTTTGCTGCAAATGATTTAAATTTTTTTGTATTTTATTATGAGTTTTTAAAATTTTTATGTATCCAAATTCTAAGTTGACTAAAACTTGACATATTTGTATTTAGGCTTCGTTTGGTTCGGCTTATTTGCTCCGGTGAGTTTGGACAAAAACGTCATTGTCATACCAAACATTTTATGCTTATAACTAGTTTCTTTTCTTGATAATGGTAGTAACATTTGTCATACCAAACATACATTTTATGACAATGACGATTTTGTCCAAACTCACCGGAGCAAATAAGCCGAGCCAAACGAAGCCTTAATTGTTCGGAGCCGGACTCCTTGAGTATTCAATTGTCGCTGGCTTGCTCGCGGGAGGCCGGAGGCCCGGAAGTTTAGTTTAATAATCAAATAATTATTCAACGCAATTTGTCACTTGGATGAACCTGCTTCTTTTCTATATAAAACCTCCAAAGGGCCAAGCCCTTATAGCTCAGGAAGACAAAGATGAACAAGGCCGGCCATGTTTTGGTCTTCGCTGTGGTGGCTTTCATGGTATTCATGGCGTTGATGAACGGCGCTGCGGCCGTCAACCATTTTTGTTGCCAGACTTTTGGTTGTTGCTTGGAAAGCGGATGTTCTCCGGAACCATGCCGCGACAATTGCTGCCATTCTAGCCACGGAATTCCATAGAAATGATGGTACAAGTTATTTATCTTATCAATGTTTTTACTGTATTTTTCCTGCCTCCAGAATATGTATATTCTACTATTTTGGCGTGTAACGGATTTGAGTTCTGGAAGCAATCTCTTGCAAAAATGCAGGGTAAGATTTGCCTGCATTTCATCCTTGTGGTGGGAACCTCGCTGCACGGGGATGCTTTGTGCACCGGGCTACCATTTTTATTATTAATTTCAAGTATGGTTATACGGCCGGTTCGTGATAAAGAAGCGGCACACCATGATCTAATGATAGTAATGCGACTTTAATTGTTTCAATTTTACATTTTAGAGTTATGTAGTGCCCGAGAACCGGCATGCTTTGATCAAACATGTTAGGGCGAACATATAATTTGTGGTCACTATGGTTTAGTCATAAGTTTTTAATAAGAAATTCAAAATTTGAAATTTAGGCTCTGTTTGGGGCGATAGTAAAAAAACTTTATTCTCATTGTCACCGCTTTTTTTATGTTGTTTGGATGATTAGCTTTTTCAAAATAGCTTTTCCAAGAAATGTGTTTTGGGGGCTTTTTGAGCCCCCAGTCCAACTGGGCTTTCTAAAAGCCACTCTCTCTGCTTCAGCTTTTACTCTTTTATTCGAGGGTTTACTAAAGTCATGCCCGACCACTTGCGATCTGCCTTTCCTCTTTCTCGCCACTGCAAAGGCTTTCTTCTCCTGTTCGCGATTCTTCATCCATTCGCGATCTTTGCTTCTCACCACTGACCTTTTGTAACATGTTTTTTTTCATGATTTTTATAATATTTACTTATCTATGCGATTAATGATTATCATAAAACACTTTTTTATTATTAAAAGTTATTCATTCAAACAGAAAAATATAAAATATCTTTTTGAAAACCACTTGAATAGAGATTTTTCAAACAGTCTTACAACTTTTTCGAACACCTTTCTGAATAATGCCCATACTGATTTCCCATCACAATTTTTTTTCACCAACAACGCTGGCCCAAACAGAGCCTTAAGCTCATTTTAAAGGCCTAACTACATTCTCCCATCTCTCTCTCACAATTCCTATTTCTATTTCTATTGATTTCTAGGGCATGGTGGATGGAAATCAAGCAGAGATTCCTCGAAATTGTTGGTGGCGCTGTCACAGTTGTTTGAAGTTATTTTAGATCAGTTTTGGGTAGCCAAATCCCACATAGGCTAGATTGGAAATTGTTCTTGATTATTGAACGACGATGACAGATCTCAGTAACATTTTTGATATATGATTATTGAAGCTAATTAGACCTTTTTGTCAAGATTTGTGAGGTTGATTGTTGAATAATTCTTTGTTTGTTAATTGTGTAAAAGTGGCAAGGGTAAATCAGTAGGTGTACGTCCAATATGGTCATGGAATGGTCATGGAATGAGTTAGGCTGTAAGTGGGAAGGCGATGGAGGTGACTCAAGGTAGAGGGTCCCTATGCTCGAGAGGCTCAAAGCAAAGTGTCAAATCCTCCATGCGAGATCTGACCATGATCTGCTCGCCCATCCGAAAATGCTGCTCATGCATGTGTTCGCCTGCCTGTGACTTATATAATTCATTACTGCTAACAATTTTCTTTCTGATCAATTCATGCAATTAATTAATCTGATGGATGAAGGATTCTATAGACTCATTAGGACGCGACCCTATGGGAACATGGACGAGGTCAATAGACTTTCTAGGTCATATCCCAATACTATATGAAATGAACTCATGTCAGTAGACTTATTAACGAAGCTATTGTATGATAACTTAACTATGGGTAAGAAAAAAATTCCAAACCGATGAGTGCTCACCAACTAGATGTAAATGTATATTCGGACAAATAACGGGCTCGGAGGCTTAACGAGTCGGTTCGGATACTGGGATATCCGATACCCGTATTGAACCTAGGGTTTTATCTATAAATACCTAGCTGGGGGAAAAGGGTATTTGATTCCACTTTGATCCACACCCGGGTGCTTCGAGCGACCCCTTTCAATCTCGAAGCAGGCCCCGTCGTTCATTTTCAAGTGTGTGAGATCGCGAAGCCATCTGGTCTCCACTCGAGATCTCGAAGCCCTCCCGCCGCCGCTCGAGATCGCGAAGCTTCCTCCCATCGACGATAATGCTCGCGAAGCCCTCGCGTCGCCGATCGTGCTCGTGAAGCCCTCCCATCGCTGCTGCCTTCCGTCGCAGATCTAGGGTTTCACCTGGATCTTTGTCGCCGCTGCGCCTTGGTTGCAGGAGGTCGCTCCCTTTCCAGCTCGTAAAAGAGGTAGATCTCCCGACGCTTTTCCTTTCTCAGTCTCGCGGAAAGAAGAAGAAAGTTCTCGACGAATTCATGCCCTCTCGACAAATTTGTGTGTAATTTCGACGAATTCATCGTGTCCTCCTGTGTGTTCTCGACGAATTCGTGCCCTCTCGGGGAATTTGTGCGTAATTTCGACTCTTTCATCATGTCCTCCCGTGTGTTCTCGACGAATTCGTGCCCTCTCGACGAGTTTGTGCGTAATTTCAATGAATTCGTCATGTCCTCTTGTGTGCTCTCGACGAATCTGTGCCCTCTTGACAAAGTTGCTTTCAACGAATTCGTCGTGTTCTCCCGTGACAAATCGACGAATTCGCTCAGTCCCTCTGTGATCTCTCTACCAATTTTTGCTGATCTCAATATATTGAAGGGGAACAACTTCTCCCCTCTTCCGATGGTCAAGCTAGAGAAATTCACAGCATCTGAGTTCAATTCCTGGAAGTTAAACACTCAGTTTGGAATGAAGTGTCTGAACGTGTTCTACACAGTTCAGTCAGATCGTGCTGATTTCTTAGGGACAGTTGATGAGGAGCAATGAGTCAGTGACAAGGATTTCTGCAGAGACTTCCTCGAGTCTAGCAAAGACTTATATGAAGATGAAGTCTAGATCTGCTAAGGAGATCTGGAATGCTTTGGAGGAGCATTTCAAGCAGGAGGAGGACCTATCCAAAGCTCACTTGGTGGACAAGTTTCACTCTTTCACATTCGACGAGGAGAAAATAATTCTCCCTCAGGTATCAGAATTTGAAAATTTGGTCGATTCTTTGCAAAGTGAAAAATATTTCTCTGCCAGACAGTTTTGTTGCTGACATTATTGGTTTTAAGTTGTCATCCATGTGGTACAATTTCAAAACTAAAATGTACCACAAGAAGATGCAGGTTGGTCTCAACGACCTCAAACATTTTATACGCATTGAGGATGAAAATAGAACTAGACAAGCGTTAGAGGTTGTTAGCAAACAGAAAGTTGTTGCCAACATGATCACAAGCTATAAACGCATGCCGAACCCTAACAAAACCAAACGCACACCAAGTAGTTCCCATGTTGCAGGCCCTCATAAAAGTATTACAAAGTTCAAGGGCAAGTGTTTTAATTGCAATAAGTGGGGGACACAGTGCATCTGACTGCGGGCTTCCTAGAAAGGAAAAGTGCAAAGCACAAAAAGAAGGCAACCATGCAAATATGGTTAGTCTTGCTGAGCCATCCACCTTTGTGGCTATGGTTGGAAATGGGAAGGCCAGCACTGAGTGGTACCTTGACTCGTGGGGCAACCTGCCATGTTTGCAACAATACTAATCTGATGACAGGGCTCTCCAATGCAGAAGAAACTGTGAAGGTTGCAAACGGTGGGACAGCTGACGTACTAAAGGTGGGGAATGCAACATTATTGTTATCCTCAGGGAAAACTTTAACTTTAAAGAATGTTAAGTTTATTCCTTCTCTAGTTGCTATCTTAGTGTCTATTAGCTTATTATGTGATGTTGGTATGTCTTTCAATTTCAGTAGTTGTAGAGTAACACTATCAGTTAACTCTCACTATTTTGGATGTGCCTACGTCCAAAATAGGATGTACAGACCGAGTCTAGTAAATGAACTAGTTCAACAAGTTCAATCAAACTTAGTTAGCCCTAAGACTCTACATGAGAGACTAAGACACGTGAACTACAGGAAGATGTTCCAAATTACTAGAACTCACCAAATTACCTTAGACACTACAAATATAACTGAAAATGTGAAGTGTGTCCCCGGATAAAGATCACTAGGAAACCATTTAGTGCGGATACTAGGAGCACAACACCTCTAGAACGCATACACTCCGACATCTGTGACTATAAAAGTTTTGTCACTAGAGGAGGTAGGAAGTATTTGATCACTTTTATAGATGACTGTTTAAGGTTCTGTCACATTTACCTTCTTAAAATTAAAGACAAAGCATTTGAAAAATTCTGTATTTTCAAAACCAGGGTAGAAAACCAACTTGACATGAAAATCAAAAGATTTAGAAATGATAGAAGAGGAGAATATATGTCCAGTGGGTTCAAGTGTTTCCTTGCTCATCAAGGAATCATAGCAGAAAACACTGCTCCTTACTCACCCCAATCTAATGACATAGCTGAGCGAAAAATAGAACGTTAACAGAAATGTTAAACCCTATGCTATTTACTGCAGGAATGCCTTCTGCCTATTGGGGAGAAGTAGTCTTAATCGCAAACCACATTCTAAATAAAATTCCTCATGCTAAGTTAGAGGATACACCCTACGAGCTCTGGTTTAAGAGACACCTAAACATCATTAGACTTAAGACCTGGGGATGTATATCCTATGTTAGGATTCCTGACCCAAGATAGTCTAAGATTGGACCTAGGACCAACACTTGTATCTACCTAGGTTGTTCTGAAGATAGTGCTGCAGACAGATTCTTAGACATTTCAAACAATGTCGTTATAGAATCTAGGGATGCTATGTTCTTTGAAGATAAATTTCTTAAAGATAAGAACTTGTCACTCCCAGACATGCAAATAACTATTATTGACGAAGATCCTGAATCAGTATCGAACACCTCCTACTCAGTTTCTATAGACAACTTTGGCCTAGAGTCTAGGAGAACTTCCGTAAGAGAGTGAACTCCCAGAACCTTCGGTAGTGATTTTATCACTTACCAAGTTGAGGTCGATCCATCCACTTATAAGGAAGCGATGAGATCAATGGACTCACTTCTCTAGAAAAAAGTTATTGACGAAGAGATAAACTCTCTACTTGTAACATCCCCCAAACTACTAAACCCTTAGGAAATTTTTGTCATGGCAAAGTCATGACAAAAATAGAAGAAGAGATCAAGAATACCTTGATGATAAGTTGAATGCACCAAGTGGGCCAAAGAGGCCCCATAAACCTAAGAGAACTGGTAGATTTGCACCTGGGGTGCATTTAGCAAATCTTGATTTCTTAGCTTAAGAGTGGCAAAAGGCTCCAATAAGCCAAATTAACCTCACCTTGACCCTTTGATCATTCTAGAGTAGTAAGTAGGTCACTAGGTGTAACGGCCCGTAGTGCATTACAATTATTAATAATATCCTCAATTACATTCATAAAGTTTTGAGCGCGCATTCATCATAGCATTTAACATAACACAATGAGTAAGCACATGCATAAGCTATCAACTGAAAAATCCGAGTCCTATATAATTAATACAAGTTTCTACTGATTTAAAAGTAGTGCGACAAATTCCAAATACATTACATGATGTCCACTAGATTCTAACAAGTGCAGTATTAATAACAACAAAACAGGTACAGGCTTTTATTTATAATACTCCAGCGCAGACAACGCATTATTTTCTAGCTCTGCCCTGCATGGGATTTGCCTTTACCTAAAAAAATTTGAATTGGAAACCGTTAGTCTTTACTAAAGACTAAGTGAAACACTATTTCTTTAACCTGCATTACATGCAAACCTGTGAGCAATATCTACAATAATATGCATATTTCCATCATAAAACTATTTCTAAATAGTTAACAAGGTGAGAACATTTGAAGCAAGTAAACATGTCCTTTCCATAATAGCATTTCTATGTATCAACATGTATTTCGTGTACACTAGCAATAATACTTATCCTTGGCATGATATACGATATGGAGACATAAAGAAACTTAAGCTAAAAACATGGTTTACTTTAAGAGCTACAAGTAACATATGCATTCCTTCTTAATATGATTCGTTCGTTTAGGTAATATTAGGGGCGATTTGAATCCTTTTTCCTTTTTGTTTCCTTTACATGACTCATCATGTTTCATTCATTAGGGCCCACCCCGAAGGGTTTTCATATTTCCTTCATTTCATTCGTGTGCACGTACTTCAATTCGCCCATAATAAAACCTCGTGTTGACACATTTACATAAATTACATAAAGTAGTTATTTATTTTTATATCCCCTCAGAAGTTATCATTCGCCTGTTTGCCTTATACAAGGCCATACATTCTAGCGAGAATCATTTTCAGTGATATATTAGTATGCTTCATATCATCACATACAATGAACATATTTTTCCTTTTCTTAAAATAGAAGTGCATATAACTGAAAGTACTTGAAAACTATGCATAAATTAAACAAATAGGTCTCACCGCTTCTTTTTCCTTTCCCAAGTCACGCCTCAAGTCACCGCCACCTCTACCGTTGGATGCCATCCTTCACAATTTCTGTTAAAGAATTCATAATAGTTAAGAACATATTCATCGGGGTTGCATCACAATTAGAGTGTTGACGTTGACCTCTAGGGGTGACTTAACAGTTCAAGACTTGATCAAGTAAGGACAACATACAAAAGGGGCTGCAAGAAGAGTGTTTCAGATTAAGTCCAAACAGCATTAAGGAATAGGCATGCAGTCCAAACAATCAAGCCATATGCACCAACATGTACAAGGACAGGAGCATGAGTAGTCGGCCAACACAAAAGGAGGTATAGCAGAGCCTAAAGCAACACCTGAAACAGCCCAATGGGCTGCAACATATCAGCCCAAAACAAAATCTGCATCATAGCCTCCAATTTCAAACAGGAAAACTTTCAACTAAACAAGAACTGCAGCAGGGCTGTCAACAGAATAGCAGCAGCACAACAATAAATCTCCAAAGTAAACAACAGCACAGCAGCCGGTAAACAAGAAGGAAAGCAACAAGCAGAGTAATGATATTCTAAGACCAACAGCACACCAGCCGGTAAACAAGCTAAGACCAACAGCACACCAGCCAGCAAAACCAAGAAGTTTAAACCAACATTAGTCGGCCTTAGAACAACAGGAAGAAAGCCCAAACTCCTTAAACCAACGGCCACAAAACCAAGAAGGAGAACAACAGATAGATACGAAATAGAACAGTCGGACAAATGAAAACCAACAGGAAGCTTCATCAGTTCTATTCCCCTCCCATGAATCCATCACAATCACATATTTTGTTGAGAAGAAGAGGAACATGAAATTACTTACAGTGATTTAGAAGATAACCTATCGAGGCTTTGCTTCTCCAAAACCCCCAAAACGACACAGCTTCAGCTCAACCAAAGCCGCAAGCCGCGAATCCTTGCCCACGATTCTTGCACAGCCACGAAATTACAGCTTTTCTGTGAGATTAAGAAGAGCGAAGGAGAACGGAAGAGGAGAGCGGCGTCGTGCCCTAGAGCGACACCGTCGAGGGAGAAGGAAGAAATGACGATAATCAATCGGTTTGGTAGGGTTTAGAGGCAGGGGAAACAAAACCCGCCGCTTAAACATTAGCCAGCCTTTTTCCTATTCGCAGCCCAAATTAAACTTAAATCAATATTCTTCTTGTTTATCAAAAGTCCAAATGCAGTTACTAATAGCATCCCACCTTTCAGCCATAAGGAAATCCCTCATAGCACATTAATATCAGCTAGAAGGCAGCCTTTAATAGACCTTCAATTTCAGTTATACCTTTATTACCCCACATTATTTCACTGATTTATTTATTTCATCATAGGGGATTTTAAGTTCGATTCTTTATTATGCAATGTTCATCATAGGGGATATTTACGTGCTAAATATCTTCATTCAATATATAATAAAAATTAAATACTGATAAACATTTACGTACGAGAAATGTTGTACCTCACACTAGGGACCCTTATGGTCAACCAATTTGGTCAAAATTAGCTAAAGTCAACTTTAGGCCAATCTTGGTGAAACCTCCATAAATAAGGACAATTGGACTCCAAATGATCAAATTGGACCCACCATCATGTGGCAACCTGCCTAGGGGACCTAATGGACCCAAAAGCCCCATCATGGGGCCATCAATTAAGCTCAATTGGGCCAATTACTAAAAATTAAGGAAGTCCACAACCCTAGGGCAGCCCTGCTCGAGTTAGTTTGAGGACAAACTAGCAGCGGAAGCAATAGTATGCCCATAGGAAAAATCACGTTATATTGTCCATCAAATGAGATGCTTTAGGCCAACCTTTCTAATCAAACCCTTTTCTTATGTAGCCTCCGGTGAACGTCCCTACCCGGGCGACGATTCCCCATGTGCAAAACATAGTCCCCCAGTGCAAAATGAAGTTCCTCCCGTACAGGCTGCGGTCCCTCCTCCACCGGCTCCCACCCAATTCCAACAAACGGAGCTGGGTCAGACTTTGGCCGCTATTCTACAGGCCTTTTCTCAGCAACAGGCCCCGGTCCAGGCCCCCAACCCAGGGGCAAATTGGTTGAGTGTCTTCTGAGGCCTCTCCCCACCGTCTTATACAGGGACAGAGTCACTAGTACAAACAGAGGAATGGTTGGATGCAATCCAAGAGATGCTGGCTGGGATTCATTGTCCAGTGAACGTGGCGGTGTCCTTGGCCGTTTCTGCCTTGAAATGTCATGCCAAGAGATGATGGAAGTCGACCCTAGACACCACCTTTGCCGGCTTGGAGTATGCCGACATTACATTGGAAGAATTCAGGGAGGCACTATTGGAGCACTTCGTTCCGCAAACTGCAAGAGACAACTTAAATACAATGCCAACTCTTACAGGTACCTTAATGTTTTCTTTTATGTTTACTTAAATACAATGCCAACTCTTAGTTTACTTCAACATTAAACCAAACCACCAAATCACTCAGGTATACTGTTAGTTTGCACAAAGCCCGCTTATACCGTATTCGATACGGGTTCTTCCCACTAGTTTGTATCAGCAGAATTCGTAAACAACCTGGACCAGGTGCAACATTTTGAAGGCGTCGAAAGGAAGGTGCAACTTGCAGACGAATCAGACATATTAACGTGCGCCAAGTGCAACATGAATGTAGAGATTGGAGGAAGGATGTTCGAAGCACTGACGACGCTATTGAAGATGAAGGGATACGATCTAATCTTGGGCATGAACTGGCTATACTGGAACCATGCCAAGATTGATTGCCTGACGAAGAAAATTGTGCTGAAACACGTGGACTCCGAGGTGGCTATCGAAGGTATTAGACCCATCTCCCGTCATTTAATTTCGTCGACTCGGGTCTTCAAGGCCCACTTACAAGGAGATGAAGTCTACATGATATGTTTTGAGATGAAAGAGGAGGAGAATTCCCTGAATAATATCCCTGTAGTTCAAAATTTCCCCGACGTATTCCCAGAAAAGCTACCAGGACTACCGTCGCACAGGGAGAAGAATTTCCAGATTTAACTAGTGCCAGGAGCTAGGCCCGTATCTAGAGCACCATACCAAATGGCCCCGAAGGAGTTAGCAGAGTTCCGCACCCAACTGCAGGAGTTAGTGGACTCTGGGTTCGTCCGGCCGAGCTCATCGCCATGGGGAGCCCCGGTACTCTTTCTGAAGAAGAAGGATGGGACCCTTCAGTTGTGTATCGACTATCGAGAACTTAAAAGGCTAATAGTGTGTAACACTTATCCTTTACCCCGGATTGACGAGTTGTTCGATCAACTAGAAGGGGCGCACTGGTTCTCAAAATTAGATCTGAGGTCAGGGTACTATCAATTACGGATCCAGGAAGAAGACAACCCGAAGACGGCCTTTAGCAGTCGGTATGGCCTCTACGAATTCACGGTAATGCCCTTTGGACTCACGAATGCCCCCTCCGCATTTATGAGTCTAATGAACCGCGTGTTCGAAGCCTACCTGGATGTCTTCGTTATCGTTTTCATAAATGACATATTGATCTACTCAAGGACGATGGAGGAACACGCTCAACATCTAGCGCTCGTTTTGGAAAGGCTTAGAGAGCACAAGCTGTATGCCAAATTTAGCAAGTGCCAATTATGTCTTAAGAAGATAGCCTTCTAGGGCATATCATCAGAGGGGCCAGATTGGCAGTAGATCCGGCGAAGGTTCAGGCAGTACGTGACTGGCCTCAATTGAAACATCGTCGGATGTGAGGAGCTTCCTAGGACTTGCCGGATATTACCAGAAGTTCGTGGAAGGGTTCTCCCGGATTGCCTTTCCTCTCACATCTCTAATCAAGAAGGATGCACCGTTTGTATGGACGCCGAAATGTGAAACAGCCTTCCAAGAACTAAAGAGCAGACTTATCTCCGCCCCGATCCTTGCTCTTCCATCTGGGAAGGAAGGATTTCAAGTATATACAGATGCATCTTACCAGGGAATGGGTGCAGTTTTAATGCAGAACGGCCATGTGATCGCGTACGCATCACGACAGCTAAAGAAGCATGAGCAGAACTACCCGATACACGACTTAGAGATGGGGGTCGTGGTCTTTGCACTGAAAATTTGGAGACACTACTTATATGTAACATCCCCCAGACAGCTAGACCCCTAAGTTGGTTTTGCCATGACAAAACCATAGGAAGAGCCCAAGGCCATGTGAATTGAGGTGAGAAGAAGAAAACCACCTTGGTCTGCAAATAGCAATTTCCAGTAACTAAGCTTAGGGTTGGACTTTAGGGCCTCAACTTGACCATTTGGCCCCACCATAGTATCCCTAACCCTTTAGGGGTCCCCTTAGGTCACCAAGGACCCATTGGGGTCAACCAAAGAGGTCAAATTGACCAAAGTCAACCCTAACCCTAAATTGGTCAAAATAGCCTAATTTGAGTCAATTAACCTCCACCATGACAAATTGATCACTCATCTAGGTCTAGAATATCATAAGAGACCTAGTAGACCTAAAATCCCCATCATGGGACCCCCAATAGTGCAAATTGAGCAAAATGCCCCTTTAGGTCAAAAATGGCAATTCTTCACAAAGTGCCCTAATTGACCATCACCATATTAAATTGACCCTACCCATAGTGTTACCATATCATAGGGGACCCAGTGGACCAAAAGCCCCATCCTAGGGTCACCCAATTGGTCAATTTGACCAAAAGTCAAACTTGCCCAAATTAGGTCAAATCCCTTGGATCTAGCCCAATCCCTTTGGGCTAAGCCCAAATTGATCATTTGACCAGCCTAGTAGACTGATATTAAACATGAGAGAGAGGGAAAATCGGCCATGATGAGTAGGAGAGAGAAAAACCCAATTTTGGAGGAGAGAGAAGGTGGTGTTCATGGCCATTAAGAGGATACACCCATTGGAATCCCCATTGATGTCCCCTTTCATCTCCCCTGATGAATGTGGAGGGAATTCCAGGAGTTTTCTGGAGGAATTGAAGGTAGTGGGGAAGCATAAGGGTGGCCGGCCATGGGGGAGAGGAGGGGTCACTTGGTGATCTCTTGATGGAGCCCTCCTCCCATTAAATTGAGGCCTCCATTAGCTTCAAAAGCTCTCAAGGAGTTGAAACCCCCACTTTCCCGACCCTTTCAATGCTCAGAGGAGGAGATTCCATGGCACCCAAAGCTCCAAGGAGGAACAATGGCGGCCGGCAAATGGAGCCACGATTCACACCAAATAAGGTCCGATCCTCCTCCTCCTTACTCGTGCTAGTATCTTAGATCGAATTAGGAGAGAAATCGGGCTCAAAAGAGCCCGATCGGAGAGTTGAAATCTCAGATTTTCCATGAAAAACCACCCTTGTGAGTTCGCCGGAAAACACCCCTCCGGCGGCCGTGTCGCCGCCCGGCGATAGCCACCACCTCAACGGAGGTGGTGGTGGTGGTGGCCGGCCAGGGAGGTGGCTGTGGTGGCCGGAAAATGGCCTGTAAATAGCTCCAGGTCGGGCTAATCCCGTTCCTTGGCTGGAGCTTGAAGATGAGCAGCAGCTACCCATCTTGCTTTAAGATTCGTGCACCCCCTTAGTTCTAATTCCATTTTCTGTGATTAAAAATGCAGCTCCTTATTAATTCTGGTAAAAATAGTTAGAGGCTGATTCAGAAAAAGTGGTCAACATAGAAAATGTAGCCCTTGATGTCTAGTTTAATACAAAATTGAAATCACTCAATTTGGAGTCCTGGTTAGGGCACATCACTCATTTTAGTGGGGACTGTCCATATGGCTATCCAGAACTTGTTTTTGATGCCCACACCAATCTAGAACTCCAAATGACTTGAAATTAGGAGGGTAGGCTACTCTTATATACATCTAACATATGTCCAAAAATCAGATTGATTGGAGAACTTTTCTCCTTAGTCTTTGGAAAAATTCAATAATCCTTGTGGGACCTAATTAGGTGCCCTAAACACATCAAAACCCTTCCAAATTTGGATGAGAGGTCCTAGAGAGCAAGTAGAGTCACTAGTTAAAATTTCATGATTTATGGAGTTGATTTGGTGGGGTAATTCACGAAAACAACCTTAGGCTCCCTAGGTTTAGGCAAAACTTTGGGTGAGTGCCCCCACACTTCCACAAAGCCAAATGGCTTCATATTTGGGGTGCACTTCACCCTCCCCCATGCCAACCTATGGTCCAAATTTGGTGGCCATTGGAGGAGGTTTGCCCTAGTAAAGCACAAAGGGGATAAATTGCTATTTGCACCCCAAATAGGTACCCATTGGAATCCCACTCCTCACCAAATGTTGGTAGGATCTTGGGTGATCTTTTACTGACCCATGGTCAGTATAGTGAGTAGTATGGACTTGGGCAAGGTAGGGAGTCCTCTTGAGAATAGTTTGCTTAAAGGTTATGTTTAGGGCAAAAGTAAACCTAAGCTAATTTTTGGAGTGTGGAGGGACTTCCTCCCACTGATTGTTGGGGTGACCTTGGTCAGTGCCTTGGGAGGTAGGGGACACCCCAAGGAGTAACTTTGGATGAGTTAGGGCCTAGTGTGCCCTTAAACCCTAGTGGTTAAGTTTATGGTGCCCTTTAGGGTTTGTGAAGGACATAGGAGTATATGTCCATGAGGAGAAGTGCAATAGCCCTCTCTGAGTCCTAAGAGTGTTATAATACCCTCACAAGAGGTTTTAATGGATTTGGAGAAGTTTAGACCCTAACCCTAGGCTAAACCCTAATGGGGTGCAACTAGAGGCTATTGAAGGAAGAGGGGTCAAACCTTAATGGTTTGACTTGAAATTTTGGGGAGATGGTCTTGGTGACCAGAGATTGCTACTGTGAGGAATTGGAGGGATTTGGAATTGCCAATCCCAGATAATAAACCCTTGGGTAGATTTGCAAATAATTAGGGTTTTGGATTTTAGGATGAGATAACACATAATGTTTAACCATCTTCTATCACCAACCTAATTTTGATGTTATAAATCTCTGGAGATTTCATTGGAACCATTGGACAAATTTGGAGGCTCAAATTGTAATTATTCATATTGTTGGCAATTTTTGAGATGAACAATTTTGGGGTGTTAGTTTACTGTAGTTGCATGAAACTTTGCTGGTAGTCTTTTCATATCAATATGGAACCACTGTAATTTTCTCATAATTTATGGATGAATATTTTTGGTACATCTAGTTCAATTTGGAATTAATTGCAAATATATCCTCTGTGGAAATTACAAATGTACCCTCTGTGGAACATGGTCAACCTTTGTAGGACTGAATATTTTAGTATGAATCACCTCTGTATTAAATTGCATAAGGTTTGGAGATCATATGAGGGTACCTCCTTTGGAATTTACTGGTAATAAATGAGTTTTGGAATTTTAAAAAATAGTAAATCTTGCTGGATTTTCCTAAGAATTCATATCCACTGATTTTTAGGTACACTTTATTTATGCAAAAATTTAGGCAAGCATTGGATGTCAGGAAAGCATACTTGCAGTTCAAACCTTAGGAAGTGATATTTTGGGAAAAATGATTTAAATACTATTATTATTTGGAAAATTATGAAACTCTGGATTTGGTCTTACATATGTAGTATGGACCTCCAATAAAATTGTTGAATCATAGGATCGAGTATTTAGTGTACTCCCCTTCATGAGCATCAAAGCGTTGAGGATGGTCTGCGTTTAGCAAATTGGCAATTTTGGGGTTGTAGGCCAAATTGGATTATATTGATTGGAAAGTGAGGGCCTAATGGTAATTATATGGATATGAGAGGACCCTTGGAGAGAATTAAGGTTTGATGAGTCCTAGGGTGGTGGGGTGCCATCCTTGAGGTAGGTCGTCCTGTGGATGACGAAAGATCATCTTTTGTCTATTAGGACCTAAAAGCTCTTAGGTTTAGACCAGGTGAAATGTTAAGAGGGTTTCTTATGGGTAGTAACTAATAACATTAAGTGTCTTGGGAGTGGGAACTTTGGGGTGTCATCCATAGCGGTTCCTAGTACCGTAGCGAGCCCCTCACAGGGTAACCCTCGGGAAGCCCAAGACTAACCCTAACTCATAGGAGTAAGACATTGTACAAGATTAACTAATAACACACTCATCCACACCCCGTGGTTTCGGAAGTTTAGTTGGATTGGTTGTCCGAGCGGTGGGCTCGGTGGCTGTTGCAGCAGACTAGTTAGTCTGGGGAGCTTTTGGCTCGGAAGGTTATTGATGACGGGCAGGTTAGCCCGGGGAGCTTTTGGCTCGGAAGGTTACTGATGACGGGCAGGTTAGACCGGGGAGCTTTTGGCTCGGAAGGTTACTGATGACGGGCAGGTTAGCCCGGGGAGCTTTTGGCTCGGAAGGTTACTGATGACGGGCAGGTTAGCCAGGGGAGCTTTTGGCTCGGAAGGTTATTGATGGCGGGCAGGTTAGCCCGGGGAGCTTATGGCTCAGAGTTAGGAAGTAGAACATGTTGCATGTGCACTGAAGGTGGTGGGTCTTCGGTATTGGACGGTCGTTCACACCGACGTCAATACGTTGACTCGGCAAGTGTGGTTTTACACTTAGCCCTGATAGTCTGGCGGTCCAGTCAGCAAGAGTACGCAGACGCTCCGCGGGTATAGTGGAGGCGTACAATAGGTCTAGGTTGGGTAGTGTGAATACCAACCTAGAGGTGGGCGAGGCCCAACCCACCGCTTCCGTTTGCCACTACGGGAGTATCCTGGGAGTCTAGCTCGCTCCAAAAGGGGGGAACTAAAGGTTTATGCGCATAGAGTCGTAGTGGGAGAGTTGCACTGTATGAACATAGCATAACAGCATACCTTGCATGTCATAGCATAAACATTGCATTCAACCTACCCCTAACGTATAAGTCGGTTATGGGACTTCTTATACGGTAGGCCCTGCTAAATGACCCCTTGGTCTATAGGTTTGTATGGACATTCCTATAAATCAATGGTTACTTTTATATAACTTTACTTGCTATTATACTTAATGCTTACTGTTCTTTATATACTTGTTACCATGCTTTTAATTACTGCTTCAGTTATATACATACACATGTGTAGAGTAGAATCATTTCATGTACCACTGTCACCTGCTTGTTTCCACTCTGCCCTTGGTCCTCCTTTTCACTCCTCCCCGCTCGGTGCCTAGGAGCCACGGGTCTAGGGGCGGGGGATTGTCGACTTAGTCTTTTTTGACTAACGGTCGGTGGACCATATCATTTTAGGAAATCGAGGAGACGCAGCAGCACCAGAGGCCGGAGCAGACGGAGGTGGGCCAGTCTAGTACAGGAGCACAGGATTCAGGATCTGTGAGTGGTTAGTAGTTAGCTTTCGCGAGTGATCTTGTAGTGAGGAAATGATGTACAGGGCAAGAGCCCCTTTTATTGTAACCATTGTTATCTTATTTCAGTTATACCTGTGGACATTTACCTTTATGGTTTATTTTTCATGTTGATTCTGTGGACTTATCTTCTCTTTTATGAACTTTTCTTGTGATCGAGTTGGCCGGCAGAATCGGCGTTTTGTGGTGGCGATCTTCCCGAGTGAAGGTGTCACCGCAAAACGGCGGTTCTGGGCCTAAGACCCGGTGGTTTTTTGCAAAAAAAAAAAATGGGGTCTTACAAGTGGTATCAGAGCAAACCTCGATCCGAAGAAAAGAAGTCCACAAAACCCTGGGCCACCCCGCACGAGCTTAGTTTGAGGACAAACTAGCAGCGGAAGCAGTGGTGTGCCCATATGGGAATCACATTGAGAAAGGTCCACTTTTAACTGAATCTTCTTAGTCAAATCTCTTTACGAGTGTCAAGTTTTCTTTTGTTGCCTGTGGCAAACCCTGCCCCCAGCAGGGAATACCTCCAGCTACAAAGATCTCTTTAGGTAGTCTTTTTAGTCAATGAGTTAGACTCAACCCCACTAGGACACGTGACTTACTAGGACAATTTATACCATGACCTAGTCTGAAATAGACCGTAAGTATAACTATTGGTGAAGGTACGAGGATACCCCAAAGAGGCTAGAGAAAGAAAGACTGACACCTAAGTAGAATGGTATGATACTCGTAGACTCAACCCTCGTATATGTGTCAGGTTTACATTAAGACAACCACCATGGCAAACACCGAGGGTCGGATAAAAATTGAAGTCCAGAAGAGACCCGTTTGAGATTAGGTCAAAAAGTGACCCTGTTAAGGTTGCGTAGAAGGTACCTAGAAGAGCCTAAAGTGTGGAGTACACCAGTGAGCCCAAGATAGAACCCCAAGTCTGAGGTTGTATGCCCTAAGAATTGTTTGCATATTTGGGAATAATATAATTTGGTGATATTGAAGATACTCGGCCCAGAATAGATAGTGGCTTATCTTTTGTTTATTGGGGGCTTGTCCTTTGTTTATTGGGGCGTACCTTTTGTTTATTGGGTCAATTAATGACAGACTTGGATTCCCCTTAAGCTTAAGTTAGAAATTTTGTGTCGTGAACGATATGATTTTTTTTAAGTCGATCTTACTCAATGTTACTTGAAAGAAGGTGAGACGGTGTAACATTATGTTCGAATAATGATCTGAAGTATTGCCAGGGAAATGGTTAGACATCATTTGGGTCGGACAACAACTTGTCTTTAGTTGAATCATTGGAAATGTAAAGTCGCCAGGATTAATCAGTTAAGGATGTTGATGTCCTAGTATAGAAGTTAAGGGCGGAAATTAGATCTTGCAAGTTGTAGTTAAAATTTGAAAGCTCCTGTGGGTGGGGGAATTCGGAAGTGATTAACTTTTAATTTGTTAAAAACCACGCTCTGTCATGGTAGAAAATTTTAACTACAATAATAATGCTTAAACCTTGGAAGCTTTGATGATGAATAACCAGAGATCTTAGTCGATGACTTGTTAGATTTGGAATATAACGTTTGATTTCACTATGATAAGAACGATCTAAGTTTATCTTGCTGTTATGATTGGTTAGTATATACTCATAAAGGTTCACAAAGTGCACCCCCAGTAATATTTAAGGATGATTGGGACGCTAGCCGATTTTGATTAATCTCATCAATAGTAAGAACTAGAAAAGTTGTAGATTGGAGGCGATTGATTACTCGGACGTACCTGAAAGAGTAAGAATTTGAATGCGAGAAGAAAACTTTAGAGGCATGAGAGTCTGCCCAGGTTAGAGTGGAAGTTCGAGGATAGATTGACCAAGGTAGCTAGGTCACCCCGGTCAGGATAGATGATACGACGGTGCGAGTCTTGCGGCGCAAGAAGATTCCAGAGGTTAAGACAAGTGGTAAAATTAGAGGTCAGGAGGAGCACAACTTGGAGCCACTAGAGCTGGTGTGGCATAGATAGTCAGTGCTCTCCGAGCCAGGAATAACTTCAATCCTTAGGGGATGTTACGTTCAGTCACTCGCGGTGAAAACCCCGCAAGCCTAACCTGAATTTCGAGGACGAAATTATTTTTTTGTTTATTGGGATTTGTAACATCCCCCAGACAGCTAGACTCCTAAGTTGGTTTTGCCATGACAAAACCATAGGAAGAGCCCAAGGCCATGTGAATTGAGGTGAGAAGAAGAAAACCACCTTGGTTTGCAAATAGCAATTTCCAGTAACTAAGCTTAGGGTTGGACTTTAGGGCCTCAACTTGACCATTTGGCCCCACCATAGTATCCCTAACCCTTGATGGGTCCCCTTAGGGCACCAAGGACCCATTGGGGTCAACCAAAGAGGTCAAATTGACCAAAGTCAACCCTAACCCTAAATTGGTCAAAATAGCCTAATTAGAGTCAATTAACCTCCACCATGACAATTGATCACTCATCTAGGTCTAGAATATCATAAGAGACCTAGTAGACCTAAAATCCCCATCATGGGACCCCCAATAGTGCAAATTGACCAAAATGCCCCTTTAGGTCAAAAATGGCAATTCTTCACAAAGTGCCCTAATTGACCATCACCATATTAAATTGACCCTACCCATAGTGTTACCATATCATAGGGGACCCAGTGGACCCAAAAGCCCCATCCTAGGGTCACCCAATTGGTCAATTTGACCAAAAGTCAAACTTGCCCAAATTAGGTCAAATCCCTTGGATCTAGCCCAATCCCTTTGGGCTAAGCCCAAATTGATCATTTGACCAGCCTAGTAGACTGATATTAAACATGAGAGAGAGGGAAAATCGGCCATGATGAGTAGGAGAGAGAAAACCCAATTTTGGAGGAGAGAGAAGGTGGTGTTCATGGCCATTAAGAGGATACACCCCTTGGAATCCCCATTGGTGTCCCCTTTCATCTCCCCTGATGAATGTGGAGGGAATTCCAGGAGTTTTCTGGAGGAATTGAAGGTAGGGGGGAAGCATAAGGGTGGCCGGCCATGGGGGAGAGGAGGGGTCACTTGGTGATCTCTTGATGGAGCCCTCCTCCCATTAAATTGAGGCCTCCATTAGCTTCAAAAGCTCTCAAGGAGTTGAAACCCCCACTTTCCCGACCCTTTCAATGCTCAGAGGAGGAGATTCCATGGCACCCAAAGCTCCAAGGAGGAACAATGGCGGCCGACAAACGGAGCCACGATTCACACCAAATAAGGTCTGATCCTCCTCCTCCTTACTCGTGGCTAGTATCTTAGATCGAATTAGGAGAGAAATCGGGCTCAAAAGAGCCCGATCGGAGAGTTGAAATCTCAGATTTTCCATGAAAAACCACCCTTGTGAGTTCGCCGGAAAACACCCCTCCGGCGGCCGTGTCGCCGCCCGGCGATAGCCACCACCTCAACGGAGGTGGTGGTGGTGGTGGCCGGCCAGGGAGGTGGCTGTGGTGGCCGGAAAATGGCCTGGAAATAGCTCCAGGTCAGGCTAATCCCGTGCCTTGGCTGGAGCTTGAAGATGAGCAGCAGCCACCCATCTTGCTTTAAGATTCGTGCACCCCCTTAGTTCTAATTCCATTTTCTGTGATTAAAAATGCAGCTCCTTATTAATTCTGGTAAAAATAGTTAGAGGCTGATTCAGAAAAATTGGTCAACATAGAAAATGTAGCCCTTGATGTCTAGTTTAATACAAAATTGAAATCACTCAATTTGGAGTCCTGGTTAGGGCACAGCACTCATTTTAGTGGGGACTGTCCATATGGCTATCCAGAACTTGTTTTTGATGCCCACACCAATCTAGAACTCCAAATGACTTGAAATTTGGAGGGTAGGCTACTATTATATACATCTAACACATGTCCAAAAATCAGATTGATTGGAGAACTTTTCCCCTTAGTTTTTGGAAAAATTCAATAATCCTTGTGGGACCTAATTAGGTGCCCTAACCACATCAAAACCCTTCCAAATTTGGATGGGAGGTCCTAGAGAGCAAGTAGAGTCACTGGTTAAAATTCATGATTTATGGAGTTGATTTGGTGGGGTAATTCACCAAAACAACCTTAGGCTCCCTAAGTTTAGGCAAAACTTTGGGTGAGTGCCCCCACACTTCCACAAAGCCAAATGGCTTCATATTTTGGGTGCACTTCACCCTCCCCCATGCCAACCTCTGGTCCAAATTTGGTGGCCATTGGAGGAGGTTTGCCCTAGTAAACCACAAAGGGGATAAATTGCTATTTGCACCCCAAATAGGTACCCATTGGAATCCCACTCCTCACCAAATGTTGGTAGGATCTTGGGTGATCTTTTACTGACCCATGGTCAGTATAGTGAGTAGTATGGACTTGGGCAAGGTAGGGAGTCCTCTTGAGAATAGTTTGCTTAAAGGTTATGTTTAGGGCAAAAGTAAACCTAAGCTAATTTTTGGAGTGTGGAGGGACTTCCTCCACTGATTGTTGGGGTGACCTTGGTCACTGCCTTGGGAGGTAGGGGACACCCCAAGGAGTAACTTTGGATGAGTTAGGGCCTAGTGTGCCCTTAAACCCTAGTGGTTAAGTTTATGGTGCCCTTTAGGGTTTGTGAAGAACATAGGAGTATATGTCCATGAGGAGAAGTGCAATAGCCCTCTCTGAGTCCTAAGAGTGTTATAATACCCTCACAAGAGGTTTTAATGGATTTGGAGAAGTTTAGACCCTAACCTTAGGCTAAACCCTAATGGTGTGCAACTAGAGGCTATTGAAGGAAGATGGGCCAAACCTTAATGGTTTGACTTGAAATTTTGGGGAGATGGTCTTGGTGACCAGAGATTGATACTATGAGTAATTGGAGGGATTTGGAATTGCCAATCCCAGATAATAAACCCTTGGGTAGATTTGCAAATAATTAGGGTTTTGGATTTTAGGATGAGATAACACACAATGTTTAGCCATCTTCTATCACCAACCTAATTTTGATGTTATAAATCTCTGGAGATTTCATTGGAACCATTGGACAACTTTTGGAGGCTCAAATTGTAATTATTCATATGTTGGCAATTTTTGAGATGAACAATTTTGGGTCTTAGTCTACTGTAGTTGCATGAAACTTTGCTGGTAGTCTTTTCATATCAATATGGAACCACTGTAATTTTCTCATAATTTATGGATGAATATTTTTGGTACATTTAGTTCAATTTGGAATTAATTGCAAATATATCCTCTGTGGAAATTACAAATGTACCCTCTGTGGAACATGGTAAACCTTTGTAGGACTGAATATTTTAGTATGAATCACCTCTGTATTAAATTGCATAAGGTTTGGAGATCATATGAGGGTACCTCCTTTGGAATTTACTGGTAATAAATGAGTTTTGGAATTTTGAAAAATAGTAAATCTTGCTGGATTTTCCTAAGAATTCATATCCACTGATTTTTAGGTACACTTTATTTATGCAAAAATTTAGGCAAGCATTGGATGTCAGGAAAGCATACTTGCAGTTCAAACCTTAGGAAGTGATATTTTGGGAAAAAATGATTTAAATACTATTATTATTTGGAAAATTATGAAACTCTGGATTTGGTCTTACATATGTAGTATGGACCTCCAATAAAATTGTTGAATCATAGGATCGAGTATTTAGTGTACTCCCCTTCATGAGCATCAAAGCGTTGAGGATGGTCTGCGTTGAGGAAAATTGGCAATTTTGGGGTTGTAGGCCAAATTGGATTATATTGATTGGAAAGTGAGGGCCTAATGGTAATTATATGGATATGAGAGGACCCTTGGAGAGAATTAAGGTTTGATGAGTCCTAGGGTGGTGGGGTGCCATCCTTGAGGTAGGTCGTCCTGTGGATGACGAAAGATCATCTTTTGTCTATTAGGACCTAAAAGCGCTTAGGTTTAGACCAGGTGAAATGTTAAGAGGGTTTCTTATGGATAGTAACTAATAACATTAAGTGTCTTGGGAGTGGGAACTTTGGGGTGTCATCCCATAGCGGTTCCTAGTACCGTAGCGAGCCCCTCACAGGGTAACCCTCGGGAAGCCCAAGACTAACCCTAACTCATAGGAGTAAGACATTGTACAAGATTAACTAATAACACACTCATCCACACCCCGTGGTTTCGGAAGTTTAGTTGGATTGGTTGTCCGAGCGGTGGGCTCGGTGGTTGTTGCAGCAGACTAGTTAGTCTGGGGAGCTTTTGGCTCGGAAGGTTATTGATGACGGGCAGGTTAGCCCGGGGAGCTTTTGGCTCGGAAGGTTACTGATGACGGGCAGGTTAGCCCGGGGAGCTTTTGGCTCGGAAGGTTACTGATGACGGGCAGGTTAGCCCTGGGAGCTTTTGGCTCGGAAGGTTACTGATGACGGGCAGGTTAGCCCGGGGAGCTTTTGGCTCGGAAGGTTATTGATGGCGGGCAGGTTAGCCCGGGGAGCTTATGGCTCAGAGTTAGGAAGTAGAACATGTTGCATGTGCACTGAAGGTGGTGGGTCTTCGGTATTGGACGGTCGTTCACACCGACGTCAATACGTTGACTCGGCAAGTGTGGTTTTACACTTAGCCCTGATAGTCTGGCGGTCCAGTCAGCAAGAGTACGCAGACGCTCCGCGGGTATAGTGGAGGCGTACAATAGGTCTAGGTTGGGTAGTGTGAATACCAACCTAGAGGTGGGCGAGGCCCAACCCACCGCTTCCGTTTGCCACTACGGGAGTATCCTGGGAGTCTAGCTCGCTCCAAAATGGGGGAACTAAAGGTCTATGCGCATAGAGTCATAGTGGGTGAGTTGCACTGTATGAACATAGCATAACAGCATACCTTGCATGTCATAGCATAAACATTGCATTCAACCTACCCCTAACGTATAAGTCGGTTATGGGACTTCTTATACGGTAGGCCCTGCTAAACGACCCCTTGGTCTATAGGTTTGTATGGGCATTCCTATAAATTAATGGTTACTTTTATATAACTTTACTTGCTATTATACTTAATGCTTACTGTTCTTTATATACTTGTTACCATGCTTTTAATTACTGCTTCAGTTATATACGTACACATGTGTAGAGTAGAATCATTTCATGTACCACTGTCACCTACTTGTTTCCACTCTGCCCTTGGTCCTCCTTTTCACTCCTCCCCGCTCGGTGCCTAGGAGCCACGGGTCTAGGGGCGGGGGATTGTCGACTTAGTCTTTTTTGACTAACGGTCGGTGGACCATATCATTTTAGGAAATCGAGGAGACGCAGCAGCACCAGAGGCCGAAGCAGACGGAGGTGGGCCAGTCTAGTACAGGAGCACAGGATTCAGGATCTGTGAGTGGTTAGTAGTTAGCTTTCGCGAGTGATCTTGTAGTGAGGAAATGATGTACAGGGCAAGAGCCCCTTTTATTGTAACCCTTGTTATCTTATTTCAGTATATCTGTGGACATTTACCTTTATGGTTTATTTTTCATGTTGATTCTGTGGACTTATCTTCTCTTTTATGAACTTTTCTTGTGATCGAGTTGGCCGGCAGAATCGGCGTTTTGTGGTGGCGATCTTCCCGAGTGAAGGTGTCACCGCAAAACGGCGGTTCTGGGCCTAAGACCCGGTGGTTTTTGCAAAAAAAAAAGGGGTCTTACATTATATGGGGTTCATTGTGACATCTTTTCAGATCACAAGAAATTGAAATATGTAGACACTCAGAAGAATCTAAACATCCGGCAGAGGAGATGGGTAGAATTTCTGTGCGATTATCAGTACACAATGCACTATCATCCCGGAAAAGCAAATACTGTGGCAGATGCACTCAGTAGGAGGGTTGGTATGTCCGATCAGGAACCCCAGCTACTGGCCATGGAACTGGCACAGATGCTGGATAATATGCAAATCACCCTAGTGTCCAGAAGCGATCCAGAGGTCTACCAAGAATACTTAGCCGCGATGAGCTTAGTTTGCGACATCCGAGAACGGATCAAGGCTGCACAAAGGAGCGATGCAGACTAGAACCGGTCTTCTGGTCCCTGAAATCAGGCACCGTAGGGGACTATATGCTAAAAGGCGACATAGTGCATTTCCGGGGTAGAACTTACATACCGGTACGGGATAACCTCCGGGAAGATGTTCTGACAGAAGCTCATCACATCTGATACTCAGTACACCCCGGCATCACCAAGATGACTGCGGATGTAAAAAGAACAATGTACTGGCCAGGGATGAAGATAGACATTGTCCGCTTCGTGACCCACTGCGAGCCGTGCCAATTAGTAAAGGCCGAGTGCAAAAGACTGGGAGAGTTATTGCAACATTGCCCGTACCATAATGGAAGTTCGAGGACGTTTCAATGGACTTCGTACACGGGTTACCTTGCTCCCGCTTCCGTCATGACTCTGTTTGGGTCATAGTGGATAGATTAACAAAGGTAACCAGGCTCATTCCCACCAAAAGGGTGCCCCCATCAGTGTCCTAGTCCGATTGTTTGTGGAGCAGTTTGTCAAATACCACGGAGTACCCAAATCGATCGTGTCAAATCAAGATGGCCGATTTACATCGAGGGAATAGAAGGCGTTCAGGCATGAAGTTCAGCACCACATTCCACCCTCAGGCGGACAAACAGAGCAAACTATCCGGACCATGGAGGACTTGCTGAGGTTGTGCATATTGGATACTAGGGAACCATGGGGAGAAGCTACTACAACTTGTCGAATTCTCATACAACAATAGCCAACAGTCTAGCATTGGCATGGCCCCATACGAAGCCCTGTACGGCAGAAAGTGTAGAACCCCTCTATCTTGGATTTAGGACGAAGATTCGAAGGCGCTGGCGTCGGAATATATTGAAGACACGGATGCCCAAGTACGGTTGATACGTGATCAGATGCTAGAGGCGTAGAGCAGGAAAATTAAATTATTACGATGCGCGACATCGAAAGGTGGACTTCCAAGCAGGAGACCGAGTGTTCTTGAAGATACGCCCAGTATACGGGGTCACACGGGTGCAGGCAACTAAAGAAGCTCAGTCCAAGATACATGGGGCCATATAGGATCCTGGAGCGGATCAGCCCCTTGGCCTATAGACTAGACCTACCGTAGGAGTTGGCTGGTTTACACGACGTCTTTCATGTCTCCTCGCTTAGGAGAGCACTTCTTCGGCCAGAGCAACTAATTACTGCTACTACGGGCCCGATAGCATCCGACCGAACAGTCCGTTGGTGCCAATCCGAATTGATGACACAACAGTCCTTTTCTTGCGTCGAAAGAAGGTACACTAGTGAAGGTCCTTTGGTCCAACCACGGGCAGGAGGAGCATACGTGGGAACCACTGGATTTGATGCAGCAAAAATATCCAGAACTTTTCAAACCAGGTAACACTTAACTGCTTAAACTTCTCATGGTTAGAATAACTCGATCTAAAACCCTACACCCGATCTTAATTTTGTGGAAGAAATTTTTTTCTTTTGTATTGGAATTTGTAACATCCCCCAAACTACTAGACCCCTAGGAAATTTTTTTCATGACAAAAATAGAACAAGAGATCAAGAATGCCTTGATGATAAATTGAATGCACCAAGTGGGCCAAAGAGGCCCCATAAACCTAAGAGAACTGGTAGAATTGCACCTGGGGTGCATTTAACAAATCTTGATTTCTTAGCCTAAGAGTGGCCAAAAGGCTCCAATATGCCAAATTAACCTCACCTTGACCCTTTGATCATTCTAGAGTAGTAAGTAGGTCACTAGGGACCCTTGTGGGCAACCAATTTGGTCAAAATTGGCTAAAGTCAACTTTAAGCCAATCTAGGTCAAACCTCCATAAATAAGGACAATTGGACTCCAAATGATCAAATTGGACCGACCATCATGTGGAAACCTGCCTATGGGACCTAATGGACCAAAAGCCCCATCATGGGGCCATCAATTAAGCTCAATTGGGTTAATTACTAAAAAGACCCAAATTTATCTAAATGTGTTAAAACCCTAAATTGATCTTTAATTGGCCCAATGTGATCAAATTGATCACCCCTAACACTCTTAGATCACTTAGGGAGCCAAATGGTCCCACATTTGACCCTTGGGATAAGCTAATTTTGGGAATAGGGCAAAATTAATAATTTGCCCAAATTACAATTTATACCCTATATGGTTCAATTAGCCCCCAATTGACCAAATTGACCTAGCACAACCCTCCCTAAACACTAAGGGGAGTAAATGAGACTTAAGCAAACCAAAGTGCACAATCAATTTTGGAAGATTAGGACAAAATCACCCAAATGCCCAAATTGCCCATATAAGCAATTTTGTGCAATTATGCCCCCTATGACCCCACCATGAATCAATTCCTCCTGGAATGAGTCCATAGTGTCTAAGAGATCAATGCGGGTCAGTCACATTGAAAGGTGTGAGATTGGAACAAGACCAAACCCAAAATCCCCAATTTGGCCTATTTTGATCAAGTGAGCTCAAACCCAACTCAAGACTATTGGACTTGGCACAACCTTAGACCCAATAGGCTCAACCCCACCTAATCAAGCCCACAAGGGGGCTGATTTGCCTTGGACCCAATTGGGACAAGAAAAGAGTTCAACAATGTGGTGGCCGGCCACCACCAAGAATGAATTCAAGAGGAATTAATGGAGGGGTGGCCACTTGGCCACCACTCCCTATTTTCTGGTCTGCTCTCAGCCTCCCCAAGAAATTCCAGCAGAATTGAGCTGACATTGCAGCTGTTGAGAGGGGGAGGAGAGAGCTTAACTCCACCTTGCCGGCCACCTTAATGGCACCTCCCCTATTCCAATGCAATACAGCCAAATATTCTCCCATGGTTCTAATTAGAGCTCAGGATTTGAATTCCCATGAGCTGGAAGCCTGTGGTTGGCTGGCTGAGAGGTGATACCTTGTTGAAATCGCCACCCTTAATGGCTGCTAACAAAACAGCCACCCCTAGATGAAACCACACACACCACCAACTCCAGAATCGGGATAGGGAGAGAAAGCCCTCTATTTACTGAGGAAATCGAGCTCAGCCACACCAAGCTAGCCATGGACGCCAGAAATGGAGCTCATGTCTTCCTCCGCCGTAACACCCATCGCCAAGCCCTCAACCAGGCATGTTTCCTCCCCCTCTCCATTTGTGCTAGATTTCCTCTTCTTCCCCTGTCGATTCGAGCTGTGCAATGCCGATTTCGTATTTTGATTTTTCATTTACCATCGCCAAGCCCTCAACCAGGCATGTTTCCTCCCCTCTCCATTTGTGCTAGATTTCCTCTTCTTCCCCTGTCGATTCGAGCCATGCAATGCCGATTTCGTATTTTGATTTTTCATTTACCTACCCTTCACATCTACCCGGGACAGAGGGAAGAACTATATATTCTTGAGGGCGTCGAGCCGTGTGAGTGTTTAGATTGCTATATCTTTTACAAGAGAGAGGCAAAAAGAGAAAGATAGATCGGGCTTAATCCCTAGTTGTACTTCATTACTATTTTCGCACTCTGATTATACTATGTTATTTATGCTTATCTCATTTTGGACATGTTTCATTTATATTATGTGACTTATTGTGGACATGTGCTTCTTGTTTATATAATATATCTGTGATTATGGTTGGCCTGGATGATGATGTATAGCCGACAAGATCAGCGTATTGTGTCGGTGACCATTTGGAGTAATGGTGCCGCCGCAAAACGGCGGTTCTAGGCGGTAAGACCCGGAAAGAATGCAAATAAAGAGGGTTTTACACAACTTCAGAACAACACCTGGACGTTGGTTGATAAGCCAAAATGGGCTAAAAATATAAGGTGTAAGTGGGTTCTGAAAAGAAATTTGAATCATGATGGTAGCGTAGCTAATTATAAAGCACATCTGGTGGCTAAAGGTTTCACACAAGTAAGTGGAGTAGATTATTTTGATTTCTATTCACTCGTGTGTCACCTAGCAACCATTCGGATCCTCCTTGCTTTTAAGTCTATTGAGAACATTGTTATTCATCAAATGGATGTTAAGACCGCATTCTTGAACGTAGATCTGACCGAAGAGATCTACATAAATAAACCTAAAGGTTTCATTGTATAAGGTCACGAAACCAAGGTCTGTAAGTTACTTAAATCTCTATAAGGACTAAAACAAGCACCTAAACTATGACATGCGAAATTTGACTATAGTGAAAAGAACATGGGATTCATGTCGAGTCTGTCGGATAAATGTCTTTACATACACCATAGATCAAATAAAGTCGCTATAATATGCTTGTATGTCGATGATATGCTAATTTTAGGGACTGATTAATCCGAAGTGGATGACGCCAAGTCTGGCCTAATAAAAAAATTTAGCATTAAAAACCTAGGTGTAGCTGAAACTATACTAGGCATGTAGGTGAGCTTTGGGAGAAATGACATCTCCCTAAGTCAAATATACTACATAAAATCTATGTTGGATATGTGGGGATATAATAAAAATAAAACATTAGAGACCCCATATGACTACAACAACTGGTTAAAGCCCAATGAAGGAGCTACAACTAGACAGTTAGATTATTCTAAACTGATTGGTAGTCTTATGTATGCTATGGTCTGCACTAGACCTGACATAGCCTTTACGGTAGGCATATTATACAGATTCACTAGCAATCCTGGCCAAGACCATTGGATCGCCCTCGATAGGCTGATGAGATACTTAAAGCACATCCAAAAGTATGTCTTATGTTAGTCTGGTCATCCTTCAGTTTTTGAAGGATATTCTGATGCATCATGGTGCTCAGAACTAAATGACAACAAGTCCACTAGTTGTTTTGTTTTCACACTAGGAGGAGCAGCTGTAGCCTGAAAGTCCAAGAGGCAATCATATATTTCTCTCTCTTCTATGGAATCTGAACTCTACGCTTTAGCTTCAGCGGGAGAAGAAGCAAAATGGATAAGAGATTTGGTGATGGACATTCCACCTACGAGCCTGGAACCAATTTCTATTGCAGTTTACTGTGACAATCAGACTGCTAAAATGATTGCTATGAACACTTTGTTCAATGGCAAAAAAGGCAACTAAGGATGAAACAAGTCTGGTTGACCTCACTCACAAGTCAATGAATTGTGACCCTGATTGATGTAAGATTAAATGTTAATATTGCAGACGCTTTGAAAAAAGGCCTGAATAGAGTTCTCACAATAAAAACAACAGAGGAGTTGAGATTAAAGTTCATAGAAATATGAAACATTCCTCCTATGTTTATGTTTTCATAGTAAGAACCTATCGTCACAATATTCAAGAATCTAATAACAAACTAAAAATCCCAAATAATGTCTTGATGATAACCCAAGATGGTTAGATGCCAGTTATTCCACATTTGATAACTAAACATCTTTCTCATTGTAAGTTGATTCAAGAATTATTCAACTGGGAATAGAAAGTCATTGCAAAAAAGGTTCATTAATGATCATAACACATTATTCCATACTTGATAATGTTGCAAATGACATTGTGTAAAGTCATATGATAAGGTACATAGTGATCCTTAATGAGTAAGATAACAACGTGTGAATTATTTAAATCATAACTTGACCGGTCCTAGTTAGACTGGATAGAGATGCTGACAGTGTTACTTCACTACTGTTATAAGTAATAAGCTCATTTAGGTAGAACTAGTTTACTTCAAATGTCACTACATATGTCTTATGAATTCATAGAGTCTAAACTCACGAAATTCCTTGCAGGAACATGTGGAGATGGAGGAGAGAAAGTAGACTTTAATATGGATGAGGATGATCTACTCTCTGAGTAGAATTGTTATATATTTGGATCCTTTGCTCATTTGTTTTCAAACTTATATTTCCTGAGTAACACTTTGTGTTTTTGGATGTTTTTTTTTGAAAAACTCCTTGTATGTTTAACTGTGCTAACTCTTCTGAAAAACGTGTGAAGTCGAAAACTTTTGTTGCTCTCTACTTTCTGCACTCCAAAACGTAAACGTTATATGTCACAAATATAAGAGGAGATTCTAAATGTATATTCGGATATATCATAGGCTCGGAGGCTTAACGGGATGGTTCGGATACTGGATATCTGATACCCGTATTGAACCTAGGATTTTATCTATAAATACCTAGCTGGGGGCAACAGGTAATTGATTCCACTTTGATACACACCCGGATGCTTCGAGCGACCCTTTCATTAGACACGGTAACAAATTGTCTATACTCCCATTTATGATATCAGTCTTGTCGTCAGTCCGTGGTTGATAAGTTGTGGAAAACTTCAGGGTTATACCTATTTTATGTCATATTGTCTTCGAAAAAGAACTTATGAATCGTATGTCATGGTTAGACACTATGAATTTGGGTAAACCATGTAAAGGAAAGACTTCTCTCATGAAGATTGACGCTAACTTCTTTGCGACATTTATCTCGACATCCTTGGTTTCCTTTCTCGCAAGGTCTACGAGATTACCCATAGCTTGTGCCTCCTCCGCGAGGCCTTCTATTTGGCATGGTGAGCAACACCCATCAATGTCTCTACCCATTCTCACATCTTCCTTTGTTGCTTTGTAGGGCTCACCATACCTCAGCGATGACATAGCATCATGACTCTTCTTCTTACCAGAGCTCTCTCGTTGGGTAACCTTCTTCATTCTGACAAGGTGGTCCAGCAAGATCGTTCCCTGCATCACCTTCTCGATTTTTGCCTGTCTCAGTGCTTCCTCCGATTCGGGAATCGTCATTGCCTTGGAGATCCCTTCTCCGATTTTCTCGCCAAAAATATCGGAGAAGTCGCCTTGTGGAGGAGTAAGTTCAATGATCCGTTCAAAAAATGTGTAATCTAAAATGCTATAAGAAGTGGAGGGTAGCGTGACACTCTCGTAGACGAAAGGTGTCCTCACTCGCATTCCCCAAGTCCCAAAACATTAATTAGACCAGGGTTTTTTCCTTCTTTGTGGTCTAGCGGGAATGAAGATCAGCTAAGGTAGATAACTTGCTGCCTACCAGGTCTTTTAGGAGTACTCACGCAATAATGTTTGAAATCACGCCATCGTCAACGGTGATTTTTCATTAAAAAGCCAGGCCATATATATCGGCACAGTCAGCATTTTTGGCGGATTAGGTTTCGCAAGCGTTATTTTTTGAAATCTTATGTCCAAGATTTGAAAAAAAAAAACGGGGATCTTGTCTGCCCAAAGTCCGCCGTACTCACTAATGATAGATTGTGTGGGCGCACTCACAGACCAACAGATCAGCTGATCAGTACTATCTGTCCTCTTCTGAGTACTCACCATAGAATTTATTTTCTGTACTTTGAAATTTTTATCACACCTTGTAAGCGGGTTGCCCATATTTTGGAGGTTGTCCCTGAGCCGAGCCCCCAAAGCCTAAAAATAGTCCATGAACAGTAGCTTTAAAGGCATAAGAAAGACAAGCGAAGATCCCCTAATACCCGCATGCTCAAAACAGAACATGCGAGTACCTTCAGATTATTCATCTTTTACCTGTAATTCGTATGTAATCAACTTTAATCAATCAATACTATCACACAATTAAGATTCAAATATGGTATTTCCTCTCGAGGCACCCATTTTCTTCTCGCTTAGACCTATGCTATCTGGGGTTCTCACAGGATAAGTACCCCTATGTCTCAACCTAGTATTCACTACTAGAGTGCTCGCCCACTCACATGCAATCCCCTATTTTTATGTCTTTGTGTTGAGTGTGGGGTTGTTACACTTTTCACCCCAATGCATTGTAACATACCAGATTTCAAACCCTATAGCTTAAGTGCACTAGAGTAGCTTGTGAAAGACTTAATTTAAGGGTAGCTAATCACCTAGAGGGGGGGTGAATAGGTTATTTAAATTTATTGCAGTTCTTGAATATAACCTAGATAAATCTGATCAGAGCTTTCAAGAAAAATAACACCACAGAAAAGAACACACAGATTTTTATAGTGGTTCCCCTTATCTTGGGTAATCCACTTTCCCCCTTCTACCCTTCTAGCAGTGTACTAGATAAGGTTTATAACTCCTCCAGATCTTAGACCACAAACAGGTCTTACAGCTCAGATCGCCAAAGGATCTTACAATCTCAGATCACACAGATCCTACCTCAGCCTTTATAACTAGGCTTACAACTCAGATTCACCCCTGAATCCTACAACTCAGATCACACCTGATCTTACAACTCAGATCCTTGACAGATCCTACACTCAGATCTGACAACTCAGATCCTACAGAAATTTAGAAAGAAAGTAACAAATACTTAGACTCAGGTTTGCAATTGTTGAGCCTTCTTGATCTGCCTGAATGATCAGACAGAAACCTTCAATAGAACAGCAGCAGCAAATGATCTTCTTGATTCGACAGGCTGTGATGACTGTTCTTCTTCTTAGGAAGACAGATTCTTCCTTCTTGACCTTCTCCTTTCAGAAAAGATATCAGCACCAGATTGCTGAATGAATTCTTCAAATCAGATTGGTTCTGAAAGGGAAGACGACTTCTCAGAAATCTTTCTCAAACTTTTACTCGAAAACGATAATGGCTTTTAAAACTTTTCTTCACTGCTTTAATACTTAGCTACATAACCCATAGGTCATGCCTTCTATTTATAGCCCGCCATCTGCAATTACAGTTACGATCCTCCACGTCAGCATGACGTTATCTTTTCAACGGTCTTTATCAGAAACAAAAGCTCAGCCAGCTGTAGAAGAAATTCCTCAGTTCAGACTATCTGTAGAAGAGGCGTTGAGCGCTTACTGTCTTTGTCAACACTTTCTCAATTAGGCGTCGAGCAATATTTAAACACTCGACGCATACTCCTTAGACTGAAGCTCTCGGCTCCTCCTTCTCAGGCGTTGAGTAATCATCACTCAGTCGACGCCTTTTAACTCTGTCTTCATATCTCTACACTTCTGGATGACGCTGGGCTGATAAGAGTGAAGTCAACACTTCTCATTCCAAGGCGTCGAGCAATATAACTTGGCTCGACGCTTTCTAACTTGAACTCAGAACTTCTAGTTGGCGCTGAGCTGATAAGAGTTAAGTCAACACTTCTGGGTCACAGGCGTCGAGCGATGTATGATGTCTCAACGCTTCTGAACTTGAATAAATTCCATGAACATTTTGCCTGACCTGATCTCCTGCACATTGATTCTAGAGAGTATATCAAATACATTCTGAGATATATCTTTGACTTAGAAATGGACTTCTCCAAATCTAGGACATTGTGAGCAATGATCCCAACAATCTCCCCCTATTTGAAGAAATCATAACCTCAGTCAATGATATATCTCTCTTTTAAAAAATATGTACAAATTTCTATATAGATAATCAAAAGAAGGAGTATCATACTATATAGAATCAAATTACCAACACATTCTATCCACAGACATTCTCTCAGACATAACATCTCATATAAGCATAAAAACATAAGCAATTCAGAATAAGATATGTCATGAAGAGAACCATAATCACATCACAGGCATATATATATATATGTAATCATGAAAAATAGATCACACCAGAAATTCACCAGGATTGTTCAAAAGTATATTAATTACATTCATCAGAAAGAGAAAGTAAAGATTAAAATTCTAAGAATGCCCAGGATCCTTGAATTCAATTCCTCTTTTGGCTCTTTTGGCGAGTGCTGCAGCAACTTCCTTTCTCCTTTCGAAATAACCAAATGGCTTTGGGAAGTACCTGATTGGCTCCATTTCTCCTGCCTGGACTTTCCCAGCCATTTTGTCAGCCTTGAATTTGATCTTTAGATCTTCTTGAGCCCTATGCTTTAACCACTCAGCTTCAGAGTACCACTTTTCTCGTTGATCTGGGTTATTTTTCACAGCTTCCCATGCTGATAGAATTAATTCTCTGGAAGATGGAGACCAACGTTCAAAATCAGCTCTTGATTGAACCTCTTCTCTGTACTTTCTTTTGCTTGATTCTTCTTGCTCACTAGTAAAATGTTCTCTTGTACCTTTATCCTGAGGACTATACATTTGAGCAATCTTCTTTTGAACCTCAGTAAGAGAGATTGGCCCTGTCCCAGAGACTTGATCATTCCCATAGTCTATGGTAAGATATCCAAGAGTTTCTCTTATAGAGTTTGAGGTCCACATAGCATGTTCAGAACTAGCTTGAATCATTGACCTCTCCCCCTTTAGGACTTCTTCAACAATATGATCTCTTATAATATTTTTCTGAAATCTGACTTGACCTTCCAAATGAAGAACTCCACTGTCAATGTTTTTCTTTACTTTAAGAAGATGATCATCTAAAGTGTCTACATGCATCTTTACTTGGTCTTTTAAAACTGTGGAGCTCTCACCAATTTTAGCCAAAATATCAGCATTATGCTGTTGTAATCTTGCTTCAATCTTATTTGTTCCTGTGAGAATTTGTGCTACTTGTTCTTTATACAAAACTTGCATGTTGCTACTCAGTATTCCTTGGTTTGTCTGAACATCATCCACTGTCTTAGTAATTCCGGCTTGTGATTCTTTAATAGTCTTGGATGCTTCTTTGATGGCATCAAGCTGTTCAGTTGAATAATCGACTGAAGCACCAGCTCTCTTAAAGAACTTTACCATCTCCTCCCTTAAAGCAGACATCTGATGATTGACTTCAAATCTAACCAACTTCATTTGAAAATCCACTTCCTTTTTCATTTTATCATTATTTTCCTCAATATATTGTTCTAACATTCTCCTTTGATTATTAAGTAACATCCAGCTGAGGTAGAACAGGACTAAGGTCCACATGGATTTCCCTTTCCATGTCAACACCTTTGCTACTTTCTTCCCTGAGAAAAGAATCATTTCTTTGGCTCATATGAGAGCTAGAGGATTCTATCTTAATAACTTTCTCAGCAGATTTCTTTGTTGCTTCAGGCTCTGCTTCCACCTTCATTGCCTCAATGATAGAATTTACTTTATCAGGGATCTCAGCCTGAGACTCCCCCTCAATTTCTGCGATGATCGAATCAATTTTATCCTGAGCAGGGATCTCATCCTGAGACTCCCCCTCAATTGCTGCTTTGCTTAGTTCGGAATCGTGCTGAACAAGAATCTCATCTTGAGTCTCTTTTTCATTTGCCACAACCCCTTCAGATCTAGCTGGGGATATATGAAGACTTCCTCTTTCTTCTTCCCCTTTTTCATTTGCATCCTTAGAAGTATCAGGAGAACTATCCCTTGCATTGTTCTTTTCTACATCTTCAGATGTTGTAAGATTTGGATCATGAATTGGAGAAGATGTAGATTTTCTCTTGGAGGAGGATGTACTAGAAGAACTTGAAGAAACCTTAGTCTTCTTTTGCTTCTTTGCTTTCTTCTGCTTGGGAGAAGAATCTGCTGGAGGAGGGTTAGATAAGATTCTGTCCCATCTCTCTATCATTCTCATATCCATTTTCTTCATATGATTTATCTTTGATCCAAGTTTATTATTCAAAATGTCAGGGGACACTTTTACTAAATACAGAGACAGTATCCTACCCATGTTGGGTACCTGGATACACTCAACTATTCTGTCAAACACAACTCTTCCCCAATCTGTTCTTAGAGAATGAATGATCCTTGTCAGAAGAATAAACATTTTTCTGGATATTTTGTCATGCGATCCAGTCTTGCATAACAATCCCTTTCCTATCACATCTGTTATCAGTTTGACTTTCGGATTCATTCCTTTTCTTAGAATACTTCCAGGGATTTCTCTTGACGTGTCAATTCCGCACCAGATTTGTGCTAGTCTAATCTGCTCAGAGGAAACCTCTTCCTCTTCTTCGTCCATTTTTAACCTAGGCAGTTTCAGTGCCTTAGCGAGTCTAGATGGAGTTATTGTTGAAATTGTTGAAGTGGAAGTGAAGGGGGCTGTTGGACCTGGGCGGTCAGGAGGAGGTCAGGCGGTCTGGTGTGACCGCACGACCTGGCGGTCTGCATCCGCGGTCTGGCTGATCTTAGCCTAGCTGCGGTCTCCCGGGTTGACCGCTGGTCTTGTCCAAAGTCTGCTGAAGGAGCCGCGCGATCTGTGCATGACCGCGTGGCGTGCTGTCCTCTTCAAGGCTGTGGCGGTCTGGTGTGACCGCACAGTTTGATCCAGGTTCTCTCCGGAATGGGGTCTGGTAGCTGACCGGGTTTTCTGGGGGTATTTGCGGACTAAGGGTCTTAGTCGCGCGGTCTCAGTTCGCGGTCTCAGGAGGAGACTGGTATGCGAGCTGGTTGCTGTTCGCGGTCTCAGAAGGAGATCGGCATGCGGACAGGAGTTCGCGGTCTGATGGCGAACTGACTGTGTTCGCGGTCTCGTGCGAACACAGGTGGTGAATAGCTTCGGGCGATCTGGCGAGCTCTTTGTGGAGTCGCGGTTTGCTGTGAGAGTGGCGGTCTCTCATGGCGACATTGAAGCTGGCGGGTTCACCAAAAATGAAGCAGAAGTAATATTGCTGATCGTGCGGTGTGACCAGTCAGGTCGCGCGGTCTGGGGGGTGGTGATCCTATCTCATAGAGTGGTGACTGGATCAGGTCCCACGCCTATAAATAGGAGGCCACTGTAGCAGCAATCAAGACACACCAAGCGTAAGCTAAACCTTTCTCTTTCCTGCGGTCTGTGTTTATGTGACCGGGCGGTCTCCTGATTGAACTTCTGTTGTGCAGCTTCTGCGGATAGTGTGGGCAGCAGCGATCACCTCTTCCTCTGAAAGTGATCGGGCGGTCTGCGGCTTGGAGTTGTGGTGCTGGAGTTTGGGAGAATCAGGCGGTCTGGAGAAGTAAGCGGCTGGGAGCAGGTGGTGTTCTGTGATCGTCGAGTAGCAGCGGTCTAGCAGCTATCGAGATCGCAGTGAGGTCGCGCGGTCTGGGCGGTCTCAAGTTGTCTTCAACATTGTATCTTTCCTTTGTGTTTGTGTTGACGAAATCATGTCTCGTCAAGCATGCCTCGCCTTGTAATTTTTTGAAGTACTGCTATCAATAAAGATCAGTTGTTTGCCTTCATTCGTTTCTGGTTGTTTTGGTTTTTTATCTCTAAGTTGACTAGCTCCTGCTTGCTCCATAAAGATTCGAAAAATTTCACATGGTATCAGAGGGAGGTTGGAGTGGTTAAGCAGTGAGTAACTTAGAGTAGCCATCGCCTTTGTGAAGAAGGAACCAGTGGAAGAACAATGGAAGGCGGATTTGCAAAGGGTCTTGGGATTGAGGTGCTTACATCGACTAACTTCAAGAAGTGGAAGTCGTGTATGCAAAGCTATCTTGTCGGTGAGGATCTTTGGGAAGTTGTTGGAGGAGATCAGACGCAAGAAATTGTCCCGGCAGGGGATAATGGAGCTGAGGTGAGAACTTGGAGGAGGATGAATGCGAAGGCAGAGTTCACTCTGAAGAGGGCAATCTCACCTGACCTATTTGATCACATCTTGGGGTGTGGATCAGCTGCGGAGATCTGGAGAGCCCTGGATGGGCTGTTTAACAAGAAGAATGTAGCAAGGCTGCAGTTCTTGGAGAATGAGCTGGCAAGGTCGGCTCAGGGTGATCTTTCTATCTCCACTTTCTTTCTGAAGCTGAAGAACTTGTGCGCTGAAATCTCAGCATTGGATCCGGATGAGCCTATCTCTGAGGCGAAACTGAAGAGGCACATCATCCGCGGCTTGCGGAAGGAATATGTTGCCTTCGTGACGTCGGTGCAGGGATGGGCAAATCAGCCGTCTCTGTTGGAGCTGGAGAACTTGCTTGCATCACAAGAAAGTTTGGCAAGACAGATGGCGGGGGTGTCGGTGGCTGGGGGAGATGGCGAAGTTCTCTTCTCGGGGAAGAAGAAGAAGTGGGACAAGAAGAAGAAGATCGCTGGAGGTGGCTATGGGCCTTCAACTTCTGGGCAGCAGGAAAGGGGGTATGCTCCCAAGGCTGACGGGAAGAAGAAGGGAGAAGGTCCGAAGTGCTACAAGTGTGGCAAGTTTGGCCATTTTAGGAAGGATTGCAAGGTGGTCACCCAAGCTGGGCATGCTGCGGAGAAGGAGGAAGCTGAGGCCAGGAACATTCAAGGAGGTTGGGGAGGAGCCTTTTCGGCTTCTGTTGGAGCTTTTGCTCCTATCAACTATCTGGAGGATTGGATCGTGGACTCAGGGTGTGGTCATCACCTCACTGGAGACGGGACCAAGCTTTCTTCTGCACAGCCATATACAGGTAACAATGCAATCATTACTGCTGATAATACTGTGCATCCAGTAGAGAAGGTTGGGGTTGTTTCCTTGGGCAGTGATAGAGGGCCACTTACTTTGAAGAGTGTCTATCACGTGCCCGGTATGAAGAAAAACCTCTTCTCCGTGACCAACGCTGTAGACGCTGGGTATCACGTTCTGTTCGGCCCAACAGAAGTGAAGTTTCTACGCAACGTTGAGGCCGTAAAGGCGGAAGTCGTCCATGTTGGGAGACGGGCAAAGGACTTGTTTGTTTTATCAACAAGTTCCTACGTCGACAAGATGAAGACGAATGATGGTGTCGTTATATGGCATGAGAGGTTGGGGCACGTAGGAATGGACAAGCTGAAAGCAATGGCGGTGAGAGGTCTGGTCAAGGGCCTGCCAAGTCTATCCTCCTACGGAGAAGGTCATGTGTGCGAGGGATGTCAGTTCGGCAAGTCTCATCGACTACCGTTTGACAAGTCGCAGACAAGAAGTAGTGTGCCGTTGGAGTGCATCCGGTGACTTGATGGGACCTACTGCTACCCCAAGCCTCGGAGGCAGCAGATATATGCTGGTGTTAATCGATGATTACACCAGATATGTCTGGGTTTATTTTCTGAAGGAGAAGGCGGAGGCATTTGCCAAGTTTGTGGAGTTCAAGGAGCTCGTGGAAGGTCGGCTGAGACTGCGGGTGAAGAAGCTGAGGACTGACAACGGAGGGGAGTTCACCTCTAGTGAGTTCTCTAGTTTCTGCAGGAAGGCGGGCATCCGGAGAGAGCTCACTTGTGCACATACTCCACAACAGAACGGAGTTGTAGAGCGGAAGATCCGTCATCTGACGGAGACCTGCAAGTGTTGGCTGCATGCCAAGAGTATCTCAAAGTCCTTTTGGGCGGAGGGAATGTCTTGTGCCGCTTACGTCATCAACAGGATGCCTTTGAGCCCCATCAACATGCTGACCCCACATGAGATGATGTTCAAAGAGAAGCCAAGCGTGGCACACCTTCGGGTATTTGGTTCCACCTGCTACGTGCATGTTCCAGATGCTCTTCGGACGAAGCTAGATGCGAAAGCAAGGAAGCTAGTCTTTGTGGGATACGATGAGAGGAAGAAAGGCTGGAAGTGCATGGACCCAGAGACGCGGAGATTTGTTGTATCTCGCGACGTCGTGTTCGATGAGGTGACATCGTACAAGGGGTCTTCTGATGTGGAGTTACCAGAGAGCAGGGTGGAGGTGCCGGAGAAAGCTGTGGAAAATCTTCAAGTGGTGCTACCTGTGTCGCCAGGTGGACCATCTCCTTCTAGTTCTGAGACGGAGGCTTCTGGTTCAGGGAGGAGGGGGAGCGATGCTCCTAGCACGTCTGGAAGAGGAGCTAGGGAAGAAGCAGCTGAAGATAATGCGGTTCAGGGGAAGGAGCTTAGGAGATCGAAGCGAGCAATCGTTGCCCCTGATCGCTATACAGGAGGAAACGCAGTGAGCTTTGTCTCATGTTTCTTCGCTGGTCCCTTGGATGAGAGGGAGCCGTCGAGCTTTGAGAAGGCCCAAGGTGTGAAGGAGTGGGATGTTGCAATGCAAGAAGAGATGGCAGCTCTTGAGAAGAATGAGACCTGGTCTCTTGTGCCCAAGCCCAAGGGCACTACTCCTGTAACATGCAAATGGGGTCTACAAATTGAAGAAGAAAGCTGACGGCAGCATCGAGCGGTACAAGGCTCGTCTTGTAGCTCGGGGGTTCTCGCAGCAATACGGTGAAGATTACGATGAGACATTTAGTCCGGTGGCAAAAATGACTTCAGTTCGGATCATCATTGCCTTGGCAGCGTTCAGTGGATGGGAGATTTGGCAGCTCGACGTCAAGAACGCCTTCTTGTACGGCGAGATTGACAAGGACATCTTCATGGTCCAACCACCAGGTTTTGTGTCTGAAGATTTTTTGGAGCATGTCTGCAAGCTGAAGAAGGCCCTGTACGGGTTGAAGCAAGCGCCGAGGGCGTGGTACGGGAAGATCGCAGAATATCTCCTATTCTGTGGATTTGTTGCTTCAGACTCAGACTCAAGCTTGTTCGTCAAGAAGAGCGGGGAGCTTCAGGTCATCGTGCTGTTATACGTCGACGATATGATCGTGACGGGGAACTCGAAGGAGGAGGTAGCGCAGCTTCGGGCCGAGCTGTCTATCAGGTTCGAGATGAAGGACTTAGGTGAGCTTCACCATTTCCTTGGACATGAGGTGCAGAGGAAGGAAGGTGGAGTGCTGGTGACCCAAGCCGGATATGCGGAGCGGATCGTGGAGCGGTTCGACATGAAGGAAGGGAAGTGCACTTCCACACCTCTGGACAAGGCTATGAAGCTTCGAAAAGATGAGGGGAGGATTATGCAAGATCCGTTGGTGTTCCGAGCTCTAGTAGGGAGCTTGATTTATCTGACGATCACGAGGCCGGATATTGCATATGCAGTTGGCAGAGTGAGTCGATATATGGCGGAGCCACGGGTACCTCATCTGCTAGCGGCCAAGAACATTCTGAAGTATGTCAAGGCGACCTCGGACATGGGTCTCCTATACAGGAGGGATGCGGACTTCGAGGTGCACGGGTACATGGATGCTGACTACGGGGGAGATTCGGATGATCGGAAGTCGACGTCTGGATTCGTCTTCATGGCGGGCCCTGCGGCTATATCATGGTGCAGCAAGAAGCAGGATTCCGTATCGGTCTCTACCACGGAAGCGGAATACAAGGCTTCGGCCTTGGCAGCTCAGGAAGCCATCTGGCTTAGGAGGTTGGTGGGAGACGTCCACAAAGAGGTTCGGGAGCCGACTCTGCTACGCGGTGACAACGAGAGTGCTCTCAAACTGGTAACCAATCCAGTTTGTCACGCGAGGACCAAGCATATCGAGATTGAGCATCACTTCATACGGGAGAAGGTGCTGGAGGGATCTCTTTCGGTTGGGCATGTGCGGAGTACGGACAACGTGGCGGACATCTTCACAAAGGCGCTGGCAAAGGGGCCGTTCACACGGCTAAGCGAGCTACTTGGGCTGGTTTCCACTTCCCACTTCAAGGGGGAGTGTTGAAATTGTTGAAGTGGAAGTGAAGGGGGCTGTTGGACCTGGGCGGTCAGGAGGAGGTCGGGCGGTCTGGTGTGACCGCACGACCTGGCGGTCTGCATCCGCGGTCTGGCTGATCTTAGCCTAGCTGCGGTCTCCCGGGTTGACCGCTGGTCTTGTCCAAAGTCTGCTGAAGGAGCCGCACGATCTGTGCGTGACCGCGTGGCGTGCTGTCCTCTTCAAGGCTGTGGCGGTCTGGTGTGACCGCACAGTTTGATCCAGGTTCTCTCTGGAATGCGGTCTGGTAGCTGACCGGGTTTTCTGGGGGTATTTGCGGACTAAGGGTCTTAGTCGCGCGGTCTTAGTTCGCGGTCTCAGGAGGAGACTGGTATGCGAGCTGGTTGCCGTTCGCGGTCTCAGAAGGAGATCGGCATGCGGACAGGAGTTCGCGGTCTGATGGCGAACTGACTGTGTTCGCGGTCTCGTGCGAACACAGGTGGTGAATAGCTTCGGGCGGTCTGGCGAGCTCTTTGTGGAGTCGCGGTTTGCTGTGAGAGTGGCGGTCTCTCATGGCGACATTGAAGCTGGCGGGTTCACCAAAAATGAAGCAGAAGTAATGTTGCTGATCGCGCGGTGTGACCGGTCAGGTCGCGCGGTCTGGGGGGTGGTGATCCTATCTCATAGAGTGGTGACTGGATCAGGTCCCACGCCTATAAATAGGAGGCCACTGTAGCAGCAATCAAGACACACCAAGCGTAAGCTAAACCTTTCTTTCTCTTTCCTGCGGTCTGTGTTTATGTGACCGGGCGGTCTCCTGATTGAACTTCTGTTGTGCAGCTTCTGCGGATAGTGTGGGGCAGCAGCGATCACCTCTTCCTCTGAAAGTGATCGGGCGGTCTGCGGCTTGGAGTTGTGGTGCTAGAGTTTGGAGAATCAGGCGGTCTGGAGAAGTAAGCGGCTGGGAGCAGGTGGTGTTCTGTGATCGTCGAGTAGCAGCGGTCTGGCAGCTATCGAGATCGCAGTGAGGTCGCGCGGTCTGGGCGGTCTCAAGTTGTCTTCAACATTGTATCTTTCCTTTGTGTTTGTGTTGACGAAATCATGTCTCGTCAAGCATGCCTCGCCTTGTAATTTTTTGAAGTACTGCTATCAAGATCAGTTGTTTGCCTTCATTCGTTTCTGGTTGTTTTGGTTTTTTATCTCTAAGTTGACTAGCTCCTGCTTGCTCCATAAAGATTCGAAAAATTTCACAGTTATCTTAATCTTCTTGCCATTCACACTTGTCTTAATCTTTGAATTTACGGAGTCAATTACTATGTTAGAATATAGCTCTAATACCTCTCGTTTCCAAATGAGAGTTGATTCAGACAATACGAACTCCAGTCCTGCATTGTAGATTAACTCGATTGTTGATTTGATCTCCACAGAAGCTGATTGGAATCCATTTCGAACAAGCTCACTTCCTTCATAAAGATACTCACTGCTTTTGGGAGGCATTGTTTTTGATGATTGAGGAGAAGAAGGAATTGATGAAGAGATTTTCTAGGGCAGCTAATTTCGAACTTAGAGAACTACAGCATATACGCTAACGAAGTGACTCCTTATTTATAGGAGTTCTAATTCAAGAAGATGAGAAGTCGCGGGTTGAACTTGTTTGATAAGATTGATCTAATGGTTCAATTTTACCCTGTCGAGACGGCCTAGCTATGTTCGCATAGGCGTTGAGATCGCTTGACGTCATGTATCTTCAGTCGACGCATGTGTCTTCTTGACGCCAAATATCTTCTCGACGCTAAATAATTTCTCTTGACGCCAAGAATAGTCTGTCGACGCCAGAAGGCTTCTCCACTTACCTTATATGGCTTAATCAATATTTTCATTTATTTAATTTAAAATAACTTTAATCCATTTTAACATACCTAATTCAATTTTAAAATTATTGAATTTGGTTCATCCAAGGGTTTAGTAAATATGTCAGCAACTTGTTTGTCAGTGGGAACATATTCAATTGAGATGTCTCCATTTTCTACATGTTCTCTAATGAAATGATATCTTATTTCTATGTGTTAGTTCTGCTATGAGATACAGGATTGTTAGCTATAACAATAGCACTAGTTGAATCACAAAATAGAGGAGATTTACTTAGCTGAACTTTATAGTCTTGGAGTTGATGTTTAATCCATCGTAGCTGAGCACAGCAGTTTCCAGCTGAGATGTACTCAGATTCTGCTGTAGAAATAGCCACACTGGTCTGCTTCCTGCTACTCCAAGATATTAATCTTTTGCCAAGAAATTGACATGTACCAGATGTACTCTTTCTATCCTCCTTGCATCCTGCAAAGTCTGCAGCAAGTGTCTAGCATATACATATATATATAATGATGTTTTCCAAGATAGACACACAAAGTGCATGGCATGTTGTTAGTTTAACAGCATGCAATAAACATAACAGTGATTGCATATTGAATATCATCCCAAAAACATTTCAGGCATATGCCTTATAATCATTCATATTTAATATCAGACATATAACTTGACAAATTGTTCTTAACAATACATAAGTTCAATAGATAGATGATTTTAAATATTGAAAGGCAAGACGGCTTTGCTGGAGCAGTCTTCCTTCTTCTTCTTTCGCTTATAGTAGTGGAGTGGCTTCGGTATTTTCTTTGGAGGAGGAGGAGGACCATGGGGAAAAGCCCATTTGTGATACTTCCTTGCCTCCAGCTCTTTCTGATGATGATTCCATTCTATTGAAGAGTATACTCTTCCATGGTCGACCTGAGGATGTCCGAATGCGATCCACGATTCTGTGATGATTTCCCTTGAACGGGGACTCCATCTACCAGCTTCGGGATCCTGTTCAATCTCACTCAGCCTTTTCTTCCGGTACTCCACACTAGATGTTCTTCTTCTCTTCTTAGATGAAGATGACTCATCCGAATTACCTCCATACGCATCAGAGTTGGAACTGAAGAAGGTTCAGTGAGTGCATATTGACACGGGGTCACATGAAGTGCTTATTTAACTTGATTACTCACCCAAATTGCTTGGAGTGAGCAGGCGCCAATATTTTTATTACCAACCTCCTTGATCTCCTCTTTAACATTCTCCTCCATCTCTGGATGTCTTCAGAAAAGGAGTGTTGCAGTCCGACTAATGTTGCAGGGCTACCTGATTTCCTGCATCCACGAAGTCTCACCTCCAACATACGGGCATTCAAGTTTTGC